>SRSI01000052.1:0-728262 GCA_005656395.1 Strongyloides papillosus
GTGAGGAAAATTTAAACATTCATAAAAAAAAAATGAGAAGGAGGAAGAGAAAAGCGTATTTCTACTTTAGCAAATGATTCTCTTTTAATTAATGAAATTAAAGGGAAAATGATACTTTTATATGTACTTTATATGGGTCCTCCTGAAAAAATATATCCAATACCTCAATTCGATAATAACATTTTTTTTTTTGTGATGAAACCCTTGATGAAAACTTTTGTAAAAAGTATTTTAACTGCGATTGCTTCGAAGATGTTTGCAGTAAATATTTCGATAATGCTATTGAAGTAAAAAAGGAGAATGGTACTATATTCTTTGTACTCAATAAGAAGGAAACGAAACTATGGGAGATGTTTTGGTAAATGTGGAGAAATATGCTGCTATTACTGGCAAAGAAGTTGCTATTACGTCAATAAGTCAAATTCCAAAAGAAACAAAATATCACTAAAACATCTTTGGTATTTGGATACCAAAAGATTTAAATTTTCTGACTTGTTTTAAGACATTTTTTATTTCTATCAAATGATAATGATTTTTTTTTATCAATTGTAAAACTATTATATATGGTATTATGCCCAACTATTATTTCCAACCGATCAAATTGATTATTTTTTATTTTATTAAAACGCAATTTTTAGTGCATATTAAAAAATTAAGTGAGAATTATTTTATCAATTAATAAGGGACATTTCAAAATATTTATGATAAATGTAAAATAATCCATACTTTATAAGATGAAGGAATCAAATAGCAATGAAAAGACATACTATTTTTTTGAATAACATAGAAAACATCAAGTACAACAAGTATCCACTACATATAGTGGAAGCTTTATATTTTCAAAATCTAATTTTTCTGTCTCTACTATATCTAAATCAACGGCAGAGACTGTCTACAAAATTTGATACTAATAATTTATCTAAAAATTAAGTTATTAGATCAGAAAAAAATAGAGGTAATATTGTCGAAAGTAGTGATGAAGAATTCTTAAAGCCATTATCAATGTCAATTCAGAAAATAATTCTAATCAACCAACGAAATCAACGATAGATGTTGAAATTTCTACATTAAAGAGTAAGTTTTGAAATTTCTATAAATAATAACTACAAATTTTAGGATAAGCAATCATCCACATATAAAATCTTTATAAAACATAAAATTTTACAAGTTATTCTTTTAATTTTCCATGAATATGCCGTCACTTCACTTAGTGATAAACCTTTATATTCTCTTATAGTGCATTTATTTCAATAATAGAAAAATTTTTGATCTATTCAGAAAATGATTTAAAAGAATTACTTGAAATGGATATTTTAACATTTTTGAATACCCCTGAAGCAGAACAATATTTCCTTTTAAAAAAGTGTTCCAAATCAGGAGAACTAAAAATAATTCCTAGAGTTTATCAAAATTTCCCAATTCAAGGCAGAAATAATTCACCATCAGAAGTCAGTGAAGAAAATAAAGTTTGTAAAATTGAGAACTCTTCTCCAATAACAGATAAGAAAGAATCATCACCAACAAATATAATTAATGAGGGTAAATAGTACAATTTATTTTAACGGAAAATAATATATTATTAAATAATTTTTAGAAATATGATTTAAATGATTCTACAGTACAAATTGAAATTTTTTACGTAAAACCCAACATACGTTTTCTTATGGGCAAACTTATGGTATACACTACATTTTTTTTCGGATTTCCAAGGAAAGAATATTTATTTACGGATTTTAAAGCAAATATAACATTTTTTAGTGGTGTTAAATTTGATAAGCGTTGGTATACCATTATGTTTGGGAAAATATCGATGCAAAAAATGTGGTTAGAAATATTTCGAAACGAGGTAACAATTACAACCTGTGAAGATTCTCTTCTTATTCGTCTTAATTTAACTAAAGAAATGCTTATGGACGAAATTGAAAAAGTTATTCGATTATATAATAAATTCTCGACGATGAAAACTTAGATGCAAGAACAATTTTTACTACTGAAAAATGCACTAATGAAAATAGTATTCTGTGGATTCCATTAAATGCAACTGCAAAAGAATTATTTTCTTTTAATGTAGATGGATATTTTTAATTAAATTTTTTTTATACCTATAGCAAAATTAAGAGTTTTATCTCTTTAGATATCTGTTGTATATTTTATAAAATTTACTAACTTTTTAGGTTATTATGTATAATTTTCCACCTCCCGGAAATCAATTTCCTTCATTTTCTTCTAATAATTCTTCAATGTACGATGTTGATTCAGAAAATAATGCTCCAATGAATCAATCATTGGTTGGTATCTCAAAGCCCAATGCAAATAATAATATGAGTCTCTATGCTAATAATGACATGGTTCTAAATTGCCAAAATCAAAGACAATATTATGACTTTGTAGAAGGTAGAAAATCATTACCAAACTTATTAAACACTCCGATTCCTAAGAGTAAATTTGATATCACTTTTGATAGATTGGATGTTCAAATTAATGATTTACTTGGTAAGTTAACTATATTCAATATTAATTGTACTTTTGAAGAATATAAGTCTCTTCCGGAGATTAATAAGTTACTTAAACATAAGATCGCTCAACTTATTGTCGATGCATTTAATGATAAAAAGAAAGATGATTCCACTTTAGGCGATAATATGGAAATACAAAAATTTATTGATTTTATTAATAAAAATTTTCAATGTTCTGATGATCAATTTAGATCTTTCATTGGTGATGATTTTATGAAATTTTTTCGTTCTGAGATTGGAAGCCAATATTTCAGTGTTGCTTGGAATGGAATGAAAAAAAAATATGTTGTTTCGGTAACCAAGGCTACTCCAAATAATCCATTAGGTACACCACCAAGTATGACAGGATTTAACTCATCATCTGGTAGAAATGAAGAACCAAGAAATCAAAGATTATACGATGAACCTATAAGAAGACCAGGACATACCAATTATCAAACATTTTGTACGGCTAATTATAGATTTTCAAGACAATTAGCTGTATCTTATACGGGAATATCGAATGTTCTTGTACCAATCTACAACCCACTCAATCAACCAAAACCAACTTATAATATGGATGAACTTGATCTTTCAGCAAGAGTTGTTATGGGAAAAATAATGATTTATTTCTGTTATTATTTAGCATTTCCACGAAGAGAAATTTCCACAAGTTATTTCAAAGAAAATATGTCATTATTTAGTGGGTATGATTTTAATAAAGATTGGTATAAGCTCCTTTTTGGTAAAGTAACCATGGGAAAGATGTTTAGTGAGATTTTTTATAATGAAATAACTTGTCACAGTGGATCAACAGGTGGAGCATCCATATTTTGTTTTATTACTGAAGAAGTGCTTTGGGAAAGGATCGAAGAAAACGTTTTAATATACAACGGTTTTGGGATACAAGAGATTGATTTAAACAAATTAAAGAATGTTAAGATTCAACGTAGTCGCTTCCTCTTGGATGCTAAAAATTGGATACCTATGGGTGTAAATGCCATATCACTCTTTGGTTTTAATGCTAGAGGAATATATCTTAGTTAAGAGTTTTTTTTTAATTAAATAATTCAATTCCACAAAAATGTAATATTTATGATTGTCACGATTTTGAGTTAATCTGAGATTGTTAATGTCTTCCTTGATTTTAATCTCCGATCATAAATTTTTGCTATTTTTTTGGACGCTTTATTTTTGTCTTACATTGATTAAATTGGATTAGTTGTAATTGATTAGTACTTTTTTTACGTGATTGATTGCAGACAAGAATTTTTTTATATGTTCAAAATTCTTCTAAAACACGATGAAGATGTAAATATTATTTATAGCTCTGAATATTGCTATGTTTTTGTTTTCTCATATAAAAAGTGAGGACCTTTTATCTTAGGCAATTGTGTTTATTTCATCAAGATAAAAATATATTTTAAAAAAATATTCTTACTTATTTTAATTTTTAACTAATTTAAAATTTAAACGTAAAAATTTATTTGCACGTCGTTTGCGTTTTTTAAAACCACATTTTAAAAAAATATAGAATCACAAGATAACACATAATTAAATCAGTGTTTGATAAATGATTTAAAAATGTCTTCTATAAATTATTAAGAATTATAGTTTTAAATACATTTATCAAAATCCATAAGAAGTGTTACAATATTATTTAAAAGTTTTACTCTAAAATGAATTTAATGTTTCTTATTTAATCTAAAATTAACGTTGTCAGTTGTTTTATTTTCTGAAATATTACAAATAATTACTATGATTATCATAGTCTGCTTTATGTGACATTTTTTAGATATTTTTTGGTTAACTTCCTCTGAGATTTAAAGTAATAATAATATTTTACTTCTACAAATTTTTAAATTTCTCATAAAATCAAACATTTTCTGATTTATTCTTTTTTACCCATATTACTATTGAAACACTTTTAAAACTATTCAGATATCATTTATGCAATATAAATACATAAATTGATATTTTTCTTCATTAAAGAATTATTAAACCATAATTATATTTAATGATTTTTGGTATTGTTAATGTACGTATTTTACATTAGCCCGATATAACTCGCATTTTATATCCAGAAAATATTTCCATCATTTATTTGTATAATTTTTTTTAAACTCATTCTCTCCTATTTTGATTTATACTTTTTTGAAACTTATCATAAACTTATTTGATGTTACTTTTTTCTTAATGTACAAAAAGATCTGATCATAGTATTTATACGTTAATTCATCAAAAATATAAGTTCAAATGTCCTTTGGTTCTATATATTGTTTCCGCATTGTGAAATAATTTTATATTATTATAAATTAAAAAATAAAAATATTAACGTATAATTTTAAAAGTGGCAAAATTCACATATATTTCATTATTTTAAACTTATGACATGTGATTGATAGAATGAAAATATTATTTTCATAATAAGTAAATCTCATTTTTATTATTTAAAATGATGAGTCATATAGAACAAAATGAGGCACTAGAAAATAAAATGATTAATTTTATTGAGGAACATATACTTCGATTCTTGTCAATGAGAAGAAAAAAGTATAAAAGTAGTGTAGTAAACGAAATGAAGTTAGTTTGAAAATATAATGAATATTTATCTTCTTATTCTAATAAATCTAGCCTTTGCTTGGGGTAAGCTAAAAACTCTTTTTTTTTTAATATTCTCTTTTAATAGGATACACATTCAAATGTTTGGATGACTGTGAATGTGATACTGATACTGAAATAATTCATTGTCATAATTTAGGATTAGAAAAAATTAAGTTTCCCAATAAAAGATTACGTGGATTCATTGTACTTGGTTTAACACATAACAATTTTCACTACCTTCCATCTGAAGAGGTGCTTTTGGAGAAATTTCCAGATCTTAAAGGAGTTGATATTGAAGGAAATAGCGCTTTTGATTGTGATACCTTACCACATTATAAGAAACTTGCAATTTTTAGTGATTGTGGAAAATCAGAGTTAGCCGGCAATAATACTGTTGATGATTTTCATGTTATTGCAATAAATGCACCAACAAATGAATGTAATTTAGATTGTCAAATATTAAGGCACACTAAATCACTAACTAATTATGTTCAACATTTATGGAAATTAATATTAATCAAACTTGAGGAACTTGAAAAAAGTAAAGCATGGAAAGATGCAAAGAATTTGTACAATAACTTAAAAGACTCAATTGTTCATCATTTGAATATCTAAATTTATTTTTATTTCAGAAATTTTATAAAATAAATTTTTAATTAAACTATGATTTCTTTTCTTTCTTGTTTAATAAGTTTTGTAGGAATAGCTTCGAATTCTAAAAATGTAAATAATTTGAATAATTCAGATTCTGATTGTTCGAAAATTCTGATATAATCAAGATGACTAAATCCATATTTAGCATTAAGATAACTTTTTGAATGAACCAAAAATAATCCATTGTGTTTAGAAATTTGTCTAGTGTGGAAATCTTTCATTGCTTCAATTTTATAGTTAATATCGGAATCAGTAAAAACAGATAATATATTGTTTGAGTCAAGATTGCCATTAATTATTTTTTTAAGACCATTAATTTGATGGTTAAAACTCTTGTTAAATGAATCGGAATTAAATCTAAGGCAAATCAAAACAGCATCAATTGTAAATGAATGTTGACAGTTTACAATTGGCTTAAGATAATTATGATATAATTTTTTATAGGTAAATTGATTTCTATCATCATCTCCACTACAACCGGGTGTATCAATTATTTTGAGATTATAAGGAAGAAGTGAATTATTAAATTGATAAGTTATAATTTCATATTGTTTTTGATGTAATTCAGATGGAAATTTGACCACTAGTCTCAATAATGTACTACGATCGGTACCATAAAGATAGTTACAAATTCTGTTAACAATTGATGTTTTACCGGAGTTAGGTAATCCAAAAAGTAAAATCGTCTTACATTCATCTATCTTTGATTCACCACCTATGACAATTTTTTTAGTATTAGTGATTGGACAAATTGATTCAGTCATTTTTGGTTTATATAAAGTAAGATCTTCATAGGTCTCATCAATTACTGATTCTTGAACCAGTTTATCTTTCCAATATTTTAGTTTATCATTATTATTATCATATTCAGAACCATAAACGTTTGAATTAGGAGTTTTCCTATTGTGAATTCCATACATTGTTGAACGACTTTCATTTGATTGACGAGATTTATTTCTTTTTTCACTATGATTTTTTCCATGAATATGTTCATTATATATTGATGGCTCAAAAAGTGATGTTCGTGTGGAATGACGAGAAGATTTTAAAGTGCGGTTATGAACACTATTGTTATCAATTGGTTCACCTACAATTGATGGTTCAAAGTGAGAGGATAAATATTCTTCATATTTATGATGGGAAATGTTTTCCTCAGTAATTTTTCTTGTCTCATTAATTGTTTCTGAAGCTGAATTATACTTTTTTTTCGTTAATTCAATAAGATGATTAGAAAGATCATCATTATTAATAACATCAGCTTTAAGAGATGATGTAAAGTCCGAAGAGGAAGAGGTACTTGATTTTCTATCATTAGATATATTATTGTTTTCAGTTGTTTTAACGTGACTTTCGATTTCATAATAAGTTGTTGATTGTGTCTTGTGATTTATAGTTTTCGTATGTTTCTCGTCTAAAATTTCCTCTGAAAAACTACCATTTTCTTTCAAAGAATTTAAATTAGCAGAAAAATCTTTTGATAAATTGTTATTATCATTATTAACATTTTTACTAAGATTAGATAAAAGTTCAGTCTTTTTTGACAATAAAAGGACATCACTATGAATTTCTCTTGCAAGATTATCAAATTCAATATTGTTCTCCTTATATTTATTTTGAGTACTTTTATTAATATGAGTATTTTCTAATAAAGTATTTTGAGTTATGGAGTTATTGCTAAAATTTTCTATTTTTCTAGAAATTGTCGATGACTCAACAACTATTTCATTTGATTTATTTTGAATTGATTCTTCAATAAATTGTTGGTCTTGTGTAAAGTGATTATTATCAAATGTTTCGATATTATTGTTCTCTTCAGTTTTTTTAAAGCAATTTACCTCAGAATTTTCAGTAGTATTTTCTGTTACTGTTTTATTATTATAAATTGATCTTGTTGGTGGAATTGGTGCAGGATAAGATTTATTAGATTTAAAGGTTGAGTTACTAATATTACTTGAGGCAAGTGAATTTCTTGAACCATACACCTCATTATTAACAATTGAATTAATTCTATCTTTACATTCCACTGTTTCGTGTTTTGTTGATAAAATTTCACTTACTGTTATATTGTCAAACTTTTCTTCATTATAAGATAAAACCTCCATATTGTTTTCTAAATATTTCTTATCATTAACTAAATTGTCTTCCACAATAGATTTATTTTCATCTTGGAGCTCTGAATGAATAGAATGTTTACTATTATGTGACTTAATAGAGTTAAATGAATTTTTTTTTTCTAATATCAAATCATTATCATTAGTTTTTTGGATAGAATGATGAATAATATTGCTATGTGAAGTTTCTTCTAAGAATCCATTAGCATTAGTTTTTTGGTTAGAATGATAAATGATATTGCTATGTGTAGCTTCTTCTAAGAATCCATTCTCAATTGTCTCAGTTGTTGTAATAGTATTGTGATGAGTTTCATAATGTGTTTTTCTTATATCATCACTCTCAATAAGATTTTCGTGTTTGTTATTGCTGAATGATTGGGTGATATCAGTGGAATTTTTATTAATTGATATAATATTTTCAAATTTCTCGATTTGTGCTTTAACAGAATCACTTAATATTATATCCGATTCAACTCTACTCTTATCAAATAATATAACTTTTCCTTTTTTTACTTTTTCACCACAACAAATGCATTCGTGATCAAGTATTTTTATTGTATGACAATGATTGTCAGTTTTGTTTTCTTCACACACCATCCTAAAATCAAAATATAAATAATTAGATGGGGAAAATATGATAGAAAATGTCAAAAAGAAACTTAAAAAATTAAATTAATGTTGTTTAACCCATGATTTATCCTTTTAAACTATTTCTTGATATTAAAAGATATTATATCAACATCATCAATACTGATAACATAAACTAATAATCAAAGAAATTAGAAAAGATAATGATTGACTTGTAAATTAATTACCAATACGTAAAATAATGGTATGATGTATTATCTGAATAAGTTTTATAATTTTATAATATTTTATTATCGTTCATAATTGCTTCATAGCTTTTATCAAAAATGTTATTAATGTTACCTTATCAAACGTTTCCTATGACAAATTTTTATAAAGTATTATTATATAATATTTTATAGATAAAAAAGTAATAACATATTTATTTTTACAGAACATCATTTTTATCATTAACTAAGTCAAAAATTGCAATTATAAATAAGCTTTATTGTATAGAATTTTTCTACATACTTTAAAAGATAATTTGTTTTAAGATGAGTGATTAATCAAAAATGTGCTTTAATTTTTTTACAAAAAAAAAGTACATCATCACTGTTTTTATGGGATAATAGAATATGGTTATATTTATTTTAAAAAATTATTTGTAGAATTTGATAATTCATAAAATATTGAATTTTATTCAGATAACTTGATAATAAATATTATAACAACATAAATATTTCATTTTTAAGATTGTTTTTATCAATAAATACAGTTTTAATGTGCTGTTATTCACAATATTTAAAGAATTAATGTATGTTAACTTAAGAATAAATGTTGCAAATGTTCTCGATAAAAAACCATTTAATTTTTTTCCATAAACGGCTTATAAAACATAATATTACTTAACAAAGGTGTAAATTTTTACGACGAATATGAGCTCTTTCTAAACGTTACTATTAATAAATTTATTACTAAAGAAATGAATATGATTAATTATAAAAAGAAATTTACCCTCGATAGAACATTTGTAGTCATGATGATTTTATTGATGATCTTATTTTCTGTTCGTTCAAAAATTTAAATTTATTGACATTTGTTATCTATTTTCCATAAAAAAATGCAAAAACAATCTATGTTATATTTTTTTAATTATGATAAATTTTAAATTATATAGAAAAACTTTTATAAACAATTTTTTAAACATGTGAAATTAATCAAATGTAAACAACTGTTTTGATTTTTGTAAGGAAGATAAATTTTTAATTCATTATATTAACTTAGTTTGTGAAATTCAAATTCATACTATTTACTTTGTTTTTATGCTATTTACTCAACAATGTAAATATTTTTTGTAAATAAAATATTATTATATTACAAAAACGGATTTGATAATCTACTATTTATTTATTCTTCTTAATAATATAAAATTTGGTCTTAAAGAATCAAAAAAAAATTTTAATATGTCTAACATTCATGAATTGTTTCAAAATTTCCTTGTCTCTTTTTCAACAAAATAGGCAAATTATTGTGTAGTGCATTTATTAATCTATCAAAAGCTGCTTCTGTTTCATTAAAAAGATAAACTTTATCTAATGTTCTTTTTCCTTCGAAATTCTTTACATAAATATTGGATGTCATTCTAAATACATCTGTATACCAATTGGCTCTTCTCAAAGTTTGTTTTCTGATTTTACTTTCAGATTTAAAATGATTATTTACATCATTTTGATCATATATTCCTTGAATATTTTCCACAAAGTAATTTAATTTAGAAAATGCTTTTGCATTTGTCACTATTGGATACAAATTCTTGTTTTCATAATTTCCACAAAATATTCTTCTAATTCCACTTATTTGGCGATAAAATCTAGAATTCCAAATATCATCTTCATTTCTTATAACAATGCTGACTCCATGTATAAGGATTCTATTAGCTTTTGAAATGTAATTCTTTAAGTATACATCGTATAGTGTTTTGTATGAAAATGTTTCACTTGATGGTAGATTAGAATCAAATCCTGGTGTATCTATTATTGTAAATTTATAACCTAAAATCGTATTGTTAAATTCATATGTAACAATATTTTTTGTTGGTTCAACTTCATCTGGAGAATTTACTACAAAACGGAAGTTGCATTCACGACCAACTCCATAAAGTATGTTACAATAATTGTTAATGAGAGTTGTTTTTCCTGATCCTTTTGGTCCAAACAGTATTATTTTCTAAAAAGTATAATTTATTGTATTAATTAAATTGTTACTTACTTTGTCGTTTACTGATTTCTTTTGATTTCCACCAATGGTTATTTTCAATCCTTTAGTATATTTACATACACTTTGAATCATATGTGGTTTCATTAAATAATATCCATTATATTTATGATTAAAATTCATCTTATTATCAATTTGAAATTCAGTAATTTTTTTAATTTCTTTGTAATTTTGTTTATCGATAATATGTCTTTTTGTTGGAAAACCATATGAAAGGCTTGATTCAATTGATTTTATTGATGCTGCTTTTCTTTTTGGCTTATAAAGTAATGATATATCATTACTATTATGAATAATATTATTACCAATAATGGAATGTTTTATCGTCTTACTACTGTCAATAAATTCTTTTGATTTACTTTCAATTGATGCGTAACTTTTAGATTTTGATTGCTTTGAAATAATAGATGCATCTCTCTTTATTAGATCATCAGAAAGTGTAGAAACATTCGACAAAGAGGAACAATCAACAGAATTTTTCTTTTTGGAGTGAATATTTTTACTATTTTTTGAATTAATTGATGATGTACGTGAATGATTAATTACCTTGTTATCACTACATATTTCACTGTGTTTGCTTAAAGAATTATTTGAAACAATGTTTGAAATATCAATTTTTTCATCATGATATACAACTCCAATATTTTTGTTAGACTGTTTAATTGATTCAACGTTTGAAGTAAAACTCTTTTCGTTATTTATAAGTTGATTAGTAGAATTGTATAGATTTTCATCATCAGCACAGGAAAAGCTTAATCTATCTTCTTTGTTTTCTGAAATTTCTTCATAAAACGTTGTTGTTATAATATTCTCTTTATGAACCTTCTCAATGTGTGTTTCTTTTGAATTAATAATACTAGTATTATTAACAATATTAGTACTATCAACAATTGATTTTACTTGAACATTTTCTTTTTCAAAAGTGGTAGATTCTATATCAATATTTTTATGATCCTCTATATCATAATTATTATTTACATCTTCCGAAAGATTTAATTTTTCTTCTCCTACAAGATGTTTTACTGTATTCATAGTGTCTTCAATATTTTCTACAAGATTATCAACACTTTTATTAACATGTTCTTTACATATATTTTCAGATGAAATATGATTTTGACATTCTGATTCATTATCAGGAATATGATAGCCTAAATATACGTTATCTTCTTCGATAGTCTTAGTATTTTGAATAACATGTTCAGAATGACGAATCATAGATTCTTCTTGTAATTCTTTGGAAAGTTCAAGAGTTTCTATATGATTACTATTTGATATTTCAATTGTTTTTTCACTTTGTTCTAAATGATTTTCGACAATTTCTGTTTGAACTATTTCCCTTGTTATTGATTTAACTTCACTCTTAATGATGGTTTCGAACTCATTAGAAACATGACTAGTAGTAACTGTTTTATTTTCAGTTGACTCCATTGAACATTCTGATGAAAGATCTAATTGCTTTTCTTGTACTTCTTTTACATAGTCTTCAATATGATTCTCCATATGATTAATCTCTATTTTTTCTTCAATATTTGATATAACAGAATTAGTTTTTAAAGCCACATCTTCAATTCGAATATTTTCTCTAGAGTTGCAAGAAACGTAACTTTTAGTGGTACTATTTTTTCGACTACTTTTATTGGAGGATACTTTTTTTGGTGTAGTTGAAGTATTTTCGGCAATGTGATTTTCCTTTTTAATACTTTCTTTTCTTATAAAATCATCATCTCTAATATCCTTAACTAGGATGTCGATTTCTTCAAGATTTGCAGGTTTAAATTCAAATTTCCGTTTATCCATATGCTCATTATAAACTGCATGCATTTCTTTTGAAACTAACTTCTTCTCTTTATCATCTAATCTGGATGCACTTCTCATAGAAATCTCTGTTTTCTTTTTTATATCCTTTTTCTTTTTTAAACACATAGTTATTTTAAAAAAAACCCTACAATATTAAAGTATAGAAAAATTAAATGAATGTATTATAATGAATGATAAAAATACAACGAATATATTTAAGTTTGATACCAACTCAACATGAGAGAACAATGATTAAAAATTGACTTTGATCTGCTTTAAGAATTTAAAGAATACTGTGTTTTACTACAAATATTTGAAGTAGTCTTCCAATTTGCTGATAAGAGGAAAAAAGATAAAAAAAATTTAACTGATGATATTATTGAATTCCCTAAAAGCGATGTAATTAAGTAGATTAAATTTGATACTAATAACTTTTCGTTTTATTTTATGATTGATAAAAATGACGATTATATAAAAAAAAAAATTCATCACTCAAGTAAAAGTAACATATTAGAACTATTTAGAATTGTTATATAGTTCCAAATTTATTTTGTTTTCATCCTGATAGAAAATATTTTAGTACAATCCACTTTATTGAATCAGAAGAGAAAATTAAACACTTTAAAGTTAGTAATAAAAAAATGAAAATGTCGATTATTATTATTTAATAAACGTCAGTTTATTAAAATATAAAATAAAGTTTAAATATATTATCAATTTTATAAATAAAATAATAAATATATCATTTATAACAATTACGCATTAAATATGTTTCAGAATTTTTTTATAAATTAATAACAATTTTTATCCAATAATAAATGGAATAAAGTATTTTATATCTTCAATTACAAAAATTTACTTCTTTATTATGCATGTTTACTTTTCTAACTTTATATCAACTATTATGATATGACTAATTTTTATATTATCTTTTTTCTAAATTAAGATATTATACTTGCTACTATATTAGGTAAAGTATTAAAAAATGCTAATTGTATTAATCTAGTATTTTAAAACCAATTAATCAATCCATAATACTTACTTATTCATTAAAGATAATTATTTATATTTAAGATTAAAGAACAATTAACAACCAAATTGATTTTTTGTTCCATAAATAATAAAATCTAATGCTGATAAGATCTCCTTTAATAAGGTAATGAAAAATTTGATTGGACTATTAAATTTATAGTGCTCAACATAAAAATTACACATTTTCCGATCGAACAAAGTGTCAAAAAATTTTACTAATCAGTTTTAAATAAAATTTAATTACAAAAATTACATTATATACAATGGTTTGTAAAAAAAATAGAGATCGGAATTTCGATAGTTATCTTTTCCATGTAATTAAATAGTGAGTTATAATGATGATAAAAATAAACGTAAAATTATGAACAATAATTTAGTGCCTTTTAATAAAGTTTATTCAATACTTGAATGGGCTGTTATTCTTGATGTTCCATCGTTTTCTTTTCTAAGCTGATAAACATACTCTGGTTTAAAATTTCTATACAACAAATGAGTAAGTTGGATGTCATGAGTAATGACAATAAGTTGGAAATTGCTAAAATTCTTTGATACTCTACATGAATTAGCCCATGATTCCTCTAAATCCATTCTTTCTTCAATACAACAATCGTCTTTTGGTTCTGATGGAAGACCATTCATTCTATAAGATACTAAATCTCTCAACATGTCAGCAATATTTTCAACTTTATTTACATCTAAGTTAGTTGTAGGTTCATCAAGGGCAATAATAGGACAATGACAACAAAAAACTTCACACAATGCAATTCTTATAAGAATTGATGCTAACATTTTCTGTCCTGCACTACACCTGTCTCTCATCTCAATTTCATTTCCATCTACAACCATTACAACTGCATAATCGTAAGATTTTCTTTTGTCACCAGTTGAACTCATCGGTTTTGATCTTATTTTTATAAATTCTATATCATTTCCCGTGTAGACTTTTTTCCATAATTCACACAAAGATAAATTTATCTCTTTCATTTTATCTTCATGGAACTTAATTATTGAATTATCGAGAACTTTCTGACATAAACTGAGGTCTTTGATCGTTTTTCGTAGAATAGTTTTTCTTATTGCCTTTTCACGCAAATTCTTCTCAGCATCACAGTATTTCACTTCATTTAGGGTACGATCTAATTCTCCTATTCGCTTTTCTATTTCTTTTAATTCTCCTCTCTTTGAACTTATTTCGACAGCCGTTCTTGCTATCTGGTTATTTATATTATTCTCTTCATCAATAATTTTATCTTTAGATTCTTTTCTATATTGATTTGCTAGAATTTTCCTTTCTAATTCATGTAATTCATCTTTGAGATTTAAAATATTAAGCTGCTGTTGCTTAGTTAGTAGAAGATCTTTTTGTCTATCTAGTAGTAAAAGTTTGTCTTTTAAATTAACTTTCAAGAGTTCGAGAGATTTAATTTTCTCATTAATCTCATTAAGTTCACTAGCCAACTGATCTGGTGGTAAGGAAGATTTTAATATTTTTTCCAATTCAACTATAGCTTTTTCTTTGTTTTCTAAGATTTCAACATCGTTACCAAGTTTAAGAAGTTTTTTTGAAGCAGTAGATTCAATTTGATACAACTCCTTTTCAGTTTCTTCAATTTTCATTCGACTGTTGGCATTTTTTACTTCCAAATCAGGCATTTGTGCGACTAAGTTTTGGTATTCGGAGTTTAAATCTTCTAGTTTGCCTTTTAAATTATCTATTTTTTCTTTTAATAGAGAAATTTCTTGAGTTGATTTCAATGTTTCCAGTTGTTTTTTTGTTAAATGTTGGATTTCTTCAATTAAATTGTTTTTCTTTTGGTTAGCAGTATTTATTTGCGAAATATGATTTTTTAATCTTTCCAATTCTTGAAATAGTTGTGACAATTTCTCCTCTATGAATTGAACAGTACATTCTTCTCGTAATTCTATTAAAGAGATCACTTCAGGCGTTGGATTAACTAATGTCTTCTTGACAATATCATTGACTTTCGAAGTTAATTCTTGGCAGGATTCAAAAAGTTTATCCAGTTCAACTGCCTTACATTCATAT
The DNA here is from genome assembly GCA_005656395.1 of Strongyloides papillosus. Lineage (NCBI taxonomy): Eukaryota > Metazoa > Nematoda > Chromadorea > Rhabditida > Strongyloididae > Strongyloides > Strongyloides papillosus. The sequence continues at coordinate 15,582 of SRSI01000052.1, forward strand.
TGTTTCATATTATTTAATTTTTCATTCAAGTTATTGATCTCATTATCGAGTAATACGGCATCTTCTAAATACTTATTTTTCTCTTTATTTGCTTCATCTATTAGTTTCTGCTGTTTTGGTATTTCTTGAAATTGAAGACTATTAAATTTATCATTCAAATCATTTGCTCTTTTCAAACTTTTGAGAATAGTCTCATTGCTGCATAATTCCTTTTTTAGTTGTTCAAGTTCATCAGGAGAATTATTAACTTTACCAATAAGTTCCTTTTCAAGTATGATCCTACTATTTTCAAATTGAAATTCACTTTTGCAAAGTGGACAAGATTGACAGTTCTCTATTTCTCCTAACCAATTTTCATATACCATTTTAGATCCTTCAATTAAGTTTATTTTCTTCTGTATATTTTCGATATTTTGCTCGGTAAATACAATATCTTTAACAATATCTATTCCATTAGGAAGGAGATCTTGTAATTCTTGCCTGTAGTTCTTTGATTCCTCGGTATATTTTTTGTATATAGCCTCATGTGCAGCACATCGTTTATCGGATTCATTCAAGTAAATAGCAATATCTTTCCTTAATTTCTCTTTATCTTTTATTTCATTTTCGCATATTACAATGCTCTCTTTCATATTTTTATACAGTTTTCCATAAACAAAGTGATTTCCTAGAATTTCTTCGAAACCTTTCTTACATTCAGATAGTTTAAGTTCAAATTCCTTATTTTTAGAAGCTTGTACCTCTAGACAGTCTTTTAGGATTTTTAAATTTTCAATGGCATCTTCAACCACTCTTTTATCTTCGAGAACACAGTCAATGTTGCTGATCTCCTTTTGACTAATAGAGTCTAACTCCTTTTGCTTCTCATTAATTCGAGAATTTAGCTCAACTGTTCCTTCCATTGAACCTTTAAGTAATTGGATGCTCGTTTCAGCACTTCTCAATTCATTTTCTTTGTCAATCTTAGTTTTAGCAATTTGGTTAATTGAATTCGTGGTTTTTAAAAGATCAAGTTGATTAATACTATATTCTTCTTTTAGTTTCCTCAATACTTCTTCCTTTGAGTTTTTGTAGTTAGCACTTTCAATGGTCCAACTATTCATAAGAGAATTGAGACATTCGATTTCATTTACGTAATTTTCTCTGCAAATGTTATTTTCTACCACAATTTTATCCCAAATGGCAGTTTTTTCGGACTTCAGATCATTGAGTTTTTTTATATTATCATCCATATCTTTCATACATTTTTTTACTTCTTCATAACGATCTTTATTCTTGGCTATTTCAATTTCGATATTTCCGTCGTCATTCATAATTTTACTTCTAGTATTATCAATATTATTATAGTCTGTTTGGACAGATAATTGCTCTATTTCCTCTAGTAATTTTTCTTTACCGCCATCATAAACTTCGACTGACGGTAAATCATCAATTTGCTTTGTTAACATTGTCCTTCTAGCATTTAGATCAATTATTTCTCTTTCTTTGTTTTCAATTGCCTTTCTTTGCTCTCTTACGGCAATTAATCTATTCTGGAGACATTTATTTTCACTTTCAATGTTACCAATCTCTATAATAAGGTTTTTTTTGTTGTCCTTGTATTTGTAGGAATCATTTAGAATCTTTATATATTCTGCCCTATTATTCACAAGGTGGGGTAGTTCAGCATCGATGATTTTTACCGAAGTTTCATATTCTCTTCCCAATTTTTTAAAATGTTCTACTGCTTTAACATATTTTGCAACCTCGAAAATTTCGTCAAACTTGGCTTTTAATTCTTTAGGCTCACCTAGTGGCCAGCAAGAGTCTTCTTGGTGACAAAAGATAACATTTTCTAAAATTGCTTTTGAAACTCCAAGATGCCTTAACATCTCTTTGTTACAATCTGCTACCTTTGATGAAATACTATTTTCTCTTCCATCTTTGTCTACAACTGCTAATGTAAAGTCATCCGACTTGGTAGTGGTTTTGTCGCCTTTTACACTGGCATTCATACGTTTCGTAACTGTACATCTTTGCCCAAAAGCATTTTCAAATTCTAGTTGAACAAGGGCATCTACTCTCTTTTTTTGAGCCAGCTATAACGCAATTACATAATTATACAATTTTTTAGAAATAAAACATACCAAATTATTGTGTATAAATGCTTGCATCTTTCCTGAAGGTAATGCTCCCGTTGTAATAAATTTAAGAGCCTCAATGAGTGTCTTAAAAAAATATATTAAAAAAAATATTGAGAAGTAGACTTACGGTTTTTCCTGTTCCATTTTCTCCTTGTATTAGAGTTAAGGGATCCAAGAAGTTTATTACTTCTGGTTCTTGGCCGACACTTCGGATTCCTTGGATCTTCAGACCAATAAAGCGTACCATTCGTAAGTTAGTTAATCTGAAATAAATATTAAGATTTTATTGGGTATGTTCATTATAACATATAACAAGATAATAATATACGAAAAAGATATGAAAAGGCGAAAAGAGAAACACGTAATATGATTGAAATGTACTTGTGAACATCTTCATTACTACTTTTATAGTTTTTTTATATGCAAAAGACTAGTAGAGTCAAACATGTGGCCATACGTTTTGGTCATTTTGTTACTGTTAAAAACAATTTAAAATAAAATGATGACAAAAATAAAAAGTCTGTTTAAACAAATCAAGGCTGTAAAATGTAAAATTAAGAAAAATGTAATAAAATCACAATAGTTATACACTCATTTTTCACTAAATATAACTTTTACCATAAATCCTTGTTTTTCATTGAAAATAATTTAAATTAAATACTAGAAAGAATATAAACTACCGAGAACATTAACTTTTTAATAAAAGTTATAAAACTAAAATTTGGTTTTGTCTTCTAAATTGATAAAAATTGTTTAAAGATTACTTTTAAATGTTACTTCAACACAAACATTTTCTTTGAATAACAATGAAAATCTGGCGGTATTTTATAAATTTGATTGGAAAAAGGTACATTAAATTATCATCGTTTCAAATATGATAAATAGCAGTATTGGGATTTTTTACGTTAAATTTTAGACTTCTTATTTATGTTTCTCGTAAGAATAATCTGCTTTTATTACCGCATATTATTCATAAATTTATTGTTAAAAATAACTAGTGATTCTAATTGCAGAATGCGATTAAATTTTTTAGTTATTTAATATTTAAATCTGGCTAGTAATTACGGTTACATGATGTCCAGAGAGTACCAATATAATTTTAGGTTTAAATAAATTATTTAATTTATGGTTTAATACTCATTTTGTAGCTAACACGTCTGAATCAATTTAGTAGATACCATAAGTTATAATAATCATACTATGAATTATTGGAATTTTGTGTGATTTTTGTTGTAAACTAGAATTTACTACTATTTAATTGAGACTTTTTTCTGAGGTTAATATTGAAATAAAAAATAAGAAGAATATTTAAGGTACCCTTCCAATTAACAGTATTTTATATAACCAATATCTTTTTTTCTCCAGTGAAGTTTAAATATCATAATAAATAAAAATTTAAATATTATTGTATTTATCTACAAAAGTTTTAATTGTCTATTTACAAATAAGCAATAAATCATGTTAATTCCAATAAGAGAAATTTTAAATTATGAAAAAATAAAAAGGACTCTAGAAATAATTATATAACATATAAAAAAAATTTATAAATTGAATATAGTTCATTGTAGCATTTTTAGTACATTTTTAAATTTTGAAGAATATTATTTTTAATATAATTAGTAACGGTAAAGTGAATTGGAATAATTTTAGTTAGTTGCAAATCAAATGATCCTGATTAATCAGAGATAAAATCGTTTTTCATTATTTTAACAATTTCTTCAAATGATAAACGATCACAAGGTTTTTGTTCAAGGCACTTTACAAATACATCCTTGACAGTTGGTGGCGATTCATTATTAATTTCTAAAGGACGTACTCCAGATAAGATTGCTTTTCTTATCTGAGGAAATGTTAAACCATTGTATGGTGGAGAAGAACAACGATTCATTATTTCATATAATGTAACACCATATGCCCATATATCAGATTCTTTTGTATATTCCTCTTGGCGTAATGCTTCAGGTGGTATATGTCTAAGAGGAACATTCATCTTTTTATTTAATTTAACTTTGCTTTCATTAATAACTGATAAACCAAAATCGCTAATTTTACCAATATTTGATTTACCCAATAAACAATTTCTCGCTGCTATATCTCGATGAATTATATTTTTTGAATGTAGGTATTCTAAACCACAAGCAATATCAAAGGCAAATTTGTGTGGTATTTTTATATCACAATCTTTGTGTTCCTTTAACCACTCGAGCATTCCTCCATTTTCGGCTAACTCCATTATTATCATAACAGGTTCATTCATTGCTGCAATGCCATAAAGTTTAATACAATTCGGATGGTCAAATGTCTTCATAATTTTAGCTTCCTTAAAAAAAGTTGCTCTGTGTAGTTTTGTAATTCCTTCATTTTTTAACGTCTTTATTGCACAAACTTTACTTTCACCACTGACAGTTCTATATACTCCTGAATATACTTCTCCAAAATTTCCTTTACCCATTTGTTTACTTCTTGTGACATGCTCATGAAGAATGTACAGAGGGAATCTTGGAATGTATCTTTTAATAATAGTTCCATCACTCATTATGGGTTTTTGTGATTCAATGTAGGTGTCAAGTAGCTTTTTAATCTGAGGCATTTTCAACGTTTTCTTGAAATACCATAGTCCATCATGATATCTTATTTTGATGTGTTTAATTTTTTCATGTAAAACTGTACATACAAGATGTCGTTTTCCATCGACTTCAGAAAGTCGTACTGCGAAATCTCCGTCTTTTTCTAGTAATTCAGATATTTCATCTCTTGGATAAAGCCCATGATACCATGGACATTCTGAAAGTTCTTTAACAACAACTCCAAAATCGATATTGTCATCACTTTTTAATGATAATGTGTGTTTCGGCTGATTGTCGTTACGACTCTTTATTTTTTTATAAATAGAATCAAATGATTCCATATATTACTTCAAAAAATAGTGTGTTTTTATTATTGAAAATTATTTTATTATCATATTCTAGTATAAAATATGAAAAGTATTACAAATTCAAATTAATTTATATAATATTGTGTAGATTGTTTGGAATATTCATAACTATATATTTTGAATATCATTTATTTTTAGTTAATCAGAGATCAATTCACGAATTTTGCGTTTCTAAAATTTACTAAAATAGTATTTTATTAAATAATTACCTCTTCCTTATCTAAGAATTCCTTTATTTCATTAAAATTTACACAATTAGCCATCAATTCTTTATAACTTTCAGTAAAATCATTTGCTTTTTTAAAATCTAATTTTTCAATTGACTCATCTACATTTTGAAGTACTTTGTGTACTGCAATTTTATTTTTTTCTAGTAATTGGATGTTCTGCTTAAAAATATCAGCTTCAATAAATTGTTCATCATATATCAATTCCTCCATCTTGTTAACTAAGATATCTTGTAACAAGTCAATATTTTTTATACGTCTTTTAGTCTTTTCGCTCATTTTTACTATATCCTTTTCCGAAGAAGGATTTCCTTCCATAGTTGTATTTTTTGTTTCTATATTTGAATTTTTTAATAAATTATTAATCAAAATAAAACTTACGATTGCAAATCTTACAATTTTTACACTGATTATTACCCATATCAATAAATGAATCATTAGAATCTGAATCAGAGCTTGAAAATACCATTATTTTATATTTAAATAAGATTAAAAATAACTAAAAACCTTTTTTATATTTTAAGAAAATTTTTTTTCTGATTGGCAACAAAGTCATAGCAACAAGGAAAATGAATATTATTTTAGAAACATTTATTTTAAAAATATTTTTGTGTTATGTATCTATGGGATAAAAATTTGGCAAGTGAAAATCCATTTTATTAATAATTTAAACTCTTGTATCTGTATTATTTATAACATTAACTAATTGAGATGATTCAGATCTGAAATAAGATAGTTGTTATGATATAGTATCTCAATTTGGCTTATATTTATTTAGGATAAAGACAAAGGTATATGATTATTGTTTGATGTTACAAAAATTGGCATAACTATTTTGCATCGTTAACTTCACATGCATAATTGATGTAACCACCGTCTGGAATGTACACAGACGAAGACATATTAGTTCCATATGTTGGTGATTGATTAGAAATTTGTTTTAGAAACGTTTTTTCATCATTCCCATTTTCTGAAGAATTTAGTTCTCCTCGAACACCGTTGAAATTAACATGTTCCGTTTGTTGACGATAACTAACACTAAGAAACGATATAGAAACAAAAAACGGAAATATTTTTAAAAAAGTGTGACATAGGAATAATATGTGCTAATGGTGTTGCAAATAATAATTAAACATACCTTGGAGACTGATCAAATCGTTGTTCTGAAGGATAAATAATTAACCGGTTTCCTGTTTTATCTTGAATTTTTGCAAAATCACACATAGTAGGAGATATAATAAATTTAATACACTTTAAAGTAATATCAGGAATTAATGTTGTTAATGGAATTAATATAATAGCACACCAAAATGCTGGACTACTAATCATAAACCAAAAATGTCCTGACATATCAGCTCCAAACAAGATGAAAGGCCATATAGATGAATATAATAAGAAAAAGGCAAACCACAGCCAAATAGACCCCAATGAAAAAGTTATAATTACCCAATTCCACGAGTCACACTCGATTAATGCTTTTAAACAAACAGTAACAACAACAAACTAAAAAGTAATTATATATATAAATTTCTCAATAATATAATATTAATAACATACCGTATAGCAACTATTTCCTAACATTAACCAACCACCTGATCTTCCATTTTCCCATACAATAGGATTGTAAAGAAACCCGTATGACATCCAATATAAAATGATTGAATGAAGAATAGACATTACAATCCAAGTATAAAATTGTAAATTTGAAAAAGAAATTTTTTGTAAACCTTTATATAAATAAGGGTTACTAATAAGTTGTTTTTCAGATACTGGTCTATCGAATAAACCTAATATTACTGGAGGCCAAAAAGTAAATAAGACATTAAATAAGGCAATTGTCCATCTTTCAAATAATGTTTGTCCAGAAAATGCTGAATATAATGCAAACCATAATTCTATGAGATATAGACAAATATTTTTATAAAATGAATATAATATTACTTTAACACTTCTGTTGTAATTCCATGCTCCATGAACTAAAATAAGTTTTTTCAAAAACCTGAATTGACCTATAGAATAATCACTTGCAGAGGCAGCTTGTAAACCTTCTGCACCGGATATTCCAACTCCAACATTTGCTGATTGAATCATTGCTACATCATTTGCCCCATCACCAACTGCTAAAACATGATTACAACGACTTTGTATAAGTTCAACTACATCTGATTTTTGCATCGGGGACATTCTACAACAAACGACAGTTTCACATTCTAAGGCTAAACTGAGAAAATCATTACGACATTCACCAGTGATAATATTATGCAGACATGTTCCATCAACAACAAGTGAAAATTTCATTCCATTGCTTTTTAATTCTTCAACATTTTGTTTAATTTCATGAAGACATCTTGAGGTTTCATCATATGTTTTTCCGGATAATACTAATATATTTGAATTAGGTGAGAATAATGAACTGGATTGAGCAATATTTACAGCCGTTTCTTTTTTATCACCTGTTAAGATCCATATTTTTATTTTAGCATCAAGTAAAGATGATATAGTGTCTGGAACTCCCTCTTGTAATTTATCTTCTATTGCTGAAACACCAACTAATGTAAGATTACTTTCAATTTCTTCTGAAACTTCATCTAATTTTTGTTGCCGATTTTCCAATGATATTGATGCTTTGTGAAACTTATCTTTCCATATATTGTAATATTCTTCATCAAGATCTCTTTTAGCAAAACAAAGAGTTCTATAACCTTTATTGGCATATTCCGATAGATAATTATTTAAATTATCTAAATCTTCTTTTGTTGTTTTATTACTTAATCTTGGTATAATTACAGCATCGGCTCCCTTAATTAGAAGTTTTAGTTTACCTTCCCTGTTTCGTATAATAACTCCCATTCTTTTTCTATCACTATTAAATTCAAGAACATTTAAAACTTCAAATTCTTCTATTTTTCCTAGTAATTCAATTTCAATCGCTTTTCCTATTCTCTTTTTAAATATAAATTTCATCTTTGCTGCACCTTTAACTAAAGCAAGCTCATCAGGACTTGCAGCTTGATATGTTATATCATTCTCATTTAATTCATTTACTTCTGGAACGACAGTATGACAGCTAGCCATTATTAAAAATGCTTCTTTTATTATTTCTACTTCTTCTATATTATTTCTTATATCTACTAGTACAGATTGATCATTAAATTCTTCACTTGTATCATCACCATAACTCTTCTTACCAACATATAATCTTTTGAATTTCATAACATTTCTTGTTAATGTACCTGTCTTATCAGACATAATATATTTAACTTGTCCAAGTTCCTCATTTAGATTTGAAGTCCTTGCAATAGCAGGTGTATCAGATTCTTCGTGATACATATCTATATCATTATTAATATACGCTGCTTGGAAAAATCTTACGATTTCTAATGTTACTTGTAGTGAAATTGGTATTAAATTATTATATAAAATAAAGAATGTAATAAAATCCCAGAATAGTGAATTTTTCCCTATTAGTCCTAAGTACCAAGCATGCTGTAAATCTCTTCCATATACCCATGCTCCTAATGTACTAATTGCAGCAAGGCATATCAAAATAAAAAACAAAACTATTATTCGATTATTGGTCATAGAATCTATGTAACTTCTTTTTAAAGGAGCTGTTCTTGAATTCATTAATAATTTTGCGTCATGTCCTGTATAAACTGTTACACCAATAACCCATTTTGTATTTTTCAATGCTGCTCCTCTTAACAATAACTGATTAACAGATAATGGTTTTGAAGTGTTATTATATTGGAAATGTATTGTTCCCGTAAAATGATTTACATGTTTAGACGGAAGTTCACATTCGATTTCTCCACTGAATTCATTAACTTTTGTAATATTTGTTAAATCCCATGTTTCAGGTAAAGCTTGTCTAATCTTTAGATTTGTTTCACCATCAAGATTTGATGTCTCAATATACGCCATTGAATTTAGTTCACTACTTGACAAAATAACTAAATCAGCCGGTATTAAATGATTATTTTCAATTTTTAGTACATCACCAACGGCTATATTTTTCCATGATATCTCTTCCCATCGCCCATTTCGTAAGACAAGAGTTTTAAAATTATTAACCTTTATGTCTAAACGCCTTCTTTTCTATAATTTATTAATTAAGATGTATGCATATATGATAATTTATAAAATTTAAAGGATTATCAATATATTTCAATTGAAATAGTTTAAAATATGATATTTTGTTGACTTACAACGTCTTCAAATATTTCTTTTAAAGCAGATATAAATAATATAATCAAAAATGGCCCAGCTGTTGTATATCTTCCTGTAGGACTAACATCTGGGATTTGCTAAAAATAGTAATTTTATTTATGAATTCTTATTAATTATTATACCTGTAGTAGAGCAATAATAAGAAAAAATATATTATTATACCTCCTAAACTGTTCAAGTAAAAATCGAGGAAGAAATGTAAAGACACTATATTTACACGTACTAAAAAGAAAGTAATAAATTGAAAAACAACTTTAGTTTACCTTATTTCATTACTACAAAATTTTTCATGTTGATGTATTGAATTAATAATTATGTTTCTCGACGTAGGTCTTTGCCGATGCACCCGATCCGAAGACATGTATGGAATTAAGATATAGTTTATTTGGTTATTCTATAGTCGAAAAACACAAAGTTTAAATAATTTTAATATTATGTGTAATATTATAATTTCAAATAAATTTTGAAATCAATTTTATCATATATTCTTTTTATTACCTATAATGATAGGTGAATAATTAGAATGAAAGAGAAGGACGTCCATCCCTTTTAAAGGACAATTTATATATTTATAAATGTGGTATTTAAAAGACAATAATTTTAGAAATTTATACAAAGCTGTTGATGTCAAATAAAATACAACCAGTATTTTAATTATAATTTTACTTATGTTAATAATGAAAAAAAAAACAATATTTAAAATATGACAAACCATAAAGAAAATATCATATACATTTGAAAAGCGAAATATATGTTGATTATAGTGATAGAAAATAAATATGATCAAATAAAATTACTTTTAAAATATATATTGATAAAATCATAATACCTTACAAAATATATTGATAACAAATGACAAATACTAAATTCATATTACCCATAACTATCTTGATCATATTTTAAAAAAACAATAAGACGACATGAAGGTTGATAAAAAATATCACTAATAAATATATAAATATAATTTAGTAGAAGTTTTACACACCATCGAAAAATTAAAAAATCGATCCTATTTAGCGAAATGTTAAACTAACAAATTTTGTGAGTAGATAACTTAAAATGAATACATGGTATAAACTTTTTTAAATATACAATATTTATGCGCAGTCGATTTATTACTTCATTATTTAAAGTAATAAAATATTTAATCACAAAAAGACAAAAAAATAGAAAAATAGAATATTTAAAATAGCCAAAAAAATGTATTTCAAAAATTTTTTCAATACTTCCTTATTATAGATAACCATATAAACACTAAATGATAATCTCACATGGTAATTCTATAAAACTAACTTTATTTAAAGGTCTTAAAACGAAAATCTGTTGTACGTTAGATAAACTACGTGTTCTTGATAACGTAAATATAGTATCTTCTTTAACTATTTCTGTTATTTATTTATTATCTGGATATCACTGTAACTATGTCTAGTGAAACAAAGTCTGTTGGAAAGGTTAGCTTCAAAATTACTTTAACTAGCGATCCTAAACTTCCTTTTAAAGTGTAAATATTCGGTTTGGATAATTTAATTTAAATCTTTTTTAGTTTGTCAGTTCCAGAAAATACACCATTTACTGCCGTACTAAGGTTTGCATCTGAAGAATTTAAAGTTGCTGCTGAAACAAGTGCTATCATTACAAACGATGGAGTTGGAATAAATCCTGCCCAGTCAGCTGGAAATGTTTTTATGAAACATGGATCTGAACTTCGACTTATACCAAGAGATAGGGTTGGGGCAATGGTAAATATATAACTGTTAAATTGGTGTATATTTGTAAAGTATTTTTATTTTAAAAATATTTATATAAAACCAAAAATAAAATTTTTATTATAAGTAAACTTCCATTTTAAATATTATAATATAGAGAGAATGTTAAAATTATTAAAAAAATGGGATACTTCAAAATATATATTTGTAATAAATATATGTCACTGGTGTTGTTCGAGATCATTGACGATTTAACTTTTGTTTTCTGGCAAATTATTCTAACGTCCAAATCTTAATAAAGTATCTAGATTTGGAGCCTGAACAATTTCTTTTTTAGCTTTTTGTGTGTATCGTTTAGTGACTCGTCTTATATTATCATTTTCATCACTCAGGATAATAAAATTTTTAAGACGATCTCCATTTCTAAATTCAAGTATGTAGTCTTGTGGGACATCAGAACAATATTCTTCCAGAGGATATATTTCACATAATTCATATTTAAGTGACGGATTATGTCGAGTTATAGGTGTATAATAAGCAGATGATGATGTTAGCATTTGTAACATCAAAACAGCTGTCATAAAATAAGCAATCATTTGAAAAATAATTTTATAAAATAAAAATAAAACCTATTTATAGTATGCCTAAGTCAAACACGACTTTATCAAGTAGGCTGGGTGTCTAGAATTGATAAATTAATTTTATATAGATATATTAAATTTTAAAGATGATACCCATCAAATAATTAAGAAATAATATGCTAATGTGAAAAATAAAGATTTTATACAATGAGAATTTATGTAGAAAAATGTAATACATTCATTTATAAAATTAATCTAAATCATTTCCAAATATATAAGGAAGATTAATCTTTTCATTAAACGATATTTGTATGTTTAGTATTATTTTAATGAAATAAATAAATAGGATGAGTTAAATAATTTGCATGATCCAAAATATCGTCATCAAGAAATTGAATACTTTGAGAATTGAAAGATACTTCTGTTGATATTTTAGACTTTTTACAAATTGATACTTCATCTGATGGAATATAACGTGGGTGTTTATACAATTCAAAATGTCTTTTTAATGCTAGAGTGTTTTGTAATTTTTTATCCTTTATACTATCGTCACATTTAGATACTTTTCCTGAACATAAGATACATGAAAATAAAGGAATGTGAGAAAGAATTTTCATTAATGTAGATTTTTGAGTTGACCCCTTATCTGATACTTTCATGTAGGAATATTTTTTCTTTGTACCGTTTAAACCAGTTCCAGATCTAAAAATATCATAAAAACTAGTAATTTTGAATTTAACTAACTTTAACATTTTTTTAAGATTTTTTCTATATTTTTTCTCTAAATTATAGATATCATTACTTTCTTTTTTCAACGATCTAGAAGTAGAATTCCAATTAACATTAAAATCATTTAAAAAATGATACATTTGTTAGCTCAAGTTCTATTAAATAAACACATAAATAAAATTGATGGAAAATAATATTATTTATCATTTAATTTTACTAAACTTACTGATATCTAGCACATTTTGAGCTTATCAATTGGTTTTTTATAATATTTATTACTTCTGTTCCTGTATTTAAAAATCTCATATGTACTTTATGATACATATTATACATAAAATACATGAATTATATCAAATGATTTATGATATTAAATATTAACATTAAAATTTGCATTTCAAATGTTATTCAATTATACATTCAATTAACTAATGATATCATCTGGTTTTTATTATGTAGTTTAGTGTTAAGAAGGTATAATATCATTTACAAAATATTGCCTCTCAGAATTTTTTAAAAAACTAAACCAACATAATTATTCGGTAAAAAGTAACAAACAACTACAAAAAGCATCTTAATTTAATTATTGTCTACATAATGAAAACATATATAAATAAAACTTTAATTATTTTGGCAAATAACAATTACTCAGTTTTGTTATTCGTATAACTTTAAATTAATTAATTTTACTTTGAAGAAATTATTTAAAAATTAAAACGTCAGTCCTTTTTATGACAATAAACTTTTTTGTAAAAACAAATTGTTCTAGTAATCAGCTGTCCGCGTGGTAGATTAAAAATATGATATTAATGACATGCACTCACTAAGGTTATTTTATAAATTTATTATTCATTAATTTTGAGGACAATTTTATCAAAAACATATTTTATTAATTGAAACTACAAATTACAATTATTTTTCCCTTTTAAGAAAATTATTTGTTGGTATTAAAGAAAGGAAATTGAGTATATAGGAAAAATTTATTTGATTCTTAAAATAATATTTCAAGATTTTTTGAAAAAAAATATGTTGAAAATACTTCTACAATTTTGAAATTTTTATAAATAAACTTCAAAAAAATTTTAATTACTATTAGTGAGTAGAAAAAATTTTTTTATAATATTTGGACGTATACAGTATATTTAAGATGAAAAATTTTAAAGAATATTTAAATAAATAAGGTATAATTATATTTATGAAAATGATTAGAAAAATATAATTTTATATTATTTACAACTTTGGTTATTTTTTATTTTATTTGAAATATCACTACACAGTTTCATTTAAATTTTTAGCATTAATTATTTAAAATAATATTTGCTATGGATACTATGTCGTGAATGGATTATTTAGAAATTATATTTTTTAGATTATGATATTTCAGTTATTACTCGCTAATTTATAGATAATATAGAAGTTCAATGATTAAAAAAATATTGTAATGAAGAAATTTCATACATAAAATTATAAGGAATTTAATAACTACAATTAATTTTATTTCAATAAAATTTCAATATAATTACATTGTTATAATTTTTTAAGAATTTCAGCTCTTTTATCGGTGTTTTGAAAGATTGCTCTAATAAGTGATTTTAATTCACATTTTTCTAAGAATTCTGAAGTATATTCATCTTCGCAATAACGCATTGCAATTTCATCTAAAGAATGATTGAGGCAAAATATTATCTCATAGAGACGATAATATTCCACAAAACATCTATTTTTAACAGATTCATCGGGAGAAATTTTCTAAAAATACACAATTAGACATTAATAATAAAAACATACCATAAATATTTCATCACATATTAAAAACAAATCATTAACATTTTGTGTTATCAATTCACATTGATCTGACCTAAAATCACTTATGCTCATAAATATTTTTGCTATATACTTAAGACATCGTTTTGTGATATCTGTCACAATATCTTGATACATTATAATCGGGAATAAGTTATATAATTTTTTTGCTTCTTTCTTTAAATATAAACCAAAAGCGGGTAACTTTTGGAAAATTGCAAAATAATTCAAGGAAACACTATTTTCTAAATCAGAGAATCCTCCATAAAGTTTAGAAGAAATTTGACTAACCAATATATCTGAATGATTCATAATAGCATCATTAGCCAAAATTCTTAATTTTGTTACGATGTCAACAAATTCCTTGCTTTTATCAATAAAATGGAACTTAAAAAAACAATATAAAATATAGAAGTAATTGTTGTAAAAAAGTGCACCCATTTCAAAATTAGATTGAATTGTTTTTCTATGAACTCGTGGAAATAGGATTAAAACCATTTGAATAATATTATTACCATTTCTTGAAATGATATTTTTTGAGATATCATCAAGATTATCAGTTTCATTTCCTAGTCCTTCTACTAAATCCATTATCTTTTCGAGGGTATAGGAAATACAGTACTTTTGTTTTTTTCCAAATGATAAGATAATCTGATGTAAAATGTCGAATTTTATGTCAGTTGTCAGAGGAAAAGATGTATACATATCAATATCTTTTATTTCATTAATTATTGTTTCAATAGATTTTGTCTTTTCCATACTGGAAAGAAGCAATGTTTTTGAATCTAAAGAAACTTTCAAACATTTTTTTTCAATGCATAGTTTTTCCAAGTTAGCGACAAAATCATTCAAATAATCCGTTTCTGGTTTAATAAAATTTTCTTTGCTTAATACATTTATGATTTCCATTCCATTTTTTAGGATACAATCGAATTTTGAAATATCGCTGATATCACAAGGCAATAAGGGAATTAAATATTGTGTTTTTAATAGATTAACAACATTATCTCCAATTTTTGATCCTAGAAATTCAATAAAGGTAAATGTTGAATTTGTAGAGTCATCAATAACAATATTATGGAACACTTTGTTAATCATTGAAAATAGAATATTAAAGAAATTATATTTACTATGTATATCTAATTTCTTATTTTTAGATTTCATATTGTAAGTAAACTTTATAACATATTCTGAATCTGTTTCCTCAATAAATAATTGGTCAGAGGTTGAAAAAACTTTTGCTCCTAATTCTATCATCTCTTTTAAAAATTTTACAAAATCTTTCATTTGAATGTCTAAATTTTCAAGTTGATACAATGATGAAAGAATGTTTTCTAAGTGGTTGTTTTCTTTTTTAACACGAATTTCAAACTTTGTACTTGAATCCTCTTGGAATTTTGTGTAATTGATTATATTGCGAAAATGTCTCATAAGAATAATGAGAAATGAATCCTCTCTTTCAAACAATTCTTTTTCTAATTTTTCAATAAATTGGTTTTCGAATTCTTTACCTAGAGTTCCATCGCTTTTATTGTTAAAAGTATCTACTAAATTTTTCATTCTTGCAAGTTTTATAGCATAGTTTTTATAGTGTTTGGATAAATTTAAGTCTATTACGTCATTATTTAAGGAAAAATAAATTTCTGCAATTTCCAAAAATGCACCTAATTTTGTCTTAAGATTTCCATATTCTAGTATTTTTGTTTCATAACAATCAATAGATGATTCTTTAATTAACTTATCAAATGAAATCATTCTTAATTCGATTTCTTTTAACTCTTTTGAAAAATCACTAAATACAGTATCACATTCTTCATCTATAGATAAATTTTTTTCTATCGTTATTCCATTTTCTTTAACTTTAGCTACAAAACTTTTCAACTCTATATATAAAAAATGACAAACAGTAATTTTTAAACTAACCATTTGAATAAATTTCTTCTTCTTTTTCATACTCATGCATGAGTTGGATCAATTCTCTCTTGTTTGAATCTAGATCAAGATACGAAAGAGGAGTTTGCAAATAATTTGTCTTAACTTTACTATCCACCATAATTCAAATATTATATTTTCAATGACGTTTAATTTGTCGTCATTTTAAAAAGTGGAATAATGTTTATATCAAAAGGCTTTATTTCCATGTATTGGTTTACAATTAATGTCTTTGTAAATCAAATTACTATGGTAAAAGTGTGATGATTCACTAAATTTTGAATCACTCAAAATCTGTACGGTAACTTTATATATGTGATATAAAATGTCAGAAGAATAGATGGTTTAAGATAATAGAAAATATTCACATGTTAGGGAATTTTTCAAAATAGGACGTAATATAAATTTCTTAAGCCTACTAAAAAGTGTTTTAAATGATAATTATACCATATGGAAGTATGATGCTGTCAATTATAAAAGGAAGAAAGATAATTGTTGATAGCACATGTAAAAACTTTAAATCTATGTTATCATCATTAAGAAATTATAAATCACCAAATATAGAAAATAATAAAAAATTCTTCTTTTCTGAACTATTTATTGAAAAAAGATTTTTTTTATAAACATAACAATTTCTTTTTTTATTTTAAAGAATTGATACAAATAAAAATATTAAATTGATTCTTCTTATTGAATTATTTACCACGTACAACTAATACTTTTTTTGTAAAGTATAGTCTCAGTACAGAATGGTCGGACTAACAAATCAAAAATTATATAATTTCTCCTACCAAATTTTGAATTATTTTTGTACATAAAAAATTTTTAATCCGTTATTGTAGTTGTAATGAAATATACAAACGTTTAAGGCTAATTTTCCAATAATATCTTGCTGAGACACTATAAATTGACAAATATGCGTGTTACTTGTAAGAAATTATATAATATTTTTTTCGGTTAATTTTTTAATAGTTTAACTATCTTATTGTAATAAATTTCTGAATATCTATTGGATACAAGTAACTATTGAAATTAAATCTTTGCCATTTTAGTAAAAAAAGTAATTTATTATTAAACGAACTTCATCTAAACAACATGGAACCTGTAGATGTTACTAGTTTTCTACCAAAAGACAAATTAAAACATTTAGTTCTACTTTCTGGATTGGATATTGTTAATAATCCTTTTCATAAAGCTATATACACAAATTTTCAAACACGATCACTGGCTTCTGATTGTTGTCCTTTAACATATAAAATTTTTACTCCGGAAAATATAATTGAAACACCTAAATTAATCAAAAATCAATCTAGAATTTTAAGGCATGATTGGCCACTAAAATACACACAGATTTATCCAGCAGCAATAGTTTTGTTTTATGATCTTAATTGGAGTACTGTAAATTGGGAGGAAAAAAAGAAAGAATTGGAGACAAAAATTGATGCTTTGAGAAATGTGATACAAAAAGAAGGCAAACCACACAACAAGGGAACTCAAATAATTCTTGTAATTATTCAACATAATGATGGAGTTACCAAAGAAGAAAATGATAAACTTTGTAATCCAAAAGCTGCTGAAATATTATCACTAGTAAAATTAAAAAATAATCAACTTTTTGTGATACCAGATACAGAATCTACTTTATATAGTTTTATTCTTAGATTAGAAAAACAATTTTATGAGCTAACTCCTATATTTTACCAGGAGTGTATTCGAAAGGTTAGATCCCGTAATATCCCAAATAATAATTCAATTCTTCTCATAAGACAACAATTTAAATTAGCTTTTTTGAGCGAATTACGGCAGGATAATCATACTGCGATGAGGTTAGTTTGAAATATTTATTGATTTATTTTTATTTTTTAGAAATTATAAACTTGCTTATCAAAAATGTGCAGAATTAGATATGACTGATCGAGATGCATATGAAGTTTTATCAATTGCAAGTGTTATAAATTATAAGATTTGTCAACTTTCGTTTCAAAACAATCTTATAAGAGAAAGTTTTACTCAATATGGTAAGCATCAAAGTATTTTTTTCAATAGGAATTGTGGAGTTTATCCATCTCCTTATATTGCTAAGATAGAGTTTAATTTATGGAAGAGAGAGCAATGTGTTTTATTTGCTAGATTATTTGAAAAAGCAATAAGCAATGGTTTATTAGCAATAATTCACAAAAACCCTGGTATTTACTATCAATTAGCAGCAGAATTTCAAAGATATGCTAATATATGTATTAAACAGATGATTGCAGCAACACCTTATGACGTAAATGGTGTTATAAATGAAGATATGTTGTTGTTTAATAAAGATTTAACAAAAACACATGCAATATATTTTGGGCAGCGTCCATGGAGAGTTCTAACGGACTTAATGCCTGATAATGTTGTTGATGTTAATCATGAAAATTGCGCATTGCTAACACTACAATCTAAAATATTACCAAATTATCAACAAACCATCCAATTGTATAATATGGCTATGAAACATTTTGAAAAATTTCATGCTCATCGTTTTCAGATAAAAATAAAATCTCAAATTGCTGATGAATTAATATCTTCAGGAAATTACAAACAAGCCCAACTTTATTTATACGATATATTGATGGAATATTATAAGACAAAAAATTTTAATTTGACCCAAAATTTATTGGTAAAATTTTTAGAAATTGCATTTTTAAATGCAAACTTAAATGATTATATGTGGGCTATTGCACAACTTTCAAGCAGTAAACAATACACTTTCTTGACAGTTAATGTCTCACAACATACAAATTTTTACACTCATAATTTGATAAATCTTTTTCAAGGAATAATTCCTTCACCTTTAAAATCTGGTGTTATACCTTTAAGTGATGCCGAGTTAAATGATGTATTTAATAAATGGCAACAGTCATTATCTGATAAACCAATGTTTAAAATAAATCTCACAGGATTAGTTTGTTTTCTGGAAGTATCTGTAACTTTAATGCAATTATCAAATGAAGATAGCTGTTGCAGTGATAATTGCATAGTTGTTAGAGTGAATATTTTTAACGATTTAAATTGTGATATATCATTTGAAAGATTAACGTTGTATATTGAAGATTGTTGCAAAGTTCCTAGCGTTGTAACTAACGATGTCCTGGAAAATGCCACTTTAAAATTACATGAAAATGGTATTTTGTTAAAAAAGAAATCCGAAATAACATATTATTTTTATTTCGATCCTGAAAAGTTGAGTGTTGAATTTTTAACAAACAATATACAAGTTGAATCATTGGTTTTGTCAGAAATTTCTCTTCCAAATACCAACATTAATGGATCTTTTCATTGGGATTTCCCGATAAGTGATCCATCATCTAGTATTGTATTTAAGAAACATCAATTACCGCTGGCTACAACAATGCTAATTGACAGTTCAACATTTTATTTTGGTGAAAAATTCCTCATTCCAATAAGCATTTTTAATTCTTCGAAATCGATAGAATTTTCAAATTTAGAATGTACAGTAACTTTGTCAAGTCATGAGACTAATCATATTGACGTTAAATCAGATAAAAAAATATATTTATTAGATCCAGTTACCAAAGCAAAAGTGAATAGTTACGTTCAAGTCATTGATATATTACCTGTTGATAAAAATGTATGTTTTTCATGATTTTTGCTTCTAAAGAATAATGTTTTTTTAGTTTGTTTTGAATGTACAATTTGACACAGATAAACCAAATGATTTTTATATACATTTAAATGTAAGTTAGATATAATATTTATTATATAAATTTTTTAGATTAAAAGTAGTGATGAAAATTCTACTTTCTTTAAAAGTTTTAAAGTCAGCACTATTCAACCAGTAAAATGGAATTCTACAATTGTTTCTTTAGCCGTAAGTAGTCTTATACTCCAACAAGGAAATTAATTTTTTTTAGAATGAAATTCTTAATCAAATTACCAATAATACACAATCTATGATACAATTTGATTTTGAAACATGTACAGAAATGGTTATAACTTCAGTTATGTGGAATTTAAATTCATATCTTACACCAACTTCTCAAATATGTGAGAATTACTCCCTTGAAACATGTAAGTTTCAATTATTTTAATCTTGATCATTAAAAATTTTAGACCAAAATTTAGAGATATCGTCTATTTCATCATATCTAATTACATTTATTGCTTCGTTACCATTTGGACAAGATGAGTCAATTAATCTTGGTAAAATTACGTTAAGTTGGAAACGGTAAGTTTACAAGTTCTATATGATTTTTTTTCTGTTTTAAAAATGTTTATTACATTAATTTTAATTGATTTATTATTAAATATTTTAGGCCTTCGACGGATGTTATAAATAACACAACAATAGATTTGGGTATTTTTCCTATAATGCATCTTCCAATTACTATTCAAAGTCAAATACTTTTATCATCTAGTTTAATAATAAGAAAACCTATTCCAATTCAATATACCTTCAAAAATAACTATTTTAAAGCATTAACCTTTAAAGTAACATTAGAAATTTCTGAAACATTTATGTTTTGTGGAGATAAAGAACAAATACTGACGTTAATGCCTGGAGAAGTTTTTGAAAATTGCTTAACACTTTTTGCTTTGACTGCGGGACGTTTGCCATATCCAAGAATAAATGTGTCTTTCACAGATGATTCAAATACGGATTTTCCTAAAATATATCAAGAGTTGGCTTTGAAATCATTGCCAACAAGGATATTTGTTATGGTAAGTGTTTTGGAATTTTTTTCATCATTTTATTTTAGTCTACCGGTAAAAGTTAGTATAATCATGAATCATGCAATTGGTAATATATGTTATAAATTTATAGATATATATATTTGTAGTTGAATGCTGGTAAAGATATTTTTCAGCGGAATTTTATGGTTATTTTTTTAGTTTGACTCATTATTTGTTTAATTTTCGAGTAGTAGAATTGATTTTAACTTTTATACACGAAGTACTTATATAATGTTAAAATACAAACTAATTAGAAAATATTTAAATTGATATTTTCATGTCACTCGATTTAACTGTAATAAAAGAATTTATAGCTAAAGTTTTCTAGGAGCTTGAAACTGATGTTCATGGTATTAATTATAATATTTCGGAAAAAAAAATTCCAAATTTTATTAAAAAAACTTTAAAATCTCAATAAAATTTGATTCGATCAGGTAAAGAAAAATTAATTATAGTATCAAAAACTAACGAATTTAAAAAATAACTCTTTCTTATTTAGAAGAAAAAATATTGTGTGATCATAAAATTATTGTCGATTAAATTTCTTTAATATGCGTGGTTAGCTACAAAGAGAGATTCTCCTGCTGTTGCATCTCCAGCTTCACCAGCATATTTACCAAGTGAAGCTAAAGAGTTAGCTCTTGCTCTTTTAAGAAGAACTTCTTGAGCAGCATGTACATTTTCATCCTTTCCAGCCCAAGCTTTAATAGCTGAAGCTTGGAGAGCTCTACCATATGAAAAAGTTAAAGCCCATGGTTTCTTGGTTTGATAGGCATTCATTGCATTAAGATTAACGGTTGCGTCTTCTTCAGACTGACCACCTGACAAGAAAACAACTCCAGGAACGGCAACTGGAACAGTTCTTTGAAGAGCTGTAACAGTAGCAATTCCAATATCTTGATGTGAAACTTTACCTCCAGCAAAAGATTGTCCAGGGGTAACCATATTGGGTTTAAGAAGTGTACCTTCAAGGAAAACGTGATGATCATTTAAAGCCTTATAAGTGTATGCAAGGACAATTTCAGTAATTTTTTGACATCTTGCAAGGTCGTGATCTCCGTCAGGAAGTGTTTCTGGTTCAACAATTGGAACAAGTCCATTTTGTTGACAAATTGATGCATATCTAGCTAAGTTATTAGCAACTTCAACCA
This sequence comes from Strongyloides papillosus, assembly GCA_005656395.1. Taxonomy (NCBI): domain Eukaryota; kingdom Metazoa; phylum Nematoda; class Chromadorea; order Rhabditida; family Strongyloididae; genus Strongyloides; species Strongyloides papillosus. Next base: position 37,724 of record SRSI01000052.1, read on the forward strand.
AAGCTGTATGAGATGGTGTTGTTCCTGAAATTTTATGGACACATCTCCATTTAGCAAATTGTGCTCCATCTCTTTTATATTGAGCACAACGAGCATTTAGATCATCCATTCCTTGTGTTGTACATTCTCCTACTGTTCCAGCAATTGGTACGACACCTCTGTCAACTTTGATTCCTGGAATAATTCCTTTTGATCTTAAAACATCAACGAATGGTACTCCATCATCAGTCTTTTGATAAAAAGTTTCATGGAACATGATGACACCAGAAATATAGTTTGAAATTTCATTGTCAGTTGTAAAAAGCATTTGACGATACTTTCTACGATTTTCTTCAGTATTTTCAAGTCCAAGAGGAGACAATCTTTTTTCCATGGATCCAGTTGATTCATCGGCAGCAAGAATACCTAAAAAATAATATAGCATTAAAAAATTCTTTTACATACCTTTTCCTGGAGAAACAATGGCTTGTGCAATAGCACGAAGTTCATTTTCTTGTTCTTTTGTTAAGTATTGTGAATAAGAAACCATATTTAGATAACTTTCTAAAAAAAATGTAATATTTTAAAATTGCTAATCGATATTAGAAATAATAATTTAAATCATTTTTTAAAATGACAATGTTATAATAATTTTATTTAAAGAAAATAAATATCTCAATTAATTTAGTATGACAATTTTGTTAACTTATAAGTAACTTATAATTAAATTACAATTCAGTATATGCTTTAAAACTAAAAGAAGTTATGTTATAGGAAATCCATAAAGTAAAAAAAATCATACTTATGGGTTTTCTGATTATTTAAATTTTAAAGCCAAAAAATAAATATTCTACTAATAAAACAATATTTTATCTATCTTAACTCATAAAAATGTAATTTCAAAAGTATTAATAACATAATATCTTCAAATTTAATAATGTGTCTACAACTTATTTTATTCTAAAATATTAAAAAAATATTTTATAAAAGTATATTTGCTTAAAACTAATGTAATAAAAAAGCGAAAGCTTTTAAAAATAACTTCACTCTGCTTCTATCAATAATGAAATTTTGAAGATTTACTCTTAAATGTCACGTATATAATGTGAGAATGTAAGGATATGCCAATAGTGAGGAAACTTAAAGTTTTGCTTTGTGTTAAAGATATATAAGTTAGCAGAACAGAGACATTGCCAATATTGCTATATACATAGATACTAATTTTATTTATATATAATTCTCAATATAAATATACTTTAGATTATTACCATTAGCAATAAAATGTATTTTTTATAAAATGTACTACAACGTTAAACAAAAACTGAAATATCGATATTAAAATAAAACATCGTAAATATGTATGATGTGGCTTAACATAACAAAATAATTCATACTATCTCAATAACAAATAAATTTAGTTTTTTGATGTTAGTTAATAAAAAACAAAAGAATATGTAATATATTTATTCTGGATTAAGATTGTCTTTTATACAATAGAAGTAATCATTATTATATTACAATCAATCACTACTCAATACTTTTATTTTTTTAATTTTTTCAACAACATTTAACATATCAAATAACATAAACATCTTTTATTTGAAGAGGAAATTTCAATGGAAAATACTAAGGAATTTTTAAAAATAATAATAAATCTTTTACATGTGAAAAAAATTATTTACAAGATTAACTTTATATAAACTACTATCAAAATGTACTACATATATGTTAGTTAAAAATTTTTTTTCTCATATAATGATTCATTATCATTGAATGTTATATATTTTAATTCATCTTTCAATTTTTTTATAATTTTAAAATGAACATTGGTATGATATTGTAAAAAGCTTGCAAGGTGAACTTTTTCTTGAGTTACGAAATACTTAAGAAAGTGTAATAATGAAGGTAAATGTGTAATAGATTGCTGATTGTAAAATACTCTAAATTTATCCATAAAGATACTGTAATTCATTGCAATTGATTCTTGTGTATTAGTTATCATAATATTATAACAAAGATTATAAAAATCGGCCTAAAATAAAAAAAACTATACGGTTGATATTTATATAATAAACATACCTTCATAGCTAAACTATTATCATCATAATGGAATTTCCTAAAATAAGCATAAATTTTTAATAAAGTTTCATATACATTGATTAGAGTACTATTTTGTTGAGGTTGCTTCCAAAAAGGATAATTCAAATTTAACATAGAATACCAAACTTCTAACAAACAAGATAAAAACCATTCAATTGTCAGAAATTTTGTTTTTATAAATATCCTTTTAAATATATCGTCATTGAAAGAATACACTAATTTTTTCTTAATTTCATCATTTATAGAATCTATGCCTTTCATGCAATAATATATAGTAGTTCCAGGATATTTAGAATTAAATGAATCATCAATAGCCATTTTTTTTGTACAAAATGCTAATATTGTTGCAAAGGTAAAACCACATTCTTTAATTTCTTGAGGTACTTTCATAACAACAGCATAATGTGTTTGAGCTTTTATTTTAAGACCTAACTTCCAATATAAAGCAGCACTTAATAAGTGAGTCCACCAAGAAGTTATTTCATCAGAAAATACAAAATTATCTAATATTGTATTCCAATCGAAAAGACTAACATCTGTACAATCTATTAAATTTGTGTTGATGTTATTACAATCATAAGGACAAGAACTTATTGAAAGTAAAAGTTGAATCGTTTCTGCTACATTAAATGAATTTGAACATGAGCTTGTTTTTTTAGTTGTCTGATGTTTATCTATTAATTGTTCAATTAAATCTGCTTTAAATAACATCGTTAGATGGTGTAAGGGTTTCAATCCTTCATTTGTATAACTTTTACTGAAGTATGTTTTATCTTCATTATTAATTTTTATATTTTTTATCATTTCATGCACTTTATTAATGTCGCTAAGAAATTTTTTACCATGAGAAGTAAATACCCAATTTAAAGCTAAAAATTTTTCGTTTTTAAACGCTGCCTTTCTAACGTGTCTTCTAGCTCGTCTCATAAAATATTTTCCAATTAAATTACCTATATATCTTGGGAAAGATAAACGAACCCTAATTGATGCATTAATATAAATATCCGCTCTCTGGGCGTGCGTTAATTTATCATTTGAAATACCAGCACTTTCGGATAAATTAACAGCATTTAAAGCTAAATTTAAACCTCTTAGATTATTACTGGTATTTGAATCATTCATTATCAAATGAAGTTGATGTAATTGATGATAAATTAATGCAGTAGCAGCATGACTTTTACAAACAGCATCGCTAAGTTGTGTTGGTGAACGTCTTCTCCTTGAAAAATATCTTCCAACCCAAACGCTATTTAATAGGTGGCGAATTATTTGCCAAAAAACAGTTAGTACTTCATCAAATCCTCTTTTTGGAATTGGTCTTCCAAGCATATCTAATCCACTCATCAAATATTTTTCTGCTCTCTCATAGTTCCCTTTACTTATAACTGTTGAAGCACTTTTTTTGAATCTTATAAATGTTTCCCATGAAGGTGAATTGTAATCTGTTACTGGTTCTCCTGATACTAATAATTTATATAAAATACTAATAATAATCACAGCATTCATCCCCCAAATATATGTATTTTCCATTATTGTATTTTGATACCAATGTTTTGCTTTAATTGCTGTTTCATTTACCATTTCAACAACATTCGGACTTCTAATAACTGTTCCATTATTCACTTCATTTATAATTCTATGAGAAAGTGCTAAAACATTTTTAGTTGTTACGTTAGTACCATTTGAAAAATTTGATTCATCAACATTCAGAGAAGTATTAGATATTGTTTTAAATGAAAATATTGATATAGGGTTAAAAATTAACATGCAAAACATAAAGATACACAACGTAACTCTAGATTTATTATCCATAACTTTTTTCATTTGACTTTTTGTTTTTTTCAATGAAACATCTGGTATTGTAATGCCAAATTTGTTGATAAAAGTATTATTTGAATATTGGCGTTGTTTAACACTATAACTTTTTGAATAATGTTCATTGTTTAAAGGTGGTGAAGCTGTATCACTACTCGAAAAATAATCACTATTAGATGGACTTTTTAATAGTGATTTGTGTTCATTTTGATTTGATCGTAATTTAATATTTACTTCATAAACTTCTTTTAGTGCTTTTTTTAGTTTATCTATTTGGTAATATAGTTGTTCATTTTCGCCCATTAAATAATTTAGTTTATCAACTGCTTTTTTAAGTGTTGCAGATTTACTCAACTATAAATTTATTAGTTTATTAATATTATTTGAATATCAACTAACTTACTTTTTCATCTTTTTTAGCAACAATTTCTTTAAGTTGATTAATTTGAACATTAATGGAACATCTATACTTTTTTTCTATTAAATTATGTGCTTTCCTACGTTCTGTTTTAGGCTTTTTTATTTTATTATCTGTATCTTTTTCATTTTCATATTTTTCATTATAAGTTATAATTTTATCTAAATTTCTTTCATCAGCATTTTTGTAATTTTTCGTTTCATCAAAATCATTATTTACAGCCATGTCTTCTATATCATCATCATAATAATAATCTTCTCTGTATAGATCATTTCTCTTACTTTTCTTATCATTTTTTCCACTTTTGTGTATTAATGATTTTTTCGGCATTTCTTTAATTAGTTTTTTGATTTTTTGATCAAAATCATCTTCATAAATATCATCATTATCAAATAGTCGATACTTATGATTGTTTGTAAAATTCATATTGTTTAAATCATTGCTAATTTGATTATTTAATTCACTTTTTGTAGTATCTAAATTTTCAAAAGAATGTTGAGATGTATAATGTTCATTAAATGGATTTGGACTAGAGAACGTAGTATGAAATGAACCTTCATTTGACATTGGTGATGCATTAAAACTATTATATTCCATATTTGATTGGTCAAATGAATCAGAAGAAAAACTTGAAAATGAAAAAGGTGAGCAATTATTGTTTTGTTGAGATGACAAAATATCCCCATTTTGATAATTAATTTTTGTTTCTGGACATAAATCTGGTGGATATTGAGGAAAAGTTGTATTCTGATTTTTATACGTATATTCATAAGGTGTTTCTTGGTTTGCCTTAAAGTTATTTGACAAACAATCAAATGTACTTTTTTGTGTAAATTGATTGTTTTTATTAAGATGAAAACTTGTATTTTGATAAGGCATGTCAAATGAATAGTTATAATTGTTTATTGAATTATCTTTCTTTTCTATCGGTTGATATGCTTGTCCTTCTAAAAATTGATTATTTTGAAGATACCCATTTTGAGTGTGAAAATCATTATTATCATTAATTGGTGCTGCATTAGAAAAATATGATATTTCCATATAACTTTTATTTGAGTACATCTTCAATTCATCATTTTTTATTGAATCGACAATGTTATTTATTTCATTTAAACCTTCTGGTTGAAGGACATTTAATAAATCATCTTTATTTATCAATTCTTAGAAAAAATTATTAATAAGAAGAAAATTATTCAACATACCATCAAGTTCATGTGGTTTAACATAGTCCAAATTAATATTATCTTCAATCAAATTAGATGAATTAAAGTTATTATAATGGGATGATTTGTAATTGAAAAAATTATTATTATGTGATGTCATAGTGTATTCTATAATACATCTAAAAATAAAATATAATATTTTAATTTTCACATTTTAAATAAAAAATATATATTAATTCATAATAAGAATTTAGATTACTAAGAAAAAATATAAATGATATAGTTGATTAATTAATAAATATGATTTATAAACCATAATGTAGATTGTATATACAAATGAATAAAATAATTTAATTGATTATTAATTATTATATATCAAAAATAATTATCATGCCAATATTTTTATTATCTTATGTTAAATAAAGTATTGTAAATATAATATAAGTAATAGAAAATTAAGGAACGAATAGATATAATATATTAATAAAATCATAATTATATAATTGTAAAAAAGCTATGTAATTTTATTGATATTTAAAAAATTATATAGTTGTCTATGTTTAATAGAAAAATTTTCTTTTCTAATTTAGAGTGACTAACTATTATTTTGATAATGTAATTGATAAAATGTTATAGTGATAAGAAATACCTTTACAAGAGTTAAGAGATCTACAGAATACCACCAATATGATAGTAATAAAATGCATGACTAGAAGTTTTTTTTATTAGTAAGAAGAAAGTTATATTAACGACGTAATTATAAGATTTATAAACGATGATGTCTCTTTAGAGTGCATCATCTTTATACAATTAATCTTCATGTAGAGAGATCAAGAATATGTATACTTAATATGATACATTATAAATATTATATTTATTATAACAATAAATTTTCTATCAATTAAAATTTCTCATGTATTCAAACAAAATTTCATTTCTTTTAAATATTAAAACATAAATTTAAAATCAATAATATGATTTTTAAAACTTTTGACTTTATAAATAAAGAAGTTATCTTTGCACAAAGTATATTATCATAATTTCATGATAATTTAGAAAATGAAAAATATATAAAATTGATAATATAAAAAAAAATCATTCTTTATATGCATTTCTCTTATCATTAATATATTTTTTTACATTGCCACCCGATAAGTTAAAGTATTTTCAATGTATGATTGAAGAAAATGTTTGTACTAAAATTATTGATAATGAAAAAATATACTTTCCTTGACAAAGCAAATTTTGTTCTAATGAATACTATGATTATCTTTGTAAGTTTCTGTGCTTATCATTTGTAAACATAAAAATTTTATTTTTATCACTGATATAAAGCGTTTTATTAAAGGTAAAAGCGATTTTTATAAAAAATATTTTAATTGACATATAAAGACTACAAATATCATATATTTAAATTCAACCAAAATAACATATAATCTTTAAATAACAATGATAAACACTGTCAAATTTAAGTACTTTTATATGCTGTACCAAACTTTTACTTTAAAAATAAAATCCATCAAGTAATTTAATTTTAATATACTTAAAAAACAAGCACGTTTATAACATAATATTTGCTTTATTATTATAAAAATTTGCCCTTCATCATCAAAACAAACCATTAAATCAAAGATTAGATCAAAATATCCAATCATTCGTAACAATCTACATTTACAATGGTGAAATCTGTTATAATTTTTCATTCAAAATCGCAGGGAATTTTTAAAAATATTTTTATTGTTCTCAATCAAAATATTTTTTCAGATTTTCATTAAGATCTACAGTTGAAAATTTTAAAAAGAGTTTATTTTATATAAAAATGAATTAATATGAATATTATACATGAATTGAATTTGATTCATAACCTATTTAGCACTAATATACGATTATAATCGCTTCTTTATAATAATTGTCATTGGAAACAACTACGACAAAATATTTGACTTTTTTTATAATAACAGACATTATTTTACATATATTTTATTCATTTATGATATATTAAATGACTTGTACAATAAAAAATTTACTTTTTTTATAACAAAAATCTAAATTACACTACCTTATTTCTCTTGAATTAAGCAAAACCATATACAGAGAGCATGTAGTTGTAGTAAAGTTTTACTATTTTATTAATTTTATAAAATTAAACTGTGAATAAAAAATGTTTCACCTTTAATGCGCAATGTCATTATACATTTAATGTTTCAATTTATTATACTAACATTGGTGCAACTTTCTTTTTTACCTTTCTTAATTACTGTAATTTAAAAATATGTAAATCAAGTTCAGCAATATTTGATACTATTACAAAGTGCTATATACCCCAAAGTCGAAAAAGAAGCACGGAATGTGGAAAACAATTTCATGGTAATTAATGATTTTATATTTCTTTGACTCTAAAATTGTATTGGTGGTATTTATCAGAAAATACGCTAATATGTTTACTAGTAAATGTTACCTTTTACATAGGATACTGTTTAAAAGTGTCAAAATTATTTCAAAGTCATATATAAATTATATATATTTTTCATGCTAATTGATTTTCAATTAAGCAATATTTTTTTTTCAATATATTTGAGGTAAAAATAAAAATGAGTACTTGAAACTTTTAAAATTTGAACTATTTAATTAAAAAATAAATGTATAATAAATTATATATTTTTATTCGACAAATTACTTTAATGCCATTTAAAACAATTTCTTTTATAATAATATACTAACAAAATATCTATAGTTGTTTTTTGTTGATATTTTATTGATATTAGTAACTTTTTATTTAATATGATTAATATTTTGTTTACCTAAAAGAATTGATATTTATTTATAATTTTTTTTTAATTTCCCACTTCTTAAATAATCTGATCATTGATAGTTTAAAATTACAATAATCAAATTTAATTAATCATCCAAAATTTTTGATAAAAAAAATTATATGTTTACAAGTTTAGTATATAATTAATAAATTAACATTATTAACTTTTGTATTAATTATTTTAATATCACTTTTTTTATATTTACATATAATATACTTAAATTTTATAATATTTATATAAATATATACATAAGGAGATTTAATATATATTATAGAAGGAAAAAAGCAATATTTATATATTTGAAGCATCTATAATTAACAGTGAAAATAATTTTTCTACAATACATCAACATATATAAATATAATTACATGTATATGTATATTTTATTGAGTTAGAATATTTCATAACACATTATCATTATGGGATCTATAAATTCAGAAGAAGATAGAAGAACAGAGTCATTTGCTAAATTTGAATTAGATGCAGAAAGTTTAAAAGAAAATTATAGATATGGCTTTGGTTCATATACTCCTGATTATTTACAATTTTTAAATAATCCTTATTTCCTATCTTTCTTTATGGGTTTAGCTTCCTTTTTCCAAAGTATTGCTGTAAATGGAGCTTACCCAATGGCAATTTCTTCTTTAGAAAGACAATATAATTTAAATAGGTTTGTATACATTTATTTTAATAATTATTTTTTTATTTAAGTAAACAAACAGGAACAGCAAATGTAGCTTATGATTTATCTGTTGCATTAATTGTTTTTTATGTCTGTAAAAAAGGAAATACTGGTCATAAAGGTAGATGGATTGCTGGAGGGGTTTTATTTACCTCAATAGGGTGTTTATTATGTGGACTTCCACATTTTTTATATGGACCATATCAAGTTCCAACAGTTATTAATCATAAAAATACAGATTTAGGACAATGTACATTTAGAAATATCACAATTACAAATAATTTGAACGAATTAACGTATTTTGAAAAATTCATAAGAAAATTTAAAGTTGGTAATATTGGATTGTACTTAGATCCTATTTTTTTAATGTTATTTTTTGGCATGTTTATAAATGGAGCTGGTTCAACCCCATTATTTTCTATTGGAACTGCATATCTTGATGAAAATGTATCTCAACAAAGTTCTGCAATGTTCCTAGCTGTAAATGCGTTTATGCAAGCACTCGGTCCTGTTTTCGGAATGATGGGATTTGCTTATTTATTAAATATTTATGTTGATTTCGATACAATTGATCATAATGATTTAAATTTAAAGGACAGTAATGATCCACGATGGATAGGTGCCTGGTGGCTTAGTTTTTTAATTACTGCTACTGCTTCAGTTATTACAGCTATACCATTATTTGGATATCCTACACAACTTCCTGGAGCTAGAATACATAGAATGCATGATATTGATCAACGTCACCAAGTAGCAAAAGAAGTTGAAGATAAATTAGAGTATATCGGAATAATTTCATGTATAAAATCATTTAAATATATTATATCAAATTTACCATTTATGTTTATAATTCTTGAAAATATAACAGAATCAATGATATTAAATGGATTTTCTGGTTTTATGCCTAAAATTATGGAAAATTTATTAAATGTATCTCCATTAGCATCTGGATTTCTTAGTTCATCTGTTATTATAGCTGCATGCTGTGGCGTTATACTTGGTGGTGCAATATTGCAAAAATTAAAGTTACAATTAAATGGAATGCTTAAAATTAACATGACCTTTCATATTTTAGCTGTCTTTTTTATGTGTGCATTCATTTTCCATTGTCCTTCTAAAGAATTTATTGGTGTTAATGAAGGTTATCATGGAACTCTTGTAAAGCAATCAAAGATAACTTTAAATGATACTTGTAATGCAAATTGTTATTGTAAAGAAGAATGGAATCCAGTTTGTCATATTTCAACAAATAAAATGTATTTCTCACCATGTTATGCAGGATGTAAAGAAAATTATGAAGATGATGATAATACTATTTTGTGGAAAAATTGTTCATGTGTAGATGGTAGTTTAAATACAACAAAGATTAAACAAGGTTTCTGTGATATTGAATGTGGTAAAAATAGATATTTTTTTATACTTTTAATCATGGGTGGAACAGTTTGTTCTTTTGCTGCAGGAATCCCAGCACAACAAGCATTACTTAGAATGGTTCCTTTTCAATCTAGATCATTTGCAATTGCAATAAATTGGGTATTACTTCGTCTACTAGGTTTTTTACCTGGTGGATATCTTTTTGGAGCAGTTATTGATGGTTTTTGTTTAAAATGGAGTAAAACAGAGAATGAAGAAAATAAATCATGCTTAATTATGGATACTCATGGTCTTGCAATGCGTCTTATGCAAATATGTATGATTTGTAAATTAATAAGTATACTAGGATGTATTGTAGCACAAATAACATACAAACCAACAGACAGAGGAACCGCAATAACTACAGATTCAGAAGTCCCATGTTCTTTTGCTATTAATGATGACAGGACAAATGATGAAAAATTAAAAACCCGAACAAAGTAAAGTTAATTTTAGTACTATACTATTTTGTGTATATATTTTGTTTTTACTATTTTGTGTATTTAATTATTATATTAACAATTTATTAACCTTTTCCTAAAGTGCAAATAACAAGTGATTTATTACCCTTTTTTTCATTTATTCTAATTAACATTTATCATCTTTTGAATCAGTATTATCTTTCTTTTCTTCTGAATTTTTAACGACAAAACGAATACCTTGATCTAATTCATCACATCCTTTTGAATTTCTTTTAGAAGCTCTTGATGATGTACCTTCCCATTCACTTGTTTCACAGGACTCACGAATTCCAATTTCTTCTTCTAATTGCCTAAAAACATGGTTTTGTCTATTTACAAAAGATGGATGTGCACGTTTAAGTGTAGATGTATCAGTATTACAATAAAAAACATATCCCCCATTGTCACTTTCCTCAAAGTCATATTCACTATCAACATCATTTTCTCCTGTAATATCTAAAATTTCCTTACCATCCTGTTCCTCAGTGCTTCTTGACCTATTAGAATTATGGTAATTATTAGAAATTGAAATAGTATCTGTAATAGAAGTATATTCATCATTTCTTCTATGTCTTCTCATTGTTTCATGAGGACTTAACAATTTTCCATGTTTAAATGAAGATGATAACGGAGGTGTAGTTGAAAATAAACGATGATCAAGGGAAATCCGGCTTCCCAATTGACTATTATTTTCCAAATTACATTGTTTATTTTTACTGTAAACAGAAGGACTTTCACGTGTTTCATTTTCTGAAAAAGTATTTGTTCTAAATCTTTGATTTATTGTCATTCCTTCATGATTGGATTTTATTATACTTGTTAAAGCAAAATTATCATCTTCTAAAACATTGTCACTTTCAAATTCTTCTTCGTTTACTTGTTGATTTTGCGAAATAGTTGATATATCTTGGGAAGTTCCTTTATTTTCATCATTAGCATTGGGTGTAAAACATTTGCTTTGAAGTGATGGTTTATTTTGTACTATTAATTGGCTTAATAAAGACAATATCTCTGTTTGATTAGATTCTATTGTTTCAATTCTTGATTCCATATCTCTTAAAGAATTATTCATATTGTTTTCTTTATTAACAATATCATTAAATTTATAAATAAGTTGTTCACTCCTTTCAGCAATTCTCATAATTCTTTCATCTGTTGATACATTTTTTTTATATTCCTTCTGTCTATGCAATTCATCCATGCATTCTTCTTCAAAATCATGTAATTTCTCCACTTGATCATGATTTAAAAATAATTTTAAACTATAGTCAAATAGTCTATCTTCATCATACTTCTCTTTATTATATTGTTTCTTAAAAAATTTTTTAAAGAACCTATGACTCCTCATATATTTTTTTATAGTGTGTTTTGTGTACTTTAATATCATATATAAATGATAAAGTAGTGTAAAAGGTGGTGGTAAAAAAGGTGTACTTTCATATTCCATAACTTGACGATATCGTTGGAACAGCCATATTTGTTGAGAAATTTTATCTGTAGCATCAAATATATTATTGAAAATTGCTATTAACATGCTAATTAATAAAATATTTGATATAAGGAGAAATATTGTCATAAGGATAGGAGTAATCCAATATCCTGGAACACATTTGCCATTTGCATTAAAAACTTCATCAATGGATGTACCTTGATTAATGTGTTCATCCCATGCATAATCTCCACATTCATCAATTTCAGGAGCATAAACTTCACCGTACAACATAAAATAAGGTTTATAAAAAATATTTCTTACAAGAATCCAATTCCAATCTTCATTAGGAAAAGTAATAGATTGTCGAGCTAAACCAAACGAAAGAAGTGATACTACTAGCATTACTACAATATATGCCATACTTTGTATCATTTTTCCAGCCATTGTAATGTATGGACCGAATTTATGGTGGACACTGAGAAAGTCTAGTAATTTTAATGTCCAAAAAACTGAAGACACTGATAATACAACGCGTCCATATGCACGGTATTGGGGTAAGAAAGTACGAATTCCAAAACCAATAAGATATCCAATAACAGCCATTGTTGTCAACAAAAACCACATATTCTTGAAAAAATATCCGAATTTTTCTTTATATCTTTTTGGTCCAGACATTACAAATTTTCTTACATGTTCACATCCAAATGAAAAAACATACAATGTAAGAAAAACATCAAAAAGATTTAAATAAGGTGGAGTTTTGATTAAGAGGGTATAAGCATAAATAACAAGAAAAAAAATAAAACTTAAACACCATGTCCAAAATGTTGTTATTGGTGCAGAACAAAATTCATAAATTTTTCTTTGTGTCTTTATTTGTTTGTTTCTAGCGATAGCCATAGCTTTGACTCCATCATTTGTTTTTGTATTTACAAAATCTGCCAAATGTTCATTAGAACCAAGTTTATTTGTTGGATAAACATTTGAAATCCCCTTGTCATTTACGTATTTTCCACTTAATGTTTCAATATCAAGTCTATATTCATTATCTAACAATTCTTTATCTTTTGTCGAATTAATTCTTTTTCTTTTTGAATTATCATTGAGAGTAAATGACATTTTTTGACTTTGCTCAGTAGCCTGATACTCTTTTGAAGGAACTGTATTAGCATTTGGACCAGATGAACTGAATGTATGTTGTCGTTTTTTTCTCTTAGTGTGGAAAAAATTTGTTAAATTTATAGATTGAACACTATCACTTGAATACCTTTTTCGAACACTGTCATTATCATATTTATCATCCTCTTCAGAATCTTCAGAAGTTTCGGAATCACTGGATTCGCTGCTTGATGAATCACTAGATGATGAGTCACAATCATTTATATCTTCTTCATGTTCAGCAGCTGTTTGTGGTTGCAACAATAATTCTTCACGGGTTTTAAATTCAAGAAATAATATTGTAGGAACACACAAAATTCCTAAAATAACTTTAAGATTAGAATTACTTCTAATTCTTAAACCACCATGCCAAAGATCGGCTAGTAAAATTTGGCAACAAGGATGGGATAAAAATTGTTTATTGTTGACTAAAACAGCCAAACTTAAACAAGTTTCATTTCCAAAATAACTAAGCTCATAAGTTAGTAATTGTAATGTTTGAGCATCATCCATCCTATAACATTGATCTAGTAATTCTAATGACAATTCTCTGAAATCTTCCGCATATTGCTTTAATTCTTCACAAACCTCTACTTCTAGATAATCTTCTGCAGCTTCCTTTGACAATGCTTTATTTATTCTACAAGCAACTAAACTTTTTGCCATAGCTTCTTCACCGTGTTCCCACATACACAATGCCATTTCATGACGTTTTGTTAAAACAGCCCAAATTAGAAGATCCGAAAAAGGATACCTAAACTCAAATTCATTTTTATCATTACTTGTATTACTATTATCATCATCATCACCGTCATAATCATTATTAACTAATACAGGTGGTTCCATTTGACCTGTTGAAGTATTATCACGCCTTAAAACAGTTCTCCATATGATATGGTTACCCAATGCTCTATTTCCAGCAGAAATTAAAGTTTCAGGAAGACTATTGTCTAATAAAGGGGACGCTGAATCAATTACTGGTGAACACATACTTCCATGAGATGGAATATTATCTTCGCAGCTTCTTCCTTGTGAAAATCCTGAATTTCTAGGAAGTTTATAGTGTTCCTTATGTTTTTTGTAGTTTCTATAAACATCTTTGAATGACTTCGACGTATATGTACTTCTAAAACCATACCCCATTAACTTTTCAATAGCCAAACCAATATCTGGTAATTTATATCTATATCCACTACGAATTTTTACAACATCTCTTACAATATAATATAATGTATTAGGTGGACCTTTATCTGTATTATATAAATCTTCTAATCTTTCAATTGTTAAAAAATTGTTCATACTAACACCGTTTTCCAACAATAATCGTACAAATGCAACTCTATCATGAATTAAAGCTTCAAGCATTGCATTATTTAAAGCACCAGGAGGCCAGTGCTGACCCATAATAAATATATCTGATTTTGCAATATCGACACGATTCCATGCTAAAGCTAATGACAATTGCTCTGGTGCAGAAAGATTTTGTCCTTTCAAAAGGGCTGTCAAAATTGAGTGATCAACATCTTGCTTATGGGATTCACCTAATCTAAAAACAGTTATCATTTTTTTGTCTTTTACACATTCTAATAAGTCAAGCAGTAAATTTTCTGATTCAGGCTTACTATAAAAAAATACATTTTGAATAAGATGTAAAAGTTGTGGTTGGACTCCATCTGGAAGTTGACCGTTTTCAAGGACAAACCGATGAGCAAAGGCAATTAAATCACTAGCTCTACCACTTCCATCACAAACAACAACTGGGACACGGGGTGCATTTGTTACATAGTCTAAAACTGTTCTAATTGTGCATGTTCCTCCTTCTAAAACAACACAAACAATTGGAACTCCTTTATTTCCCTCTCCAATTTTTTGTTTTTGAGCAATATAACTTTCTAGTCGTCTTCTTAATATTATATCTGCACCATATCTTCCAACTGTTCCATTGTCAACTAGTAAAAAATAAGAATGACGATTATTTAATACCTGCAGTTTTCCTTTAGTTGAAAAACTATGGGGATGATATGGCACTATACAATCTTGTCCAATAAGACTATCACGTTTTTTTAATAATCCCCATTGTGCAACACCTATTGTAACTATTTTTGATTTACCTTTCCCTACTACTGATGCTCCGCCATCTAAAGCTGCTGCAACATGCCTAACGACACCAGCATTAATACCTGAAGTAATAATCCATGCACCTGTTGTTCGTGCAGCTTTCAACAAGCCTTTTCTAAACACTCTCGTTAACTTAGTTTGAATGTCAAAATTTGTCATTCCACCATGTATTGTTATAATTAATTTTGGTGGAGGTATTTTCCAAACATTAGCAAATAATTTAACTATATCTGAAGGATCAGAATCAAAAGATAATCTAACATAATTTGCTTTTGTAGGATGTGGGCCACCTTGAAATTCAATAGTCCCATAAGCATCAGTTGGACAAAGTGTTGTGTGTTTTCTTATACTCCATTTTTCAAAACCATTTTTTTTTGATTTTGCTATTTCATCAAATGCATGAATATAATGATCATTTCTCAATCGTCCACATCCACATTTTTCTTCATCCTTTGCAGTTGAAATAAAATGGCAACATTCTCTTTTTTTAAAAACGTTTTCAATAAAATTACCACCAATCATATTATTTGAATCTTTTGAATTCCTACCAAAACTATGAATTGTATTTGAGATACTTTCAGAAATTCTAGAATCTTTTTCTTCTTCCTTTTCTTCAGTATTTTCTTCTTTTTCATGTATAGATGTTTCGTAATTATTATATTCTTCTTCTTCATTTATTTTTTTTGCCTCATTTATTACATTTTCCTTTATTTTTTTAGATTCATTAGTAACAGCTAACATTTCTTTCCAATCACTGCAATGAACGTATCGTGGTGGTGCATTGGCACCATTCATCATTCTTGTTCGTCTTATTTGATGTTCAGTACCTTAATAACATTGATAGTAATTCTCTAGTTAAAAAATATATGTATTTATATAACTTACGATGAGTACGTTTTCTATGATGCCGACGTTCTCTATCAAAACGATTAGGTCTAATTCCTACTTCATTATAATGACTAAGTTTTCTAACGGCAGAAAATGCTTTACTAATATCAGAGTCTGTCTGAATACATGGAGTTAGTGAAGGTGATGTTATACTACTTTTATCCATTCTTTTAAATTTTGTTGAAATTTAGAAAACATAAAAACGTTTTAAAAAATGATTTATATCCGTTCTTAAAGAATTATTTTACTAAAAATGCATTAATTAATTGTAATAGAAAGAATTAATAACTTACTTATAACTACCCAAATGAATTTTTATTAGTAAAAAATTTTAACAATGCTGTACCAAATTTTATAGATTTTACCATGAAAATTATATCGTTTTAAATCTAATTAAAATATAAATATGGTTAATATATAATAATAATATAATTTAAGTTACACCACTATATGCGGTATAATACTAAAATAACTTTTACAAGCAATTTAACAAGTCATTTTGTTAAAAAATTTTAAAAAAATAAAATAAAAATTACGACAAAGTGTTAATTATATGTAAGTATTTTTTATGTGAAAATTTGCTTTCACTATTTGTATAATAACAATGAAAGATAAAATGAAATAGTGACCATAAATATATAGACATTTTCAACATAAATTTTTGATGTCTTTTTTTAACCAAAAATGTAATCTTCTTTGAGCCTTTCGATTTTAATTTAAAACAATTTATTTAAAAAAATATTTTACATCACTTTTTAAATAAATATCACAATATTATATAGTGATGCAATTTATAATGACTAGGTGAATTTCATTTAAAGTAGTAACATTTCTTTAGATGGATAAATATTTCCCTAATATACTGTAACTATAAGATCACTCAGTCTTTCGAAACATAAAGATAATATTTCTCCAATGTATTAAAAAACTAATTTAAATCATTATATTATAAAAGAAATAGCATATTACATTGAGAACAAAATGAATACTAATGACAACTTATTTTATTAATATTGTTGTAGTAAATAAGTGTACGAAAATATTTAAATCAATTTTTGATTTTGAACAAATGTACTTAAAAAAGTATAAAATAAATTAATTGTTCGTTATTAGAATATTAATTATTTGACTCAAAAAACTTTTAGCTAATAGTATATTTAAATCAATAATGCCCTGAGTGAATTTAGGAAGTTTACATCTATTGGAACAAGATTCATTGTTTTAACAATACGTCTCTAAAAAAGCACTTACATATTGAGGAAATATATAGAATTATTGTTTACATTATACAAAATTGCCTCTTTTATAAATTTTATAAACAAATGAATGATTGGAATAGAATATTTATTGCGATTTTATTATATTAGTTTAAGCATGGTGTATTCATCACATATCTCAAACAATATTTAATGAGATTCATTTAAAATATTGTAACAAAAATACTAGATTAAGCTCTTAACACTAGAAATGTTGAAAATTTATAAAATTTTGTTATAAAATAATTATTTTCATTTCTAAAAGAATAATTAAAACAAAATTATTTACCTATTAAATACTTCAATAGAAGAAGCTAAATTTTATCCAAAATTATAGAAAGAATTTTAAAGTTATTATTTACTTTATTAATAATATATACCAATGATACGTTTTCACAATTATAGAACACATTCCAAAAAAATTATTGTATAATTTATTGACTATTATTTTTTGCTTCTAACTGTTTAACAATGCTTTTATCTTAATAAAATTTATATTAATATATTCTAAGAGGTATATCTTCCCTAACATTGGTAAATAAAATGGTAAAAAAATATCTTAAGAATAATTGGACCACGCAACTCTCTGGATTATAATGTTTAAAGATTTTATTATTAACTGAATCTGTTTACCTTTTTTTATCGACTGATATCAACTAAAATGATGAATAAACATTATGTTTCGTAAAATAAACCATAGAAAAAAGTATTTTGATAAAAATTATTCTACTTAATAAATTTATTTGAAAACAACCTATTATTTAAAAATAACAATAATTTGTCACATAAATTAGAAAACTTTATGGATATAACATTTGTTTTTTATCAGTTGTGGATATGTGTGATATTTTACCTTTCATGGGTATAGTATATTCATTATTTATAAGGACATTAAAATCAACAATTTTACCTTCCATTTCAAAATTAGGACCACTGATTTCTTCTCCAAGTATACTAATACAATCATCTTGAACATCTATTCCACTGTAACGCAACGAACAAATCAAAATCTCATTATTAAGTTTCCATTCATTTTCCATAGATACGTTAATAGGAATAATTAGTTTTTGCAATTCACGTCCAAGTTTAACATATTCATATGGGATTCTAACACGTTTAGACAATTCATCTTTCATAGATTCCTTCATTTTAGCATAATATTCTAAATCAAATGGCGAAGCATAGGCAGCTTTTCCAGTTAAAAGCAAATCCGTCCTTGCTAATTTTCTATCAACATTTAAAACATCAAATTGATGGCCTACTCCTTCCACATCACAAAGTAAAATAACTCTAAGATCACCTGCAGATTTAGTATTTTTGTTTTCAACTACTTCATATCGTTGTAATTCTGGAAGTTCATTTGGATTTCGTTGATATTTACCTACTGGAGTTGATTCTGGCACAATGAGCCTTCTTAAAACCCACGTATTCTAGCACAAAATAAAAAATAAAATTCCCAAATGAAACTTACTCTTTTAATATTTATAAATGGAGAAAATGACTTGATTGTTTTCGAAGTGAACATCATTTTATAGGGGAATTCACATTAAGGTATAAATTACATACAAATGTTGGTAAAATATTTCTCGTTTATATATTGTTTCGTCGCAAGATACTACTTTTTCACTAATATTTTAACATCTTTATTAAGGTCTCTTTTATAAATATAACTACTCTTTTGGGTTTAATAAACAAATTTATTTATTTTTTTTAAAATAATAACATTTTTATCTATAAAGTTAAACAGAAATTTTAGTGAAGAAATCAATGGTCTCCTTCTTCTTGTTTAAATTTTTCATATGCTTCTTCGTTCATCAATTCTTTTAATTCTTCTGGATTTGATAAAATGATTTTAAATAACCATCCTTTTTCGTATGGACTTTTGTTAATTATATTTGGTTCGTCTGTAGCAGTTTCATTAACTTCATGAACTTTGCCACTGATAGGAGTGTATACATCTGAAGCTGCCTTGACAGATTCAATTGTTCCAACGGCATCTCCTCTTTCTACATTTGTTCCAACTTCTGGAAGTTCAACATAAACAATATCACCTAATGATTCTTGAGCATAGTCACTAATACCAACAGTTCCAATTTCCTTATTAATTACAACCCATTCATGTTTTTTTGTATAGAATCTACCTAAAATATTCTTTAAAAATATTGTTATAGATATAATACCTGTACTACAGTTTCTAACAGTTTGGAGAATATGGTTAATTGAATTAACTTTAACAATCTTTGATGAAAAAGGTAAAAGGGCAAAAACACGTGTTCCAAACATTATTTTATTGGCTGAAAAAAAATAATTGATAACTTTAAAAACAACAATGCTATATTATAAATTTCTATCGCATAAAAATAACTTATCTAATCAAGTTAATACATTAACCTAACTTTTTTCTTTACTTTGAAATGCATTAACAAATCTTACTTAAAATGTACTTCCTATCGTATAAAATCAAAGTGTTAAATAAAAAATTTGATACCAGTGCTAATGTTAATTACTTCATTATCAGTAATCATTAAAATATATTGTAAGATATGTATATTTGAAACTACAACATTTTGTAAAGTAAAATAAAAAGGTAATATAAAAATTATAAATATATTTAGTGTTACATATCTGTCCTTCAAATATTAATTATCGTTCAATATAATATTTGATTTCAATAAACTCTTTTTATAGATTACTACAAAAAAGTCAACTTCCAAAACCATTTTATTCCTAAATGTTATAAAACGTTTTAGCAAAATTAATACAAAATAACAACATTTTTAAAATGAACAAGAATCTTATTTTCGTGTTAAGAATGTAAATTTTTAGCTTATTTAATACGTAGATTTGTGATTTTAGTATGGTTTTGTAAAACCATTAAAATAATTCAATACTTATAATAAAAAAAATCACGCCAGAAACAGTAAAATAATAAAATTTAATCATTTACCATTATAAGTTGTCAAGTTATTTTTTTATGAAATAAATAATTGAAATATAAAAATAGGTAACAGTGCAACCAGTTTTATTACTTTGTCAAGTAGTTTTGTAATTTATTCTTTAGAATTCATTTACATTAAAATTTACATTAAAATTATACAATATTAATAAATATTTGTCACTCTTTAAAAGTACATTCTATAATTAACGCTTGTAAATTTATTAGTATTGAGATTATTTAATTTAAAATTGAAAGCTTTAAATATATCTTCATTGGTTTCATATCTCTAACAGCAATTAAAATAAGATTCTATTTTTTTGAGTTTGGTTTTTGATTGTTAATATATTTTATCTTTGAATTACAAAAACGGTTTTTATTATTTGATTTTCCAATAAACAATGGACCTTTTTGTTCATCTTTTTTGGCGTCATTTTTACTTTCTTTTCTATTATTAACATCATTATTCGAAACGTTAAAATCATCTTTAGTTTTTGCTCCTGTATTTTTATTTTTATAATGAGAAAAATGTCTATAGTTATTTTTTCTTTGGTTATCAATTACTTTATTGTTAGAATCTTTTTTTACACATGGATCTTCAGGGATTTGCTCATCTTCAGTATTTAATTTAACTGATACGCTTTCATCTTGACTTTGAGTCTTGTTACTCCCAACAGAGGGAATCATATCATTTCTGAAACTGTATTGATTTAGTAAATGACGTTTGTTGCCTTTAGAATGACTCACAGCTGGAGATGTTGGTGTTTTTTGACCGCCAATTACAGAAATTTGTACTTTGACATCACTATTTGCCGTTGAAACATTTGCATTATAAATATTCGTAACATTAGAATTAATGCTAGATTGGTCACAATAATTATTTCCAAAAAGTTCAGCTACTTCAATACGCCTTCCTAGTATAGGTATGGGCTTTTGATTTTGTTTATTATCTTCTTGTTTGATGTCACTTTTTCTAACATTTTCAGATTGACTTATGTTATCACAATACTTATTTTTAATAGTGTTATCATCATTTTTTTGTTGTTGGTCAAAATTTTTGTGTTCAATTGTAGTTTTGTATTTACCTTGAAATTGATTGATAGTTTGATTGAAGTTACTTTCGCTATAATGTACATTTGGGTTAGTATCGTAATTACATGTCTTTATTGTAACTTGATATGTCACTGTTGGTTTTTCTATTGTTTTTTCTTCATTACTTAAATAAAAGTGATCATCTTCATGGTTTTTTTCTACCATATTTGAAAATAAAGAGTCTCTCTGAGAATAGTCATAATTATAATCACCAGATGCTATAATGTATTTACTGCTTTTTCCAATATCAGAATTTTGGTAACGAATATCTTGGTGATTACCTGGTTGTTTTGCTTGTTCAAACTGTATTGGTTGTTGGTAAAATAGATTATTATCAGCTGTTGTTTGGATTATTGCTATTCCATTCTGAATTATTGTTTGAGTTATTATATTCAAAATCGTGAATATTAGAAACTCTTTTGTATGGTTTATTGTTGTGATGCTTGTTGCTATCATAAAAACGATAATTATAATTTCCTTGGTAATCATTTCTATACTCCTCCAATTGATACTTTTTGGGAGGTGGTAAATTAGCATTATACTTAAATTTTAATCTATCACACTCAATTCGAAGGATGTTCTCAAGTTTATGTAGAAAGAAATTATCAAATTTATCAGGTGGTCTGAGAGGATGCCTTAGAAATCTCAATAAATATTCCATCATTTTAAAACGCAACTTAAGTATCTCTTTAAGAATACTACGACTTCCTAAAAATTCAAGCCATGTCTCCAAACATAAAATAGCAGTCGATCTATTTTTCATTTCGGGATTCTCAGATCTTCTATTGTAAGGATGTAAATCTCTGTCTTTTTCCTCATCACAACCTCTCCGATCCAATTCATCTTCCATTAAAAGATTAATATTATGAGGAGTTAGTCGTATAGGGCCGCTAAAAAGTATAGTTTGTAATGGAGGAACAACAGTAACAGTACGTGCATATAATCTATGATCAACTTTAGATAATTCAAAAAATGCTAAATACTCAACATCTGTTCTGTAATTTTCTGAACGAATGAGTTGTCTTCTCACAACAGAACTCTGGTGAAGAACAACATTATCCTTTGCATCAGTACGAATCTTCTTAGCGTTAGTTCCAATGTCAGAACATCCAATTCCTGGAAAACTTCCTGCAACGATTATACCTTGAATGAGTGGCCATGACGTAGAAAATTGATTGACACGAATATCATCTGGATATACCATATCATGTGGTATCAAGTGGAACCGACGGAGTTCCACTAGTAATTGTCTCTTAATTCCAGAAATCATTTTCATAGTATTATAATTTATAAAATTTTTCCTGCAAAATTCATGCTGATATTGAAGACATTCAGATTCAAATTGAAAAAATAACCTTATAAGTAATAAATGATCAGACAATTCTTCACCACCAAATTGGTCTTTAGCACGTTGAGCTTTTTCACGATCACACGGTAATGGAATAATAAAAGGTTCTCTATGAGATAAACAAGCAACAAGAGACAGTATAGGGTTAAAACATTTAAATGCTAATCCAAAAATAAGCAATCGTGCTAGTGGTGGATCGACAGGTAACTCTGCCATTATGTATCCAAGTTCAGTTAATTCACCTTCATCTTCCTCATCCATGGAATTGTCATAGGCTATTCGAATATTTCCAGTTTCTCTAATGGTTTCTGGATCACAAAAATGTCTACGATTAATCTTCTTTTCATTATATAGTGCTCCTAACTCCTCTAAATAACTCATTGAATTTTGTATACTTACAATTGACGGTGGTTCTGGAGCAAGAGATAAGAATCTATTCACAGACATTCCATTAGGTGCAAACATCTTGGCATGTAGGCAAACGTTATGTATTGCAGATCTTTTCATTTCAGCAACTTGACAATCACTCATTGCCTGATAATCTTCTTTTGAAAAAAGTCGAATACAAAATCCATTCTTACATCTTCCTGCTCGACCGGCTCTTTGTTCAGCATTACTTTTAGCGACAAACTGCGTCTTTAGTTGTGATATCCTACTAACAGGATCATAAGTTTTTTCTTTTACTTTTCCTGAATCAATAACAAAAACAACATCATCTATTGTAATTGATGCTTCTGCAATATTGGTAGACAAAATAATCTTCCTCCTTCCTCTTCCAACTGAATCAAAAACTTTGTGCTGATCTGAACAATTCATTTGTGAATGAAGAATATAAATACAAGGTATTAATGGAAGTCCTCTAAATTCATCCTCAATCATATCTTTTAAATTATTAATTTCCTCAGACCCAGGTAGAAAAACTAAAATAGATCCCTCAATAGAACTTAAAAAACAGTATTTCAAGACATGTAGAGTTAAATCAAGATCAACATATGAGGGATCGTTAATACCTAAACCAGAATAATATTGATTTGTGATTTCGTAGTCATTTAAAGCTATTTTCATTGTTGATTTATAAATAAATTCATCAAAGTAATTTTGTTGAAAAGGAAATTCATCAATGCTGTTTGATTGGTAACGATTTGATTTCGGCACTGATCCCCACATACTTATATCTCCTAAAGCATTATGCTGATTATTCATTAGTAAATTATTACTGTTAAAACGATCATAATCTTGGTTCCTTCGATAGAAATTGTACGAAGAATCTGGTTTTACATAAGAATTGCATCGGGGTGATGGATTATCGTTGGTATAAATGTTACTTTGATTCATTGATCCTCCATAATTAAATATACCTATATCTAAATTTTGCCTTTTAAATCCTGTCATCCATAATATTCTACTTAAAAATATTTTTTCAACGTGATAAAGTCTTGCTGGAATATCTACATGTGCAACTTGGACGTTCTTAAAATACTTCATAAAAAGATTCAAATTACTTTCCATAGTCGCAGACATAAGGATAATCTTTAGATTTAATGATTTTTCTAGAAGTAATT
This sequence comes from Strongyloides papillosus, assembly GCA_005656395.1. Classification (NCBI taxonomy): domain Eukaryota; kingdom Metazoa; phylum Nematoda; class Chromadorea; order Rhabditida; family Strongyloididae; genus Strongyloides; species Strongyloides papillosus. Next base: position 62,357 of record SRSI01000052.1, read on the forward strand.
TCAACGTTGCCAGCAAGTAATCTGTATTTGTTTCGCGCTCGTGAATTTCATCTAGTATAACATGGGTCAAAGAACCACCTAATTGATCTAATTGTCTTAACAAGACACCACTAGTTACGTATGTTAATATAGTTTTTTTCGATGTTTTTTGTTCTAATCTTATATGATAACCAACAGTATCACCTAAAACTTCCCCACGTTCCTTAGCAACCCTTTCAGCAACTGCAACAGCAGGTAATCGCCTTGGCTGTGTACATATCACTCTAATAGCTTTATTGTTATCACACGCATCTTCCAGAATAAACTGAGGTACTTGAGTTGTTTTACCACAACCAGTTCCACCAGTAATTAACGTTACACGGTTATCCCGAATAGTATCTAAAATTAACTCTTTTTTCTCTCGCGCAGGTAGTGTTTTTCGAATTCTTCCAAGAGAAGTAGAGCATTTGACAGGCGGTGGTACCATTCTTGTGGCACTGTCACAATTAACCAATTTACTAAAAGGATTTTTCCTGTTTTCATTACATTCATTGTGTAGGTGCTTTTTTGTTTCTTCCAATTCAATTGGTCGATAATCAGTTATCTCTTTAATCATTAACAATTGATCATGGTTTAGCTTTATTTCTTGAGCATCTTTAGTGATAACATGCTTTTGTATATCATTTTTTTTGCGTATTGTTAAAATGCGATTACTTGAACTTCCTATACTTTTTGATGTTAATCCAAATTCTGAACATAATTGATGTACTAATTGTCTCTCTTCATTACTGAGGCCTTCATATTCGAGATCTATAAAACATAGAAAAAATGATTATATTTAAAACATACAATCAGACTCTTCTTGAAGAAATTTTTCTAATATAGTTTTCCAAATTATTTTGTCATTTTTCCTATCATATTTCCGTCTTCCATTATTGGTGCTTCTTTGTGATATTCCATGCATATTTATATTTGAAAATGAAAAACATCCAAATGGATAAAACTAATTAGTAAAACTATAAAATTAAAGGTATAGAACTTTTAATAAAAAAGGATATAGTTAAAATAATATCAAAACGACGTCTAAAAATGACACAATTTTTATAGCAAAAATATTATCAATATTAAAGTTTAAATTTAAAAAAAGAAAGGTGACAACTCTCCATTTGTTAAAAAATGCAAGTTTCAATAAGCATAGTCAGTTTTTTAACAATAAAATAAGAATAACGCTCAATGATTGGAGGTCAGAAAAATGTATTGCAAAGCGCAACTCACCAAATGACCTAACTCTCTATCGATTGTTGATGACCGTTTGGTAATTCGCAACACTGAAAAAAATAGTAAATGGTTTAACAGAACAATAGTTATTAATTTATGTGTCAGAGAAAGTACATTTACAAATACTTCCAAATAACATGTTATTTTGTTGCTATGATAACTTAGCAAAATTCTCAAGGTAGTCGTAAATTTCAGATGTAGAAAACATTTCCAAGAAAATTAAGTGTCGAGAAAATAAATTTGTACAACTAAAGTTGTGTTGTTGAAGGAGAGACGAAGGTGTTTACTATAATTATCTTCTACAAACATTAAACATTTCAGAAATTTGTGTATTGTACTAATATTATCAGTATAAAAAGATAACAACTAACGGAATATAGAGAAATTATGGTATTAAAACAATCTATTTGTACTTTCCTTTCCAAATTATATCATATTGTGAAAGCCAGCTGTTGGCATTTTGCATATTCCACTTTATAACATTATCCCATGAAAATTTGTTTTGGTTTTTTTCAATAATTTCCTGTTCATTTCTTCGACGTTCTTCGAGCATATCATATGAAACAAATTCTACAGGAAACGTAAATCTTTCAGCAATATATGACAGGAAAGCTCGCGCTTCCAATTCAGTAATGTATCCCCCAACTTCAAGGATAATTCTATTGGCACGAACAGGTGTCACATACATTGAAATACTACCTTTACCACCACCTAATTTAGATCCTTGAGCCTTTTTAGTTCTTGGAAGCCAAGGAGCATCTACACGCCAAATTGCAAATTGATTTCTAATTAAATTTTTATTAACACGTTCCATTATAAAGTTGAAATCTTTAGAACTAATAAATCCTCCTGATACAGCAGCTAAACCAAATTGTTTGTAGATAAGTTCTGTGTGAATTTCCTCGACACCTCTTGCTTCAACCATTCTCTTTGTTTCTTTAAATTTTTTTTCTCCTAATTCACTACTGTATGCAGGTTCTGATGGCATAGGAGGAAGTTTAAACTCATTATTTGCAGGAAATACAACATCTAAAAATATTATAGAGAAAATTGTCTACTAAACGCTTACTTTCATAAGTTATTGGAAATTGAAATTTTTTAACGCCACGGACACTCTGTATAGTTTTAATAACTGCACTTTTCAAAATATTTTGATTCATTTTGATACAGTTATTATTCTGGGAATTTCTTACTAATTATATGTGTTTTGGAGAATTTACGTTAAAATATATCCTACCACGAAGACATTTGACAAAGGCGGTGAACATGTAAATGTCATTGCCATTATTACAATCTGTATCGTTTTTAATAAGAATAACAACGAAATGATTAGGTATTGATAAAGAGAGTTACTATAAATTGATAACATTTAAAGAGTTTAATAGTGACAGTGTTTGTCTGTAGTAATTTTTATTCTTTTTCTAACTTATTCTTCTAAAATATGACTTTTATTTCAGAGTGTTTAACACACCGGGCAAGTATTTTCTGTTTCGTTTATAAGTTACAATGGGTATTCCCGATCTACTGAGATTCGTTGAAAAAGCCAAAAAAAAAGATGTATGTTTTTGTTAAATTTCCATGTGAATGTTCAAATTTTAGGTAAATATAATAGCCTTCAAGGGGAAGACACTTGCTATCGACGCCAGTTGTTTCGTATACAGAGGTCTTTACTCCCAGTCATTGGACGATCTCCTAGGAAAAAAATCAAGGAAGTGTGTTGACTATCTCTTAAAGACTGCAAATATCATAGTGAAGGCGGACATCCACGCGATATTTGTGTTTGATGGGCGAGCGTTACCTTCGAAGAAGATGACGAATGACAAAAGAGATGCGTCTAGAGAAGAAAACAAAAAAGAAGCTGAAGTACTTCTCAAAATGGGGAATCAGGACGAAGCACTGAGGAAGTTTCGTAGGTCTTTCTCAATTTCGAAGGAAGTTCGGGATGAATGTATTCAAGCGTTGAGGGAGTTTGGCGATGTTGATATAATTGTTGCCCCGTATGAAGCTGATGCGGAACTAACTTTTTTAGTAAATTCAAATCTGGCTTATGCGGCTGTAACTATCGATTCAGATTTACTTGCTTTTGGATGTGAACGGGTTATTTACAACTTGAATGTTGACAACGCATTATGTGAATATATAGAGTTTCAAGATATAAGGGATTGTTTTTCCTCTAGGTTGCGGTCCGCCTTTAACAGCGATTTACTAAGGTATATGTGCATCTTCAAAGGCTGCGACTACTTTAAGGGACTGAAAGGGATGGCGTTTAAAACAGCGGAGAAGTTCTTTTCAAGAATAAGCAATAGGGATCCAGTGTCGTTTATCAAGTTTGTCAAATGTACTACTAAATTGAATGTCGGTGATGTCAATGAATTTACAGATGGGTTTGTTCGCGCGAACAACACCTTCTTGTACCAAATCGTTTACGATCCAAGGGATGGACGTCAGAAGCCATTGAATGCCTATTCAAATGAATTACTACAACGAAACGAGGGCCACGACAACTCAGTATCTTCCCTAGAAAATGGTAACTGTCTGTGGTATGCCGGTCAAGTTCTGCCACCTAATATTGCCAGACTATTGGCGATCGGGAACGATTACGATGAAATTCTAGAAGATAATCTAAGGTTTACTACTCCACATGGCAATTCACATCGTTCTATCTGGAGAGAGGCCATGACAACACATTTTAATGTAAGTTCAATTGATGAAAATTCGACAACCTCTTCACAAGCTAGCCTGTCGAGAAAGCGAAAAAGTCTTTCCGATGATAATTGGGTAGCTCCAGTCAAACGTCACGTAGGTCATAATTCACAAATTATAAATCGGGTTGATAAGACAATGGAAAGCAACGAGAGTGGATTAGATAAAGTTACCTGCCCTACTAAAAATGAATTTTCACAGACACAGTCTCCTTCGAAAAAAGTGAAAAATGATATACTAGATATGCCAAAAAAGGTTAATCCAGTTATTGGATGCAAAGCCATAAATTTAGTTGCAACAGAAAGTAAGTATTTTAAAAAAACCTCGGAAGGTGCTGGATCTAAACTACATACTAACAATGTCACTTCAATTTTCTCTTGTAAACGTGTATTTTTCTAATTCTTCAAACACTAACGGATCTTTGGACAGTAAGTAAGGATATTTTAATTTCCCAATTAGTTGTAAAATTTAAATAATTATAAAGTTAAAATAAAAATTTAATTAAGCATTGTGTGGTTTTGAAAAACTGTTCTTCTCTGTTCTTCCACCTTTCGGCTCCATTTACTCTGTTCTGCTTCAACACGCCTTATCACACCTGATGGCCTATTTACAAGACTATTTGGTGGGGAATCAGATCTCGTAGTGGTAGGTCTGGAAAATATGTTACCATCTGTAGTTGGACTATCATCATGTTGTTGACTGTATGGTATACCATAGGCTTTTCTTTTTAGCCTAGGATCCAGAAATAGTAGGAAAGCCATGTAAGCAGAAAGAAGAATAACAATTGTTATAACAAAAATAACAACCACTTTTATTAGAACTGTGTTTCGAGATTCGTATTTACAATCGCAGTTTGCCAAAAATGCATCAACATGGCTTTCATTTATTATTTTAGATATTGCGCTTTTTACCACATTTGTCGGATTACAAATTTCGGCATTTATATTTGTTTTTGTGTAGTATCGCCTCTTCAATTCTTCACTTGTTTCGTTTACAGATGTAGCAAAATTCTTAACACTTGGACACACACAACGACATCTTGTGTCTTCAAAGTTTGCCTAAATTATAAATAACATAAAAAAATGTGAATTATTACCTCAACACCATATATCAAACATAAATACAAAATAAAAAATAGGATATTTTTAATAGTTATTTCCATAACGCAAAATTATCTAAGTAAACATTTCACACAAGTGTAGTCTATATTCCAAACTTTTTATAGAAAGTAATTAGACTTGAGAATGCATTTTGACAAATAAAAACAAATATTGCTGTGCTTGTTATATAACAAGCACATTGGATTTTTTGTTTTTTTTAGTTTATTTTTTTTAGTTTATTTAGAGGAATTTTTTTAATAAAATTTTTTGTTCTATTTTTGATTTTTTATATTGCTTAAAGTAAAAAAAAGGGATATTGTATGATATATGATTTATAGGTTATCGACTATGAGGAATACGATGGTGTTATCAGAAAGTGCCTCAGGTAAAATTTTTTTTATCAAATTTTTTATTTTGAAATATTTTGATGTAATTTTTGAAGATACGAAAAATTTAACTCAAAAAACTGATATTAGGATGTTTTTGGTGTTAAAAAATAAATTTTTTTGTGCATTTTGTAGGGGGGTGAAGTTTGGTAATTTTTATAAAATTGTTATTTCTAAAGATTTTTTAATTTTTGTTTTTGGGGTATATTTGTCTAATATTTAATAACATATCTGAGAGGGAACCATAAGAAAAATTTTTCATTTTCTGCTATTTTTTATTTTTTATATGAAGTACTACAGAAACATATTTTTTTCTTAAAGCGAAAACAATTATAAAAGGCACTTATACAGGGTGGCCTGCGAAGGCTTTTGTTCAAGAGTTTTTTGTTGACCTCTTTTCCACATAGGAATACTTTAATTTACTAGAAGCTATTATTACTTTTTAAATGTAGCAAAGATTTAATTAAAAGATACAATAAAAAATAGTAAATTTTTAGCATCTTTATTTATTAATTATTTACATCTCAATTTTCCTTAAAAAAATACAATTTTAACCATTATAATTGTCAATGTCACAAAAAAATTTCTCATTTTTCTAGAATAATATGTACAGATTTATGTGTTACACAAAAGCCTTCGCTGGCCACCCCGTAAGACATTGGTATTAGGGTGAGGGTACACTAGCCGTACTGGGCTAGTATATATTTACCTCGAATACAAAGGGGGCAAATACGTACCAACCCAATAAGGCCAGTGTACCAATTGCCCGGTATTATACTTATTTGTTGAAGCTGAAATCAAAGTCGGAGGAATAGCCTATTAGTACACATCAACTTTTTTAACAAAGAATACACGGCTTTTCAGATTAATAAAAACCATTTTCATAAGGCGTACCACCGGGAAAAATCAATCTTTATTAAATACTTAAGTTATTCTTGCGAAATAATTTAATATATTTCAATAACAAGGCAGCCTTGGCATACCACCGGGAAAGCCAGAATGCCTCAAATATTAAAATATTGTCATATTATCATGAATTCTCTTATGTTGATTTTTCTTTAGTATGAAAGTAAAACTTTCCTGGCATAGTGGATTTTTCGTCCAGATTTTTGTGAAAAGCATAAACTCATTCATTAAATGCTTAATACCAGAAATACCAGAAAATAAAAATTTATTAAATGCTCAACACCGGGAGGGAAATACAAAAGTCACAAAAAATCCAGCCCCCCGTCATAATCAAGCTTTTTTATATATATTACTTTTTCTTTTATTTATTGTTTTTCCTTTTATTGTAATGATATTACTGAACTTTTCAGTAATCAATAAAAAAATTCATTAAATCAAGTTTTAAATAGAAAGTTAAGAATAGTTTTTTAGATCTGAGAAGGAAGAAGTAATTATATTAAAGGTATATTCATATAATACATATAGATATTTCTATAGAATAGAAAATCTATTAATTATAAGAAAGTGTAAAATAAAAATAAGTAAAGCCATTAAATTATGACGGGGGGCTGGATTTTTTGTGACTTTTGTATTTCCCTCCCGGTGTTGAGCATTTAATAAATTTTTATTTTCTGGTATTTCTGGTATTAAGCATTTAATGAATGAGTTTATGCTTTTCACAAAAATCTGGACGAAAAATCCACTATGCCAGGAAAGTTTTACTTTCATACTAAAGAAAAATCAACATAAGAGAATTCATGATAATATGACAATATTTTAATATTTGAGGCATTCTGGCTTTCCCGGTGGTATGCCAATACATGTAAAGGTGTTGTAGTAAAAGATTTTACTAAACATATATACGTGGATATCCTTATTAATTGTTACACTCCTTAATGGAAAATTATTCTAACACATTTTTTTTAATTCATCGAACTTCTTTTAAAAAACGTTTAAAACTGTTTGATTTTTTTATTAAATTGTATTATAAGTTTCAATTTTATTTCATAACTTCAAAACATCTTACATGAAAAATAAATCTTTTAGGCTTATAAGAGAAATTTAGCCTAATGCTGGTAATATTTATATTCTAATAAAATCAGAATATCAGAATAATTGACTTTTTTGAACTAAAGAGAAATTGATCTTATAAATATATTTTTTTTAAAATTATAAATATTTGTGGGGAATTCATAGAAAAATACACATCAGCTCTTTCTCTTCTCACTAATACAATTTCTAAGTATAAACATTGAAATGAGAATTTTGCTTACAGAAAATTTAAATTGTTTGTGTGAAAATAAAAATATTTATAATTTAATCCATGGCTTTTTCCCAACTCGACCTCACCGTTTCAGAAACTAGATATTTGATTTCATAAATGTACATTGGTCATAGGGCAATCTGCCCTATATAATCGGATACTGATAAAGAAGAAGAAAAATTGTATATTAATACGACAACTCTAAAAAGTTATTAAAAAGTTGAGTAATTGCATTTTAAAAAAATGATGAAGAGTAGGTAAAGTTAAGCAATCTTACATTGTTCGCAGTGAAAGTATTATAATCATGGAAGACAAAAATTATGATCATAGAGATGTGATTATTTATCTTCTACAATATTTTCTCATCGTAAAGCTAAGAAAAACCCAATCAAAAAACAATTTCATTTATGATATTTTCCTATTCTTCAAATAATCAGTTTTGTGTCCAAAATAAAAGGAAATAAGATTTTTCAACACCAATAACTCTCACATATTGCAAAAAATATGAACAAAACCATTTGTTACTTTTTGACATAACAATATATGTGCTACATATATATAAAATAATACTGTTTGAAATTATAAACAATTCAGAAAAAAATCAGATAAAAATTCCATTAAAAGTGGAGAAGAAGCACTTTTTGGTATGAAATAAGAAATGAATCAAATTTGCAACTTGCTGTTGCTGACTGGTAGTTTTGATTATACATCGTCTAAAATAATAAAAAGTTACTTTCCACTAACTTACAATACTTAATATTATTTAGTTAAGATTTTAAACAAATTGAATGTTAGCTTTTTTAATTTTGATGAATTGTTATTTTTATTATAGTATCATTTGAATAAACTTTCATTCTTTTGTTCTATCTTCTTATTATGTGTCACTCTACAGCAAAAAGGGCCTTCTTTGGTATCACTTTTGTATGGTATATTAGGTGTATTTAAGCTTTTCATTTAATTTTTTCGGTAAGAAAAATTGATTTATATCTAACAAAACTTATTGAATTATTTCTATTGATTTTTTGTATATCATTAATTAAAAACAACCTATAATACACCGTTTCAAAGGGTGTTATGTATTCCTAGATGGTAGTTATATATAATATTGTAAATTTATTTTTATTGTTCTATAAATATTACAATTATATATGTGAATAATAGTTATAACAATAAAATTATATTTTATTGTGTTATGAATTTTGTTAGAATCAACGAAGTTTTTTATTGTGGTCTACTTTATTAAAAACACTAGCAATTTTAATTAATATTTATAATAATCATAATAGTTGTCGTAAATTATTTTAGTTTCCCAAATGTTGTTTCTTTTTAGATGCAATTATTTATACTGTAGTAATTCAATAAATGTTCTTTTAGATGTTATGATAATTCACAGTACAGTTATATTTATTTACTATATAAAATGTTTTTTTTATTTCCTGTTTATTGAATTAATGGATGACAATATTTAGAAATAACAAAAAAAAATTTACATAGACAAAATAGCATTTTGATAGACTATTCAGAAAAATTGTAGTTTTTTGATAAAGTAAATGTCATTTTTTTACACATTTAATTTTTATCCAGTAATAATTGGCGATTATTGTTTAGTGTCTTTACTAAAAAGTTTAAAAAATATGTAGTGATAGATTTATTTATAAAACAACTCAAAAAGAGTGTTTTTTTTATATTCTTCATAGTATTTGATTTTGCCACTGGAAATTTTAGTAATTTTTTTTGTAAAAGTGCTTGAACAACGTTTGAACAAACATTTCTTTACATTTTGGAATATTCTACTAATGTGCTATTATTTTTTTCCCATTTTAATATCCACTACTTGCTTGTACATGATATAAATCATGACAATAAAATATATAGATTGTAAATTTTTTGCTTTTCAACTAAGCAATTTGTTATTTAATATTTATAATATTATAATGTGCTTGCAATCAAAATTTTATTGTAAAATAAAATAATTTTTTAAATGTTAGAAATATATATTATTCAATAATATTATTTTTATAATCTTAAATGAACCAAATCGCTTTCTTTATAATTTTTTTTGATATACTTAATAAATTAAATTTGATTTTTTTATATATCTTTAATAATAATATATTTATTTTTATTCATCAAATTATATCGCTAAAAAATACTTCAATATTTTATGAATGATTGCTGTATAATGTTTGATCTATGGCAAATATAATACGAATAAAAGTTATGATAAATAATCACAAGATAGATAAGAAAATACTTTAGCAAAAATAATTATTGTAGGGACTTAGGTTTTCTATTACTTTGGCAAATTTTGAATAAAAAAATTTCACAGGAAATTATATTTATTCTAGATATAGAATGTATTTACCTGGCATATAATGTTCTATCAAACGTTTGATTTGATATATTCTCACTATGAAATACAATTGTATATTTTTAAATTTGAAATATAGATTAAATAGAAAGAATGTATTTTTCATATGCGTTCTATGAAATTTTAGATTTTTTTATAATTATTTTTACAAATAATTATAATTAATTTAACACCATTTTCTCTTAATCACTGTTCATTTTTTTTTAATCTGAGATTATATTACTAAAAACTTTTCGAGTGTACCTTAAAATTTTTACTGTTATCGATTTCCTAATTTTATAAGCGTACTGGAATATATATCTTTAAATTAATTCTATTAATAAGTTAATTCATGATAAATATTACAGATATATTAAAAGTTCTTACATTGCATTTTTTTTTGATAAGAAATATATTTTGGTTATAAATTATTTCAATACTATTAAACATTACCAATTGTTAGTCTTTTCAAAATAAAATGCTGTGAAATTGTAATTATACAAAAAATCTTTTTTCACATAGACACAATTTTAACTCTTTAAAATTTATATTTCACCTTATGCAAAGAATCAAAATTTTTTAATTATCACTGCATTTATCATATTATAGTATACTATACTCATAAAATATGATAAACTTGCAATTTTTGACCTAGACAATGGTTATAAAGCCTTCTTGTTCAAGTTGTCGTCGTTTTACACCCATGGTTACAACATTATTCTTTTAATGATACGTCATTAATTTTTTTTTATTGATGTTTTAATGTTGCATTAATTTTTCGTAAAGGAAAAGTGATTGTAATAAATTATTCATATTAATAAAGTTATTAAATATATTAATTGTTGCATTTATTGTTATTTTTAGTTGAACTTAAAACAATGTTACTTGTTAAAAATATTTTCAAGAAAACAAATCAAATATCTAATTTATCAAGAGTAGGGAGGTTTTCTACATATCCTATTGAAGATGATATGTTTGGATTAACAGAAGAACAAAAACATGTAGGCTAATATTTTTGCATTTTAAAATTTTTTTAGTTAAGAAAAACTGTTTTTGACATTACACAAAAAGAGCTTGCTCCTTATGCAAGCAAAATTGATAAAGATAATGGATGGGATAATTTAAGAAATTTTTGGAAAATTCTAGGAGAAAATGGCCTTTTAGGTATTACAGCACCAGAAAAGTATGGTGGTAGTGGACTTTCATATTTTGATCATTGTATTGCTATGGAGGAATTATCTCGTGGTAGTGGAGCCATTGCTTTATCATATGGAGCTCATTCAAATTTATGTGTTAATCAAATTGTTCGTCATGGAAATGATGCTCAAAAAGAAAAATATTTACCAAAATTAATTAGTGGAGAACATATGGGAGCACTTGCAATGTCTGAACCTAATTCTGGGTCTGATGTTGTTTCAATGAAAACTACAGCAGAGAAAAAGGGTAACAAATATATTTTAAATGGAACTAAATTTTGGATTACAAATGGACCTGACGCAGATGTTTATGTTATTTATGCAAAAACTGATATAGCTGCAAACTCAAGAGGAATCACAGCTTTTATTGTTGAACGTGATTCTCCTGGATTTAGTAGATCACCTAAGTTAGATAAACTTGGAATGAGAGGTTCTAACACCTGTGAATTAGTATTTGATAATGTAGAGGTACCTGAAGAAAATGTTCTCGGTGGTGTTAACAAAGGTGTTTATGTACTTATGTCCGGTTTAGATGTAGAACGTTTAGTTCTAGCTGCAGGTCCTCTTGGTCTCATGCAAGCAGCATGTGATGTTTCATTTGACTATGCTCATCAACGTAAAGCTTTTGGAAAACGTATCGGTGAGTTTCAATTACTTCAAGGTAAAATGGCTGATATGTACACTACTTTGAATGCTTCTCGTGCATATTTATATGCAGTAGCTCGAGGTGCTTCACAAGGAAACATTGTTTCAAAAGATTGTGCTGGTGTGATACTTTACCTTGCTGAGAAAGCTACTTCAGTTTGTTTAGATGCTATTCAAATTCTTGGAGGAAACGGATATATTAATGACTACCCAACAGGAAGATTGTTAAGAGATGCAAAACTGTATGAAATTGGAGCTGGTACTTCGGAAGTACGTCGTTTTCTTATTGGTAGATCAATAAACAACGAATATAAATAAATATATTTAGTAGTTTGTTATTATTAAATTTCATATTTTTGTTCAATTATCTAATAGATAAAAAATTATTACTACAACTTGTTTACAGTTATTTTAATTATCGTTAACAGAAATATATAGGTAATACATATTTATCTAACATTAAGATTAATTGTAATAAGGTTTTATTTTTGTGAAAAAGCCAGTAAGCAGGTATATTAAAGGCGTTGTTGTAAAAATCTACACTTGGAAAAAAATCACTTTTTGTCGTGTTAGTAACTATATTTTTAATAAAATCATTTTCCGTCGTTAAAGTATGCGATTTTGAATATTATCACCAACAATTCGAAAAATAATGATTTTTTCTGAGTGAACTGTCAAAATTAATATACAATGTAGTCCTTAAATCATTCTCAGTAATCAGAGAGTCTAAATTAAATTGACTCATAACGCCTCTCTCTATAAGAGGGCAAAATGCCCTACAAGCGGTAATCAAGCTTCCAACCTTACAAAAAAGGCTGAGGTGCGTCTTCACAATAAGAAGCAGCCCGTATCTAATCTTCACCTCCTTGATATAATTGACTTTTGGTCAACACCTGGAAAAATATACTACAAAAAAGATCCTGTGAAGTATGATTTGGAATATTCACTTAAAAAATTTAAACTATCCATCATTCCAACAAATTTTATCACTATCGGAAGTTAGGGAGTAAATGTACTTTGTGTTTAATAAAAAATTGAGTACAGTTAATCAGAGAGAAAAAATCTAATATATAAACATTATTACAAATTTTATTTAATAAGATCTTTATTAAAAATACGACATATCTAGTGACTAATATGAGAATTATCCTGACAAACTAAGGTCTCAAATAAAAAATAGAAACCTTACATCATTAAAAAAAATTATTTGACATTGGGTTCAAGAAATCTCAATCGAATCAATTTCACCACAAACAGGACACTCCAGTTTACCGTAGTAAAAGATGCGCTCATCTCGCATGGTAGTTTCATTATAAGGGAATTCTTCTGAGTAAAAATAACTTAATAACTCGGAAAGTGTGTCCTCACAGAAAAGAACAAGCTGGAGATAAATACTCTTATGAAAACAGCCACTATTTCTTCTTGACATTTCTTCATTAACAATCTTTTCAATAACCATCTTATATGTTTCAAAACTACTTAAAGACAGATTATATTTATAAAGGTCTGGATTGTTTTCAATAATATACCCCATCATTCTTGAGTTAACAAAAAGTGTTTGTTCATTTTCAAAGATATCTAATACCTCCAATGAATTTCTTACTGGAACAATTAAATCCCTTAGTATGCTTTGATATCCAAAAAAAAATTGTAATCCCAGACTTTTTACGTTTTGTACTTTTTGTAAGAATGATAATGTGTCACCAATATTTTCTTCACTACCATTTACAGCTACCCCAACATGTTCCATTATATTAGTGTTGCAGAAATAATCACTAAAAATCCCGATTACCCGTGTGTCGTTAGCAAGTACAATATCCACGATGTTTAGTGAAGTTAGATCAACTTTCTGGAGAAAGCTGTGAAGTTGACCAGGTTTGGAAGAAGACTATAAAAAGAGCATTCTTGAATATATTAGTATAAAATAAAAACTTACAAAAAAGAATTCTTTCTCATCAGATACATCGTCAAGGGAGAGGTTCATGCCGGTCTTTATAATTGTATAGGCTACTCTACTTCTATCAGTCCCATCATTTTCAAAAATTATTTTATGGAGCTTCGGCTTTTGCATATCCTTAAGATATTTATCAGTGACATAATTGAATTTCCTGGAAGTTAGCTTAATATTAATGAGTTTATCCCACGGAATATTTGAAAAAATCTTAGCCAAGATTTCAGGTGGAAGAGATAATAAATCCAAATCCATTAGAGAGCAACACTAGACAAGTAATACATTCAATTTAAAGATGATTGGACAAAACATCAACACATAAACGATATACAAAAATGATTACATTTTCATGAGTTTGAAGAAAATTATTTTCGAGAGAGAGAAGTATTGTAAATATGCAATGTCGACGGTTGATGATACATTATTTTTTCAATTTTGGTGCCTTTGTCTGTGAAATAGACTGTTTTAGAATGTTATGCATGTATGGATTTGATTTTATCTTTATCGAATTTCATAGTATGTTTTAGTTCCTTATTTATCGGTATTAAGTAAATAATAAACAAGGAAATTGAAGATCAATCCAAAAACTAAAATTCAACTTTTGAATATTTGTGAATATCTAGAATTGTCATTCAACAATCCAAAGATTTCAAGTAAGAATTCATAAAATAATTTAAGTTTGATGTTTGTAACATTTCTAAGAAGGTAAAGTTTGTTAAAAATAAATTTTATGTCTTATTCCTAGAATTCAGTTGGAGAAAATATTTTATTCACATTTTTCTACATATCTATTTGAAAATTCCCATTTATAATAAATTAAGATTTAAAGTTTAAAGTAAATAGTCTCGGAGGATAACGTGTCTAAAATTATGATTATAGGTAGTAAATTATGAAAAATAAAATTCTAGTGAAGTTTAATCTTTAAACATTCCGAAAAAAAAAACATAATTTTTTGTCCTTAAAGTATGTGATTTTGAATATTATCACCAATAAGACGAAAAATGATGTTTTTTTTCTGTGTGCATAGAAACTTTCTAAAATAATTTATTCGTGTTTGTTAAAAAAATATTTCGACTGCAGTTTAAATTTTATCACTTTTTATTGAGCATGATTTTCTACAAAAAAAATTAAAAAACTATAGAAAATCTTAATCTTTATTTTCAATAAATTCGTCAATTTCCTCTAATATTTTCTAATGTATTACATTATATTTTAAAAATCAAACTCCAGAACAATACAATGCTACTTTTATTTGAAAAAGCACACAAAATTATGGATATATTTATTAAAAAATAAAAGAAATTGAAAAGAAATTACAAATTCAATTTCTCCTCTAATATATAGGGATTTTACTATAAAAACGTTTTTAACTATCTCTTCTTTCCTATCGTGACAATGTTACTAGCCATTCCTTAAGACCCGAAACAGTGCCATTGACATCAGTTTCATCTTCTGCAAACATCAATAAAGCTTTCTTTTGTTTTTCAGTTAAATTTTTTGGAATATGAATTTTAATATTAATATATTGGTCACCTGTTCCATAGTCATTCACACGCTTTATACCGTGACCTTTAAGTGCAAATCTTGAATGAGATGAGGTGCCTTTAGGTATATTAATAGAAGTATCTCCTTTTAATCCAGGAACAACAACAGTACCTCCAAGAGCCGCTTGTGCTAAAGAAATTGAGACATCTGTATAAATATCATATTTATCACGCACATGAATTTTCGATGGCGAAACTTGGAAAGTAATATAAACATCCTGACTTCCAACTCTATATTTTATACTATCACCATTATCAATTCCAGCTGGAATATTTATTGTTGATGTTCTATTTTGCACAACTTTTCCATGACCTTCACAATCCATGCATGGATTTTTGTTGTAACTTCCTGTTCCACTACATTTATCACAACTTGATGAAAAAATAAAACCTCCTTGTTTAGATGTTATCATTCCCGATCCATTACAATAAGGACACAAAACCTTTTTGTGAGGGGGTTCACATCCACTGCCGCTACACCTTATACAATTATCTACAACATTAACATTAATTTCTTTAGAAACACCTCTAACAGCTTCCTCAAATGTTATTGACAAAACCATTTGCGATGTTCTGTCAAATCCAGAGTAAGACTCAGCAAATCCTCTACCCCATCCAGAATTCATACCACTACGCCCAAAGAAATCTTTATAAACTTTCTCATACATTTCTTCAGCTTTCTTTTGCCAATCAGAAGCTCCGTAATTCGAACTACCGCCAGCACCGGCAAAAGGATTATCACCAGTTGCGTCATAATGAGACCTCTTACTTTCATCTGATAAAACTTCATAAGCTTGTGTTAATTCACGAAATTTCTCAGGAGCATCTTTACTTTTGTTTACATCTGGGTGATATTGTTTGGCTAATTTATAATAGGCCTTTTTAATTTCTTTAGCAGTTGCTTTCTTATCGACTCCAAGAATTTTATAATAATCTTTTAGTAATTTCCCTGATGTATGATATTGCCGAATATGATTTAAATTTTCTTTATATATAAAAAATTATATTAAATTTAACCATTTTTTAACTCACCTATAAATGTATTTCGTTGGACTGTAAAAACTACATTTCCTGTCCGTTTAAGGCCTGTAGAAAATAACGAACACAATCTTGTAATTTGTCTACAACTCAAGGACATTTTATAGAAAATTATTAATCAAAAATATTCTTCAAAATAATTTTCGAGCAATTTCTTAATTAATAACAGAAAAACGCTGCAAGAATTTTAAAAACTCCAGTATAGATTATGATTGGAGCAATGTGTCTTTGTAATTTTTTGCGTTTCACTTTTTTTATAATTTGATCTAAATTTATTGTAATATATAATGTCTGGTTCTAGTGATAATTTTGTTATTCCTTCTTTGCCATCACATAGTTCAAATATTTCAAATAATGAAGAACCTTGTTGTTCTGAGGAAAATAAAACTCTAACAAAAATTACTTCTAATTATAATCCTCCAGAATGGTGTAGTGATATTCCTTCAGATAGTGTATATTACCTTGATATTATAAAGAATGGTACTATTGTTGAAACAATAAAACTAAATGAAAGCAAAAATAAAACATATTTTACAATAGGACGTTTGCCAGAAAATGATATAGTTATGTTACATCCAAGTATATCAAGAGTACATTCCATTATACAATATGGTGACGGTTCCGATGGAATAGGTTATTATATAATGGACAATGATTCTGCTCATAAAACTAAGCTAAACAGAAAAGTTTTGGATCCTAGAAAATTTATAAAATTAAGAAATGGATTTAACATTCAACTAGGGGGTATGTTTTAGTTTCTGCTTTAAATTTTATTTATAGGTTCTACAAGATTTATTGTCTTTAATGGACCAGATGAGGAACAAGAACGTGAAAATGAAAGACATGTTATAGAATATAATATGCTTATGGAGAAGAGAAAACTCCAAAAAAATATTAAAATTCCAGAGCCTTCGTCGGAGCCACACTTCAATTATGATTCTTATAATTCAAGAGATAATTATGGAGAGGAAACAGATGACACATCAGTAGATGCAAATACGGACCAAGCGGAGGAATTTTGGAATGCAATGGCTAGAAGAAGAAAGAAAAGAAAAAATGACGATAGTGATGATGAATCTTTCTGGGATGAAACAAAGTCGATAGATGATATAAGAAAGAAAAAGGCAGAAGAAGAAGCTTTCATAGAAAGCCTCAAAGTGAAGCATAAGAAAACTAAAGAAGTTGATCATACATGTGAAGAAATTGAAATAAGAATCAATGAATTAGAAAAAAGCATTGTTGATGAAAAAGAAAAAATAGATAAAATATTAAAGGAACACAAAATGGAGGATAATGAATCATCTGTAAGTGATCTTTTATTTGGGAAAGTAAAATTACCCAAAAAGCAGGGTTTGACAGTTCCTATCAATAGTGCTAAAAAAATGGAGCTTTCACTCAGTATGAAAAATCTTCAATCTTTAGAGACAGAACTTAGGGACTTGAAAAAACTTAAGGATTCAATTAATGGTGAAGGAAAAATATCAAATTTACCAGAGGTTGAAAATAGCTAGAAATATTATTTGTGTAAATTAAGAATTTCTTCTTATTCTGAGATACTTTCCTACTGTATATATTTATGTTTTTTTGGAAGTGTAAATTTATTTTAATAAATTGTATTGTATGATTAAAAAATCCTGGAAATATTATAAAATCTCTAGTAAATAGTATATATATCTAGGAAGATTTTTTGTAAAGATTTATTTTAAAAGTCTTGATATAAATAAAACTCAATTTCCATTATTTATAAAATTTATAGGTGTGTTGGAAGATGTATTTCATGACTTAAATCTTAAAACTAAATCCAAATATCCGACGATCAAAAATATATTGTTAGTGATTTTGAAATAAACTACTGTAACCCACAAGATATTCAAATTAATACGATGGATACGTCCTACCAACATAGTTGTAAAACAAATTCAGTTCATTCGTTTTTGCTGTTCTGCCATTTGGAGTTTAGTTTTTTTTTTTATTATTTTTATTTACTTCATTTTAACATTGTTTTTTAATTAAAATTGCACATTTAAATTTTTTCTATTTTAGTAACTTAATATCAGCCATAAGAAACTAAATATTTCTTGATAAAACAAAATATGACTGTCGTGTTAAATATAAATGTTAACGCAAATGAAAAAAATTCTAAGGAACCTTTAGAGAATAAATATGCTGATCCTGAAGGTTTCATTGATGAAGAACCAGCAATACGTAAGATAAAATTTTTCTGATTGAAATAAAATAATATTTTTTATAGGCGCTAGAGAAGAGTTGGCTGACAAGATGCCTAAAAAGAATAAATATGAAGAACGATGTGTTGTTGTTTTTGGTATTCCTGTAATTGGTAGCGAAAGGGTTCAAAAACTTTCTAATGTTTTAAAGAAGATAATTAGTTCAACAAGCGATGAATTTGAAGAAACAATCCCATTATCTCCTGAAGGTGGTACCAAGGGCCTCTTATTTATTGAATATCCTAATAAAGATATTGCTACAAAAGCAGCTGACCTTCTTAATGGATATGTGTTGGATAAAAATCATACATTTAAAGCCATGACAGTTACAACTAGTAGAAGTATTCAAAAACCTGATCCAAATTGGAAAAAACCAGAGGTTCGAGAATACGTTGACGCTGGTAATGTATATTCTCATTTGACTCACAAGAAATGCCTTGATCAATTTGGTGTTCAATACTGTGGAAGTAGAGAAAGGGATGCTGCACAACTTGGTGTTTATTGGTTTCAACGTGAACAAGAACCTGTTCTTGCTGACTCTGAAGCTAATCGCGCTAATTGGTCTGAATTACCATTCCGTTGGTCACCTAAAGGTACATATATAACTACTTTACATAGTTTGGGAGTTCAAATTTGGGGTGGTCCAACATTTAACAGGATTCAACGATTTAGTCACCCACAGCCAATATTTGTTGATTTCTCACCACAAGAAAAATTCATCGTTGTTTTTTCATACCCATTTTCGTCATCTCAAGGAAGTAAGAGTAATTCAGTATGTTGTACTATTTTTAATATTATGTCTGGAGATGTTGTTAAGCAATTTACTGCTTTACAACTTGGATTAACAAGAGAGGACCCGAAACCAACATGGCCTATTTTTAAATGGTCACATGATGATAAATACTGTGGGTATGTTAAACGTAAGAGTGATTCTGCCATTCTTTTCAATACTGATGATTTTTCAACTTCTGATACTCTTCCTTTGAGTAATGTCTCGAAAATTGAATGGTCACCAATTAATAATAGAATAGCATATTATTGTCAAGAAAATATAAAAACATCCGCTCCAGCTGAAATAGGAATCATGTCATATCCTTCAAAGGACAAACTTCGTGCCGCTCGTGTTTTCAACTGTTCAAAAGCTGAACTTTTTTGGCATACAAGTGGTCGTTATTTTGCTGTTATTTCCGAAAGATATGGAAAAAGGACTGTTAAAGATAACGAGGTAAAATATTTCAATATTGTGACACATGTTGATATTTTTGACTGTTCAGTTAAAGATATACCACTCCTTAATCTTACCATTGATGATCAATTTAAATCTTTCGCTTGGGACCCATCGTCAGATAAATTTGCCATCCTATGTGGAACATCAATTAAGACAACATCATTTATTTACAATGTCGAAAAAACAAAACATGTTCCAACACTACTTTTGAAACTAGATGAGCCGTCTATTCATAATACTTTAAAATTCTCACCATTTGGTAGTTGGTTAGTAATTGCTGGCTGTAAAAATATTGGAGGAGGATCTCTTATCTTTCTTGATTGCTCTACAAATGAACCATCAAAAATGAAGACGACTGACCATTCTGATATGACTAGTTGTAAATGGGACCCAACAGGAAGATATTTTGTTTCTATATGTTCAAAACCTAGATCAGATAATGGATATGTTATTTATAATTTCCAAGGTAAAGTTTTATATAAGGCTCAACATGATATATTAATAAGGTTTGACTGGAGACCAAGATTAAAACTTGACGGACATGAAAATAGAGTAGCTGAAGTTAAGAAGAATTTCAAAAAGTTTACTTCTCAATTTGATGAAGAAGACCGTATCGAAAAAGATGCTGTTTACAGAGATATTGTTGTTAAACGTAGGGAAATCTATGAAGATTTCAAGAAAATACGTGAAGCCTATCTTAAACAATATGCATTGGAAGCACCTATCAGAAAAGAGTTGCGTAATGGTATCGATACTGATAAATTATTTGAAAATTGTGAATATGTTAATCAAGAAGTAACAGTTGTTGTAAGATCTAGTGAGACTTCTGAACCTTCTAATTAAATTTATCTATTATTAGATGTAACTTTTGAATTGCTAAATACATTTATTGTTTTAAAATTTTGTTACTCGGTCATCATAAAAGAAATTTTTTTTAACTAAATCAGTTGTCTAGTGAAATTTTTACAAATTTGTACCTAATTGATTAAACAATAAGCTAGAATCTAGTATTAATGTTAATTGATATACATTTCAAGTGCTTTTCAAGTTATAAATATTACAAATACTTAATATTTTAATAAGTGTTTAAAAATGATATGTTAGCAATTTGAATGTAAATTAGATCTAGATACTTTTATTAGTTTTATTTTAATAAATGGAAATATTTAATTATTATCTAAAAAAAATTCTACTAGTAGTATTTTTTGTTAATGTATCAAGTTTTTTAAGTATGTAATAATTTTAATATATCATTACAACCGTAATTACAGATGAAGATTCTATTTGTAATCTTTCCAAATCTTTAATATCAGTTTCTTTATATAGTCTCAAATATCAATTTCCACTTGAACAGTCCGAAAATGGTATGCCAGTGTTTCTTGGTAGATTGAATGCTATAATACATGTTAAGCAATCGGTTAATTTCTTATGCATTAATGAAAATTCAGTTAAAGATATTTTTAATATAAATATGTATCGTGTAAATTCTAAACATTTTGAAGAGAAAAGCAACAAAATAAATGAAATTCAATTACATAAAAGCAATATAAGTGAAAAAAATATGATAATTTATAAATTTGAACAACCACTTATTTGTGGGAATTACCATCTAGAATTTGAGAAATTTTGGGGATATATTAATGTAGATGAACAAAAAGGTATTTTCACACAAAAATCACTATTTAATCATTATTTTGGATTGAAAATGTACATGTCTGATGAATATTCAATTCCGTTTCCAACAATTTTTTCTTCATCATCAAGGTATTCATTTGAGTTAGATATCATTCATCCTCAAAATACGACTGCCGTTTCGAGCACAAAATCATCTTTTAATGATAAAATTGGTTATGAAAATATATGGCAAAATACAAGATTTAAAAAGACAAATAGTATACCATTCTCAAATTTTGGATTTTTTATTTTACCATCAGAATATAAAATTATTATGTATAATGAAAGTTTACCATCAGTATCGTTATACTACAATTGGATTCAAATAATGAAAAACGAAAAGAACATAAAATCAATTTATGAAGCTAAAATATCCGAAATTGCTAGTCTTTTTAAAGAAGTTAACATTAGATTTAGTGATGAAATTTTAATGAAAAATATATATATGATTGAAGATAATGATATTTATACAGATTCCAGTAATATTTTTAATAGTACCAATACTTACAATGGAATTATTATAAATAGTCTAAAAAGCGACCTTGAAAAACAGTTACAAATAATTTTACAGCAATTTATCGGGAATATTTTAAAATTTGAATCCTCCAGTCATTCAGAAGGTAACGCACAAAAAGACCAATTTATTGAAAATAACATAAACAATGTGGTCGTTGATGATATTTTTAAAAAAAGAGGGGATAACGATTATGAGAAATATAAAATAAAACGGTATTTAGAACTTAGTTTAAAAGACCAACTAAACTTTTTTAAAAATGACAGCATGATAGAATATAAAAATATCTCTATGCATGAAAAAGCAAGTGAATTTATAAAATTTTCAAGCGTTTCAAATACATTGTTAACAATTAAGAATATATTAGGAGAAAATATATTTAAGGAAAGATTAAAACAATATGTTGAGATATATAAATTTAATGATGTTAAAGAGGATATGTTTTGGTCAATGATGACTAATGGATTTTATAGTTCAAAAATTTGTTTTTGTGACGTAAGTGATATTATTAGATTAGTCATAAATATTTATAGATTTTAAAAATATTAAAAAATTGGAAATCTGATTTAATACTTAAAATAGAAACTGACAAGGAATCACTTTATTCTTTCAATTTCATTAACAACAATACAAATATTCAAAATGATACGATACCTATAATTATAGAATTATCATCAATAGATGGTAAAAATAATACAAGAAAACAATTAAAACTTCCTATTCAATTTTTAACAAAAAAAATAGCAAATATCGAGCGATTTGAACGAAATAATGGAGAGATATTATTTTTGAGTAATGTAGAGTTCACTTATAATTATAGGACATTTTATGATTATTATTTATGGAAAGAAATATTTCAATTTATGGAAACTTATCCATCTTCATTAAAAATAAGTGAAAAAACTTATCTTATTGAAACATTCTGTTATCAGCTTTCTTATGATGGAATAGAAAATTACAAAGATATTTTAAGTGTAAGTACTAAATGTTTTTTCTTTTTCAAATAAATTTTTATTATAGGAATTTAAAAAACAGCTTATTAATCTTCCAGTTCAACCTATAAATTGTCTCATACCAGCTCAAAATATTTAATATAATGCTAGATAAATTTTATCTAAATTTGTTTTTTGAATTTTATATTTTAAAACATGTTATTTTGTTGTTTAAACATTAAATTATTTGTAATATATGTTTTATATGAGTTTTGTTATAAAACTGTTGAATAAAGAAATTTATATTTTAGTTTCCCGTGTTTTGTGAGTTTTGAATTGAATGGATTATTTTGAAGAAGACAAATTTTCTTTCGCATAAATATTTTATTCACAAAGGACATATAAAACATGTGTGCACGATGTGTTTAAAAAATTTGCCAATAATTCATTGTTATTTATAACAAAATATACATTATTTTGTGTCATTATGTAACCAATATTATACATTTTCAATATTATAAATATTCAAATCTACTCGTTTGTAAAGAAATAATCTAGTTATTTATACGTAGATAATATAGTATAAATTCATTTTAATATGCAGTTACTTTTTTTAATATCTATATATTTATTTATAATTGTATATACAACTGTTGGTTTTAAAAATTTGACACCATCTTCGAGATTAAAGTGTACAGGAGATGGTATATGCATCATTGACGATGACGTTTTAAAGTTTTTTCTGATTGGTGATACTGGAGGTAAATTTCAATTTAAAAAAAAATATTATTTAAAATTACAGGTATGCCATTCATTCCTTATCATTCCTATGCTCAGTCAAGAGTATCAGAGGCTATGAATGAATTATGCATAAGTGATAATTATACATTTGTTATAAGTACAGGAGACAACATTTATTTTAATGGCGTTACAGATATATTTGATGAGCGTTTTGAAAAATCATTTGAAAACGTTTATGATATGGATCATTTAAATATACCATTTTACATGATTTTTGGAAATCATGATTATTTAGGAAATATTGATGCACAAATAAATTATACATATCATAGTAGTAAATGGACATTTCCTGATTATTATTATACAATTAACTATCAACTTAAAAATAATACTAAAATCAAATTTATAATGATTGATACAATGCAGTTGTGTGGAAACACAGTAGATATTGATGGAGATAGTATTTTTTCATGGATACAGGCACATCACCATGATCCTTTAGGTCCTTCAAATAAAACGTTAGCTGATAAGCAATGGGAATGGATTACAAACGAAATCGAAACATCTAGGTATGTAAAGACATATCATAATATAATTTATATATTTTCAGAGATAATTACTTATTTGTGGTTGGACACTATCCTGTATATTCTATATCTGAGTAATGATTGGCATTTATAAACATTTATTTTATATGTTAAAATTTTAACTAAATTTGTACATACAAAAATATTTTTTTACATTTTCGTTTACAAAATAATTAACATTTAAGAATTATAATAGTTAAAAATGCCAATCATTATTCATTTAAAATATCTTTAGACATGGACCTACAGAATGCCTTAAAGATAAATTAGATTCGTTGTTAAGAAGATATAATGTAACAGCATACTTTTCTGGTCATGATCATAATTTGCAAGATCTATTGGTTTATGAAACTGAGACAAACACATATATGTCTTACTTTGTATCAGGTGCTGGTTCAAGAACCGATAGGAGCCAAAAAAATAAAGATAAAGTTCCAAATGATTCAATTAGATTTGTTTATCCTGATAATCTTAATATATTTGGACAATTGGGATTTAGCAGAGGTGCATTCATAGGTATTGAAATAAGAGAACATCAAGCAATCCTTAAATTTTATAATGGTGGTGGATCAGAATTACATAAGGCATACCTTTATCCAAGAGAAATAAGTTAATATTTCTATATTATAAATGTATTTAAAAAATTTAATATAATAAATTTTTTGAAACAAAATCATATTTCTGCTTCTATATAACGACTGATAAAGTATCATTTAAACATATCAAACCATAACTAAAAAAATTTTTTTTTCAGAAAACTACATTCACAGCTCTGACACTGAAAAACAATTCGATTTTTGGCAGTACCTTTAGACAAAGAAAAATATGTATATCAAACAATTTAATAAATATAAGTAAAAGAAAAATTTATTTTCTCTTTGTCTAAAAGTACTGCCGAAAATCGAATTGTTTTTCAGTGTCAGAGCTGTGTGTGTACTTCTAAAATATACTCTTTATTGTTTTTGCCTATCAGATTTCTCTGTTCGAATATTAAGAATATTGGCATATTGAAAATATCTGCTAAAAATTCGTTGTCTTTGTTCGTTTTTGCCAAATGTATTTGACAAAGGAACTCTCAGTAATATAACTTGTTATTTTACTTTTATTAACTACCAGAAACCATTTTATTTTGAAACACATAATATATTGTTCCTCATGTAATGGATTCTTCAAGATACTCACAGACATAATAATAAATAACCACATCAAAAACCTAGGTTTTTGTTTTTTAAAGAACTTTTATATCTTAATATATTATACGCGCACCTAAATGAACAAAATAAATTTTGCGAACTTTAAAAGATGAAAATAAATTTCGCGTACTAAAAAGGATGAAAATAAATTTTGATTCCTTTTTGTATCACTCATCTGTATAAAAGTAGCGTCGTCTAGTGACTTAGATAATTATCGTTTATTATTAAATAGAAGCTGTGCACTTTTCATTTGATTTTTTAGTTTATTTCAATGGTAACAAATATGTGTTCTATTGTTGAAAAAGAAAACAGATTTTAATATATTGGTAACAATATTAAGAGTGTATGATGTTAATAAAATATAATAATTAAAAATAATTTTATCCTTATTAGTAGTGAATGGATATTGTGAAAACTTATTACGATATATAAATTCATGTATTACTTATTTTCACTTGCAAAAAATCACTGATAAGTAAAATTTACATTTAATATTTTTGTTTCTGATTACATGGAATATATGATAGTATATTTTTACATAAAAGTTTTATTAAATCAAAGTTGTGTAATTATTATTTTTTTAAGGATGCCGAATATGTGTTCTATTGTTGGAATAAAAAATGAATTTAAATATATTTGCAACAACAATGAGAATGTCATATTTTAATAAAATAGAGTAATCAAACAATAATTTTATCAATATTAGCATTAAGAGGATATCGTACACCTTTCTTATGATATATAATTTCATGTAATATTTAATTTCTATTGGCAAATTAATAATTAAGTTGATTTTACATTTGTATTTTTATTTACTTGGAATATTATATTGTATATGTCTTTATAATTTTGTAGTAGTCATCGATATAATCTAAATCACTAGACGACGCTACTTTTATACAGATGAGTGATACAAAAAGGAATCAAAATTTATTTTCATCCTTTTTAGTACGCGAAATTTATTTTCATCTTTTAAAGTTCGCAAAATTTATTTTGTTCATTTAGGTGCGCGTATAATATATTAAGATATAAAAGTTCTTTAAAAAACAAAAACCTAGGTTTTTGATGTGGTTATTTATTTTCATTATTTTTCGTTACAAAAAAAGTGTAATAATCTAAAAACTTTGTAATTATCAATGTCAATAATATGAATTGCTAAATTAGTCGTTTAAACGTGCATCTTTTCAACTATGTTATTTAATAATTTCTAGATCTCTTAATTAAATTTTTATTTTTAAAAAAAATTTTTTACTTCTCATATGTTGAAAAAAGTAGATTTATATAAGAAAAAAACGTAACCCATAACTCTAAAGTAGAAAAAATGCCACGGAAACCTTCACTTTCAGACTCATCTTATTTCAATTTCCCCAAAAAAAACCCTCTAAAAATTAACTCCAGAACATTCGTCGTGAAGTCTGAAGCCTTATGAAGTACTCTATTGAAGCTTGGATGCCGCACAGCGCACGATGAAACCGACTATTCGTTAGTAAATATTTTATTTAACCTCGGTTTGGCACTTCTTACTTTAGTTGGGTTGGTCAAGATCAAATTTTTACACACACATACTAATTTGTGTAATATATTTTGTTAAAACACGGCGCGTCCATTTACTGAGTAACTAGTGTGTATAATATATTTTGTCAAAACGCGGCGCGTCCATTAATCCAAAATTTGTACCATTTTTGGCACTTTGGATTCATTTTTCTCCATGATGGAGCAAGAATTTTGGAATTTTTATTTTAGATTCCGATTTCTCGTAATGGAATCTATATGCATGCAAAGTTTCAGAAGCAAATTCTGAAATCTAGGGGGTCAAAATATGCTTAACGTTGCATTTTTTGCACACACAAATTTGGCCGAGTAGATATAAAAGTCTTTAATAAATGCTGATATTTTTACCAATATTTAATTTAAATAATTTATATTCCTCATAAATTACTTATGCTTTTTAATTATTTCAATATCATATTTTTCCATTATTATCAATACCAAAATATCGTCTTATTATTGTTAAAGAATTTCATTTATGGTATATTCATTTTTGTACATTAAATATCAATTTTATTAATTGTCCCACAAGAACAAAATTACACCACAAATTTTAAATACCAAACAAAAATTATTAAAGCAAATTTAAAAATAACATCTATATTACAAAGGGTAATTTTTTATATAAAATTTATGATAGTTTATAGAGTTTTAATTATAATTAAGTATTATAGTTAAATATTATTTATTTGGAGATTCACCTTCAAATTTATATATGATACAATAAAAATATCAAAAATTACCTTCCACAAAAATAATATTTTTTCTATCCTTAACAATATACTATAAAACTAATAAAATGCTTTACCTCAAGCACTTTCACTTAAACCCCTAGAATTTTAACAATGTTAATATATATTAGAATATAAAATTTCTCAATATTTTGGGATTACAAAATAATTTCACAATTATTGCTACCTATTATAAAATGAAGGTGGCTTTATACCAGGTGAAACAAAAACAATGACAAAATTAAACTAATTATAATTCCCATTATTTGACTTTATTGAATATAAAAATTATGTACATTTTTTGAATGTTATCTATCTTATTTGAATACAATTACCATTATAAATATCATATTTATTTTCTTCAATGTTATAAAGTTTTTTCTTTACCAAAATGTCTGTAAGGACCAGTAAATATATTAATAAAACCGATTCCATATCAACTAATGATTTAATATCAAAGGATAATGAATATGCTAATCAAATTCTTTCTAAATTATACACCGATTATAGAAAACAAGATTTGGACTCATGTAATATACAGATTATAATAAATGGCAAAAAATCTATTTATGCACACAAATTAGTACTCCAAGCATATTCAAATTTCTTTAGAAAAATGTTAGGAACTGAAAAGGTTATATCCTTCAATGACCCAGAAATTGATCTCAAAACTATGAAACTTTTAATTAGATACTTGTACAAAGGAGTTTTTAAAACAAATTCAGAAAAATATTTTATGCGTGTCAAACGCCTAGCTAAGAAGTTAGAGATCAACGATTTATATAAAGCTTTGTCGAAATATCAAGCGGATTCGAGTGGAAATTTTGAGATAGTAAACAATAATAGACTTAAGGGAACGGATAAAAGTCAAAAAAGTAAAAAGAAAGGAGAAAAAATTAACAAAAAATCAAAAAAGCAACCCAAATCAAATAAAAGTATGGTAATGAATAATAAATCATCTCCGACAGAAAACAAAATTACTAAGAAAAAGGATGATTTACAGGGACAAGATATTATGCATCCACAAAAAAGTAGAAAATCGAAAAAGTATAACACTTCGAGATCATCAAAAAATTCTGTTAAAGAAAATGTAACAAATTTTAATGAAGTCTCACTACCACAAAATGATTATTCTAATTCAGAAAAAAGTATTTCCGACAATTATAAAGGTCATCCTTTAATGTATTCGAGTCAAAAAAATAATTACAAAATTTACTACTCTGATAGTGATGATGGTTTTAGAAAAAATTGAGAAAAAATATAAATAAAATGTATTGTGATCCATCTATATGGTAAGCACAAATTAAGATATCAAACTAATAAATAAATATATTTTATAATAAATATTAATTTAAATATTTAAAATAAGAATAAATACCTTAATATTTCGTTTAATCTTATCTCATGTATAGAATATCAATCGAAAAATTTTTATTATAAGTGTTTTTATAGCCATTTTCTACATATACTTTTATAGTTTTACTACTAAGTTATAAATCGATTGTTAAGATATTTAAGGTATACTAAAATTATACTTAAATTTGATTATGAAAGATAAATGGTCAGAAAACAAATGAATTAACTTTAAATTTTTTTGAATTATTTGCATTTGTACATGTTATATGATGTTGAAAATTTTTTTATTTCTAAATGACTTCTTATCTTATACGACTATAGTCAAATTACTTTACTTCGTTATAGATTTTTTGTTAAAAAAGTTACAAGACATTGATATTAAATTTAATTGATATACAAATTAAACAATGTAATTTAATATTTTGACTAAAATTATTTTAAAACTTAATTGTATTAGTATTTCAAAACATTCTTTTGTTCAAAAAATCATAACAACTATGAAATATTAGAATAAAATATTTCAAGATTGCTATTAAGTAAATTTTCTATTAAAAGTAAAATTCTTCATTTCTGTTTTATTATCAGGTTCTGATTTTCCTCTAGTTTTTACTTTGTCGTTATTATCTGAATTTTCTTGAATCTCTTTTGACTCGGAAATTTTATTATGTATAAATTTATAATTTGAATTGAAATTATTTGAACTTTCAGTAATTCTATAATTTTCATTGAAATTCATAGTCTGTAAATTATTTGAATGTTCATTTATTTGTAATTTTCTGTTGAATTTCCACAAGTATTTTGGTAGTATATCTCTTTAATATATTACTAGTAAAAAATGTGTGTATTATTTATAAATTTACCTATCTTTATTTATTTTTTCATGAATATTTAAAATATCTAATATTTCATGTATAGGAATTTCATTTAGTTTTACTGCCATCTTTATTTCTTTAGTTTCCTTAATTTCTTCTGAATCATCAATTTTGTCAAATTTTAAATAGTGAATTAACCTTTCAATATCAACATCATTGATTCCATTTAATCTAGAAGCTAACTCTCGTTCTGAATTTAGTAAAGTTGTGATTCTTTTAAGTTGTCTTTTTATTTCATTTTTTTCTTCATCTTCAACAGCTCTTTGTCTTAAATACGAATGCCAATAATTGAAGGATAGTGTATCAAATAAATTTTCTGTCATATTATTTTTAGGTTTTAAAAGCAAAATACTATATTAAAATAACAATTTTTAATATTTTAAAAAAATATTATCAATCTTTGATTTGCTTCTTTAAGAAATTATTATTTAAAAACCATGGAAACTTGAAAATCTGAAAAGATAAATTTTTTACACGAAACTGAAAGACTTTGACTATTTCTGGGCAAGTTATTTTCTTTTTGAATAATATAAAAACTTTATTTTAATGGCATCTATTAATTCTAAAAATATGAAAAATTCTATTTATATTATTTATTTCTTCAATTCTATTTAAAATTTTTTCATTATTAATGTATACTGTTTATAAATGTTTAACTTTAAATTTATATAAAAGTTTTAAGCTTATTAAATTGTTTCCAAATACTTAAAGGTATATGTAATTTGATTGTAAAGATGTTAAATAATTTGTCACATAAAATTTCAAATAAATAACCATGAAATTAAAAATGATTATGCATCAAAATTGGGTCATGACATTTTTAATGTTTCTGTAACCATCTGTCTATATCAAAATAAGGGACATACATGAATCAGATGATTATTTTTCCTTCCAAGTGCATGACTAAGTATTACATTAATATTTTTATCCATAAGAACATTGTTTCTAGTGTATATCTGTATAAAATATTTAATATAGTCTTTCAAAAAGTATTCATCCACCTGTCTTATATTATGTATCCTAGCAACAGATCTCATAAATTATATATGTATATCTCACTATTTTGATAAATGCGGTTTGTAAAAATAATAGTTCTTATAAAAGTATAAAATGATTTCTCAAATGTATTATTTTTCAACTTATATATAAAATTTTCATTATACCATTATTTGCTGTATTTAAATATCAATATTTACTATATTTTTTATATTTTATAACAAATAACTCAATATGACTTTTGAATGTCCAATTACTATTATTAACCATACTTACAAATTTTAACAAAAGTAATTTATGAAAAAATTTGTAATAACAACATTTAAATAGATAATAATCTTTAAAATACTACCGTCTGATCATTCTATAAATTTCAAAGAAATTTTATAATGTTTTATAAAATCGTTTGTTGAACGTGAATTTAAATTTAAAAAATCTTTTTTATAAACTATAGTAAAATTCTATATTTCTTTTTAATCTTCGTTTTATGCATCGTTAAATTATTATTTTCTATCAAAAGTTAACAATATACTTGAACTCAAGTCTATTGTTATAGAGATCTAATTGTGATATCTTTATGACAGTAAAATACATAGCAAAATATTAATGACCTTTTTAATTTTGTTCAACTCTACGATTAACATATATTAGTTTGGCATACTATTCTGTTAACCGAGTCAAAATTTGATTAGTACTATTTTACGGAGTTTAATAAAATGAAAAGTTGATGGTATTCATTAGGGAATTTAAAATTTTTCTTTAGATATGTATTGTCTTAAAAGATATCTTTATAAAAATTTTAAACGACAAAGTTTATTATAAAAGTTTTTATATTGGAAGAATATTCATAATGTATATAAATTTTCTTCTTATAAAATAGGGAAATTATTAAATACATTATTTTAACCATAATATATTATATATACATAATCTAGGCTCTTAACAAAATGTATTATATATAATTATAGTATTTAATGATTTTTTAATATTTTATTTTGGACGGCTTCAATAGTTATCTATTGTTTAAAATAAAAAAGTGCCAGGAAAAATGAATATATAGTATTCGTTTATGATATTATTTTTTTATACTAAACTTATTCTGATGTACCGGAAATAAAATTTCTTTTTAAACTTTAATGTTAATTTTAAAATAAGAACGTTTGTGAAAGCACAACTTTTCTAACAATGGGGTTATTACAAAATGTTGGGGAAAAATGCCGTAGTTAGGTTTATAACTTTTCTTTAATATGCATGAAATTTGTTGATAAAAGAACTATTTATATATTGAATATATAAAATAATAGTTCTAACGATATGAAAGAAATATATATTGAATAATCAATGATGGATAAGATTTTATTTAATGCATTGTTAAAATCTTACCCCTATAATAATTTTTTATGGTACTTTATTTATTGCAATAAAAATATTTATTAATTTATTTATATTATATATATTTGTTATTTATACAAATTTTCATTCAAAGTAATTAAATTTTATTTATAATTACTTTTTAGTATCAAATATGATTACTAGTGATACCATTAAATAATAATAATTTTCACTCTTTTTTTCAATTAGTAAGAATTATTATAAACATTCTATAGGCCATATTAATATATATCTCATATCCCTGGATAATTTTAATTATTTTGTAAATGATAAGGAATACTTTATACAGTTTTCATTAATAGCTTCTTTTAATTTTTAATAAATAGATGTTTCACTTATATATACCTTTATTATCTATCTAAGGCAAAAAGTTGTTTAATCCTCTACATGCTACTAAGTTGAGATAAGAAATTATGTCAAAAATTATTCTTAAAAGTTTTATTCTCTTATAGTAGTATTAAAAAAGAAATATTTTTAAAATGACAACATTATTTAATTCAATTTTAAAAAACCTTTTATATACAAACTTACATTATCATTAATGTTATATTAAATTGTAATAATTAGCCTTTCGTTTTCATATTGAAATAAAGAAAAATTTACAGTAAAAGATTAATATTTGTTGAACTAATTTTTTTAATGAAATCCTATTTTTTGATTATTTATTTAAGCACTACTAAATAGTTCAATTAAAATTTACTTTATAATCATTTTAGAATAATAACAAAACTCTTAATGATATTTTAAAATTAATTATATATAAAAATTAATCATTATTATAATAATGCTTACTATATACTGTAAAATTGTATTTAATTAAATTTATCTAATATGTATTGTTTAAAAAGTTTGAAAAAGTATTTGGTAAAAAATTAGTACCTTTAAATTATAATATGGATGTTATTAAAAAAGGTTTCTTTCGTTTTTTAAATAAAAAATATTTTAACATTATTATTAACACTACTATTTTAACTTTATTTCGATTTTTAAAAGTTATAATGATCCTACATTATAATTATTAAAGCATTAATAAAATAATATATATGAAAGTATGCAAAATTTATTGAGAAAATAAAAAAATTTATTCGAATTTTATGTAATTTTTAAATCATGCAAATACTAAAGTTAAATGTTTCTTTTTCTTATGATTAAAACTTTATTTTATTTTAGTTTTACACAAATTTATATTTATTTTAAATCATTAATATCACTTTCTTCTCACAAATGTTTCATCACAACAATTATTATTTGCAAATTCCCACATTTTCATATATATTATCATATCAACTTTCATTATTTTCTTATTATTTTGATAAGATATTCCATAATAGTTTTCTTTGATTCATGATGTAAAAATTATACAATCACTTATAACATTTTCTTATTGTCAAAACTTTAAAAAATACATAGTTTGTAATGTACACAAATAAAAAGAATTTTAAAATACAGACAAAGATAGAATATTATTTGTTAAATATCATTTTTGACATATTAGTTTATTTTACGATAATTTTTAGAAATTTATTGACTCAAAAATATAATAAATAAACGTTTTAACCATTTTTATTGTTATTTTTATTACAAAAAATATATTTACTGCAATTTTTATATTCCCTTATCTCCTAATATTATACTTATTGTATTCAAAATTTTTTATAAAATTCGAAAAGCGATTATTTATAATGTTGACCACAAATAAAAAAAAGTACAAAAGTGACTGTTCTTCTTTAAAGTAACAAAAAAGAAATTTTTAACATTACTTTACTTTTACAATAGACAAATGTCTTAATAAAAAATTTTATTTTGGAAACTTTAGTAGCTATTTAATAAATATAAGTATAGATATAGGATTAGATTAAATCTTTAAGAAATATATATCTTTTATATTTAACGTATTTTTTCACTTTTGTATATTTGTAAATTATTTTAATAATCTATGTATACTTTTTCATCAATATACATAAAGTGACTAAGATACAAATATTTATTGTTTTTGTCAAATATTAAAAAATTTATGTTGATATTAAACATATTTTAATGGATCTTTGAAAGGCAAATGAAACTAGATTTTTATCTTTGAATCTGAGTCATTACAAAATAATATTTTACAGAGATATCTACGATAAAACTTCCAGTCTACCTATTTTATAACAATTCTTAGTATATCGTATCATATCATAACAACCTCTTGATCACTTCAATTGGTCTTTCGATCAATTATTCCTTTTCATTATCACATATCTCAATTTTAAGTAGCATTCAATGTTAAAGTAAACCAAACTCAAACATTGAAGAGCCACTAAAAACTTCTTGTTAACACTTCTGTTTAACTAAAGTTAACATAAAAGTTTTGTAAATTAAGTATGATAAAGATATTTTATTGATAGAAAAGATTGTCGGAGGAAATTATTAAAATTTCTACAACTTTCCCTCCTACATATTTTAAAACATCTACCTTCATATGAAGAGTATATATGTATCTATTGTAAATATTTTTTAATTATTTAATTACCTGAATAAATGGTAATTTTTCTCCCTAAAATGTTTATAAAAATGCAACATGTAAACATTTTTTACTAAGAAGATTACTTTAATTTAACTTTATTTTACAATCACATTTATTGCTAATGCTTTACTATTTTTGATCTAAATAAGTATTTTTTTTCAACAATTTAGTATCAATAACCAATAAAATTTATATTTCTATTTAATTTTACGATACAATTTACAACTATCTCAATAGAAAAAATAACTTAAAAGATATTTTAAATGAATTATAAAGTATATTTAAAAAATAATTAATGATAGTAAGATAAAATTTATAGTTTTGAAAAAAAATATTCTAA
The DNA here is from genome assembly GCA_005656395.1 of Strongyloides papillosus. NCBI lineage: Eukaryota > Metazoa > Nematoda > Chromadorea > Rhabditida > Strongyloididae > Strongyloides > Strongyloides papillosus. The sequence continues at coordinate 97,571 of SRSI01000052.1, forward strand.
TAAATATTGTTATTAAATTTTTAACTAGTATTTTTCCTACTTATTATAAAAAATGCAATTATTTTTTTAGACAAATATGACAAAAATTAAACAAACATTGATGTGTAATTATCATTTTTAAATTGCTATTGTAAAATATTTATAATTTATCTTTAATTTATACGTCCATGACTCTTTATATAAATGCGACTGTCTTTATATCTTTGAAATTTTAATTATAGTGATATATTGGCCTCATCTATTATCTATTCATTATATTAAACCACAATTAAAAGGTAGGTAGGTATAAACAACATATCAACAGTATTCCTTCTTCTCGGCATTTAATTGTAAATTTTAGTCCTCACCAGACTTTTCTTTTATTAATAACTTTATTATTACTATATCTATATCTTTTATCTAGAAGTATTTTTTCTATTATACAGTTTTCTTATAGAATAACTAAACGTTATATATTAATATATATTTCGTTTTCTTAAACTATAATTATTAATAACGAATCATTTTATGATATTCCTTCTATAGTACCACTACTTAATAGGTAATAAAGTTTCAATTACTCTTTGTTTTAGAAAGTTTACATATGTTAAGTTAGTTGTAGTAGGACTATGTCAATAATTATTTGGCTACTAGATAAATAAAGATGGTATTTCACGCAGTATAACTTTTGATACATGTTTTATTATTTTTATTCACATTTTATATTCTTGATTACAATTTTTTTGCTAGACATTTAAGATTTTATAATAAAACAGATAATTATAAAACATAATATGATATATAACATTTATATATATTTACATTACTAAAATGTTTTTAGACTAATTTTTTTACTGTTTACTCATTTTTCCTTTGACACTTCTTGTGTACTTAGTATAACAAACTGTGTCATAGTGTCAATAGATAATGAATTTGATTTTTCAATTTTATAATCAAAACTGAAATCTTCTAAAATGTCCTTTATTAAAATTCGTCCTTGTTCACCATAACCTGACATCATTCATAGTTCATTTATTGTTGAAACATTCATATCTTATTCCTTTACTTAATTCAATATATTATTAACCTTTTTATATATATCTAAAATAGTTGTGAATTATTATGGCAATTGTCTGATTTTTTGAAAACCTCAAACAAGATATGCAATTGTACTCAGTTATCGAAAAATTTTATTAACGCCTTGTAGTCTACCAATTATTTAATATCTAAATGTACATTAATTCTTTCTATTGAACTAATACTTGATGTATCATTCAAGGACATCTTAATCAAATTATTTTTTTACAAATTATTTGTTTCATTTTATTCGAGGATGTTCTCAATATCTTTTTTATCGAGAGAAAATTTCTCTACACTAAATGTGTCATTAATTCGCTTCGCTTATTTTGGATTACGATTTTTTTAATAATAAATTATTCTTTTATCACATTAATTACATTTATTCAATTTTATCTTTTAGGTACTTACCACAATCACAACACCTCAAATTAAGTTGATTCACTTATTCAACACACTTTAAATCACAAATTTCACATAAATATCAAGATATATTTGAGCGAATCACCCACTTGAATAATTTATAATCATGACTGCATGCTTAATAGAAATGGAGTCTACAGATAACCAATTAAAAAGAAGACTATCTATGGAATCAATTGATTCTAATTTATATCCTTCATCATCCATTAATTCTCAGTCACCAAAAGAAAATGTCAGAACACTATTTGTTTCAGGACTTCCTTTTGATACTAAACCACGAGAACTTTATTTATTATTTCGTGCTTATCCAGGTTATGAAAATTCTCAATTAAAAATAACTTCTAAAAATGGAAAAACTGCTTCACCTGTAGGTTTCGTTACCTTTTCATCAAAAAATGAGGCAGAAGAAGCAAGAAGACAGTTACATGGTGTAAAATTTGATCCAGATAGTAATATAACTTTAAGACTTGAATTAGCTAAAGCAAATACAAAATCAACTAGATCAAAAACACAACTATCTTCACCAACTACACTTATTATGCCACCACCTGTTTCTATTAGTCATACAAATGCTGGAGCTGCTTACGCCGCTGCTGTAGGTTTATATAACCCTCAATCAACCACTATCTCAACATCTCCTTATTCAATATCAACACCTCTTATTGGACATTCTGCTACTGGATTATATTCAGAATTAGGAGGTTATGATATGGGAATACTTTCAAGTGGAGATCCAAATACTAATTTATTATTATCTTCATTGACAAATCTTCCATCTACAATAGGATATTACTCAACACAATCTGTTGGTGGTGGAAAATCACAAAGAAGTTCACCTAAATCAAATGTGACTATTTCTCCACACTCCCATGTTTCACTTGCCGCTGCTATAGCTGCACAAAATTCTGTTGTTGCACAAGCCGCTGGAGGCGCTTTTTATCCATCCAACGCTTATTCACAAATATCATTTAATAATCCTTGTTCTACACTTTTTGTAGCAAACTTACCTGGTAATGTTAATGAAGATGAGTTGAAATCTCTTTTTAGAGGATTTCCAGGATTTTTAAAATTAAAATTAAATATAAAAAATAATAATAATAGTAAAATTAATGAAAATACAATTCCATTAAATGCAGTAGCATTTGTGGAGTATGGTGATGTACGACAAGCAACACAAGTATTACATTCATTACAAGGTTTTAAATTAACTAACTCAGAAAGAGGAGGAATTCGAATAGAATATGCTAAAACAAGAATGGGTGATATAAACTCACACTAATTCTCTATTTATAATATTATTATTTTATCATACAAAAACGTGGTACTATTGTAATTGATATTTAATGATACAAAAATATTGATAGATATTACTTAAAACTAATTATATTTTTATAAATATCGTATATTTACCGTATTATTTAGGTACAACATCTAATGTAAACAATTTCATTGTTGAAAAAGTATCGTAAACTTGTTGCTGTCAAATAAAATAAGATCCAATTCTTAATTTTAATATTAAATAATAAACTGCTCTGTTGACATTATGAATACAATTTTTATTAATAAAAAGCGTTTATAATGACATTGTGATATCTTTTGTCCAGAATATTTTGTTTTATTATTAATGAAAAATGTAGTGTTTCTACAATAAAATTATATTGAGTCTTTTTATTTTATATTCTTTAAATAATTTTATCGAAATTAAACATTAAATTATTTTTTTGTAAAATCATCCAATTCTCCTTTATCCATCATGTTAAGTAAATTATATGAGTACTCAGATATAATTTGATCAACAGCAAGTATATCTAAAATAGTTCCATCAGCAAATATATCACCTGGTTGTAAACCTTCGGAACGGTATTTTCCAGCTTAAAACAATTTATGAAATGATATTAAAAAATAACCTACTATTTTGCATCCGATCAACACCTTCAACTATCTTATTGAAATATTGTTGGTAATTAGAGAAAGAATAACGTTTTCTATAGAATTGTAAAGTTAACCATCGCGCTATATCACCATATACAGAAATTTCCTCTACATCATCGGAATCTACTTTTAAAGGTACATTTTTTATTTTGTTTTCATCGTTAGATTCAAATGCTTCCCATAGTATTGTTGTAAATATTTGAAGAATAAGACTCACTGTCTCATCATCTAAAGGATAAAGACTATTACCTAATTTTTCTTTTTGCAAAATTTCAATTTCGACACTAGTAGACTTTTCAACTACTGGAATATCTGTCTTAGCATTAATGGTATTATTCTTAAGAGATTTTTCGAAGTCAAAAGTTGAATTAAAACTAACATCATCAAATACTTTTTGCATCTCATTAAGTTCAGTTGCTCCACTCATATCAAGCCCAAATAAACTATCCATACCAGACCTATTAAATGACTTCTGGAAAATATTGCCAATTGAATTTCTAGGACTGTCACCCATTGGAGGCATTTTTGTTAAAAATTGACTATCAGATGTATTTAAAGACAGTCGTTCATTTTTTGCCAATGACTCTCTAACCGATCTTGATGCAGACTTAATGGCAATATCAGCAAATTGTGCAATAAGAGATTCCTCATCATTCTTTAAAGAATAATTAAATAAGCTTTGATTTTTAAAATCATCCTCTTCATAGATTAATGAAGAACTATCAAGTAAAGTTTTCTCTTTTTCTGAAGGTTCAATAACAATATCATCAGACACATGGTTTTGGCTCTTAATTTGTTGAACATTTTCATTAACAATCTCTTTTGATATTGTATTCTCTACATTATTAGTAACTATATTTTCACTTAAATGCTTTTGAAGATCTCTCAAGTCTTTATGAAAATTCATTTTCATGTCTCTTATCGCGTTTATTACACTTTTTTTCATTACACTTTTTTTCATCACACTATTTTTAGGTTTTCCTTTCAAGTCATGAAAAACATTTTCTCGAAGTATTTTTTTATCTTTACAATTTCCACTTTCCTTGTTAGTAGAGGTATTACTGCTTTTTATATCTTCATTAGAATTATTTTGCTTCGTTACACTCGAATTGTTTTTTACTCCATTAGACAGTGATGACATATCTGTAAAGAAATTATCCTAAATATTATTAAGATAAAATTTGTTATAGACAAAAATAGATAATATATAATTAAAATTTAAAATTTTAATAATAGTTATTTGTGAGAATTTAAAAAAACGATAATAATTTGTTAGCAGTGAATTAATAACAACAATATGTTGTTAAGTAAAAAAGATGCTATATAAAACCTCCAAAAAGAATGTATAACGCAAATTCTGTATAAGAGAGCTAAATTTGGAAAAGGGACTTTACAGACAGTTGAATAAATTTAATTGTTAAAAAAATTATAGAAAAAAATTGGAAATAGATAATAGTGAACTTATTGTATTTCATTACTTGATCGTATAAGAATTTTAACATTTATTTTATTAAAAAAAATTTTTAAATTTTCAAAATTGGATTATATAGGTGCTATTAATTTATAAGAAACTAGTTTTCTATCCTTTTCCTAATTAATAATGAAAATTATTTATATACATGATAAATTATATAAAATTTTTATCGATTTTCTGAATGTCAGTAAATATAAGTGAAAGTTCCGATTCAAATAACTCTGATTGGCATTCTGATCTCCGTCATCAGATTGAAGAGTTAGCTAATAAAAATGAAAACTTGAAGCAATATTCCTTTTTAGGAGAAAAAACAAAGGTAGGTATTATAATTTTTTACAAATAATCTATTTCAGAAAATGGACCAAATGATTATTGAATTACGACATAAGGCAAGTGATAGCGAAGTTGCCGCAGCTCAATATCATTTAAAGTGCTTAAGATTTCATGACGACATGGTGAGAATAGTAAATCAGCAAACTATTAAAAATAAATTGAGGACTTTATCAGCGAGGAGGAAAACAATTTTTCAATCTCAAGATTCAACAGGATCAAATCCTCCTACTGATAGATCATATAATTCATCAGCTTATTTTTATGGTCCACGGAAATTTGATAAAAGAAATAATAAAAATGAGGAACCAAAAATTCAAATTCGTAATAATTTCTTAAGATTAGTATGTGGATTAACAGAAGAAGATTTAAATGATGATTCACATTCCGATAATGGAGCTGAACAAGATAAAAAACATGTAAGAGACTTATGGAGTACACAAATTACATTTTTTTTATCTTGTTTAGGATTTATTATTGGTGTTGGGAATACACTACGTTTCCCATCCATGATATATGAATATGGCGGCGGTGTTTTCTTCATTCCATATATCATTTTTTTAATTCTTTTCGGTTTTCCTTTAGTTTACATGCATTTATGTATTGGGCAATATAGTGGATTATCTGCAAGTGGTGCATTTTCAAAAATGATGCCTGCTGCATCTGGAATAGGATGGGGCCTGGTTATTTTAGCCATTCCTGTTTGTATATATTATAATATAATTATTGCTTGGTCATTATATTATTTTTGGTATGCTATAACATCCCCATTTTCAGCTTCATATACCGATTTAGCATGGAATCATTGCCAAAAAGATTGGGTACTTGATCATTCGTGTTGTGAAATAAAAGGTGATCAAAAATGTTTTTTAAAAAATGGTTCAATGACATCATCAGAAGCATTTTTTCATTTTGAAGTCTTAAATAGGACATTAGCTAATAATCCTTCATTAGGAGATGTTCAAATGCACACTTTAATTTGTTTAGCTGTTGCATGGATATTAGTATATATTGGAGTATCAAAAGGAATTGGTTCAATTGGATGGGCAGTTTCAATTACAGCAACAATACCATACTTACTATGTCTAATTTTATTATTAAGAGGAATATCACTCCCTGGATCTGAAATTGGACTTCGTTTTTTATTTACTGCTGATTTTTCTCGTCTTAAATCAATATCACTTTGGAAAGCGGCAGCAGAACAAGTATTTTACTCTCTTGGTATTGATGCAGGACCTTTAATAAGCATGGCATCATTTAGTCGATATCGTAATAATATTTATCGGGATGCTGCATTATTAGTTATTCTTGACACATTAACAAGCATTCTATGCGGAACAATAATTTTTAGTTTTTGTGGTTTTTTAGCAAAGATACAATCTAAAGAATTAACTGATATACTAAAATTGGAACCTTTATATATTTCATATACAGTATACCCTGGTATTACATCTTTTATGGAATGGGGTAGTTTTTGGGCTGCACTTTTCTTTGGCATGCTAACATTATCAGCCTTAGACGGAGAATTTGCTTGGTTGGAAATGATTGCTAGTTCAATAATGAATTTATTTGGTTTTAAAGAACATAAAATAGAAAGTCGATTACATCTTTTTATGTGTGTACTGTTTTTTCTCCTAGGTATTCCATTGACATGCCGTGGTGGAATATTTATTTTCCATGCTTTGGAAAAATTAAATGCTAATTGGAATGCTTTTTCGTTGTCATTAATTCAAGTTATTCTAGTATGCTATGTTTACGGAGTTGATAAATTTCAAGAAGATATACGTGAAATGCTTCGTATAACAGATAATTATGAAGAGATACGAACGATTCCATACGCTATAATTAGAAAATGGAAAGAATTCAAATTATTTGCTGGACCAACAGGAAGTTACATAAAATATTCATGGTCAATTTTTTCTCCATTAATACTATCCTTTTTATTAATTGCAAGTATTTGGAGATATGAAAGAGTAACATTTAGTAATCGTCCTCTTCCAATATACTATGAATTGATTGCTTGGATTTCAATGGTTGGTCCGCTTATTATTGTTCCCATTATTTTTTTTTACCATATTAGAAAGCTTAGAAAAGAAGGTAAAAAGTTATCCTACATTTTCGATACTTCTAATTGGAGAGTTGAAGATGATGATACTTATTCTCAATATTCTGATGAAAAAAATGATGATAACTTTTCGAGCATTGATCCTATTTCAAGAAATGTTTCAGTCAAATCAAACGTTTTTCCCTCAACATCTGTTATTGCACAAAGAATATTTAGATATCCTCCTCATGTACCTCCATCAACAATTCAAGAAGAGACAGGTTCCCACATAAGTGGTGAAGAATTACTTAATGGTCCTAGATTTAAAAAAAATTCATCATTTACTACAATAACGGAAACAAAAAAGACAGTTCTAGAACCAATTATTTCATCAAAAAATGAAAAAATTGAGGAAGAAGAAAACATTTCAGAACATTCTAATAGGATAACAGGAAGATTAGCGGATTGGTTAGAAAAAAATGAACAACAACCGGAATTGGGCATAATATTGTTTCCTAAAAATGAAACAAAAAATACAACAATGTATGACATTATAGGTGATAAAGTAGAAAATACAGGAATTCTTTTCGGTCCACCACCCGAAAAAAGTTCCATTGCATCTTCATCACTAATTACTCCTATTTCAACAAAATTCCCGCAAGACAATGGTAAAAAAGACAAATGCATAGAACATAATCACTCACTTAATTTGCAGACTTCATCTGAAAAAGCCTCTCCAAAATGTTTAAGAAAAAAATTAAGTAAGCAAAATAAAATTAATGAAGAGGGTGTAAATGCCCTTGATGAAACAAATGAGTTAAATAATTATCGAGACAAAATTTATTTACAAAATCTTGCCTACGAAAAAAATGTAACTAATGTAAACATTGATGATAATGCTGAACTTGCAAAGTCTCTATTGTCAAAAAAAGAAGAAATTCCACTAAAAACAAAACAAACTATAAAATTAAAAAGACCGAAACCAATAGAAACACCCGTAAAATTAATATAATTCATTTTATTAATTTATAGATCATAAAAAACATTTGTCTATCATCAAATATGAAAAAAGATATGCTTTCACTTTATCTAAAATTCTAAAAACTTATCATAGAAATAAATAATTTACAACAAAAAAACAATCATTTTAATGTTTTAAATTTTTATTTTGTTTAAAAAATGTTCCTTTTAGTTATTTACTTAAGCACTTCAATTTTAAAAACTTCACATCATTTTCTTTTTACTTGTGGGTGTATAAGATATATGAAAAGATTTCTTTCAAAAGCTACATCAATAATAATAAGTAAGAATAAAGCTAAGATATTTGCGGTAAATTGAATTATTATGTTATAAGAGAGATATTTTATACTAATTTTACTTCTAGTCAATTTTGTATATTTTTTTAAACACAATATTATAGCTAGAATTCCTATTACATATATTTATTTTTTATAATCATACTTTACCACTACTATAAAAAAATTATTTTAAATATAGAATTCTTGATATCTAACTATTATTTAACAATTCTCTATTTCCATTTTATTATATAATAGCTGTTAAATAAAATACTTATATATGTTAATTATTTTAAATTAATATAATAATAATTTTTAAAATTTATTAATACCATAAAAATGCCATATAAATATCTTATTTTTTATGTTAAAAAATTTTAAATATTAATAAAGTAAAATGTATACTGTCTTAAATTTTTAATTGTAAATTTAAAATGAAAAAAATTACCTTAATATTATAATTAATGATAATATATTTACAATGTTTAAATGTGTAATAATGTTAAAACACGTTTATCTTTAATAACAAAGATTTATAATTGCACTGCCAAATTCTTTTTACCTATATTATTTACTTATATGATAATTTATAACATTTTTTACAATTTATTCTTGGATAAAATTAATGAAAACATAAAGTATTTTATCATGCACATATAATTGTAATATATAGCAATTTTTTACTACTGAAATTACATCTTTATATTGGAATTTTTGATAATTGCGTAAAATGAATTTTTTACATGAAATTTTTATATTTATATTAAATGGAAAAAATTTTTGTAAGTACTCCAGTCATTTATTAATTTTTTTGGAGTAATAATAAAATATTTTATGTAGAATGCATGTATAGTATATAATTGTGACTTTAGATTGACAAAAATTTATTTTTTTTTAAATGTTAAAATAATACTTAAATATCATTTTATTGTAGCCTTGTATTTTGCTTTTTAAAAAATTTTTGTTAATGAAAAAAGTTTTCATGAATAAGACTGCTAAAAGCAATATTTTAAAATTATAAATGAAAGAGAAATGTCATTGTTGCTTGGTATTTATTAATATTTTTTTTTCATTAATTTATCTGTTTTTTTTAATTATAATATAAACTTGATAAACAATATTAAGAATAATGAATTTCTATAGAAAAATTAAATTATTTTTAATTTTAAACAAAAAAATTAAAACATTGACTACCTATAAGTCAAGTCTATGGATAAAAAAAATTCAGCCTTCATACTCTTTTTTTTAAACACATGTAAATTCTCTTTTATTATTTATTTTTTATAGAATGTTTTATTTCTATAAAATGATTTTTTTATATTTTAACGTCCGTGATAAAATTCTATTTAATCTTTAATGTTTAATTATGCTCTTAAATGCTTAAATCTTTTTCATAAATTTTTGTTATAGATAAATGCCAAATAAGATAAATATTTATTTCTTAGTAACATATAAAATAAAATGTTTTAAAAAAATAATGCTGGCTTTGGGTGGATAATCCTTATCATATCTATAATAAAAAATTAAAATGCAATGATAATATACATAATATATGTTTGAATGTTCTTTATTCATTTAATATCTTGTATTATCTGTGTCGTATTTTTGTTTGTTAAATTACTTTAAGCAAGATTATATTTATAATTAATTACAATAAATTTTTCTTCTGATTAAAAAAAACTAACAATTACACCCATCCGTTACGAAAAGAACGGTACATTTAGGTTTTCCATATTCTGAATAAATAAACTGAAAATTAAATTATAACAAAGAAGAATTATTTTTAGATTTGTTTTTACTATATTAAAAACAAATAAAGTATTGGTACTCTTTTAACATTTTATAAGTTTTGTAAAAATATATACAATTGAACATTTTAATATGATTTTTACGAAATGTGTAAGATTTTTTAAGACTTTTCATATAAAAGTTATTAAATAATTATTGTGAATCAAAAAAGTAAACTGTAATCCTTTTATAATGTATGAGAGAAAAGATAGAAAGATTATATCATTAAAATTTTTATTGACCAATTTTCCCATCCAAGTATCGTTAAAATATTTTAGCTAAATATTAAAAATAATGCAATAAGTACCTAAAATACATGTATTTTTATTTGTTAAAAGTCGTTAAAATATATAAATGTTTCAATATTAACTTAACAAATATTTTTATAGTTTTAAATATGTATATATTATTGAGTTTTATTATTTTGCATTTTAAAAGTATGCTAATCCTCTCTGCTACTTGTCAAAAAAATTTGAATTAAAGTCCCTTAAAGGCTTTTTTTAATTAATATTTTTTAGATTTCAAAGATTATACACCAGTTCCAAATAACTATTTTTAAATAAAATCGATCATTTTGAAAAATGTATATTAAAACAAATGATAACAGTAACTTTAAAACAAACTTAGGGAAATATTTACAAAATACTTTTTCACTTATAAAATAATGCGGATAAATATTTGTTCCGTGTCTGTTTTTGTAGTTTGCAATTTTTAAATATATTTTGTATCATAATTGATCCTATGCGGATTTTTTGGACGTATGTTAACAGAGATATACCTCATTAACTTAGAACAGTTTTCATAGTTTACAAATTTTTTCATACCATAATTTATAATAGCCATTTAGTAACTCAGTTTGAATTCCTTTTATTTTTCTTATGCGTGCCTATGTGTTAAATTCCTACATCTTGTTTGTGAAAGTTTATTTTTCCATCTTAAGTAATTTTTTGCTTTTACGATAATTTTTTGGGTAGAATTTATTTATACTTTTCTATAATTTTGTTGACAAATTATCAATTTTCAATCGTTCTATTAAATGTAATATGTTTTCTTTTTATTATTATGAAGTAACAATTCATATTAATTATTTATATAAGTGTTAACAATTTGTTATTTTTATAAATATAAATAAACAAACTAACTCTAATTGTATGTAGCATTCTATAACTGTTTTGTATGTTTAGGTCTTTATTGAATAATTTTTAAAAGTTTTCATTCTCTTAAAGATTAGAAAGTAAATTTTTTTATACAATGACAATTTGATATTTGATTGCGAAGAGATAGAAGCATTTTATGTTTTGTTAAATTTAATTTTATATTTTTTAAAAATTTTATTTGTCATATCTTTTTAAAGATTGAAGATATTTGACATTTTTTATTTTCTTTTACTTATTTGATAAGTTATATTTGTACAAGCTTTAAATGGAATTTCTTATACATTTAAAGCAATAAATAATAGTTAGATATTTTTAATTGGGTTATTACAGTTATTTTTATTCATTTTTAGATATATATATACAGTAGATGTTTTTTTCGATTTATGGAAAATAAACCGTTTTAAGCCATGTCATCAACTTGTAAAGTAAAAAGGAAGTCTTCTCTATCAATTCATGATGCTAGGATAGCTGGCTTGTATGATCTTGAACATACTATTGGAAAGGGACATTTTGCTGTTGTGAGATTGGCTAAACATGTTTTTACAGGAGAACGGGTTGCTATAAAAGTTATAGATAAAACGAAGTTGGATCATATTTCAACCAATCATATAATGCAGGAAGTTAGATGTATGAAACTTGTTCAGCACCCAAACATAGTTAGATTGTACGAAGTTATTGATACTCAAACAAAATTATTTTTAATCCTAGAACTTGGAGATTATGATATGTTTGACTATATAATGAGAAACTGTGAAAAGGTAGTGTAAAAAAAGAATATTAAATTTATAATAATATAATAATTTAGGGATGTGATGAAAGACAAGCTCAGCATTATTTTTCTCAAATTATCAAAGCTATTGATTATTGCCATGCTTTGCGAGTAGTCCATCGTGATTTAAAACCTGAAAACGTTGTATTTTTTGAGAAACTTGGGATGGCAAAATTAACTGACTTTGGATTTTCTAATTTGTATACACCAGGTGAAACATTAAAAACATCATGTGGTTCTCTTGCTTATTCTGCTCCTGAAATTTTATTGGGTGATTCATATGAAGCTACGGCAGTAGATGTTTGGAGTGCTGGTGTGTTGCTTTACATGCTTCTTTGTGGAAAGTTACCATTTCAGGAGGCAACTGACGGTGAAACGTTAACAAAGATTTTAGATTGTAAATATTCTATACCTGAAAATATTTCTAACGAAGCAAAATCATTAATTTCAAGAATGCTGGTAAGAGATCCAAGAAAACGTGCAACTATTGCTGAAATTGTTCAACATCCATGGGTAATTAAAGGTGATAAAGGCCTTACGGAAGCATTACCATTAATTGTTAGAGAACATTTACCTGATAGTGCTCATAATACGATAGTTGATCAAATGGTTATTGGAGGTATTGGAACTGAAGATGAAATTTTAAATGCTTTAGAAAGTGATGAATATTCATATATTACAGCTACATATTATTTATTAGCTGAAAGAGTTCTGTCATCAATAAGACAAGAACAAGCAGCTAGACTTTTAACTAACATTCCATCAACATCTGATACTGAAGAAAAAGATATAGATTTAGAATTTCCAAAAGACACAACAAATATTCCAGTCAACGCGAGAAGTCGTTCGAATTCTTTCAGAGGTTTCCCGAATAGGCGACAGTGTAGTATATTAAAAGAAGAAAGCGAAGAAGAACTAAGTTCGTATTTAAGATCCTCTTCCCGTCAATCATCTAGGTTTGTTTATAAATTAACAAAATTTAACAACATCTATAAAATATTTATAAAATAATTCATTCATAGGGTTTTCAATATTTTGTCCCACCCTGAAAATAGATTGGGACTACTACAAAAACGTTCTACTACTGATGAAATTTCTTTCAATTCATCATCTCCAAGTTCATCCATAAAATCACCTCCACCCCTATTATCTATATTTTCATTTAATAGTGAAGATACTTTGACACCTATTAATGAAAATGAGATACCAGTAGAAATGGTTAATGGTCCAGAAAATATAGCTGAATCCTTACAAGTGCCTTCGAATTCACCTTCTATAGTTTCCGATAATTCTTCAGTAGTAACGTTACATGAAGATGATGATTCAGATAACCGCCAAAAATCTTCACCTACATCTGTTTGTTCATTTAGAAGTTTAGATTTATCTTCTACTATTCGTCGTTTGAGAAGAAAAAAACCAATCAAGCTTTCAAGAACTGCTTCCGCCCCTTCTGATAAATCTAAATGTAGCCTCACAAGACAACTATCTTCCTGTGTACCTTCTTCAAATAAATCTTTTAAAATGCCTTTGATAAGAAGGTACGGAAGTTTTTTGTTTATTATTTCTCATTCCCTTATTTCTCATTGCTTGCAATTGTTATTATCTACTAACAAATTTTTTCTCCGGTACACAAGATATATTAACAATTTTTTTTCAGAAATTCATCACCATCAGTATCTATGCTTGGATTAACTTCAATAGCATCTTCACGTGATAGAGTTTCACCTCAAGTTATACAAGGATTACTTGAAGTTACGAGAATTTCAAGTAGAATGGGTAGAGCCGCTTCGCCTGACTCAAGAATTAGTTCTCGATCTCCATCGCCAACATCTACTTCTGGAAGGCAATCGCCAAATCAACTTGGGACTTTTGTATCTCGTATTAAGTCAAATATGTTACCATCGAGTGGTATGAGGAAATTAAGCTCATCGCCACACTTATTAGGAATTTGTGAAGAAAGTGAAGATTTAACAGACACAACACCAACTAATAACTCAAAATCCACAACACCTTACAATTATCCACAAACACGTAATACCCGAAGTTCAAGTATGATTGTTAATACAATACCAGAGGTTATTTCCACAAAAAGGAAAATATCTGAAGGTAAATTAGATAGAAAACACAATGATTCATACGGATCTGGTGGAATGACATACAATAACACTAGGTCAGTTCGTCATAGACAAGCTATAGTTTCGCCTGATTTTATAAAGCGTTATGAAACTCATCAAAAAATAGTAAACAAAACACGTCGTTCCATGAGTTGTTCATCAAGTGAAACATCCGAAGATGATTCTCAAGAGAGACGTTTAAGTCTGATTAATCAAAAGTATTGTCAAAAAAGAGATGACCACTTTAGTGATGATGACGACCCAAGTGCATTTAAAGGACAATCTCAAAATAATACTTCTTTATCTAAACAAGTATCGAAAAACAGTAATGTTCCTTCACAATCAGACAATGTTGGAAAATCATCAACGTCAAAAAACGCTAAAAATTGTTCAAAAAGTGGAGGATATAATGATGAGAGTTTGTCAGTATGTACCTCTCTAGATACAATTGTTGAGAACATTATTGACAACATTGAACAAAAGAAATGTACTCAAACAGCAATTTTCTTTCGTTCGGAAATAGCTGAAAAAGTGCTATGTGATATAGAAAATGATCAAAAGAATCGTAATATTTTGAAAGTGTTGAGGAAAACGGAATCTCTCAATAATGTTCATAAAAGGAATACTAATAATCAAGAAGAATATTCTTCTTTGCAATCTATATTGTCATCAGTCTTTTGAATCATTGCATTCACAAGATTCTGGGTATATTTTAGACAGAGAATCACCAACATCTGAGTTTATACAAGGAACAAATGATATTGGAAATAGTACAATAGAAAGTCGGGACTTTGTAATATCTACATTCTAAAAGACACTTCTTTTTTGTAATTCAAATAGATCTCTCTAATTCATTATAAAATTTAGTAATAATAATTTGCTTTTATTAAAGTTAAGGGTCATTTTCTTTGTTTTAAAACGAATGTTTTAAAGTGACCTAACATACCGTTTTACAAAAATAAATCTTAGTCCTTATTATGTTCATTAGTGATGGCTTCTCGAAGACGATCTAGAAATTCTCAGTTGGGGATTATTCGTCCCTATATGTAGAAAAAGGACATTACAGAAAGTTGAAAGATCACTAAAAGTTTTATACAAAAATCAAGAAAGAGTAACACGGTTCCTGTCACTTCTGCCATTGCAATGCATTATTCAAAATACGTGGCCATCGACATTTATAAGAATTTCTTCAAGTGTTGTTTTTTGCGCTCTGTCAATAATACCTTTTATCAGAAAATACTTAATTTAACTAACTAAATAACTTTCCCTTTTAATTGTACTATTTTTTGACGCCAAAATTCTTGGCACGAAATAAATTTTCAATACGTTTGGAAAAGTGTACTTCTCTAAAAGTGTTTTGTTTGTTATATTTATTTCCACTTACATTGTTATTAAAAATTTATTAAAATGTCTATTGTTCCGTATGGAGAAAAACCCAAATCGTTCACTTTGTCAGATGGTGGAACATATTTTATTGGCTCCGAAGTTGGAGCTTATTTAAGGTTACATAGAGGAACATTATATAAAAAATTTCCTGGATTATGGAAACAAATGGCTACATCAGAGCAAAGGAAGGAAATCCAAGAACTTCAACTTTCTCCTTCTTATTTATGTTCTAATATCATGTTGGTAAAGGCAGATGAGGTCGAAGATTTATTAAATGGACAAGAAGAAAAATATAGAACTGCATCACAAAGGGATACTCCTTCAAAAGTTGATATATCTATTGTTCCTAAATCAGTTGTTCGTAACTCGAATACACCATGGCATTCTACTCAAGTAAGTACAGGACAACAACATTTAGAAGCTTTACCATGTGCTCATCCACCAGCATTAGCAAAAGGACATATGAAAGTTCGAGAATATTTATATTCTTTTGATGACAGTGAACATTATAGAAGGGTTCTTGAAAACGCTGAAAAAAACGTTGATTTAGTACCTATTCGGTTAGATATGGAAATCGAGAACATAAAACTTCGTGACGCATTTGTATACAACAAGAATGAGAAATTAATAACTCCAGAAATGATTGCAGAAGTATTATGTGAAGATTTAGACTTACCAATAAATAATTTTTTAACTCCAATTGCTCAAAATATCCACAGTCAATTAGATAGTCACGTCAATGTAACATCTGATGTTGTTGGAGATGATCAAAGGGCAATTCTAAAACTAAATATTCACGTCGGTAACCAGTCATTGGTAGATCAATTTGAATGGGATATGTCTGACCCTAATAATAGTCCGGAATGGTTTGCTGAGAAACTATGCGCTGACCTGGGATTAGGAGGCGAATTCGTTTCGGCAATTGCATATTCCATCAGGGGTCAACTAGCTTATCATTTAAAGACATATGCTTTTAGTGAGTCTCCTATGCCAAAGGTTGAATGTCCTTACAGGACAACGAATGCCGATGAGTGGGGTCCATTTTTGGAAACACTAACAGAAGCCGAAATCGAAAAGAAAATGAGAGATCAAGACAGAAATACAAGGAGAATGCGAAGGCTAAATAATACTCATTACTAATTTTTTTGTGTTAATATTTATTAATGATACTCAGTTTTTGAATGAATTTTAATTTATAATGTGTTTTCTTAAATCGTTCTTTCGGTTGTGTTATATTTTTTTTTGCTATTATATTACTTTACTATCAATTTTTTAGATTCAAATATGTCTGATATTATGGAGGATGGTGATTCACCTAACATTACTCTCGCTCCAAAAATAGCCAAAACAGAAACAGGATATGATATTGTTGAAAATGATGGCAAAGTCGGCGAACCACAGAGATCTGTTGAGGGATGGATCATATTTATAACAAATGTTAACGAGGAAGCACAAAATGAAGAAGTTCTAGATGAGTTTGAACGATTTGGTACTGTAAAAAATATACATTTAAATCTTGATAGACGTACTGGTTATTTAAAAGGTTATTGCTTATTAGAATATGAAACCCAAAGTGAAGCCGAAGAAGCTATTAGAGAAATGAATGGTAAAGAATTTCTGGGACAAATTATCAATGTTGATTGGGCTATGGTTAAATTAAAATAAAATTCCTTTAAATTAATTTTCTTATATTAGTATTTGGTTTTTATCCATTAAATTATTTTATATACATTTCTAATACATTTTTGTTTAATAGATGTCTAAAAAAGACTATGTTTTATATGGACATCCTGTTGAGATAATTGAAGATGAAGATAATGTTGGAATAAATAAACGAGCAAAAAAGCCGTATGAGGAGATTGTTACAGACGAGAAAGGTAGACAACGTTTTCACGGAGCATTTACTGGTGGATTCAGTGCTGGATATTTTAATACTGTTGGTAGTAAGCATGGATGGGTACCAAGTACATTTACTTCAACTAAGAATAAAAGAACAAATTTTGAAGGACAAAAACGAGAAGATTTTATGGATGATGAGGATTTAGGTGAATTTGGCATTGTTAGTTCTAGGCTTAAACTTAAATCAGATTATAATCCTATAAATAAAGACAAAAGACAACCAAAGTTTGTTGCAAATTCATTAGAGTTTCATCTTGAGGGAATGCTTTCCTTGAAAAATGACATAAATATGGGTGTTAATATATTAAAATCAATGGGGTGGAAATTTGGCCAAGGAATTGGCGAAAAATGTCCAGGAAAAATCTTGAAAAAATGCGTGTTTTGGAAAGGCAAAAAAATGGTTTTGACATTGAAAAAGTAAAAGAATTTGACAAATTTGCACCTGAATTTAAATTTGCTCCTGATGACGTAACTTTCCCAAAGTTGAAATAAAAAAAAACAGGCAAGGAGTTGGATATAAAGGTTTGGCCTCTAATCATCCCACGTCTTATGGAGGTGAGAAGAAAATTACAAGCCAAATATCAGGCAATAACGTAGTATTTAGAGGGATATGCTTTTGGAGTAGGGGCATTTGAACAAGAAGATGAAGATATTTATGGTATGCCAGATATGAGTGAATATGATTTTGAACTAACATCGAAAAAAGATAAGAAACAAAATTTTAGTTCTAATGATGCAGAATTTATTAAAATTGAGGATACTCAAAAACCGAGGAAATCGTATTATTCAGATAAAGTACCCTACGATTTTGACTGTAAACATAAACCTTTTAAATTTGATTATAATTTATTACCTGAGAATATTTTAAAATTGAAAAACGAAATGTCCTTTGATGATAAAAA
This sequence comes from Strongyloides papillosus, assembly GCA_005656395.1. Classification (NCBI taxonomy): domain Eukaryota; kingdom Metazoa; phylum Nematoda; class Chromadorea; order Rhabditida; family Strongyloididae; genus Strongyloides; species Strongyloides papillosus. Next base: position 116,143 of record SRSI01000052.1, read on the forward strand.
AACTATTTTTGCTGAAGGTGAATATAAAATTAATAATTTACCACAAAAGAGTTTAGAAAAAAAAGAGTCTACTGAAACAAAAGATGCATTAGCGAACTGTTATCCAAATAATCCTATGAAAAGATACAGGTATAATCAATTCGTTAATTATACTAAAAAAGGTATTCTTTTTCCAATGCCTGTTGGAATGTCGAAAAGTGAATATGAAGAAGAAATAAATGAGTTCAAGCAGCTTTTGCCTGGTGAAATGTTAGATAAATATGAACGTTTAAAACAGGGGGTGAAACCTTTAGCACAATATGATTATATAGAAAAAATGAAAGAAATGGTTTCAAATAAATTCGTGAAAGCTGGTGATGCTGAAAGAGATGTTTCAGAACCCGATACACAGAAAAATTCCATGCTGCCTGCCAGAGAAATTGTACGAACTGTACAAGAGTGGCATCCAGCTCATGTGTTGTGCAAGTTATTTAACGTGAAGGATCCTTTTCCAGGTAGCGATATTGTTGGTCTACTTTTTAATCCTAATAATTTTAAACATGATAGTAAGGATGAATGGAAGAAAATTAAAGATAATGTTTCAAACGTTAAAAGTACAGTTGAATTTGAAGGCCCCTCAGAAACAAATGAACAAATTCTTGAAATACATACCAATAACATTATGGATGAAGAATTATTAAAAGTTAAAAGAGATATATTACTTGCAATTTTTGACAATATTGAGAAAGATGATATTCAAGACAATGTTGAGAGGGCGTCAGAAGATTTCACTAGTCCGTTTCCTTCAAAGTCTAATGTTCCAAATCCTGAGGCGGATGAAAAAGTATCTACCAAACCAACAGTATTGTATAATGATAAAAATAATATATCTGAAATATTAAAGGGATATGAAAAAATAAAAGATGGAAAGGACTGTTCGATGAAAAAGGAAGATAAAAGAAGAAAAAACAGAAGCAAAAGTAAAGATAATATATCACATGAAAAACATCATAGTAGACGTTCAAGATCTACATCACGAGAAAAGACCAAGCATAGAAAAAGAGAACGGAAAAAACATAGACATTCAAAATCGCCAGACTCTACAAAATATGACAAAAAATCAAAAAAGAAAAAAAGACGTCGTTCTTCAAGTAGTAATTCTTCGTCTGATGAAATACTAAGTAGAGTTGTCAATGATTATTTAGATAAATTAATTAAATAATTTATGACATTTCCCTTTATTTTGTAGAATCATATATAAATTGATAATTCATAAAATATGCAGTAAATGCAATATTTTATTTAAGTGTATTATTGTTTCGAAAACATGATATAAGTTTATTTTCGTTTTGTTAAGTATATCTATGCATTTTATATTATAACTTTAAGCCTTAAATATACTTTAATTTTCTTGGTAAAAATAATTTGTTTTTCTTTCTTCCTTTATATGCATTCAGACACCTTTTCACGAGTGAGAGGGGTTTCATTACCACCAACTCATGTGAAAGAACCTACCTTTTCACCCCATAATTCTACGGTAAATTACCAAACTAACAAGCTATTATTTAATTCAACCATTTTTAAAGATGGTGATTTACCTCCTACATATGTTGAAAATTTTCATGCATTGGAAAGCGTTAAAAGAATGAAATACAAAAGATTAGAGAAAACAGACCTTGTTATTAGTAAACTTTCCTTTGGATCTAGTTCTTTTGGTGGTTTATATGGATCAATGCAGTTAAAAGTTATTGAAGAAATTTTAGAAACGGCATTAAAAAGCGGAATAAATTTTATTGATACATCTTATTGGTATTGTCAGAGAAGAAGTGAAGAAGTACTAGGAAAACTTCTTGTTAAATTTCCTAGACGTAGTTATTACATAGCAACAAAAGTTGGAAGATATGAATTGGATTATGCTAGAAATATGGATTATCGTGCTGATAAGGTATTACAAAGCTTAACAAGTTCCATTAAAAAGATGAAGGTACAATACATCGACGTGTGTTTTTTACAAATTCATGATGCTGATTTTAATCCTTCTGAATCTATAATCATTCACGAAACTTTACCCGCTCTTGAGATAGCAAAACAAATGGGAAAAATAAGATACATAGGAATTACTGGATATCCTTTGGAAAAATTAAAACGCATTGTTGAAACATCCACCACAAGAATTGACATTGTTCAATCATATTGTCGTGGTAACCTCCATGATAATTCTCTTGGACAATACATACCATTCTTTGAACAACGAGATGTTTCAGTGATCAACGCGGGTGTTTTTGGTAATGGGCTACTGACAAAAAAGGGACCAAAGCCATGGCATCCAGCACCAGATTTAATTAAAAATATTTCAAGAGAAGCTGTTCAATATTGTTTGGTAATTAATTTATAAAAGTCATAAATAATATAGTAAAATCATTTAGAGTAAAAACATATCGATTGAGCGGCTAGCCCTTGATTATTCCACAACTTTCAAGGGTGTTGCTAGTTGTCTTATTGGTTGCGAGAGTGTAGAAGAGTTGCAAGAGAACCTTGCATTAATATGGAGCCCAATAGGATTGTCTGAAAAAGAACGAAGGGTTAAAGATAGAATAATGCGAAGGTATGTAATCGTATTGATCATCATATTATTTTTTTAAAATCATTTCTTATCCCTGTTTTAAATATTGTAAATTATGTTTTATCTATATTTTCTTAAAGTGTAACTATTTTTTACCCTCCTATGTAAATATATTTCATTGTAATTAGTGGTTGTAAATCTCTTATTCATCTTCCCATAATTTATTATAAAACAGTATTTTTTAAGATATTTTGATAAACTTGAAAATGCCAACTGGGAAGGTACAAATGTAAGACGATATTGGAAAATGCTAAAGCAATTGGGTTTGCCAAATTTAGCAACTCATAAATTTAGTTCTATGGAAAGTATATCATCAACTTTGACATCCTTTTCAGCAGCTTCTTCAATGAGATCTAGATCTCTGGTATTTCGACCATAACCACACTTTCTGTCGTTGAATAAATTTTAATTTAACGTTGTCTTGATTTTTAAAACATATTTTTTAAATTTTTATTACCAAACTGTCCTTTATTTGGAAAGATGCTACTCATTACCTAATAAAATGAGATTTATGTACGTTTCACTTTTTCGTAGAAATTAATACGCATTTATGTCAACATTCAAACAGTATTTTAGTGCTACTTTATAACGTATTTCAAAGTGTCGTGATCGAATTTCTAAAGGTGTGGATTTTTTTTTCATTCCATTGTAATATTATTTTCTAAATTACTAAAATAACAAAAACTTTCATGAGGTGGTACAATGGTTTAATTACTCTCAAACTAATTATTTAATTATTAATTTAACATTAAGTAAATAAATTTCAAATTATTTACAGTATTTTTCGTATTTCCAATTTCGCGATAGGATGGTTGTGACGAGATATTGGAATGGCTCTCTCCATTGCTCTTACTCCCACTGTTGTAGCGCTCTACTTTTATTGCGAATAATTATTAGTTATATTGATAGGCAAGACATTCTTTTACCTTTTTCTAGATCTTTGTTCGATAAATGATTCTTTTTTAAAATAAATTCAGGAAACTTTTAATAAGTCGTGATATAATATTAATTGGAGTAGAATTTAATAAATTAATTTTATAGTACCTTTTCAGAATGGCATCCCGTTCTATTTCTCGTTTGGGATCCGTACTTCGTACTTCCCTTCGTTCTCCAGCAGTTGCTACTTCTGTTGTTAATGGTAAGCTAAATATTCAATAAAATATAGGGTGATTTACAATAGCGTTCTCATTAGAATATTTGTGTTGGCCAAATAGCTATTGATTTTTTAAAATAAAATATATAGTATATTTTTGCATAGGGTAGTCATTAAATTATTTTTTTTAGCCTGTAGAAACAAAACAACATTAGCAAGTCGTGGAATCAATACAACAGTAGCTGTTTCCTGTCAAGCTCAAAAAAAGCAATCTGTTAAGGCTACTGCTGCTGGATCAAAAGGACGTGTTGTTGCCGTCATTGGTGCTGTTGTTGATGTACAATTCGATGATGAACTTCCACCAATTTTGAATGCTCTTGAAGTCAAAGGACGTGACTCAAAACTCATTCTTGAAGTCTCTCAACATCTTGGAGATAATGTTGTCAGAACTATTGCTATGGACGGAACAGAAGGATTAGTTAGAGGACAAGAAGTTGTTGACACAGGAAACCCAATTACAATTCCAGTTGGTCCAGAAACTTTAGGACGTATTATGAACGTTATCGGAGAACCAATTGATGAACGTGGACCAATCCCAACAAAACACTTTGCTCCAATCCACGCTGAGGCACCAGAATTCGTTGAAATGTCTGTAGAACAAGAAATTCTTGTTACTGGTATCAAGGTCGTCGACTTATTAGCTCCATACGCTAAGGGAGGTAAGATTGGTCTTTTCGGTGGTGCTGGAGTAGGAAAGACTGTATTGATTATGGAACTTATCAATAACGTTGCTAAAGCTCATGGTGGTTATTCTGTATTCGCTGGTGTTGGAGAAAGAACTCGTGAAGGTAATGATTTGTATCATGAAATGATTGAAGGAGGTGTCATTGACCTTAAAGGAAAGAACTCTAAGGTATCACTTGTTTACGGTCAAATGAACGAACCACCAGGTGCTCGTGCCCGTGTCTGTTTGACTGGTCTTACTGTTGCCGAATATTTCCGTGATCAAGAAGGACAAGATGTACTTCTTTTCATTGACAATATTTTCCGTTTCACTCAAGCTGGTTCTGAAGTATCTGCTCTTCTCGGTCGTATTCCATCTGCTGTAGGTTACCAACCAACTCTTGCAACTGATATGGGTGGTATGCAAGAACGTATTACAACAACTAAGAAGGGTTCTATTACATCCGTACAAGCTATCTATGTACCTGCTGATGATTTGACCGATCCAGCTCCTGCAACAACATTCGCTCACTTGGATGCTACAACTGTATTGTCTCGTGGTATTGCTGAATTGGCTATCTACCCAGCTGTAGATCCACTTGATTCTACATCACGTATTATGGACCCAAATATTGTAGGAGAACGCCATTACAATATTGCTCGTGGTGTCCAAAAGATTCTTCAAGATTACAAATCACTTCAAGATATTATTGCCATTCTTGGTATGGATGAATTGTCTGAAGACGATAAACTTATTGTCTCCAGAGCCCGTAAAATCCAAAGATTCTTATCACAACCATTCCAAGTTGCTGAAGTTTTCACAGGTCATAAAGGAAAATTCGTTAGTTTAGAACAAACAATTGATGGTTTTGAAAAGATTCTCAAGGGTGAACTTGATCATATTCCAGAAGTTGCCTTCTACATGCAAGGAAATATTGATGATGTTTACAAGAAGGCCGAAGAACTCGCCAAGCTCTAATAGATTTAGCTTTTTGTTTTTATCAGACGATTGTTTTTGAAGGATGTAGGAAGTATAAATTTTTTTTAACTTAAAATTCCTTTTAGAACTGTTTTTATAATTAATATAGTGTATGATTATTTCTACAGCACTAGGTTTTTTGAATTGTTTTATTCATTATTATATTAAAAATAGAGTCTCATATGAATAATTGTCTAGGTTCATGGACTAAAAATTTATATAAACATTTTAAATGTTTTAGTTTATTTTTTTTCACTGGTTCTAGTCAGTTACTGAGGGGATTTTTTACTTTCGTAATGGATTTTTGGTTATAGCGTTCCTATTCGTGTTTTATTTTTCTTTTGGAACTTCTTTTAGGAAACTCTTTATTCTTCTGCTTAATAACAAATGGATTTTCTTCTGTAGCATTAAATTTCTTTTTATACTCCATCGAAAATATGGTTTTTTAATTGTTAAAACAAAAAGTTTATTTTAAAAGATATTCTTTTATGTTTAGAAATGTAGTAATTCTTCTAGGACGTTCGAATTTTTAAAAAACATTTTAAAAATTAAAGTTATTTTTTTAAACTAAAATTTGAATACATTGAGACGCAAACTAAATTTTTATCATAAGACAACGGATTTAATTTTTTAGACAGAATGAATAATAAGGAATCATAAAAACATTTCTGCAACCAATGATAAACCCATTTGTAAAATCTATAAAAAAGAAAATTTTATCTTCACCGTAACCTTTCTTAAACTTAACTTGATTTTTATGGTTAAATAACAAAAATATGTCTTTTTTCAGAACTTATGGGGTTAGATTGGTTCCAGTTTTCTGTGGTCAAAGTTACCGAGGCTATTCTTAAAAGCATATTTGTTTGTCTTTTTTTTAAATGATTTTATTATGGAATTACTTTTCTCAAATTTTACGAAATAAAACGGTTTATATCTTATTTGAAAGATAAAATTCCAGAATGGTGCGGAACGTAATAATATTGAGATTTATTTATAATTGTCCATGTTATGGGACCAAAGAGTGATGACCATTTTTTTACTAAAAATATTCTAATAGAATGTGTTGAAATATTTGACAAAACTATCAGAAGAAAATGCCTTCGGCTGTTTATTAAAATATTTCTTTGAATAGCCATTTGTTAATACTAATATTTTAACTAATGTCTTAATATATGAAATTCTTTTTTAAAATATTTACTGCGTTGCAATCGTGACTACGGAAGGCAGGTCTACGGCTGGTGTTCGTTAAAAGGAAATAAATATTTATCTCTCTCATTTCTGGGTAATAGCCATTCCGATTGTCCAAAAACAAGACGGCTGACTAAATATTATTATATCTTGTTGGTCAAAAATATTTAAGTTTAAGAAAAATTTTCCAAAAATACTTATATCTCAATACGTTTCATTTTTTTATAAATTAGCTTTCTTTAGGTACACAATATCAGGTTACGTTTTACAACCTTATTTTTCGTTGTAAAAAATATAATTTTTAGCTTTGATATCAAGCCTATTTTTTGTCAAAAAATAAATTATTTTTTTGTATAAAATTCATCTACTTTTTGTAGAATTTTTTTAATTTACAAACATTAAAAAATATTTGTAACAACGGTTAAAATTTCTAATGAAATTATATATTTGATTAATATTAACAAGATTCAACAATTCATCGAATTCTATTTATTGTTATTATTAACACCTAAGCTGTATGCTTTATTTATTTCTACTTTTGACAAATCTATAATCTGTTAACATATCATCTATTTAAACAGTTTCTATAATAATTCACCACTAAATGTTTATTTAAAACTCCTATAAATTGTATCAATAAATATATAAAAAGCAAATATCCTTATATATAAATTACATTTTATTATTAATAAAATATTTAAATATATAGTTTATGATAATTTTATTTTAAAGTTTTATTTTATTCTTCTAAAGTCAGCATTTCTAAATATACATAGAAGATATTATTTTTATTACAGAAAAAAACATATTAGAAATGTATGTGTGTGGTAAAAAACAGAAATACAAATGGAAAAAAAAATTTTCAATATTTCCAAATAATAAATCTCATTTTTCACGTGAAGAACTCATAAATTGTTATTTAGAGAATGACTATATTTCTTCCTGTAGTAATAACAAAGAAAATTCTTCAAAATCATTCCTTAATGAAAATTTTGGAAAAAAAATACTACAAAATTCTCTAATATCTTTGAACAAATCAGGTAAGTCTTTATAGCATCTCAAAATTGTTTTATATATATCTGTTGACTAATTTTGTGTTATTTTTATGTATAATTTTTTATTAACAAACAAGTTTACATTATTTTACCATCAAAACTTTTTTTTAAATAAGGTATTTTTGGAATTTGAGAAATTGAAATTTCTAATTATTAATACAAATCATATTGTTTATCGGAGGCTTCACATTAATTTAGATATTCTGATTTTTAAAGTTTTCGTAATCTAAATTCCATTATTAATTACTAGAATTTTTAAAATTTTATGTATAATCATTTCTTTCTTAAGTTATTTTATTCGCTTTGTTAGTAAACATTAAATGCGTTTAAAAGTTAATTGAATAAGATAACATCTTAAAATATTGTTCTTATGACACTTAGTGTAAAAACGATAAAGAAACTGTGAAAAAATATAAAAAAAAACCGAGTCTTAATTAAGTTAAAAATGTCTAAAATTAACTATAGAAGCACATATAAAATTTTATTTTTAAAAAGGAAGCTTTTATTCAAATTTCTCAAGCAGCAATATTTTGACGCCTAATATCTTATTTTCTATAAACAAAAATTACTTAAAGGTATAAATTATTTTCAGTATAGGTGATGTTTCCTTAAAGTAATATAGCGAAGACTTACAGATAAGGACCAGCCGAGGGGATTGTCATGATTGGCAACTTATCGAACTTAAGAATGACAGTAATTATAAACGTTCTAATGTAAAATGACGAATACTGAGTGTTTGTTGTACGAATACCTTGTCATTTTAGTAATTTTTGTAGCCACCATCAAGATTTTTCGTGGTCCCAACGGTTCCATGGTGTAGCGGTTAGCACTCAGGACTTTGAATCCTGCGACCCGAGTTCAAATCTCGGTGGAACCTTACTTTTTGAAGTTATTAACTTCTTTTCTTATTCCATTCAACTGACATAAGGTAAATTCTCTACTGTCAATTAATATAACATTATTACTACACGGAATGCTTTGATTACTCTCAATTAGGTTAACAAACAATCCGAGGTAATCTAGTTTCGTCAGCATTTTTTGAAGATGTATCTTAGACCATTAATTGACGGTCTATATTATCTGTTTTATGCCGCAAGATATTATGAATATTCAAATCTCTTATTACAATCTAATTTGTCGCAAGTGGCATTTATAATAGTACAAAAGTCACCTTTACATTTAATTATAAAATTTTCGCCATTGAAATGTATAAAGTTTATAACTCATTAATGACGGTATCATTTTTAATAGACTTTATTGTTTTATTCTGAACGTTGCAATCAGCACAAATTGTTTGATTTGAAGGTCTTTTATGTAAGAAACGACACATAAAAACCGTTAATTTAAATCATATTTTTATAATAGTACTCATATTGTTTAGACCACGATATATTTAAGGATGTTTTGACTAATATATGTATTCTTTAACTACATTATTAGTAATATGAATAGTTTTACTTTTATATTTATGTGAGTGTACTTTATAAATTCTTGATAAGTACATTGTTAGTTACTCATATCAGTATATCGTAAAATACTTCAATTGATACATTTTAACGAAACATTATTTATTTTCCTTTACAAGTATATTGATACAATTTATGCTAATAAATATTTTGAATATACGATGTTTAAATAAAATTTCATACTTAATATTATTAATTTTTTCTAGACATATTTCTCATATTGAGAAACAACTTTAACATGGATGAAAATATAGCTAATAATATTCTTTGGCATCATGAAAACGTAAAAATTATGAGAGCTATGGGACCAAATATACAATTGTTAGCTTTTGGAATAGGTGAAATTCTCCAACCTGACTTTCATTTGGGAACATGGACATTTATACAGTCGGGTGTTGTTTGTTATGTTAAAGATTGTTTGAAAAAGACCTACTATTTGAACGTTTACAATTTTTCTGACGAATCGGAGGATACAAAATTATTATTAAATATGGAAATTAGTAAACGATTAATGGTTTGTATGAAAACACCTAATTTTATTACATTTTGTGATTCTCTTGATAAAAATGACTATGTAGGTGCAAATTTTATCGATACCGACGAAGCAAAAGAATTTTTCGACAATTGCTGTGAAATACAAAAACGAAGGTCTTCTAAATTTAAATTTTTGAAATCGAGAAATAATTCTGCCGTCTCTTTAGGATCTCAAGGACCAGATGTATGCCAATTACTGTCGTCCTCATCATCATTATCTTCTGGGTCATTGAACGATCAAATATCGAAATTCAAAAAACTATGGAATATAAATCCTCTTCGTTTGTTTAAAAAGAAAGCATTTTCTAAATGTGATAGCTTTACAGTCACCCCAAATTCTTCTTTTAAGGAGGAAATTGATGATTTTAAAGATCGTATTGTTAAAGCAAATTCTTCAGAAGAAGAGATAGTTAATATATATGATAAGAAACTTTCACCACTACCTATACCTATAAAGAGTTCTACTTTCGAAAATATATCAAGAAGAGGGACTATTAGAAATTCGGCAAAAGTCAGTAGAAAGTTAACTAGAAATACAAAATCTCTATTAAATGCACGCAATAGTATTAAAGTTAATAAAAATAAAATTCACCAAAGATCAACTTTAGGTTCAATTAAGACATTAAAAATTCAAAAGGTATGCATATGACATTTTTTAATATTTTAAATTTTATTTAGAAAGCATCCAATAGTTTAAAAACTATTGAAAAAGAAGAAAATTGTACTTTGAAAAATACTTATAATTCTCAATTTATGGATAGTTTTTCTACTAATATACCAGAGGCTCCACCATTACCACCTGAACTAGACCTCAGTAATGCTAAAACTAATATATCAAAAATGAATAAAAAAATGCCTTCAAAAATAAAACTTTATTCAACAGACCAACCAATTCCAGAAAATCTCATAAGTGAAATAAAAAGTATGAGCATTGGTAATTTGAAAAAAGTAGAGAAATGTGAAAGAAATTTGCTAAATACAGGTATTTCTGAAAATTTAAGTGTTATGGAAGTTCTTAGAAAAAGTATGCCTATAAGGAGAAATGCTTTTGAACCTGGTAAGTTTAGTTTTCTTTTGTTATATATATATATATTTTTTTTAAGAAGAGTCTGATGATGATGTTGATTCGGCTTGGAGTTCATCAAATTATCATTCTGATAGTGATTTCTAGTTGAATTGTATATTTGTAACAATAAATAGCTTACTAAAACTTAATTAAATTAATGAGTATTATGTTTGTTTTAATAATATTATTTATTTTCTAGTGATAAATTAATAACAATTTACAATATAATTGTATTGATATTTTATTTAATTATTATTAATTTGAACGAAATACTTGGAATTTTACTAAATTGTACTTTATCTGCACCAGTTTAATTATAAATCTATGTGGAATTTTCATAAAAATAACTTTTAAAAAAATATAAATTTACACAAATATTTCTATATCAGATTAAGATGTCGATATATTTGGATTTGGTCCAAGTATTAATTGTTTTGTTATTAGCCTTTGGTCGAGTTGATCATTTACTAAAAAAAGTATTGTCATTAAAATACAATAAAATATTAATAAAGAATTTTAAAGCGTACCTAAACTATCAATTTTTGGACCAAAACTTAACGACAATGCTACAAGAATAATAGATATGACTGTTAGACTGATGGCAACGTATGCAACTACTTTTTTGATTCTTTCTTGATTTTGTTCTTTTATTTGTTGAATTTCAATATCTGACAGTTCAATTTTTTCATCCATTATTATTATTATTAATTATAATATTAAATAGATAATCAAATTTTATAACTTTTTAAAGTATTTGATAGATGTTTTGAATCTAATCTAAAATTTCTTACTTATCATTCAATTTTAAAAATACAGAAATAAAATATTAAAAGTAATGTTAAATAACATAAATCTTGAAATAACGCTCTAATTATCAACAGATTAATGCACTTTTATAATTAGTAAATAAAGAACAAAAATTCTGTCGTATTGTTATAAATGCAATTATAACATATTTTTTTTGACACCATTTAACTATTTATGAAAATCGATTGTAATTATTAGTTAAATTATAATAGTTTTAAACTTTCTTATAGTAGATTATATTTAGTATAATAATATTTAGATATATTTGCAATTAATTATATCTAAGTTATAAAAGTATCTTGAAAATTCCACTTTATAAAGTAATTTTAATAAAATTAATTTCATTATAGTCATTATAAGTTTTTTATCAACAGTTACAACAACAAAACTGAGATATTTTTGTTATTTATTGTCATACTATTATAAATGTGTAATAATTGTATAGTATTTATAAATTTAAAATCCATTTAAAATTCTTAATTAAACATATTACATAAAATATTACATAATTAAGTTTAATAATTTTATCAAGATATTATCTCAAACTTATAATATAATTTTTTATTTAATAATATAGTTAATAATGGAAAAGTAAGTAATATTATGATTTAATAAAAACTTTTGGAAAATTATTGAATTAATTTGTTTAAAAATATAAAATAAAAAAGTTATTACGATTATTTAAAGTTACTTTACGTGTTGTGGATTTTAAAATATTTTAACGAAAGTAATATATTTAATTATAATGACATAAAATTTTGTTACATTTAATTCACAATTAAAAAATTTAGAAATAGTTAGAATTTATTAATTAATTATAATACTTTTTAAACAAAAGATATATTTTATAAAGTAGTAGAAATGATAATTATCAAAAAGATATATATTTATGTTAAAAAAATATATCTGTAAATTTTTTTTTAAAGATAGGCCAAAATTTTTTTATTCATTATTCATTTAGTCATACTAATCGTTTAAAAAAATTGGCCTTTATATTCTTAGTTAGTTTTTCTTAAGAGTTTATTTGAAATAGCTTGTGCCGTTTTTGACTTTTGGTTAAGGAAAAAATGAAAAATAGTATATTAAGGATTTCAACAAGACATCAAAAATGTGGTTTACTTTACTGAATATGTTATTATTAAGGGTTTGTAATTAAAAAAATTATTAATATCTCTATGTTGAGAAATCAAGAAGCTATTAGTGCTATATTTTTATTATTTTATGTTAAAATATTTTTTCATTTTAACAATTTTATAAAACTACTAAATCTCTACTGGCTGGCTTGAATATATTAAAGAATGAAATGTAGCTGTCATCATCAATATATTTTACATAATATAGACAGGTTTCTATTATAAGACTTTTATGTTGAATAATTATTTTTAAATAAAATATAAAAAAAACATATATATATGCATATGCATGGAGAAGATTATCGCGGGATTAAATAAGTAATATGATAACAATGACTGTCAACATTTATTCTGTTTATATTTAAAGATATATGCCAAAAGAAAATACATTATAAAGGAGTACACTTGTTTATAGAAACAAAAGAGTATCATTTTGTTTACTGAAAAAGGTAAAAGAATAAAATATGAAATTTAAGTATATTGCAGATGTTAAAAAAATAGTAAGTAACTATAAGAAGTATCCACATAATTGAAAAAATTATATGTTTTTGTAATAAAATATCATATAGTATACATTTTTATTAGATAAATTTTAATTATAGAGTTGCACAAAATATAAAGAATCTAATATTTAGAATTATAAAATATTATAACTTCAAAATGGCTCAAATCACATCATTAAATCAATTAATTTATGGTTAATAATATGATAATTATTAACAAAAAACACTAAACTTTTTTTCTATAAAAATATTTGAAATGAATAAAATTATTATTCAAAAAATTTAATGAAAGTATCATCAAAAGATTTTATAAAAATATTTTTCAAGGTTAATCAAGCATTGAGATTTAGAATAAATTATTGAGGCAAAAATATTTATAATACATTTACCAAGTTATATCTAAATAATTTGATGTTTAGTTAATAATTATTACATAATATATAAAATTTCTACATATAATTTTACAATTGTTTAATAAATAACATAAAATACTATAATTTTCTAAATGGATTTTAAATATTATTTTTCAATAAATAATATCTATAAAATTATAATAATAGTCTGTGTTAAAAATAATAACCATTTAAAGTTATGTATAGTTTATAGGATGGCACATATATTACGTCAATAGTTATTTTATATTGACTGTTAATATTTTGTTTATTAATGTCTACTTACAATTTTTATATTTATAAAGAAAAATACTTATATTTTTCTATAAATATTAATACAAATTTGGAGTACATGCAAGAAAATTTACTATAAAATGAACAAAATTTTATGTATTAAAAACTTTTATCCCTTTATTTACATAATTAGAAGTTTCTTTTGTTTATATTATTTTATTTTGGCAAAAAGTAAAATAAAATAGATATAAATAGTAAAGAAATGTAGATAAATAAAAATAAATTATACATACGTTTCACTCAATTTCTCAACAAGCAATTATAAATTAGTTTTAAATAATTAATAATGAAAACTTGTATAAAAAGTCTAATATATATGATAAAAACCCCTCTTGAATAATAAGAATTAGATTTAAATCTCTATTTAATCTGTCAAAATTTTAAAAATGTGATGATAAAAATTGTTATTAACTAAATAAATTGCAATTAAGAATATATATAAAGTAAAAATTTTATTAATAAAGAACAATTTTACCAATGTATATTATTATTTTTATATTTAGAAAAACTATGTAAATGCAATGGAAATTGATAATGAATTTCTTAAATTTATTGTAAAACTAAATTTAAAGTTTACTTCATCTATATATTTTTGAAAATAATGTCATTAAAAATCTGTAGTTTTTTTTTAGAATATATATAACTATGCACTATAAATAAAATGTACTTTTTATGAAAATTTTTTTAAAATTTATAAGATGATCTCTTATTTTATGTGATTTATCAAAAAGTAATTTGACCTTAGTGTTATTTATAAAGTAATAATACTGTTTTTCTTAATTAGTTTATTTTTTAACGCATAAAAACATAATTAGTGCAGTTTTTACATTTTTTAATCATAAACTGTATATACATTATTTGCTAAATTAAGGTACTGTCCTTGATCTTTGGCTATTTAAAAAGTAAACCATAAAAGTTTATTCCTACATATTCTTTTTTTAATGCATAGTGCCAATTTATTGTACTATGCATAAATGGTATTTTATTTTTTTAGACGCTTTAAAACGATTTATACCTCTACTAATAATGTATATAATTGTGTATTTTTGTTGTGAATACGAATTACTTATATTGTCCATACTTAAGACAATTTTTTACATTTTATTATATCCAAACCTTATTTGTTAAAACTTTTTTTTAAAACAATTTCTAAAATTCATTGGTTTTTTTAAATATTAATAACTTTTTAGTAAATAACACTTAATTTTTAGTAAACTTATTTACTTTATAAATATTCAAAATATTTTGGTATATCACTTTATAGTTTAGTATGTATAGTTTCAATAAAAGTCAAATAGAAAGTTGTAGCAATTAGATTGTATGTTAAAATTAAAAACAGCCATAATTTTTAATTATAAAAGTAAGAAGTATATAAAAAAAATTGTTTTTAATAGATAAAAGACCAAGTTTACTAATATCTTCTTCATTATAAATGATAAGATTGGCTTCTATTTTTCATGGACAAAAACATTTTATCATTACAATAGTTTATCTTTGTGGAAAACAATATTGTTTAATGGAAAATGAAGTAGAATATGTTAACAAGGATGGTTTAGCACGCCAGAATTTAAAAATTATCATGTATTTTAAATATATATAGAAAAACAAATGATTTTTTAATGTGTATAACTAAAAAAATAAAATAAATAAATAGTCTATACAATTTTTTCTCCGTATATGAGGGTAAAACAGCAAAGAATAATAACATGACATTTGATTTTTTTCTACGGAAAAATAAAATTTATAATTCCTATCACGTATATTTTTCGTTCATATATCTTGAAGTTACTTAACTATTCTAAATATTTCTGTAAAAAAACAAGATTAAAAGATATATCTTAGCAACTTTTAAAAAAATTTTAAGACAAAATATTAATACAAATACTTTTCTTTATAGGTATAAAATATGCAATTAGCATTTATTTAAATATGTACTTTATTAAATGTGTGGTTAAATATGTTAACAGTATTTTCATAATCTTTAAGATGTACTTCATCCACGTAATGAAAAAATAATTTATAAAAGAAAGTAAAAAAACAATAAATATAAAGCAATGATTTTAAAAGGAATTTAAATCACATGTTTTCTTTATTAAAATTAATATTTAAAATCTAAAAGAAATTAAATTTTTTTTTACAATCTTTTGAAAATTGTATGTTAAAAGTGGTGTATTAGGAAAACACTTTCTTTAAAAATATTACTTTAGGAGTATGTAAAACAACTTGACAAGAAAAAATATTTTGGTAATAAAATAACATTCTAATTCCAAGCATTTAAATTTTAACGATTATATAGTTATTATACTGTAAATTTATTAAGTTAACATTGTCACTAAAATGATGCCTTTGATAAAAAAATTTAAGTATGTAGCTTTGGTATACTATAAAATATAACAATTAAGATAAGTAATAAAAAAGAATGTTAAAAACAATAATAACATGTCACTAAATTAGTTATTTAAATATACCTTCTTTATTTAAGCATTTAAATATATATATATGTTTGAGCAAAAAATTATCCAACTGTTTTGTACATTTATTTTAGTAATAATTAAATTAAGTGTTTGATAATACTTATGAAAAATATACTACAAATTTTTAGTATATTAACAAAAATGTTTTCAAGGTTTTAAAAAAAATTAATAAATAAAATTTTAATACTTATGTATATATACATTTAAAACAAAAAGTGTGATTTAATCTTCTCGATGACTTTTTTCGTGCATTGCTGATAAGCGAAGGAAAACTTGTTCCAGTGAATTTTGTGTAATTGAATAATCCTTAATTGTTGATATTGTTTCATTTGAGGAATCATAAGTATATTTTAACTTTAGATTTTCAACAAATTCATACAAAACACTCCACGGTAAATCATTTTTAGGGATATTCCACCTTAAAATATTACTTGATGTTTTGATGTCGGCAGATGAACATTTAAATTTTGAAATAATTATATCGTTTATTTCATTAAATATCGTTGGTGTTGGATTTTTAAATGAAATTTCAAGTATATAATCTAAACCAAATTTTGATTTTAAATGTTGACTTGTTCCAATATGAGAAAGTTTCCCCTTGTTCATAAATCCAATTTTAGTACATAATGTTTCACATTCATCCATTGAATGAGATGTTAAAAGGATAGATTGATTTCGTTTTCGAACCTCTGTCAACAGATTCCAAATAGCTCTCCTAGCTTTTGGATCAATTCCAGAAGTTGGTTCATCCAAAAATATCATTCCTGTATTTGCCATTATAGCAATAGACAAAGAAATTTTCCTTTTTTGCCCACCACTTAATTTCTTAAACTGCTTCTTAGAGTGACTAAACATATCAACACTTTTAAGTGCATATTCAGATCTTTCTTCATAATCAGTGAATCCATTAAGTTGACATAAAATATTCATTAACTCATAAGATGATAAATCTGGTAATAATGCATCAAATTGTGGACAATATCCAATACATGGTTTATTGTTTATAGAAATATTTTTTATATAAGCTTCTCCAGAAGTAGGTAACGTAGTACCTGTTAACATGTTAAAAGTAGATGTTTTTCCAGCTCCATTTATTCCAAGCAATCCAAAGCAATCTTTTTCATTAACACCAAATGATAAATCATTTACAGCCCGGAATTTTCCATAATTTTTTGTTAAATTCTTTACACATAATGGTAATCTAACACCTTCAGTACTACTAATCCATTCGATTTCTTTATTAACATCGTTATCACACACATCTTGAATAATATTATCATTTAAAGTATTAGTTTTAAAATAAATTACATTCCATAAGTCATAAATTAATTTCCTTATTTTCCTTGATTGTATTAGAAATAATAAAGACAAATTTATGCTGCCTGAAATAATAAATAATATATAGTTGTTCTTCAAAGTACTATTGCTTCGAATTGTACTATCTATTTCATCAAAATCTTTCAATTTTAATAATACATCAATAAAATTATATCCAGGTACTAGTATTTTCATAACATTGTCAATATTATTACTAAGTTGAGTACCCTTTATAAAAACTATTATATTGATAATTATGACCATAATAATTGGTGTTATTTGATGAAATGATATCATTACCGAATTTGCTTTTGAAGGTGTGTTGAAGAAAAATGACATCCAACAAATAAAAGGAAATACAGCAAAATAAAATAGTATACAAAGTAATATTAGATGTCCATATTGTTGATTGAAGGTTGATAGTATAATTGATGAAGCAACATAGAATAACATAATAATAGAATATATAAAAAAATTGAAAAAGTAAAATGATATCCAATATGTTATGATATTTAATTTTGTTAAAAGTTGTTGATGCTTATATTTTGAAACACGTTCATCAACTAAAAGATCCACAAAACAAGACAAAATACTGTTAAGTGATAAGAATATAAATCCAATAAGTATCATTGTCTTATACTTCAAATCAAATGAATCATCCATGTTAATATTACTTCTTTCAACATCAAAAATTGTAACACTTGTTTTGATAAAATCTTTCCTAATATTGCACATAACATTAAAAAATATATGAATTATATAGAAAATAGAATGATAAGCATTTCCATTAAATAACAATAAAGTTGAATTATCCCGAACGTTTGTCCTTGCACCTATTCCAAATGGTAGTTCCATTAATGATTCTTTTATAAAATAATTTGTTAGATTTTCATTTGGATTTAATACACTTATTTTAAATTCTTTAAATGATTTCAAATAATCATAAAAGCCTTTTACTAATGAGCTATTTGTAGATGTAACATCTTGTAATGGAACCTTTATTGGTCCCAATAAATTAACGTTTGAACTTATTGTTTTTTCATATACCATAAAATTTCTAAAAAAAGTTATAAACATTTCAGCTCCAATAAATAATAAAATGAATGGAAGGTTCCTCAGTAAATTTGAAAAAACGTTTCTCTTGTAGTAGTATATTTGTTTTCGAAAAAGTGCAATAAGTTGATTGTAAAATAATTTAATTCCAGAAACTTTACTATAACCATTATCAGAAGAAATAAGTCTAGCGTATTTAACAGCAGAATCAGTTTCATCTTCTCCAAAATCGGCTAATTCACCAACTTTCAAAAACACTTGTTCAAGAGTGTTTAAGCTCAATCCATAGGATTTTATCTGAAGCTTACTACTACTTCTTTCTAATTCTTTAAACAATTCAGAAAATTTATATTTCTCACTAATGGGCAAAATTAAAGAAAATTGTCCAGAGGTATCTTTTGTATTTATTTCAGTTTGTGGTATAATTCTTTTAACAAATTCAAATATATTTTCCTTTATAAAATTAGAGTCATGTTCCAAACTAAATGTCAATTGATAGCCTGTACCAAATCTTTTTTTCAAAAAGTCACTCGTTCCATCACATAAAATACGTCCTTTTCCCATTATAATAATCCTATCTCCCATAGAATCTGCTTCATCCATATAATGAGTGGTTAGTAAAATAGCTCTTGATTTTTTTTCTTCATTTAAAAGTAATGTAACATCCTGTCTTGCTTCTACATCCATACCTGAGGTAGGTTCATCTAAGAATACAATTTCACATCCGCTACATAAAGCCATACAAACTGATAATTTTCTTTTCATTCCTCCAGATAAATTATCACAATATTCGTTTACCTTATCAATAAGTTTAAGCCTTTCCAAATAATTAACAACATCACAGTAATTTCTATTTTCTTTAGAAAGATCTCCCGAAACTCTTCCGAAAATCCCCTTTTTCAACAGAACGATAAATTTTAATTGCTCCCCAACAGTCAATTTATTAAATATAGGATTATCTTGAGGGCAATATCCAATATTTCTTCTAAACTCATTTATATTTTCATATAAATGTTTTCCGAATATTTTAATATCACCAAATGTTGGTGCTGTAATACCAGTTAGCATGGCGAATGTTGTACTTTTTCCAGCACCATTATGACCAAGGAGAACAGTTGTACTACCTTTTTTAATTGAAAAAGAAATTCCATCAACGGCATTTTCTCCATTTGATTTCCATGATTTAATTAAATTTTTAGCTTCTAAAATAGCATTTTCACTCCATATAAGATCGGATTCTCTAATAGTTTCTGATTCACTGTCACTTGTTGAAAGAGATATACGATCATAGTCATTTTTATAATCGAATTGTATTGGTAAATATGTTGAAAGAAATTGTTTAAATGACATGGGTATTGAATTATCTTTTGGAAACAAAGCATCAAGGAAAAATGTTAATAATAACATTATCCATCCATCTAATACTAACATAAATATTGCATTACCCAAAGAAAAACTGCTAGAATTTGAGAAAAATATATTCCATATTGTAATAGATTTGGAGGAATTTTCAATATGACAGAAAATATTTATAGCAAAATTGAAGGCTGCCATCATATTTAAAGAATAAAGAAAACACAAACCTTTTTGAACACGATTTGGCGTATATGCTGATACCAATATATGCATAAATGCAAGTACCAATATAGTTATTGTAGTTGCTGTAGAAGATGTTTTGCAAAATGATGTAATAAATAAAGCAAAGCAAGCTAATGAAAATCCAAATGAAAAGATGATAATATAAAATATGATTGATGTTGACGTCTAATTTTAAATGTTGAATGAGATAATATTAATTTTAAAAAACTTACTTTTAAAATCATTACAAGTGGAAAACTCATTATTGCAATGTTAATAAAAATTTTTGATAGAGTTATTGTAAAATGTGATAAAAACCAAGGTATTGCTTTGACACCATTAGCATGGAGATAAGCCTTCATTTTTGATTCTCGTTCTGAAACAATATCCCTTACGGTATGAATTACAGTAAAAGTAAGTACAAATAACCACAATAAAGGAATTTTACCAATAAATGAAAATATTATATCATCATGAAATTCAGGTAATGGCATTCTTTGTAAAGATAAATTCGATGTGTCTAACTTTTTCATGAAATTATTTAAAAATATGTCATTTATAGCAACTTGAAAAGTAATAATTCCAGATGACCAATATGGTGGTTGTTTTGGTAGAGTGAAATAATCTGGAGAACGTGCGAAAACGTCACCATCAATCCACTGTGTTTTTTCCATCCACTGATTATCAGGTAAATTTGGTTGTATAAATTTATATTTTAAACCATCTTGTTCACTTATATTTTGAAAGTGAATAGATGCAATATATGGATTGCATTGATATGAATCATTACTATATTTTTTCTTATATACATCTAAAACTTCCTTTTCGTCTTTTTTCCTTAATAAAGTAATTTTGTTTGGATACCTTCTTTCAAATTCTTCGAGAAGTAGTTTGGAATTATTTGGTGGAATAGAATCGCTTAACGTGTACATAACAATGGCTTTTTGTCTTTCAAAACAATTTGTCCAAATTTTCGGTAGCATCCAAATATTAAGATTAGTATCACTTTCATTTCCAAGTATTGGAACTTCCTTAAATACATATGGTTTCGTTACAGTATGGCCATTTTGTGGTATTATATATCTTTCAAATAGAAATATTATAATTGGAAATACGAATTCTAAGATAAGCCATACTTTTGATCTCCATAGTACAATTAAATTTTTGTAGAGTAATAAAAATAAATGAGCAAAAAACATAAAGTACTTTTTTTTATTTATTTGTTATTTCACCTATAAAGTTAAATAAGTATATTAAAAATACAAATTTATTATATAAAAATGTTTATAATTAAATCATTTAAAACATTTAAAAAATATAACATGAATAATCAATATTACTTTTTAAAACACCGGTATGTTGTTTAGTTTATGGTACTCTAAAGGTGTTTAAAAATAAAGGAATATAAAAAATATATAATATTGTTAGCTACAAATAAACTTCATACAACATTATCTGTAAATCATTGAATATTAATTTTTATTTTAAATGACTTAATTTGTATAAAACCACTATTGTAATGTGTACGTATAAAACTAATCACATTTAAGCGAAGTACATTCGATAAATGAGAAAGAAAAATAATTCTAAATAAACAGAAATTCAATAATATATATATAGACAAAATTAGATTCATTCAGCATTACTAGTAAATATAATCAGTTTTTTGTAAATGAAGAATTATCAATAGCACTAAACTTCAATAAAAAATCTACTAATGAAATCACAATTTTTTTCAAGTTAACATTGAAAGAAACTATTCTCCACATAATTAAAAATTTGTTTTTTATTAATATAATCTATGATTACATTAAGAAAAATTATAATTAAAAATCCAAATTGATTTTAATATATTTTAAAAGAGAACTTTAGTAAAAAAAGATGTTTATGAACAAATGATTAATCTTATTGATTGAAATACGTTTTCCAAATTGTTTGTGACATTTGGTAGAAGATAGTATAAGTTATATACAATAGTACTATTCTTTCAAGGATAATTAAGATAAAAAAGTGGTCATTTTATGTTGAATATAAAAATAATGGTATTAATTTACAAATAATAATTTAGTTAGAAAAGAATTTAACAACATTTAGTCAAAAATTTTTATTTGAAAAAAAAATTTAAATATTGTAAATAACTTATTTTATATAATTACCTTATAACAATATTTGTTATCAAATAATTAACACAGCATTGAGAAAAATTGTTGTAAAGTAAAATCTCTTTTTACGCAGTTTTTGAATTGTAAAACGTTTTTGTAGTTTTTCGACAAATTTGAAACTTATAATTTGTGTTTCAATTTTTTTTTAAAAAAGATATTTTTACAATCAAAATATTATGTCAAAACAATTGTTTTTACACTAATTTTAAATAACATTACTATTGCTGATTATCTAAAAAGTAATAATTTATTTTTAAGTCTGTATAAAATTTCAATTGCTAGAATTTTTTAACAGTACAATATTTATATTACAGTTAATGCTCTGGGAAGTTATACAAATTAATTATCATGAATTAAAATAATCATTTAATCATATTATAAATTTCTGAAATTTTGTACAATTTTTGTCATAAAATATAAATGCTGTTAAGTAATTGAAATTCTCATAAGTTCCAAATATTAAATAAAGACAATATTTAAGTTACATCTACAACTAATAATATTTTATAACGTTAATTGTTAATATCTCTAGTATAATTGGTTTATCAAAACCTTAAGTTTCAAAGATCATGTCTTTAATAAATTATATATCACAAAAGTCATTTGTATAAATGTTTATAACTTTGCAAATGATTTTTGTGACATATATTTATCATATAAACTCCACGAGCCTTAGATACAATATAACTACGATACAACTAAGAAAAAATGGTTATACAAATTGGAAAAAAGGTCGTTAAATTTCAGAAGATCCTTTCTTTCAAACACAGTTCTTACAACAGATTAGCAATGATAATTTAAAAAAAAACAAAGTCTAATGTACAAGTTATCTTCATTTAACGTTATAATAAAGTATTTTCATGTAAAAGATTATACATTAAAAAGGTATTGTCAAAGTAGTTCGTTTATAAAGTTACAATATATTAGTTAACAATATTATACCAAAAATATTTATATTTTTTTCTTCCAACATGGTTTCAATCGCAAAAACATTTGAAGAATGCGGATTTGAAAAAGAATTCATAGACTATTTACATTCTATCGGATTTAAAGAACCCATTGGTTTACAGCAACAATTAATACCCTTAATGGTAAAACAAAATTATGATATTATATTGAATGGAGGAGCAAGATCTGGAAAGACTATTGGATATGTACTACCTATTATAAATCAAATTATTAAAAATCAA
This sequence comes from Strongyloides papillosus, assembly GCA_005656395.1. Taxonomy (NCBI): domain Eukaryota; kingdom Metazoa; phylum Nematoda; class Chromadorea; order Rhabditida; family Strongyloididae; genus Strongyloides; species Strongyloides papillosus. The sequence continues at coordinate 139,752 of SRSI01000052.1, forward strand.
AAACAAAGTGATTATATGATTTGTGGCAGGAGTCCAACGGGTATAATTCTAATGAATCGTCCATCTTTAATTAAATCGGTTGCACAACAAATTAATAATCTTTGTCAAGGTAAAAATACAATCTATCAATTTTAACTTATTTTATTTTAAAGGTTTAAACATTGGTGTTATGTCAGGAAATAATAAAACTTTAGCTATCATTTCAACACAAGGTGTTGATATTATTGTTACCAAAGTTGAGATATTAAGAAAATCTATTTTCTCATTAGGATCATCCGTTTCAAATGTAAAGTATATTGTTGTTGACCAAGCAAATTTATATTCAAAAGGAGAAGGAAAAAGTGCATTAAAAGAAATTTATTATTATATACAACAATATGGTAATACTGATATCACATCTGTTTTTAGTTCAACGGATTTAAGAAACGAACAGCATAATCTAGAATATAATTTTCTTGGTGATAATGTTAAAATTATAAATAGCCTCCAACCACCTATGATGGTAAGAAATTATGGTAATAATCTTTTATCTCCTACAGCTAATTTACATTATAAACAAATGTATCGTTCAAATGTGCCAAACTATTATAATAATTCAATAGTCAAAAAACGAACAATTCCCATTCCAAGAGAGTACGTTCCAATACATATATTTGATTGCTTTAAAATGATATTAAAAATAGTTCTTAAAATTTTTGAAGAAGATCCACGTATGAACATAGTTATTTTTACACGAACAAGTCATATAGGTCAATATTTAAATCATTTTTTGACTCAAACGAAAATATCAACTTGTTATATAAATGAATCAACTAATATTAATGATTTATCTTTTAACACTATGAATCACAATTTAACTGGAACTACTTTTATAATGAGTGATGGGGTTCACTTTACTATAAATTGCTTAATTAAAAATCTTATAATTATTCATCAACAAATACCAACTACAAAAATGATGTACGAAAGAAGACTTTCTATGTTCAATAATAATTCTACTCAAATAATCAAATCTATTATTGTGGATAGTGAAGAGAAATTAGTTACTTTTGAAAAGTGTATTTCCTAATTGTGTGCTTTAAGAAATGTAATTATACGATAGTTACAAATATTTCTTGTTTAATTAAAATAAAAAAACTGAAGTAAAATCTATTTTTACATCTAATCCTATTATTCTATATATAGTACATTAAAATAGACTTATATAATACCTAAAATTATTGTAGAAGTACACACAAAAAAATGATAAATTTTGACAATTCTTCATAAAATACAATAGAATGTCCTCTCTAAAAACAAATTAAATTTATCCAAATTTCTAAAAATTAAGCGAGAAAGAAATGTTTTAAACGACAAAAAATATTAGGTTGTCGCAAAATTTGGTTTTTCTTACAAAATTGTATATGCTTTACACTTTAAAGTAATGTGACTTTTATTTAATCTTACTGTTATTGATATAATGCTAATCTTAGTGTATAACTTATTTTTTTCTAATACACTATGAAATTCGTTGTTAGGATTCAAATTCATGTAAGGTTGTTAAGTTTTAGCAAAAATCATTCTTCTAAACAATCTACTAACAACAATAAGTTTAAAAATTTAAAAAACTCATAGTAATAATAACGAAAAAGCCAAAAATTATTATTTAACTACACAAAGCATTAATAATTAATACTGTTATTTTAGTATTTGTTTCTATTTAAAATTTAAATATGTAAAAGTTATTTTTTTATTATAAATAAAAATCCATATTATTTTAGAAGGTTTTATAAGTTTAATTTTTAAGGATAACCTTAAAAGACATTATAAAAAAATTTGAATTTCCAGATGAGTACAATTTTACAGAAAAATATAATTTATAAAAACTTAAACTATTGAAACATACTAAAAAAAGATACAATAATATGTCAATCAATGCTCTTTGAGAATGTCAAATGAGTTTAGAACTATGCAAATATGTAATAAAACAATTTAGATAAAATATGTTTTACAAATTTTTAATATTCAAAACCTATAAAATTTTAATATTTATTATTAAAACGATAATTTATGTGAATTTATATTTTATATAAACATTGTATTTTTTCCACAGCTCGAGGTTTGTGTGTATTGTCGGAAAACTGCACTTTTACTTTAGAAATAATTTTCGTGTGCTTTAATAAACCTCTAGATTTAAATATTTTCTTTTGAAATTTTGTCAGTTGACTTGAATAATGATGTAAATTGTTCAGAAAATACTGTTTTGGTAAAATGCCATATATGGAAAAAATTTTTTTGGTTGTGAATATTTTTTGATGTCCCGTTTACTTTTCTCTAAAAATTTTCTATAACATTCTCCTACATCCTCTCTACATACCTATAAATTTTTAAGTCGATCCTCCACTCTGGTTTAGAGAAAATTAATTTTCAATGACTTCAATTTTTTTAAAGAAAATATATCATAAAACATGCTAAATATGATTTTTTTTTGTATTATTTTATATTTAAAACATTGACCTAATTATTCTTTAAGGCATTTACAATCATCCCATGTAAGTTTATAAAATTTAAAAATATTCAATAAATATTATTTTTTGCTACAAAATAATAAATTATTTTATGTTATATAGAAAATAGCCAAAAATAACTATTTCAATTAAATTTTAAAGATTATAATGAAAAAATCTATTTTAAGTTTTTCGATGATGTAATTTGTGCATGAATGACCTGTGTATTGCAATTAAAACTAAAAATTAAAAAATTTTATAAACAATGATTAGTTTTTATATTGAAAATTTTTCAATAATGTGTTTTTTAACTTAAATCATAATTTTTATCTAATTTTTAAAAACGTTAAGAAAGGTGGTTAGCAAATTGTTCAAAAAAATAAATTTTTTTAACTAATCTATTATACTAAAATTTTTAAATGCTATTAATTTTTAATTATTATTCTATTGTTTAAAATTACCGTTAATTTTACTAATAGAATGTTACAATCTGACTCTATGATGCCAAACAAATAGTAATCAATGAGAATTATGTAGTTTCACAATTTTAAAGCATATCAAAATTGATAATTAATTGTTTGGAGATTGTGTGTCAGATTTATTTAACATATAATGTCTTTTTTATTTGCTTAAAATTAAAAATAAAAAGGATTTTTCCTTATATGGTAAAGAATGATATTTTTTAATTTTTACATTTTAAAAACTTACCGAACATGATTGTAAATACATTAGAAATAGTTTATAAGTTTTATAACGTTAGAAAAACATTAAAACATGCATAAGAATTATCATTATATGATAAAAATATGTGAAAAATACGAATCAATTTATTAAAAATTAATTTTCTCCAAATCAGAGTGGAGAATCGACTTAAAAATTTATAGGCATGTAAAAAGGATGTAGGAGAATGTTATAGAAAATTTTTAGAGAAAAGTAAACGGGACATCAAAAAATATTCACAACCAAAAAAATTTTTTCCATATATGGCATTTTACCAAAACAGTATTTTCTGAACAATTTACATCATTATTCAAGTCAACTGACAAAATTTCAAAAGAAAATATTAAAATTAAGAGGTTTATTTATATTTCTAAATTTGAAATTTATACGTATGAAAGTGCAATTTTCCTCAATCTCGAGCTATGGACAATGTATGTTTATTGTAAACATTTATTTATATTGATAATTTATTAAAAAATATTTATAGACAATGGAAATTTACGCGGTATGGTACGAGATGATACATCCCTTGATTCAATGGGTTTTGGGGTAACCAATGCTTCCGATGTTCGGGAGATGTTAGTGGCTAGAGCTCACCTTGACCAATTAGAAGTTAAAGAAAATGTGGAAGCTCAATTACAAAGAATATCTGTTCCATTATTTTTAGTATTATTAACAATGCTAGCATATCTTATAGTTGGTGCAATTTTATTTTGCCTTTGGGAAGGATGGACTTTTTTGAATGCTTTTTATTTTGCATAAATATGTCTTACTAAAATAGGTTTTGGTGATCTTTTTCCAGGAGCATCAGTTGGAAATGACAAAGATGCTCAGAAAAAATTAGTTATAACGAGTGTGTAATTGTTATTTGGCATGGCTCTACTTGCTATGTGTTTTAATTTAGCTCAAGAAGAAGTTGTTAACAAAGTTGCATGGATAACAAGCAAGTTTAGGTCAAAAGAAGAAGATGAAGAAGAGTATGATTAATTAATGGGATAATAATCAGTCTAGTTCCGGTTTTTTTTATATGTTAATCATTTATCAAATCAGGAGAAAAATTGTGCTAATTTCTTTACAACTTTGATCTTCTTGTTTTCTTATGATAATGTAAATATTTATCATCTATAATTTATTTGAAGTATACTAACTTAATAAAATATATTATAGCTTTAATACTGAAATAATTAAAAAAAGACTTCAAAAAGTTACAAGTATTTATTTGTTATATGATATTAAATAAAGTTATTAAATTAGACAATAAAAAAAATAAATAAAAAAAGAATTTAAAATTAGAGCTAGCATCAGATTAAAATTAATAAAAACTCTCATCGTCATCACTCTCGATCTTAGCTCTTTTTGTCTTCTTTACCTTCAGAGGGGCAGTTGATTTCCTCTTAGCACTTTTTTTGTTATCCTCCTCTACGGGGGTAACCATTTCAGCGTCATGGTTTGACTTCAATGAAGAAACATTAACTTTATTCCTCTTAGCCTTACCAGAAGCACCTCCTTTAACTAACTTGGATTGGGCTGTCTTAATTGCATCCTCAATATCTTGCAATTCCTTCTCTTCTTGCTTTTCCAATGCTTCTTCAAAGACTTTACTGTTATGCTCCCACAAGTCCGCCCCTGTCTTCTTCTTAAGTTCTTCTAATTCTGCAAGTTTATCACAATATTCCATAAGGAGACAATCCTTCTCTTCCTCAGAGAATTTAATGACAGGCATATTTAGCAAGTAGCCAAAATCCGCTAAACCTTTTCTCAATTCAGCATCAGTAGAGGTTTCATTATCCTCACATTCTTCTTACGAACAATGTAGGATTCTTCACAAATTTAATCGGTCATTTTGATAATAACCTTTACTGTTTGACTAGTATAGTAAGTAAAAATTGTTTATTATCTAAAACGAGCATGTATATATAATATACAAAATTATAATAATAATATTTAATAATTAAATTTTTATGGTGTCCAATCATATTTTGACACGTGCAATTTATTCAAATTTCACTAGTAGGATCTCCTTTAGAATAGTGGACGCATTAAAATTTTGAATTTTAATTGAAAATAATTTACTTAATATGCATATTTATAAGTGCATATAATAGCTAATGATGTTTTTACTAAATTTAGCATATTTAAAAAAATTAGATTTTTTAAAGTTGGTGACACCTTTTTGTTTAACTCTTTAAAGCATTAAATATTGTAAAAATGAGTTTTTATATAAGAAAAGCATATTTGAATGAAAAATAAATTATTCCTTAAAAATTTTAAAAATACTTTCGAATTCATTTTTTTAAACTAAAAAAAGAACTTTTAAAATTGAATTTTTTTTTGCTCAGAAAAATAAATGGAAGCGGTGTCAATACATTTTTTAAAAACTAAAGATCCGCCAGATAACTTTTGGTTAATTATTAAACTTAAGAAATTGTGATAATGAATTAATTTCGCAGAATTTTTGTATCTAATTCCTATACGGTGTGTCTAATGACAGCAATGCCCAATAATAAGAATACAATGCTTTAGCTTTATCAAAAAATGATTGAAACCTTTCTTTGAAAAAATCATAAGAAATTGGTAATTAAAACTAGAATAAATTTTAGTATCTTTGTTAATATATTAAGGGGTATTTTGGAAAAAAAGTTCAAAAATCGTAGTAATACAATAACTTACTGCAAAAAAAGCATGTTTAGCTAGAAAATTGCATATAGGGGCAAAAAATGGTTAAAAATTAAGAGGTGTCACCAACTCTAAAATTGAGCCATTGATTCAAAAAATTCAATGTAGCAAAAAAATTTTCTTTTGCTTCAAAAGCTACAAAATGTACTTAAATATGTATTTTTATGCATATTCATCAAAAAAATATATTTTATCGCCCAAAAAATAGCTTATTTAACGATATATAAAATGCGTCCACTATTCTAAAGTTCAGCCTTAAAATATGTAAAAGTTATTTTTTTATTATAAATAAAAATCCATATTATTTTAGAAGGTTTTATAAGTTTGATTTTTAAGGATAACATTAAAAGACATTATAAAAAAATTTGAATTTCCAGATGAGTATAATTTTACAGAAAAATATAATTTATAAAAACTTAAACTATTGAAACATACTAAAAAAAGATACTATAATATGTCAATCAATGCTCTTTGAGAATGTCAAATGAGTTTAGAACTATGCAAATATGTAATAAAACAATTTCGATAAAATATGTTTTACAAATTTTTAATATTCAAAACCTATAAAATTTTAATATTTATTATTAAAACGATAATTTATGTGAATTTCTATTTTATATAAACATTGTATTTTTTCCGATTAATTGCTTTAAATTAACATATGTTTATGTCCAATTTATACCTATTATTGGATCTATTCGGAGACTGGCTAAATTCTTTCTTCGAGGACAATGATGTTTCAATGGAGATCTATGAAGAAGGAATGGAACAACACCAGGAACGTTATGAGGGTATCCTTCCTGATGGTGATTCTACAAATTCACAGGAATATTGTGTTGATGAACCACTATTTAAGAAAAAGAGAACCCTACATGATGGTAGTAATGTAGATGAAGATAGTGAGAACACCCCTCCATTAAATGAAACATTCAGGGGTGTTCCTTCATCTAGTAATAACAATAATACCAAGGTTATTAAACTAGAGCACTATCTCGCCGATGAATTCGGAGCAAAAATTCTTCGGATAGATCCAGATGAACTCGAGGAATGCTTTGAAAATTGTCTTAATGGAATTTATTTAAATATAAAGCATGAAGATGGTACTGTTTGCAAGTATGAACTGGATATAACCCTTCCGGAGATAGCTGTTCTAGTGAGAAGGATCATCGCAAAAATAAGAGGCCATAAGCGAGGAGATCTCAAGCTTATTACCGAAAACTCATTCTACAAATACCAACTAATGCCAACTGAGGATGACTCTTTATTTATAGGAGAAAGGCAATTGAGAAGAAGAAAGAGGAGGCACAATTAATTGTGAGGTTCAAAGAAAGAAAAACATTTTATTAAAATATAATATATTTAAAGTAATTAACAAATTAATTAATCAAAATTTTAAAGAGTCAAAAAATTATACAAATTATTTTACTAATAAATTAGTTTAATTAAGATATTGTTAGTATTAGATTTTTAGTCTATATAAAATATTGATAATCCTTATAATTTTAAGTGATTTTCAACTCCTTATTTAGTTAAACAAATCAGTATACTTACATACCAATTTGATCTATTGTATTAAAAGTTCAGTCTATCATTTTAATTAATTTGACTAGAAAGATAAACAATGCAAATAACTAAACTAGCAATTGTTTATTTGGGTTAATGTTTTGAAAGTTTGTTACTTTTGATATTTGAAACATATTAGAAAATTGAAAAATTAATAGATTGAAATTTTAATATATTGAAATATTAGGAGTATGCACACAAGCCTTTTTTTAAATGAGACTAGTGTACATACTCCCTCACAAATAACTAATTAATAATCGAGCTTTGAATAATATTTTACGTTTATTGTAAATATGTTCTAACATTGTATATGATAATAAATTTTTTAATACTTTTTTGTGGCGGTGGTTTTTTTTTTAAAAAATTTAAAACTTGTTTTATATATTATATTTCAAAATCATCTTTGAGATTTACTGTTAGAGAAAGTTTATATCATTTCTATTCTAGGTCTCTCTAATCAAAAACAAACTTTTATGTGTTTAAGAATAATAGTGAAGTTTCATAATAAAAACAATCATCATGATCAAACTATATTCCAAGAACAATAAATTTATTAAACATAATTTATCAATCAAGCACTTCTATTAAATAATTAACGATTCAGTAAAGCAACATACCTTCATTACGTCAATTTAAATCTCGGCAACTTAATATTATTAACCTTCACAGTCCTCGGGACTAGAATATTCCACTTGAACTTATCATTAACTTTTACGTTTGTCGATTCACTCTTTTTCCTATTCATATTACCACCCTTAATCAAATCTCTACCCCTTTTCATCCTCTATGCCAGAAGGTAAATATCAATGCTATTCTCATCTTTCTCAACTTCAGCCCTCATCAACTTCGCTGACTGGACTCCATACTTCTAGAGGGACTTGTCGCAGATTGAAGATATTGATGATTCTAAAGAGTTCCATTTTCCTGTAACTGTTAAGAATATTTACTTTGAAAGTAATTCGGAATACTTGGAATAGCTGCTATCAAAAGTGTCTTATCATGATCATGGACACTTCGATAGCCTCATTATCTCTTAGTGTACCTTAAAAGAGTTTATTAACTCGGAAATGAAAGAAGCGTCCTTGGAGATTATAGAATTTTTCAAGGAGATATCATATTGCAACGAAGATTTCTATGTCTCCTCCTTTAATTCGGAAGTTGATAAAATTCTTCTCGAACATAATATTACGTCTATTGTTAATGTATATTTTTCGGAGAGTAATGAATACAAAGGTACCCAAGATGGTTCGGAAATGATCGAATTTTCGGATTCTGCTCATGGAAAAAGATAAACAAAGAAGAATTATAAATTCCTGGAACAAAATTGTGTCTACTTAAATGTATATAAATTATTTTTATCTCATAAAATAAGTGCAAGGAAACACCACTCTTTCTCAAGTGATGAGATAAAATCTCTAATAAAGAATCTAAGAAAAATGAAGAGACTACGAGGATTGGAAGTTAATCTATACTTTTTTAAGTCTCTTCTTGATTTCCGAGAATTTTTGAGTGGAATCAGGGGTAAGATAAAGTCTCTAAAGATTGGAAGGTGTTCTACTATTATGCACTACTATTTTCCAATTGTAAATTGTCTTTGTAGCATGTTTGAGTTTCTGTATTTGGAGGATATTAATCCATATACCACAGCCACGATAAATAGTATTTTGAAGAATATCAAAAGTCTAAAGGGACTCAAATCCTTTTCGACAACTTTTATAACTTCAAGCATATTCTTGGAAATTTGGAGAAGAAAATTGAGGGAAAAGGATATTTTGATTTGCCTGATGATGATTTCTTTAACATTAAGCGTGCTCCTCTAAATATTGAAACTTAAAAAACATCAATGAATTGAATTCATTAACGAAGAAAGCTGAAAAATTCTTGGTAAAATACATCATGAACAATAGGAAGAGTTTTTTTCAGATAGTTACACAACGTAGTACATATACATACGATCAATTTGAAGAAATTTTTGATAGAAGTTTATAATTATGCTATCACTTTTATCAGTTGTTACTGTTAAAATAATGAGAAGTAAATAATTTTTGGTATAATTCAGAGTTTGATAGAGAAAGTAGAATACTTAGGATGTTAAGAAATTCTATTAGTAATGTTTATAATGATTGAGATAGAGTGAGTAATACTTATATTGCAAATAGTTGTTTATACAGCATGATTTTGTTGTTAAGGAAAAGTTTAAGAGTGATATCGAGTGCTATTTGGCAGTTACATTTGAAGATGTGAACTTTAGTGATCCTATTACATCTGAAAAGATACGTTAAAATAAAATTAATAATTGAAATTATTTTATAGATAATTAATAATTTTATTGGTAATTCTACTTATAATAAAATTAAAAATACAATTAATCAGTTTTCAATTTCAACGAATGCAAGAGCCACCCTAACAAATACTTGGAATGTCTATGGGACATAATTTTTAGTGAATTCCGTCCTATTGACGATATATTTTATATGAATGATTTTTGGACTAAAATTGTTAAAATGATGAGAGAAATAAGGTTGCTCCCTTATAGGTATAATAATAATTTTCAAATAGTCAAAATTCTATACAAATATTGTTTTAGTGAATTCATTTTAATACTTCTATAAGAAAGGAATAAATTGCATTCTCTTCTCAAAAAAATGGATAGAAAAAATCTTTTAAAACTTATTACTTCATCTTATTGATATTGCAATGTAATATTAACAATGCTAAAATTTAGAGTTGAGTCATTATATAGTATGAAAAAAGTTCTAACTAAGATGGGGTTAGTTACACCATTCAATGACAAATCCAATTTTACAGGAATAACATCAAATGTAGGGTTTTGGTTTGAAAATATTGTTCAAAAGGTGTTTATTGATGTTAATGAGAAAGGAACAAAAGTTGAACCTGAGATACCAAGTATTGTTTTGAATCATGAGGAAGAGATTATCGTTAAAGCTAATCATCCATTTTTATATATTGTTCTTGATAATGAGAAAATTTTATTTAGTGGTGTTTATCAGTAATTTTAATAATAAATATTTTATTTGTAAAATTTAAGAAAGCATTTTGAGAACTTTTTTAAATATAATATTTGTACAAAATTATGTTAATAAAGCTTGGTAATTAAATATATTTTTTATCATCCCTCGATAACATTTTAATTTGGTCGTGATATACAAACAAAAAAAAAGATAAGTTATGCTATTTTTTACAGAAATATATATGTTTGATATTTTAAAGTAATGTAACTTTATTTAATCTTGATGTTTTTTATGATATTATGCTCATCTTAGAATCTAATTTGTTTTTATAATATTTTGTGAAGTACATTATTAGAAGTCAATTTCATGCAAAGTTGAAAACCTTTTAATAAAAAACATTCTTCTTAACAATCTACTAGCAACAATAAGATTAGAAATTTAAGATTTTTAAAACAATGGTAAAGAAAAGTAATAATTATTTAATCATACAAAGTATCATTTATTAAAAATATTATTTTAATATTTATTCTTATTTTAAATCATAAGTTGTTAAAGGTTATTTTTTACTATAAATAAAAATCCATATTATTTTATACTTTTTATAAGTTTAATTTTTAAAGATGATCTTTAAAGGCATTATAAAAAATTTAGGTTTTCAGATGAGTATAATTTTACAAGAAATTATAATAATTTAATCTATTGAAACATATTAAAAAAAGATACTATGATATGTTAATAAATGCTCTTTGTAAAAGCATTTATAATCTTATATAAAATTAAATTCTAACCTTGTATTTTAAAATTTATTGTAGAAAACAACTTAACTCTTAAAATAAGAATAATATAATTAAAAATATAAGTTTATTTTATTAATTCTTTGATTGTTGCTTTAATTTTTATATACAAAATAATTGCGATAAAATCGGCTCAATTCAAGAAAATTTAAATTTCTTTATGTGGAACAAATTTATTACATTTCAGACAAACTTTTGTTGTTTTTATTTTTTTGTGTGTATAGAAAAAAATTTCTTTAAAATATAATGATCTTATTCCATATAAAAGTAATTGAATGTCTACTCTACACCAATGATTTATAGTTTATTTCAATATATCTACAATGGATTGTCAAAAATGTGAAGATCAGTTAAAATTAGACAAGAATAAAGGAAAATTTAAAGCTGTAGTATTAGTTGCTAGTGATTCTTGTTCAACTAACAGTAACGAAGAAAAAAGTGGGAAACGAGCAAGTGAATTAATAGTACAAAAATTGGGTCGTACAATCTATAATATACCTGGTGTTGTCGTTTCATCGGATGAGAAAGAAGAACTTATAAACAAAATGATTCATCTAGTAGACGTTGAAGGGTATGATTTAATAGTTACTGTTGGTGGTACAGGATGGAGTCCTAGAGATAACACACCAGAAGCGACAAAAATTATCATTGATAAGGAATGCAATGGATTAAGTCAAGCTTTAATAAATAAAAGTTTAGAAAAAACACCTATGGCTGCATTAACAAGACTTACTTGTGGAATTCGAAAAAATTCCTTAATTGTTAACCTTCCTGGAAAATTAAAAGCTGTAGAGGAATGTTTTGAAATCTTAGAAAATATAATAAGTCATGGAATGGATGTGTTAAAGAATAATTTATTTGAAGTTAATAATTTGCATGGTCCTAGATGATATTTATTATTGTAATTTTTTGTATGATATTTTTTTATAAAATAAACGTTCAAAAAATACTAATTTATACATATTATGTCGACATTAAATAATAATAGTTTTAAATTTTCTAATCAAACAATTACACCTCATCCACAATATGGAAACTTTAAATCTATTAAATCATCTTCCTTAGGTAAAGCGTCGCCTGAAAATAGTCCAAAAAATTCATCAAGTTTTCAAATCTCATTACCTGTTAAAGAAAATCAAACACCATTTAATAATGTTACTACTGCTACAGAATCAACAACTTTCCTTTTTTCAAGTGCGGCAAAAAGACTATCTGAAGCCTTTGTTTTTTGGAAAATGAACAGTTTGGCAAATTTTAGAATTCCATCACAAGAATTTGTTGTTTTAGAAAAGGAATTAGAGAAACAAGATATAAAAAATAGTAAATGTAAAGAAGCTCTTAAATGGTTAATTAATAATAATGGTGACTATGAAAATCAATTTAAAAAATTTGGTATTTGTCTGTATATTGTTTCTAAACACATATATGTATCAAAACAAACAGCATTAGACGCTTTATATGAATCTGCACGTCAAGGAGCATTAACATTTTCGGAACTTCAGCATTCATACTACATTGATTTCATCAAAAAAATGGACCCAGATGTATCTTTAACCTTAGAACAGCTGGCATTAATAATTAAAAAAATTTTAAAAAAAAGATTCCCTTAATTTGTTTATAAATATGTATTATTCACAATTTAATGTAAAAATTAACAATATTGTAAATGCTTTATCATATGAAATATATTTAAAAAATAAATTCTTGTAAAATTTAAATATATTTTTTAAGTAGTAAAAGTTTAATTAACATTAATAATGGTAATACACAATGTAGTTTTTTTAAATAGTTTATTTATCATTTAATTTTTACAAATGTATATTAGCAAAAATAAAATAAAAACTAAATCAACAAAATATATTTTAATTATGTTGGGTGATTTTATTTTTAGATATATATTCCTATTATTTTTTAGACTATTTTTTACTACATGATAAATTAATTTTTCCTTTTCAACAGGTATTGTTTTCTGCAACATTAAAGCATACCTTTTACAATTAAAATCATAAGTTGGATTATCAATTAATTCAGTTAAAGAATCAGAAAATGTATTTAAATTTATATTCATTTTGTCAATCAAAATCCCGAGTTTTTTTTGTTCAATTATTTTAGAATTTTTACCGTGATCAGCAAACAAAGGCATTAAGATCATTGGTTTTCCATATGTTAGTGTTTCAATCATACTACTCCATCCACCATGTGTAATAATTCCTTTGTAATTTTTCTGCTTCATTAATGCAACTTGTGGTAGCCATTTCACTAAAAAAACATTTTCAGAATGCTTAACTATTTCTTTTTTCTGATTTTCAAATTTGACTATAAATGTTATATTAGGAAATTTCTCAAATGCATTGAATAACGAATATCTCATTATAAAAGGCATATCTGAAGTTTTAGCTATGGAGCCAAATGTAACTAAAAAAAAGTAGCTCTTTTGTTGTGTGATTTTTTTAAACCTTTCATCTAACTCATTATTTGTTTTATCAACGGTTATCCCTGCAACATTGTATATCATATTGGATGTTGGAGATGAAAAATCAAGTAATGGTAAATTATTAGCAATAATACTTTGTGAAGTGCTAGCAATATTCCATACATTATCTATTTTGCCCATACTTTTAGGAAATTCAATTTTGAATATATCAGTTACTTTCATTTTTGAAAAATAAGTATGTATGCCCTCCGTTACAATAGCCGTTAATAAATTTAAAATCCTTTCTGAAAAGTTCATTATATCTCCAAAAGGGGAGAAAAGTTCTGAGACATAACTTAATGGATAATTTACTCCTACTGTTTCAGGTTGTAGTCTATATATATTTGTTGCTGATAGCCAGTGAATATTTTTTATTCCTAAGGTTTTAAATAGACCCAGTCCACATGAGTCATATTGCTCAACAAAACCAATTTCAAAATTTTCATTAATTAATGACTGTATTAAGTTTTTGTTATTAATCAAATTATAACATCCATAAGTTAAAATTGATGAAACTTTAATTAATTTATACAATATTTTTGGATTTAATAATGAACTATCTTCATAAGGTCCTGGATTTTTCCAAAGTGTATCTGGGAATATTCCATTATCAAGACCGATGTTTATTCTCCTTCGAGACGTTGAATTTGAAAAATTTACTTTAACTAATGGGTCAATATCTGGAAGAAGTATTGTCTAAAAACTTATAATTTTTTTGTCGTCCTAAACTTACGACATCCAAACCGTTATCAGCTAATGATTTTGCAATTTTCTGATTAAACGCCACATGACTGAATGATAATGTAGGAACATAGAACAAAATCTTTTTATTTTTAGCTTTAGTATTATTACATTTAAGATGAGAATTATTATGTAGTAATGAGGTAGATAAATTGAAAAATAGAATAATTAAAATAAATTTTAATAATATTTTCGATGATATCAACATTTTATGATTTACTTCAACAAATAAATGTTATGTTAAAAAATGTTAATCGAATTATATTTATATTTACTTTAAAGAATTCTTTACTTGACTGTAGCCAAAGTATATCAACTGTGCCTCTTTTATCAATTTTTACAGGAATGAGGTCGAAATTATTATACTTTAACTTAAAAGGTCATATACATATGATCCTGATAATCAATTTTATCCACTTAAAAGGTAGTGAAGATTTTAATTTTATTGTTAGAAAGAAAAATAAACAGTTTGAATTCTTAGATTGAAGGACAGTAAATATAATGATGCACGTAACTTAAAAATACACTATAAGTAAAAAAATACCTCAACAATAACATGCAACATTAATCTGAGTAATTATACTTCATTCAAACTTCCTTGCCTTACTAAACATTTTATATATAACCTAGTTTTTGCTATTACTGGTAGAAAAAAACAGTTATAATTTACATGCTTTATACAAAAAAAACAAAAAACATATATAAAGATTATTTATAATAAAAAAGTATTAATCGACAATAGCATTATTTTTAGTAAATAAATTTATCATTTTCCTTGCTTAATCATTTGAGAAAAAGACATTTTAGGTTTTTCATCATCCCAATCATCCTGTTGGCAGACTTTAGACTGTACTCCTACAACTGCAGAATTCTTGTATTCTTCAACTGGAAATTCTTCAAACTCCTCTTCATTATCGATATGAGCCTCGACGGCTTCTTTTTCAGCAGCTAATGTTTTTAAGTCGGTAGAAGACATTATTTTAAAAATTCTATAGATATAATAAAACGATAAATATATGTAAAAACATAAAATGATGACAAAACAATCGTGATAAGAATAATTGAATAATTAATTAAATTAACAAGATGACAATTTTGCAATGGGAGATAACGAGGAAATTTTAACAACAATCTGTAAATGTGAAATTCGTTATACGATGAAATCTAAAATGTCATCATGTAACGAAAATAAACATACAATAAACTTTATACCAATTTAATTAAAGTCATTTAAAAAAGAATTTTTTTGTATTTCAATGGATTCTTTAAAAAATGAAGAAAACACATTTAAAGAGCCATTTCCTATAGAAAATTATATTTTTCGTCAACCACCTGGTTGTGCAGATGATACAGACTCTGATGATGATGAAATAAATTCGTAAGTTTTTATTTTTTACAATAATTTATAAATAATCATGTAGAATTATAAATAGTAAAAAAGATTTCGACGCCTTAGAGAGAGGTAGAAGATCCAGAAGTTCTTCGGTTTGCTCTGTCAGTTCTGTTATTGATGATTATATTCCTGAACAATGGATTTTAAAAGATTTTTATCTTCCTGATAACATTGCAATGAAAAGGCTAGGAGAAGTTTTAAACATTATTGAAACTGTTGTCACAATAGGAAACACAGAAAAATCTAATCAAATTGTGAATTTAGAAAGTAAAGTTTTTAATGAGGATAGGCTCTGTATTGGAGTAATTTACGATGTTATGGGATCAATTTCTGATCCAATCTATTGTTTAAGGTTCGATACTGAATCGCGTGCTCACTCCGTAAAAACTGGACAAACTTTGTATATTGCTGAGTCCGCAAAAGAATTTACAGAAACAATCTTCAAAGAGGCATTTGAATCGATGAAAGTTGAGAGTGAATGTTCAGATGATGATGAGTTTTAATATTTTTAGTGTCATATGTATAGCACAATGATATAATTTGTTGATTTTTTTGTTTATGTACAAATGTTATTTTTCATAAAAGTGTATAGGAAAGTAGGGATTTTTTTGTATCAGTTGTTTTTAAGGGAGAATGTATACTAACCCTGTTGAGGCTAGTATACTTACTTCCGTTTTTAAAATAGTTGACTTTGGTATTCACTATTTACATAAAATAAAATCTTAATATTTGTTTGCACTTTATAAATTTTATTTCAAACAATTGAATTTTTTTTATTTTAGAAGATATTCATTAATAAAAAATAAGTACTACTATCATGTTTAAATTTATTTTTAGTCACTAGAATTAAACATTTTTTATGGAAAAAATGTATTTATACATTGTATACTAAGTCGAAAAATAAAAATCTAATTTTGGTAATATAATCATGGTTTATAAAAAATTATAAAATGTGCAAAAGATATATTATGTTTAAAGGAACGTATTGATAAAAAGTAAATTAAAAGTTGCCTTGAAAAATAACATTTAATCGTTTAAATATGCTTGTGGTCCTTTGGGGAGAAGTTTATTGAAACTGCTGATTAACATTAGTGCCAGTGTTATGATTATGTTTTATATATTGTAGATCGAGAGTAGCAAACTAACTATTGAAATCAATAGTAAGATTTAAAAATTAAATCTTGTTTAATAATTTTCTACAATGTTCTCACGTGAGGAATCTAGAGTTCGATTAGGACGTATTTTTAATTTACTAGATGCTACTATATTAGAATATCAGCATCCTATCACTGGTTTATTTGAAAATAATCCTACTAATTTCCCAAGTAAGTAATAATATACTTGTTTGAGTACTTTATATTAAGATCATGCTTGGGTTCGTGATAACTTATATGCTGTACAAGCACTGTGGGCTTTATATAGAGCTTATAAAAAATGTGCCTATTCGGATGAGGAAATGGAAAATGTAAAAAAAATTGGCTATAGTTGGTAATTTTACTATTTAAGTTATAAGTATATTTTTTAGCATAAAAATTATGCAATCAATTATGGAATGTATGATTCGTCAAGCAGATAAAGTTGAACTCTTTAAATTACATCAAAGGCCACATGATGCATTGCATGCAAAATATTCCGTAATTAACAAAAAATCTGTTTCTGGTGATTTAGATTGGGGTCATCATCAAATTGATGCTGTTTCATTATTTTTACTAACACTTGCACAAATGACAGCTTCCGGTTTACAAATTGTTAGGAATTTCGATGAAGTTGCTTTTATACAAAACTTAGTATATTATATTGAAATAGCCTATAGAACACCAGATTATGGAATTTGGGAACGAGGTGACAAAACTAATCAAGGAATAACAGAATTAAATTCAAGTTCTGTTGGTTTAGCAAAAGCAGCAATGCATGCTTTAAGAGAAGTAGGTGATTTATTTTCAGATGGATCTAAATCTTCCTGTATCCATATTGTTTCTGATGAAATTGAACAATGTGATGCTGTGTTATCATCAATGCTTCCAAGAGAATCATTTTCTAAGGAAGTAGATGCAGCATTACTTTCTATGATTTCTTTTCCTGCTTTTGCTGTAGCTGATATAGAATTAATTACTAAAACACGAGCTGCTGTTTTAGAATTACTATATGGAAAATATGGATGTATTCGTTTTATAAGAGATGGTTATAAAACGGTATTAGAAGATCCAAATAGATTACATTACAATAATTCAGAACTGCAAAATTTTGAAAATATTGAATGTGAATGGCCTTTATTTTTACTGTTCTTAATAATTGATTCATATTTCAATAAAGATGAGGAAAAACTTAAAGAATATTGGACTCGATTGGATCATTGTTTAGTAACTGATGAAAATAACAAAGATTTAAATTTGGTCCCTGAATTATACAGAGTTCCTTTAAATAAAGTGCAAGCAGAAAAACGTGATCCAAAAAGTCAAGAACGAGAAGTTGGTGGTTTAGTTCCATTTGTGTGGGCTCAAAGCTTGTACATAATTTGTCTTCTTCTCCGTGAAAATCTTATAACAGCTCCAGAATTGGATCCGTTATCACGGAGATTAGCAATAACTGAGAAGAGACCACCTAGTGAAGTACAAGTTGTTATACTAGCAGAAACATTAGATGTTAAACAACAATTAGCAGAAAGAGATATTGAAGTTCAAACACTGGATGAAATTGATCCAATTTTTACAGTACAGCCAGCGTCTGTTTTTCAAAAAATTTTAGGAAGATTTGGTGAATGTAATAAATTAAAATTAACTGGACGTCCTGAGGATAGAGATATTGGATTATTAACTACATCTATCCTCTATCAAATTGGACAAAAATTTGTTGTTTTCACACCACAATTTATGGATCGTAAAAGATCACACCTATTTTATGATATTCGTATATTGATGGATGAATGGGCAAGTGAACTTCAATATATTTATACTTCATGGAATTCTGCAAATATGTCTGGACGTCCACTAGTTGTATTAGTAGTATCAAAACATATGTTACATAATAAAGATATTGATGAAAGAAATGAAGATGGATTAAATTCTATTGAAATGAAAGCAACTGTTATAGATACAATTTTAAAAATTAAAAATGGATATATTGATGGAAGTAGAGTTGTAATGGGTCATTTACACTCTTTCTTTAGAACTACAGCTATATCAAAACTTCATCTTCATGACCATTATTCACATCTTATAAATCATTCATACATTAATGGAAGTGCTCATAGAAGTTATTTAGATAAGGAAGAAATAAACGGTCCTAATTCTGATACACCAAGAAGAGAAGAAAGTGGAATAAAACGTTCAAATTCTATTAAAGATAGAAAACCTAAACAATTTAATGTTGTACATGAAACATCTCTGCGTCATAGATCAATGATATTTGATTCTAATGATGTTGATTTAATTCAACTTCGATTAGCTTATAATTCAGCTAAAATGAATAGTAATAACTCAATTCCATCAAGCCCTGATAAATTAATAGAAACATTATCCGATACAAGATCTTCAACTAGTCCTATGGAAATACCAGCAAATGCACCAGAATTTTTAGCCTCTGAATATGCTGCATCACCATTTGGGGAAGAATCGTGGCTTACTAATCATCAAAAAAATGAATTAATTGATATGAGTGATAATAGTTTGATTGATTTATTAAATGAAACAAATATATTGGAGGAGCAGGCAAGTATAATACATTGTCTGTGGATTAAACGTGGCCCAAATTGCCAAATTTACATAAAATCACATGATGCATCTGTTTCTGTACGTGAATTAACAGAAGAAGTTTATAGAAAAGCTTGTATAGGTAGAGAATGGACATGGGTAAGAATTTCAGCTGGTTTGTTGGATAAACAAATGGATGAATTGACAAAAAATGTTACACATTTAATGGTAAGACAAAAACAATTAACAGTTGGTTCACCATCAAAAACTGAAGAAGCAATAACTTGCCCAAAAACAAGAGAAGAATTACGAATAATTATTGGTCGAGCTTATAGAGATGACAAAAATGGAATGACATTAGCTCAAGAAGTTATAGTTGCATTAGGAAGTTTAGTTCGTACAGACCCTAAATTGTTCATTGAAATGTTTAGACTTCGTATTGGTCTTATTGTTCAGGTAATGGCTAGTGAATTAGCTAGAATCAAGCATTTAGGAGCTGAAGAAGCATCACTAAATTTATTACATTTAAGTCCTTTTGAAGTTAAAGAAATGATTCATGCTTTGTTAAGTGGACGATTGTTAGAAGAAACAAGTAGTAGATCATCTGTAGGTGTTGGTATAAGAGAAAAACGTACAGGAATGGAAAGTTTCAGAAAACAGATAGAAGAAAGAAAAAGTTTAAGAAGAAGTTTACGTTCAGAAGTTTCAAAACATGATAATATTGTTAATGCAAAAGAAGAAAGTAGTAGTGATAGTGAATTAGATGATGATTACCAATATGGTATATGGTTAAGACATAGAAGAATTGATGGAGCACTTAATAGGGTTCCACAATCATTTTATGCTACTATATGGAGTACATTAAGAAGATTTTACCGTGGTATTACTGTTGGTGGACATTATTTAGATTGGAGTTTAACACAAGAAATGACAACAAGAGAAATTAAATTTTCACTTCAAGTAGAGCATATTTTGAATCAAATTGTAGAACCGGAATATCGTGAAATTTTAGTTGAAGCTTTTATGTTGCTTGGGAATATCGATAAATTAATACAATGTGCTCCAAGAATTGATCATTCCCAGCCATTTGAATTAGATAGAATTGTTCGTGTTGCAAATGCATTATTTGTAGAACATAATCGTGAAATGAATACAATTGTTATGGAATGTTGTGGGAGCAATAATTTTTGTGATGGTGCTAGAGGAATTTGCCAATATTTCTATGATTCTGCACCAGCCGGTGAATATGGAACAGCACATTACATGATAAAAGCTCTCATGGATCTCTTTGCTTCTGACTTCTAATTTCATATTTTCTTGAAATTAAATATTAATATACGTTTTTTATCGTTCATATTCGTCAAGTTATATTTAACCTTGACAAATGAAAAAAAAATAGGTTTATAGAAATCATATGTTTTTAATCAAAACAATAATATTTTCAAAAATTCTACAAAAGTGGGAATTATTTAAAGTCTACCAAAATTTTCTAGTAATTTTATATTTTTTTTTAGTAATTTAAGAAAAATGATTATATTGACGTTTCATATTTTTTATTTATTTAAATGGTTCTTTTAGTATTCTCATCAAGTTTTTGGTATTTTATTGTAAAAAGTTTAATTATGTAATTTAAAACGATAATTTGTAACTGTTAAAAATATTATTTAACTGAATTCTACAAAAAAAAATCCAAAGTTACACATTATATAACTTCTACACTAACTTACGCAGTCTTTCCCTTGATTATATAACATTAAAAAATAAATCACAACAAAAATTTTATTGAGTAAGGTCGAAAAAAACATATAATAATTATGGAACATACATTATGACTTCTTTATTAACTTTATCTCTTTCAAGAAAACCTTTTGTTATCAGTCCTTCAACAATAACTTTAAACTCACTAAGACTAACAGCTAATTTTGTTTCTTTCATAGCCAATTGATGAAGACTAACCAATGTTTCTTGCTTGTTAAGTTTGAGAATTCGACAAGTAGCTGCTTCAAGAAGATTTTTTTGTGCTTCTTTTTTGTCTGCAGCAGACAACTCTTGCAATATAGGTGCTGCTTTCATATGTAATTGTCTGACGTTGATTCTTTGTTGAGGATGAGTAAATTGAGTATTAACAGTATAACACTTATTTGAAAAAATCAAAATATTTTCTCTACTTAATGATCTTATGGATCTTTCAATATCTTCTTTTCCCATTCCTGTTAGTTTTTGAACTTCAGTGGATGTTAGATGTTCATGACTATTAAATAAGAGAAGTACAGTTGCTTGAACCAAAGTCATAATTAATTCTTTTACACATGTATCAAACGTAGCTGTAATAACAACATCCGTCAAATTTGGTTGGTAATGAAGTCTTTTTTTCTTATGTTTTGGATTGTAAAACTTCTCAAATAATTCTTGAAATTGAATAAATTCTTGAGGATAAATAATATTTGATGTCAATGTCACCGGCCATTTAATAGATGTTAAAATTTTAACATCACTATTATTGTAAATATACATATCATGATATTCTGTTTTTGAAACATATTTTCTGAAATCTTGTAGAATTTGTCTTGAAAGTTCAATATCTAATAACATGCTTTCCATATGACTTATAATTTTATCACCAATTTGTTCTCTAAGCAATTGAATCATCTGTCTCTCTGCACTTTCATCATATGCGGTATCATTAAGAATCCTCTTTGCTAATAAACTATGATACTTGCTTTCAAATGGTCCTTTACCATCAACATGTCTTAATATTTGAACAACTTGTTCGAAAATTTCATTATCATCCTTTCGTAAATGCCAATTTTTCAGTACTTTATCTAAATATTTAGCAATTGTTGAACCAACACAAATTTTATTCGTACTTTTATTTAATGCTCTTCTGAAACTAATATTGATACAATCAATATATAATGGATCTCTATCATAGCAGTCTAGAAGTTTCTCAAAACAAAATTTCCTCAGTTCAATAAGGTCATTAATAAATTTCGTCTCATTTCCCGAATCTTCGATAATTTTACCTATTGAAGCTAGAATAAAATTAAGGAATGACTGAATAAATACTTTTGCATTTTCCTTTGCAACAGGTAGTAATTTGTATAACTTTTTCAAATGACAAATATTTTGTTCTTCATATAATACATTCATTTTATCATTACATTGATCCAAAAGATCAGTTATGGCAGTACAATATTCTAAACGAGCTGCCTCTAACATAGATATCTCAGCTTGGAAATAAACTGTATATTCTACATCAGAATTAACACTGAAGTTTGGATCAATTTTCCTATCGTTTGTAGTCAAACTCAAAATAGAATTCCCAGAATATTTTATGCCATCATAAGTTACAGGCGGAATATTTTTTCCCGAGTTAATATTTTTACACAAAGAAAATGTGTTCAAGCTAGTAGGACCTTGAGTGAATCTAATGGAACTGCTATCATTTGTTGGGTAAGCTTCTAAAATATTTATAAATGGTGATTCAATGATTTTCTTATAATCTTCATCAGTACTTTTAATTAAACTTTGTTTTGAATAACTTAATGGTAACAATATCAATGCCTCCTTCAATTTCCTTAATTCATCACAAACATAATCAGTCCAATCAATTATTGAATCATACTCAACAAGGCGTTTAGCATCTTCAGTATTATATTTCTTAAATTTTTCAAAAATATCATTTCTTAGTGATTTATCCATTCCAATTTCTGCCATTAAACTCCAAGTCTTTTGGTAAAATCCACAATCGAAATTACTATCTTTAACTATATTTCGAAGACAATTAATAAAACAGGTGCCAATTCTATCTTGATAAGATGAATATTCAAATGATTCAAATACCTGGCAAATTACATTATTGACGAGTTTCCTTATAGGTAACAATGTCGAATTGGCTAACAAACCATTTTGATTGAGTTTCTTAAAATATATTTCTAATTGATATATTTTAGAATTAACAGAATTATAAAATTGTACAAATTTAGATAAGAAATCGTAGTCACTTATCGTAAAATCACTTTCAACATTTATATATTTACACAACTCCTTAGGAATGTATTCTTTAAATTTCTTTTCTAAATGTGAATAAAATAATGCGACATGTTTTATGTCTATTAATAACTCCACATACTTCATGTTTTTGAAACCATTGAAAATTAAATTATCTGACTCTAGAAATTCATCAACAACTTTAATTAATGAGTTTAACAATTCATCTAGTCTATATTCAATTTTTATCTTCTTCGGGAATTCAAATTCATCGTGTATGTCAGCAGTTATGGAACTATAAAATTTTCCAAGCACTTTTCGTTCCTTAGAAGTCATCATTTTAAGATTATTACAATAAGATTTTTCATTTGTAGAGATACTGTCAGATAGTGCAGAACGATGCTCATTCAATAGTTTTAGAAAATTTGAGTCATCAGATTTCACTATATTCTGGGAGCTTGAGGACCAATCCATAATACAAAAATACAGGAATAAATTCTATGTTTTAGTACAATTACTAGCCCAATGAAGAATGCATGAAATATTCATATTGGAATTTAGATTAAAATCGTTCTAAGACATTGGTGTAAAAATAACCTGTGACAACATTGGTAAATAGTGCTTTGTAGTGGAAAAAAAATTTCTTTACTTTATTATCTGTAATAACAGTTAATTAAAAATTTTGAAAAATCAGGATTAATAGAATGAAGAATTGAGTCTTTTTATATCTTTATAGAATATAATAGTAGACTCCTTGGTAACAAAATAATAAGTAGTGTTGCTTTATCAACATAAATTTATATCCAAGGTGTGTTATATAAAAAATAAAATTAAATGTACATATTTAAAAGGAATTTTTAAAATGGTTTTTAATTTTACAAAAATTTAAAAGTATTTATACTCACAAAATGGTGCAGTATTAAAATTATATAATTGTTTTCATATCTATCATACGAAATTGCGCACAAAAAGAGTTATAAAGTAAATCAACATATACCTGCGATTGATATCAATATTTGAATTAACGATCAATACACATACAATAGTTAAAGTTATACATTCCATATAACAACATTTGTCGACGTGTATACTATTTCTTCAGTATTTTCAAGAACATAATTGTTTTTGAAAAATTATTACTGATTAAAACATTCTATTTATATAAAATTTATAAAATAAAATAAATATTAAAATCTTTTAAAAATGTCTAGTTCAGCTT
Organism: Strongyloides papillosus; assembly: GCA_005656395.1. Classification (NCBI taxonomy): domain Eukaryota; kingdom Metazoa; phylum Nematoda; class Chromadorea; order Rhabditida; family Strongyloididae; genus Strongyloides; species Strongyloides papillosus. Next base: position 164,468 of record SRSI01000052.1, read on the forward strand.
TATTTATTCTTGATTTTAAAGGTTTTGTAAGTTTTTTATTTTATCTTTTTTTAAATTTTTTTAGCCTTTAATGTCAAGAAATTATAGAGGAGATATTGAAATGAATGAAATAGAAAAGTTTCTTCCTCTAGTGCTAGAACAAGAAGAAGAAGGAAGTCAATCACCAGTTGTTGAAAAGGACGGAATAAACTTTTGTTTTATACGCCATAGAAATTTATATTGTAAGTAAATTTTTTTTAGAAAATATAAACAAAACATTTTTCAGTAGTTTCGATGTCAAAAAAAAACTCTAATGTTACAATGATGTTATCATTTTTATATAAGTGTGTTGAGGTATTTGTCGCTTACTTTAAAGATTTTGAAGAAGAGTCAGTACGTGATAATTATGTTGTTATTTATGAATTATTGGATGAGATGATGGATTTTGGTTATCCACAAATTACTGAAGGAAAAATTCTTCAGGAATACATTACTCAAGAAACACATCAATTAGAATTAGCTCCACGACCACCTATGGCTGTGACAAATGCTGTTTCTTGGAGGTCTGAAGGAATAAAGTATAGAAAAAATGAAGTATTCTTAGATGTTATAGAATCTGTTAGTTTGTTAGCCAATGCTAATGGCACTGTATTAAGAAGTGAAATAAATGGAGCAATAAAGATGAGAGTTGTATTATCGGGAATGCCAGAACTACGACTAGGATTGAATGATAAATTTTTATTCCAAAATATGGGACGTACCGTTAGATCAGGAAAAGCTGTTGAATTAGAAGATGTTAAATTTCATCAATGTGTTAGATTATCAAGGTTTGAAAGTGAAAGAACCATATCATTCATTCCCCCAGATGGAGATTTTGAATTAATGAGTTATCGTTTAAATACACAAATTAAACCTTTAATATGGGTTGAATGTTCTGTTGAAAAGTATGCTCATTCAAGAATTGAATTTATGGTTAAAGCTAAAAGTCAATTTAAAAGGCAGTCAATTGCAAATTCTGTAGAAGTTATGATACCAGTACCTTCAGATGCAGACTCACCAAAGTTTAAAACAACAGTTGGATCAGTAAGGTATGCTCCCGAGCATTCGGCATTCATCTGGACTATTAAAAGTTTCCCAGGAGGAAGAGAATATCTTATGCGAGCACATTTCTCACTTCCTTCTATATCCTCAGATGAAACAGAACAGAAAAAACCAATCCATGTACGCTTCGAAGTTCCATATTTTACAACTTCTGGTCTACAAGTAAGATATTTAAAAATTATAGAAAAATCGGGATATCAAGCTCTTCCTTGGGTTCGCTATGTTACACAAAATGGAGATTATCAAATTAGAATGTAAAAGTTTTATTTATCTAATCTACTTTAATATTATAAATATATTTTTATTGAATTGTTCTATATAAATTTTTAAGATGTATATTGTTAGTATAACAAAACAATAATAAAAAATATATTTTATTTATTTATGATGGTACAGGGAAAAAATTAAAAAGTAGATCATGTCACCAGTTAAAAGACCATAAACTAACTTTTAGTAGATAAGCCGCGCCTTCGTTTTTAAAATCATAGATTTGTGTTTTCATAAATTGAATTACTTAATTATGGTTTCTATGTCTGAATTTATTCCTAATTTCAATGATCCGGTAGTGAAAACTTCTATATATAATTTATTTGCATATAGTTTCACTATATTAGTATTTCCATTGGGATCAATGTTTTTTCTAAAATATATTGTCTTCGAGAAATATATGGAACTTGAAAATAAAGATGCAATGATGTTTTCAGCAATTATCGCCATAATAGAAGTTCATGCAGTATTATTTTATTGGATCTATCATAGTTACAAAGAACACAAACCAAAAACTTTCAAAAATGACTGAAATTTTGTATTCTTACAATCAATATACTCTATATCGGTCAACACTTTAATTAATTTGTCAAAAAAATTTTTTAAAAAAATGGTAAGACTAACGGTAAAACCATTACAATATCCATAAAAATCTTAAAATTTTTAATTATGAATAATTTAATAAATAAATGGCGAGAATGGAAATTTTTTCTTCGCAGGAGACATCATGTATTTAATAATTCGATGTACATCCCAAATTGTTTTAACTTTTTTAATTTAAATAAATACATACAATGTAATTTAAATATAATTTTATAATTTATTACGTTTAATGACGTCACATATTTATTTATAATATTTTTTTAAACGAAATATTTTTTTAGTCATTTTAGGATGCCTGTTGATCCTGATGTCTACTTAGGATTTGGCGAAGAAATTCATCCTTCACATTCGTATAAATTGAAGAGCCACTTTTTTCCACTAGGAAAAATTGGTGGTAAGCCTTCGTGGTTAAATCCAAAAAGTTTACCTACTTCACAGGAATTATCTTGTAAGGTATGTGGAAAACAAATGGCATTTTTGCTTCAAATATATTGCACCAATTCTGATGATCCACAACACGCCTTTCATAGAACTTTTTTTATTTTTCTATGTAAGAACAAGGATTGTTGTTCAGAGAATGATGCTTCGAATATTAAAGTCTTTAGATGCCAATTACCCCAAGTGAATGATTTTTATCCCACTGAAAGAATGTTTGATCCAGATATGGATAGTGATGTTGAAGATCCAATGTTTGATGAGAATTCTTATCCTCATTTATGTGAAATTTGTGGTTGTTTTGCTACGAAGAAGTGTGCTAAATGTGGTAATAAGTGGTATTGTTGTAGAGAACATCAAATTGTTGATTGGAAATCTAACCATGCAAAATATTGTGGAGTAAGTGAAAAATCAAATGATGATAATGTTGTTAATGGATATGTTAACGAGCTTAAAGATATCCTCCCTTTAAATGAATGTTTATTCAAGGAGTATAAAATGGAAATTGATATTGAGTATTTGAAAGGTTCGATATTAAATGAAATTGAGGATATTGAAAATGGAGGTAACGATGCAGAAGAAGAGGATGAAGCTCATATTTTAAATCAGATGAAAGAAATGAAGATTTTATCACAAAAGATAAAAGATATTAATCCAGAGGATGTTGAAGATATTGAGGAGGATAAAGAAGATATTTCATTTAAGATTTTTAATAAAGTTATTTCAATGAATCCAGATCAAATATTGAGATACAAACGCAAGGGAAATCCTCTTATTGCTACGGATTTATCTCCTTTTCCAAAAGAAATTCCTAAGTGTACCAATTGTGGGGCTAATAGAACATTTGAATTCCAATTGATGCCGTACTTATTAGATCTTATTGATGTAACTTACATTGGAAAATCTATAGATTGGGCTTCTGTCTATATTTATAGTTGCTCACAAAGTTGTGAAATCAAAAATCAAGGATATCAAGAAGAATTTTTATACAAGCAAGACTTTGTCCTCAGTGATGAAGATAAAAAATTATTGTAGATGATTTTACTATATACTTGTTAAGTTTTGTTATTGTTTTTTTTTTAACATTTGTTTCAAAATGGAAACTTATATTATAATAAATATATTACAACAAAATCATTTTTTTTGTTAAAAGTTATAAAAAATAGACATTATTGAAGTATAAAATTTACTGAAATGTTATTTTCTAGTAAAATATACAAAAATCGCACAAAAAAATTGACGCAAAAATATTATGTTTTTTATTGAAAAGTAAGTAGTATTATATTCTTTTGGTTTAATTAATATAAATTAACGTATTAACCTCCTAAAAATACTTCTTTTAATAGAAATTTATATATAATTATTGTATTTTAGTTTCAGATCCTTCATTATGAATAACCGTTATATATTTTTGGAAATCTTCATCTTGAATGGATATTTCCCCATGTATTTTTAGATGTGCTTTCATTCCTCTTTCAGAAAATCCTTTGTATGAACATATTTTACAAGTAAATGATTTTGAGTAATCATGAATGTTTTTAAGATGTTGAGTCATTTCAGCTGTTGAGGATGTATAACAATTACATTTTGGACACGGCCGTAATGTCTGTAAATATATTTTATCATAAAATAGTTGAAAATTTGTTTTACCTTACGTTGTAACTCTTTAGTAATCGTCTCATCTGGTTTTATCGTTCTATTTTTACAATATGTTTTGACATGTGCTGCAAAAGTTTCTTCTGTTGAAAATGAAGCACTACAACAACATTGAAATTTTTTTTCCGGTAATACTTGGTTAATACATACAGAAGTAGTTGATGGCGAAATATTTGACATTTGTGATGGTAATGATTCAATAAACATTTTTTTACACTGAAAATCTATAGATTGATTATTTGTAGTCAGATCAATTTTATTTCCATCTACTGAGGTTGTTCTTTTTCTAGTTAATTCAATAGAATTCTGATTCATATTACTAGTTGATATCGGTAAATCAACACTTTTTTCTGTTTCAACATTTATACAAAAACCATCATTTCCAATATTAAGTTTTTTTTGAATGTCAATTCCTAAACACATCTCTGATTTTACATAAATTGTACTATTGGTATTAAGATTAAAATCTTTATTAATGGCAATTGGTATAATAATTTGTGGCTGACCTAACATTTGAATCCCATGCGAATTATTATGTGTTGCAATTGGTAAAAAGATACAATTTTTGGCAATATCTCTTATCTGTGGAGATACTTGTAATGAATTATGTTGTTGATGTAATGGTAATTGCGGTGGGGGAACTAAAATATAATGATAAAGAATTTTATAATGATAATGTTTCTATACTTAATTATCTCACATCAAGATGTTTAAAATTTGATAAGGTTATCTTAAAACATGCAATTTTAAACTTACAAAGTGTTTTTGATGACGATAAACTTGTCATCTGTAAATTGTTTCCTATTGAAGGTGAGCATGTTTGACTTCTTGGGAATATGAGATCATTACAATAAAATTGCTTATGAATTTTTAATGTATCTCCATTTGAAAATGAAGCATTACATTTGGAACAAATAAATTTCTTAAAACTTTCAGATATGGTAGATGTTGATAAATTATCTACCGTCCAAAGTATAAATCTACATTGATCTATAGGATTTAAATAGTATCCTGTGATTTCTTTTCCTAAAAATTTATTATTACTACTTTATTTTTGCAAAAAGTCTTTACCATCATATACCATGAAACTGTTAGCTTGCTTTGGATTTTCTGCAATTTTTAAATGACTAAGGAATGTTGATTCGAGTACTGTATATGTGAAAGAATGTGTCTTTCCTGCTAGATCTTTGATCATAAATTTTATGTTTTCTGGATCATGTGGTAAAGATATTCGAACTGGGTAAGGACCAATTGTTTGAAAACTCGTCAAACTTAAAACTCCAGGATTTAGTAGTCCTGACATCATAATGTAATTTTTATTATCTGAAAAAGTTATTAATAGAAATTTTAGAAAAATTATGATATATAATTTTAAAAGCATACAATTCATATGATGATAAGTGTAAAAAGGAAGAATGTCTTTACTTTTGAATGCTTATCTATTGATAACAATTTAGCTTTTACGATCCATTATACCAATTTATCTCTGATAAATGACTGTACAAATTCTATTATCTCGCTGTAATTAGAAAGCTTGTTGAAGAATAAACATAACACACTATTATAAAAAGACAAAAATTGATAAGAGCAAAACAGCAAATTCACAAAACAAACTTCGATAACATGATAAAACAACAGTCGAAAAGTGCGCTAAAATGAACATTTTTGATATGAAATACTAAAATGATAAGAAAAATGATCGAAAGCGTATACACATTAGTGTAATGATCAAATATTGTTATCTTACTTTATAGCCTAAACATTGAAACCCATATGCCATAAAAAAAGATAATGCATTTTTCATCACTTTATTTTTCTTATCTAAACCACAAATCTCTATGTGCTTATCTATGAATTTGTTAGGCGGGATAAGAGTATGAAAAATAACGACCTTCACCTGATAGAAATATAAACGATGAAGATTGTGGTAGATAAGAAATCTCTGTGCGCAAGTCTAACTAGTGACTGGCAATAGGAGAAATGATATTAATCAGCTTTATACTCAAAGGACATGGTAGTTGTTTATATCATATAGTGATTGTCATGAAATCTTAGAAATCTATTTAAATAACATTTATATCATCTAAAATTATCTATGTTCATATCTAAAATTGCTCTCTTGAGAGATTTTAAGTTCTATGTAAAAAAACAAAACTTTAAAAACTACCAAATATAATTTTTATTGCGTTATTATACACCTGCCTATATATAATATAACTTGAATCAGTTAAAAAAAATTAATTTAATTTTATAAGTACCACAAAAATATGGACAAACAATTGTTATCAATATGTCGGAAAAAATATATTATGTAAATGTGACAGTGTCCTTATCCAAATGTCCAATATCACCTATACAACGGATGCTGACATTACCATTCGGCCTGATGATCAACCATGTGATCGAAGTGTTTCCTAATGACATTCTAAGCCATGCCTCTGGTGGTAATTGAAGAGCGCGGCAAATAAAGTATCTAATGACATTAGCATGACAAACGATAAGCTCATATGAATCTTTTTCTTGTTTTGGTTCTGCTCTATGGATGTATTTCCGAAATGCAGCTTCAATTCTTGCTCCATCCTCGAAGAACTCCTCAAAAATAGAATCATTTTACAAATAAATGTAACCGTTCATTTGCCTAATTCATGAAACGGTTGTAAGACCTACCTGTGCTAAAGGCTTCCAATGACTAACAGCTGGTTCTGGAGGATATGGTGCCCCTTCTTCAAGCATTGAATCACTTTTTGATTCTATCTCTTTCATTTCCTTCATCATTAGTTGGGCAGTCTCGGTAGCTCGATTCATAGTTGAGTAAATAACTCTATCATATTCAATACCATTTGATGAAAGCCTCTTCCCTAATAAGATCGCTTGTTTTTTTCCAAGATCAGTCAAATTTTTATCAATGCTTTTTAAATGGTATTGTCCATGTCTAATAAGAAAAATATTGCGTGTTGCCTTGGGAGTAACTTCTTTTAGTAATTCTTTTCTTTCTTCTTCTGTAGCGTTATTCCATTTACTCGGTTTTATCATTAATTTTGAATCACGCCTAAATTCATAGTTAAAAATTAGAAATAAATATTTAAAATACCTACAAGTCCCAATTACTATCCCATTTTTTCTCAATTGGAAAATACGTTTCTTTCTTGAATTTTTCTTTCTCAAATTTTACATCCATACCAGCTGATTCTTTAGCATGGGCCTCTCTTAATGTTTCGTTGTAACTACACATTACCCCAGCTGCAGCCGCCAATGGAAAAGAAATTCCGACTGCTTTTCTGAGCATTATGTAAATATTCTAAAAGATTTATTATTCGGAAATCTAGATGATAAATTTAAAAAACCCTACTATTATACATGAACATAAATAAACAAAGATAACAATAACTACTTTATCACATTAAAAGTATATTAAATTAATAAGATATTGATAAGAATAAATTAGAAGCTCACTATATGCATAAGCAACTAAACAAAGTCTGTGCTCATAATTCCAAAGAAAAATTCTTCATAAGATCTGAATTTTTGAGCGGTAATGAAAATCCCCAAACTATGGTATTATACAATGAATTAAATTTGATGAAATGGATGATATGTAATTTACCAAACACTTTGAGTGGTATTAACTATTCTTTCGCTTGATACTTTTTTTTCTCTCATTATTAAATACCAAGATATTTTTTAATGCACTCTCTATAGATTATCTTGACTGTTCATTATCATATTGTTTTTATATATTTGATATTTGCTTCAGTTGGAATTATTTCATTGAATTTAATGAATTTTCATATCTAAATATCCATACTTTTCAGAAGTTTAGAATTCCAATTTACTAAGATGTCTCTTAATGAAAGAAATCGTAGCGGTGAAGAAAATGATCGCATGAAACAGTATAAGAATGCTGGGAAACATGACGTTAGTTTACATTTTACCAATGCAATTGTCTATAATGATGATAACTTTTTTTTAGGATTTGCGTAGAAGACGTGCCGAATGCTCAGTTGAGTTAAGAAAACAAAAACGTGAAAATGACCTGATGAAGCGTCGTATGATTACAGATACGGATCTTGACAGTCATGCAGATGACATTGAAGTCGAGAATACCGTTGATAGTATTTCCAACATTAAAAAGGAATCTAAAGTTAAAATAACACCGGAAGAAGCTGTTAGAATTCTATCAAACAATCCAACATTAGATCAAATGAGAGAAACATTTGAAGCTATCAGACGTTTACTTTCTAGAACAAAAAGTCCACCTGTTGATGAAGTAATAAATGCCGGATTACTAGGAGCATTAGTTGAAGGCCTCAAGGTTCCAGATCATAAAGTTCAGTTTGAATGCGCCTGGTCCTTGACAAACGTTGTATCTGGAACATCTGCACAGACAGTTGCTGGAGTAGAGGCTGGATGTTGCCCACTGCTTTTGGAATTGTGTAAGGGATCTGATATTGCTTTAGCTGACCAGTGTCTTTGGGCTATGGCTAATATTGTTGGTGATTCACATGAGCTGAGGGATTATACTATTGGACTCGGTATCATTGATGTCCTTGAATATATGAATTCTCATATCGGAAACTACAAAGTTGAGACAGTTAGAACAATAGCCTGGACTCTCTCTAATCTTTGTCGTCATAAACAACCTCATCCACCATTAGATGTTATGAAGAAAATATTCCCTCTAGTATTATCAATGATGCAATTCAATGACAAAGCTGTTGTCCAAGATGCGTGCTGGGCTTTATCATACATGACAGATGGATCTGATGACCAAATAATGATTGCAGCAACAAAAGAATGTATCAAAATTTTGGTTGCTATGATAAGCTCTAACCGCGATAGTTGTGTGGCACCTGCTTTACGTGTCTTTGGAAATTTTGCAACCGGGAATGACTATTTAACACAACTTGTAGTTGATTCTGGTATCTTGAAGAAAGTCTTAGCCAATCTTATTGCTAATGAAAAACCAGTGATTGTAAAAGAATGCGCTTGGTTGTTGTCAAACATTCTTGCTGGTAATCAACAACAGATTCAGGCGGTTATTGATGCTGGGTTGTTATTACCAATTTTAACTATTTTCAAAAGAGGTGATTTTAAATCAATATATGAGGCTTCATGGGCAGTTTCTAATTTGGTTCAAGGTGGAACTTCTAAACAAATATTTGAGCTTTGGAAAGTTGGTGGTTTGGAAATATTGTGCTTACCACTTAGGGGCTCTGTAAACAATGATGTTTTTGTCAACCTTCTTGATACGATATATGGAGTTTTGAACACTGCTCGTGAGTACTATCCAGAAGTTTTTACTGAGATGAAGGATCAGATAGAAGAGTGTGGTGGACTTGACACCATAGAACACTTACAACAAAGTGAATCTGAAAAAGTTTACCAACAAGCTTATAGAATTGTTAGCGAATTCTTTAACGACGATGAAGAAGACGATTTAGTTGATGAAAATGATCAACAAAGGAGTAGTTTTAACTTTTAAATATTTTCTTCTATCTTTTTTCGTGAAGGTTTACATTGTTAGAATTATATAATTAACCAATAAAATTTGTCAATATTAATATTTGCTCTAAGTATTATTATACACATTTATTGCAAAGGTAACTACATCAAGACATGCTTTATATTTTTTTATTGTCATTTCGATAATATTTATGATGTTTGTCTTTTTCGTTACAAAATTGTTTTACAGGGATCCGAATAATCTTTGGCAGTGTGTAAGTATAAATTTATAGTTATAACTTGGGTGTGTGTCACGTTTTTTGTACCATGCTTTATGTAGGTAAAAGTGACTTTACGAGAGACGAAAATTTTTGTCTAATTGTATAAAAATATACATGAGACAATTTGTAGAAGTGTTCTTGTTTGACATAATTTTGTTCTTATAGATAATATATTATTTCTTTACAAATATTAAAAATACCAAAACCAATTATTTTATTGACATAAAAAATGTTTTTCAAAAGTAGAATATTTATCATATATAGCAAAATAAATTCTATTTTATATATTTATTTGCTTTATAATCAAAATATTTTAACAGTTTTATTCTTTTTTTTGCATATCCATTTTATTATATATTTTTAATTGGTAAATCGTATTTCTATATTCAAATTCCCTTTTTATTTAATACCTACACAGTGTTTTATCATATTGTTTTAGTTTCTTTTTTTTTCGTAAAACACTATAATGGATGATAGTATTAACATACAAAATGGACAATCTTTTGACATTGATAATTCAAATAATAGTCAATGGCAATTAGATGGAAACGCTAACGGTATACGAATTGAAAAATTGGACTATAAAATTGGTGAATTAAGTGCAGAATTAATGGATGAGAAAAGGAAAAATAGAAAAGCATATGATTATTTGTGTAGATTAAGTGAAGTAAGAACATGGATTGGTGAAATATTAAATGAAGAAGATATTCCAGCTCCAATAGATCTTGAAGCAAATCTTTCAAATGGTGTTTTACTTGCTAGAATTGGTAATAAGATTTCGCAGACAGAAGTTCCGCTGTCAAAAATTTACGACATTGATCAAGTAGGTTTATTTTTGCTTTTTATACAATCATTTAAAATTTAACCGAAAGTTGGTTATTATTTTTCACTGAGTCATAGTATTACTCATTTAATAGTTTGTAAAGTGATAAGTTAAAATGTAGAAATTTTTATGGAAATATTTTTAATGACTAATTTTATGAAATAAGAAATTTTCATGTACATATTTGTTATCTTTATTCTACCCATCATGGTTGATATATTTTTATTGTAATATTTATTGCATTTTAGTTAAAACATAAGAAAGAAGGATTACATTATAGACACACTGATAATATAATGTTATGGAGGAATAGTTTAACATATGTTAAGTTTCCAGAAATTATAATTCCTGAAACTGTCGATGTTTATCAAGGAAAAAATTGTGGAACAATTTACTGTCTCTATACATTAGCAGTATATTTATTTAGATTAAGGAAAGGACCACCAATAAAAAATCAAAGTGGTAGTATTGAATTTAGACAATGTGATATTGATAAAATGAAAGAAAGATTAGGAGACATGAATCTCCCTTCTTTTCACAATGTAGACGATATATTAAGCAATAGATTTGAAACTGATAGAAAAGAAAGAGCGAGAATTGTTTTGTTGATTAATCAGTTATTGGAAGAAAGTAGTGAGATTAAAACAGAAGAATTGAAGAGCTTATTAACCAATACAGACGGTGATTTCTTATTCTTCAAAGAAGATTATATCATAAGTTACTGGAATTCATTATTAGCAGCAAAGGGAACCGACGGAAATATTCTAAGTCATGAAGACATACAACTTGTGATTAATGATGTTAATGATGGAGAAAATCTAAGCAATTTAAATAAATATTTACTTGGTAGTACTGATCTTAATAATTTAAAAGTAATTTTATATGAACTTTACGGTGAAAAAGTTACTGAAAGTGTTACAAAACTCTATGATACACTACTAAGAGAAAAAAGATTGGAAAAAGATGGAGATTTGAATTTGGAGGAAGTTTTGGAAATCATTCTTCTAGGTAACGCATGCATGAAAGTTAAGTTATGCGTAACTCAGGGTTCTGTGGAGGATGTATACGAAGCTTTAAGTGACGAATCCTTAAAGCTTATTGATTACATTAATGATAATGCTAAAAATATTTATTATATTGGACTGACAAATGAAATACATAATGATGACAATGTTATGGGTCCAAATGAACTAAAAACATTTATTATCAAAATGAATAATCTTTCAAATAAAGATCTAAAAGTTATGGAAATGATCGAGAAGTTAAGAAATGGTGAAAATAGTGACAAATTGGAAATAATGTTTAGAGATTTAGAAATTGAGGAGACCAAAGATGAATATTTACTTTTGTATTTTTCTACAATTTCGAAAGAAAGTTCAATAAGATTTGTTGATTATAATGATGTTGTAAATATTGTTAACGACATAAATTCGAAAGCTAATGAGGCTAAGAAAAATGGTCAAGAATTATGGCTTATAAATTCTGCTTTAAGAAATGAAGAACCATACAAATTAATTGAAGTTTTGAAATCCACTCATTGGTATAGTGATGGAGTAGTAAGAGATCATGTTTTAAATTGGTATCCAGCAACTTTTGATAAAGCAATTGCAGAAAAAGGAATAGACGTAAACAAAGAATTGAAATGGATAAAATATGAAACTGATGTTGGTGTATTTTATATAAATGATAGTGATTTTTCTCTAGGCCCACAGGAAGTTTTTGAAGATAATTATATAACTGAATTGGATGTAGAAGAAATAATTGAAGCAACAAATAATGGCTTTGATGATTACTATAAGATAAACGAAAATAGCATCATTAAGGGCCAAAAAGTTATAAGAAAACATCTCGAAAATAAAGCCAACATTAGAGATATTGAAGAAAGAACAAAAGCTGCTAAAATTATACAAGATAATTTTAGAAAATATCGTAGAAAACAGAATCTAGACACTCTACAAAATTGCTCTGATCCACCATTAAGTTTGGTGAGGAAATTTGTTGATCTCCTTCGGCATACGGATTTAGATTTTGAAGAAGAACTTACTGCTGAAAGGGCTAAAAGTCATGTTACAAGATTAATAACTAGTAATAGAAATATGGATTTAGACCTTGACGAATTAGATCACAAGATAGGACTTCTCGTTAGACATAGAATTAGTTTAGAAGAAGTAATGGCTCATAAAAATAAAGTTGCAAACAAAATTTCAACATATCTTAACGTCCAAGTTTCTACAAAAAGAAAAGAAAAAATTCAATTAAATGTTTTGCAACAGTTAATATTTCATTTACAAACTGAACCTCACTATTTAAGCAATCTTTATTTTACTTCTGATGATGAGAATTTATATGAAAAAGCATTATTACCATTATTTAATTTTGTTTCTGAGAAAAGAGAAGAGTTTCTGTTTGTTAGGTTATGTAGAGAAATTCTCAAAGAATATATAGACTCTCTGAATGATCCAAAAAAATTCATTAATATTAATGATCAAAATGGGTATAAGCTAGTAAAACTTTTACGTAGTTTCTTTCAGACATTACCTTCATACGATGTTCTTGGAATTTCCATTAAAGACGTCCATGCTTCGTACCATTCTGCAGATCATTCATTAAGAATAAATTTAAACCCCACTTGTATGTTCGAGGAAAAATATAAAAGATCTCCAACTGACATTTATGAAGCTTTAGCTGATGATGATATTTTAAAAGTTTTAAATGAATCTAAGAATTTTATCATACAGTGGTCTAAGGAGTTTGCCAATCAATTACTGAGTAATTTAAGTTTACCTAAAAGTGTAAGGTATCTCATGAAAGTTACTCAAGTTGAATTAAGGAACAAATTTGCAAACTTAAGCTCAAATAAAGTTTCAAGTATGGTATCATTTTTTTTGTGGAAATGTTATATTGAGCCAGCTTTAGTGGATGGTAAAATTTTTAAACGAGAGAGTGGATTAAATTTTAGTGATGATCAAAGTGAAAGATTGAATATGATATCTAAATTAATTGGATATGCTTCAATGGGTAAAAGTTATGGTTCTCAAGAACCACATTTATTTTCTTTAAATGATACTATAGTAGAAATACATAAGAAATTTTTAGATTTGGCTAATGACTCATTAGAAAACATAAATTTGGATAATATCTATGAAATTACTCAGTATTCATCAATTTTGTCTTCTCAAAAACCTACTCTTTATATTGCATTAGAAAATTTGAAATATTTGGTTAATTTATTGAAAAAAAATAAGGAATCTGTTTTTTGATGAATCAGGAAGTAGACTGAAAAAGTTGTTTGAAACAATAGATATAGTATATGATGAAGAAAAAATTGGTGATCATTTAACACTATCTCTTTCTGCAATGCCACCAGAGGAAGTATCACCTTCAATTGATTCAAAGGAATTATTTGTTCAAACAAAAGATATTTTATTGATCTTTTATTATGTGGAGTATATGGTGATACAGTTCCTGAAGTTTTATCAACTAAAATAAATGAACAACATGAAGAGGTCTATACAAATATATTAAGAATTCCGATGACAATTTTGCCTCATGGAAGAAGAAAAAAGAGAAGATTTGTGAAAATCTAATATCATTGGCAAATGTCGGTATAGTTTCGCGTAATAACGACTACCAAACATTAGTTAATCAAATTGCAGATGAAATTATAAGACAAGGAGAATATCGACAAAATCGTGCTAAACAAATTAATCACTTCCAAGAAACTATAAAACGTTTGGAAGAATAAAAGAAAGGATTATGAAGATCGCTTAGAAAAATATAAACTCTTTTTGGATTCATGTTGGAAAATATGAAGAAAAATAGTTTAAAGCCAAGAATTAAATCAGAATCTCACAGAGCATCAAAACTTTTAATGATAGGGAAAAATTATTGAATCCTAAAAGTATTAAAGTAAATGGTGAAAAGATGTTAAAGAAAGAAATTTTAAAAAGTTCAATTTTTCGTGCTAAAGAGTAAGTTTATAACAATCACATAATACATATATTTTTTAGACTGTCGAAAATTTAATTTCGAACTAAATTTCAACTGGTGTTAATAAATTGATCAGTTTGAAGTTGTTGTTAAAAAGCCTAAAGTAGATCCTGTTACGGTTTTTATTAATTTCCAAGAATTACTAGAAACATGAATATAATCAAACGATTTCCATTCCTATTACGGATGAAATTTCTGTTTAATGTCGGGCCTTGATTGGTTATATTAACAAAAATTTTACGCTAAATAATTTATCTGTTTATTACTTTTTATTATATCCAGCCATTAATAATAAAAATATCAGTTTACAGCATTTTTTCTCCTAACTTTGAGGTAATCCTTTTTATTTTAACACACCAATTTCTTGGTTTAGTTATCTCTATTATTTGTAATAATTTGCAATTCACAAATCATTGTTGCATCACAACTGTTAACTTTTTAAACTTGATAGACCTTTTCACCTATTAACAGGTCATATTTATGGAACGTGATATGTCTTCGATGAATTGGAACCTGGCGTGTTAAAATTGAACAATAAATCAACTTGTTATGTAAAAAGTTCGTTAACTTTATTAAGATGACCTTTTTATATTAATTGTTTTATTAATGTCTTTTTGTAATTTCTATTGTAATTACGTAATATCTGTTAAGAAATGTGTATCTGACAGTTTAAACTGTTACTTGATCTTATTTCGTTTTCCTCCTTTATTCAACTATTTGAATTCGAAAAAAAGTAAAGATAATAAATCTTCCTATGTCATTTTATTAAACAATCTTTAACAATTACTGTTATGTTTAAAAAATAATTTTTAAAGTATGTCAATTTTAAGTATTGTAGCAAAGTGGGTCATCTTGTAAATGATCTAATAATTATGTATAAGTTGCTTTAATACAAGATACTAGCATATCATTATTAGAAGACGAGTGTTAAGAAGAAGATGTTTAAGTATGTTGTATTTATGTATAAATATACTGTTAAAATACTACAAATTTTGTTAATTTAATAAGTAATGTATAATTTAAAGGTAATTTAATTTAAAGATAAAATATTTTAAAAGTTTTTGTGCTCAAATATCATATGCATATGTTTTATTAGTAACTTATAATCTTTTCAAATTATGTTTGATCTTATTAATCTTTACCATCCACATGGTATGATTGTATAAAATTGACTGATTATAATACTATTCGGTTTCTTTTACATAAGCATAACTTCCTTTAAAATAAAAAGATATATTAAGAGGATAACCAGATAATCTTTTTTTAGTCTTTGTTGACCGTGAATTGCATAGATGGAACAATAAACAAATGAAGGGTAAATTTAAAAGAGCAAGTGATTAAGCTTAAGATGAACCTGTCAATTACCGTCTTTGGATAGATACTAATGCATTTTAGATATAATAAAGTGGTTGATTAGAAATAAAAGTTCAATACAACTAAATAACTTATCCGATTTTAAATGTTGAAGAATTCTAATTAAGGTGATCAGGAGATAAGAAGAAGATACTAATATCGTAACAATTAAATTAATGCCGAAAATTTTAAGTCGATTTTGTGAATAATGAAACTTATCTTATAATTAATATTGAAAAATTGTAATTTTAAATTTTTTATTCTCTCCTTAAATGAAATTTATTTTTTTAACTAATTACTAGAATTGAAATTAGGATAACATATATTTAAACAATATATTAATTTATGACTTCCTTATCAAATTCATTTGCTATATCACCATTCAATGATACTCTTCGTAGTAGTGTAATCTTTTTTTTTCTCGAATTTGTTAATCAAGAAATTGATGTTTATTTGTAAAAAAACAAATATTCCACACATTTTCATTTAATTATCTGTATCATTTATACTAATAACATGAATTGCCGTTCTATACTGTAAAAACAAACTAACTGTTTTGATAAAACCAATTAAGAAAAACTTCATGTATCACATGTTAATAAATCAAATACGACATAATGAGAAAAAAATCTGATAATTTATTTTATTTAATACATTTGATAATCCCTTTTTAAATATGTTTAACTATCAATGTTAGTTTATGTATGAATAATTATCAACATCAAAAATAGGTTGATTTTAATGTTAGTTAGAAAAGTTTCAATTATATATCAAATTTACTACAAAATAAACTTAAACTTTTAAAATAAAAGGATAACTTCAGTTGTGAAAATGATTAATTATCTGATTAATGAAAAAAGATAAAAAAAACATGTAATGAATAATCATTTACAATGAAGTTTAATAAATGTTATTTTAAGCGATTTACAAATTATAATTAGTTAGGATACAATTTGATGAATATTAGTGTCATTATTTTTTATATATTTTGTCATTTAAAATTATTTCTTTATTTTAATGTACATATTTATATAATAAATTTATACTTCATAAAAAGATCTTTTTATGTCACGTTAACTATCATTTCAATAATAATTCCAATTTTGTTTTGCCATTGTTAATAATCTCTAGGGAAACTTTTTTCATTTTGTGCTTTCTTGTCTACACAAAACATAATAATATTTTTAATGTTAAAATGATAGAGTAATATTGGTATAATTTATAATATATAAAGGATTTTAAAGATGGGAAATAGACGTTTAATTATTTATGTTAAATATATTGTTTTTAACTAAAATTAAAATGATATTTTTATAAAAATAAAACCATCTTACACATAATAAAAAATTTTCTATAGATATATAAAAAATAGTGTTGCTATAAAATTTAACTATTAATTTCTTTGTATTATATTAGTATCAGAAAACTGTAAACAGATTTTATTTTTACTTATTAAACTTAATTTATGTAGATATTTAAAATTTTTACCAAAACAGAGAATCATTAACTATCCCTTTTCAAACTACATTCCCATAAATATTTTTATTCAAAATTGCCAAGCTATCTTACCATATCTTTTAATATCTTTACCAAACAAACCATCATGTATTTATTTGTGTAATACAAACTTGCCTACACAAAATATTTGCTTCTTTTCCATGAATTAACTTTCTATGATAACATTTATCATGATAATAATAATTAAACATCCTCTATTACAATGTCAGGAAATTGAGATGTGCAAGATTACTGTGCCTCTTTTAATTATATTCTACTAACTCAACGTATCATATTTTATGAAAGAATAAAAAATAAAGTTTATTTTATTAAATGTAAATATAAGGGAAAAGTGATAATATGATAAATAGAACATGCTATTACATGTTGGTTGATAATGTTGATCATAATCATTTTCATTAAGAAACAGAAAAAAGATAATAATGATAAGTAGAAAAGTATTTGTGTTAAAGTATGTAATATTTAAAATAATTATTAATGCTTTATAATCTATAGAAAGAGAAATTAATGATAATTAATTCAAAAAATAATCCTTGAAAAAGATACGAAAAGAAAAAACTATAATTAATATTTATTTGCCATATTTTTTCGTAAAAAACATAAATATTTTATATTATGATATAAACAAAAGAAACTATTTATTTTTGAGTATATAATATGGATATAGATAAAAATCTGTTTGTTCCTTCTTCATAATAATGTATTTAAAATGACAATCTTTTATTAAAAATATAGATTTTCTTTAAAATTACTATTATAATAATATCAATTGTTAATATTACATTTTAATACAAAGTTTTTTAAAAAAAAAGTTTGCATTTTACTATTCAAAACGAAAACAATTAAAAAAAAACTTAATATTAAAGATTACATTAGAATACCCTTGAGCAATTAATATGCCGTAATTATTGTAAAATTTAAACATTCTACATAAAAATTAATTTAAATTATCAGTAATAAAAAACTCTCAATAAGAATATTATATTAAAATATACGAAATTTACAGTAAAAAAGATCATATCATTTGATAATTTGAAGCTAATGTTGTTTTTTTTTTATAAAATAATGGGATTTATTAGATTATTCACTATTTTCATTGTTAGATGTTGTATTATCTTCAGATTTTTGTGAATTTGTGTTACATTCTGGAGAAGATGGTTTTGATGTTGTTGATTTTCCATTTTTTTTATCATCATTGCTAGTGAAGTTGTTAATGTTAACTGGTAGACCGATGTGTGGACTAGAATGGAGAAATAATTAGATATACGAAATATTATTTAACTGTATATAATATTTATAATTCGATGAGTGTCACTTTAGTTGTTTAAACAACAATCGTTAAGATATCATATAATATGGTATATATGTTAAGTTAAGCACTAATCGACATTGACACTCAAGACAAATGGTTTTGAATTTTTTTATGTGTATTTTTGAAAAGGCATTCGTAACCGTAAGGAGAAGAAAGAATAAAACTACCATGTCTGTGGGGGTGCACACAATAAGTCTTTAATATTTTAAAATGAATTAAATAGAATAAAGACTAAATTGACATAATCGAAGAAGAAATTTTTTACAATTTGTGTTAACTTGTATATAAATTTTAATTACCTTTTTGATAAACTCTCATCTGATACATCATTTTTCGATGCAGCAGCTACAGCCGCAGCACGCAGTAGTAGTAGTAGAATCTAATGGCACACTAGAAGAAGGAGTTGGAATAGATGATGTTGTTGAAGAGGATGATGTTTGTGGAGCTACAGCATTAGAATTCATCATATTATGAAATAAATTATTTCCTTGCATTTGAGGAAAAGCTTGCATCATTTGTAACATTTCTGGTCGTATACCCATAGGCATTTGTCTTGACATTGCTGCTAATGCAGCCATTTGTTGTTGCCATTGAAGAAAACCGTTTGTGGAAATGGAAAATTAGGTAAAGCTTGATTTGCTGTACTCATTAAAGGATGTGGAAAGCCATTTGAAAAAACACCGGATGGAAAGGGCATATTTGATGAAGAAAGTGATATAGATGTACTGTCTTTGGTGATGAAACTAATTTATTTTCGTTATGTGATGTTGAAGTTGCAGAAGTAGATGATGGTGTTGACGTAATTGTATCTGCAATAGACCATATTTTAGATTTTTTGGAGATTGTCCTTCTGTTTTAATATTGGTGAAGTTGTCTCATTAATTGGTGTTGAAGTTCATCAATTGATGTCTTCTTTTATTGAACAATCAAAGAGATCAGATGTAGAAGATGAAGGCCTTTCATTTGGATTGATATCATAGATCATCCATCATCCTCACCTGTCCTATTTCTTGGAGCCCATGTCCTTTTTTTCTTTTTTAATCTTCTTCTAGCATTAGCAAACCATGTACTAACTTGTGTAAGTGACATTTTTGTTAATAAAGCTAACATAATTTTTTCTGCCTTTGTAGGATAAGGATTCTTCCGATGTTCATTTAACCATTGTTTCAATGGAGCTGTCGTTTTCTAGTAGCATTTTTTCTTCTCCCACCCATCAAATCCACCTCCATATGGATGAAAACCTATAGAGGGATCAAACATATATGGGGGCATAACTTCCTGCAACTGCTGTTGCCAACATATCTTGTTTCATATCCTAAAATAGTAAATTATAAAGGTTAAATAATAAACAAAAATATAAAGAAACAATCGTAAATCATTGTAATTAGTTAATAAATTTAAGATGAATCTTTATCTAAAAAGATCAAATTATGTAAGAAACAATAGATGTCGGAAGTATATAATAATAAATAACTAAATCAAGTAATAACCTCAATTAAAAAATGTTATTTATACTATATAACAACAATTTAGAAAATAATATTTTTTACATGTGTACATCATTAAATAATAACTTACTGGTGTTAATTGTGGATAAAGACCTGGAAATTGAAGTGTTTGTGCTTGATTTGCAGCAAAAGCTGCACGGAAATTATTTGCATCAGCAACGGCTTGAGCTGCAACAGCAGCAGCTCCAGGATTCATTAAATTGGTAGAAGGAAATCCAGAAAAACCAGGCCCTAATAAAGGGCCACTGGCAGATAGAAACCTAATTGCATCGTTATTCATAATTATAATAATAATATATTATTAATAGCCTATTTAAGGCTCAAATAATAAAGCTAAAATAAAAAAATGATTAGAAAAATAAATAATTATTTATTTGAGGTGTAAAAATCGTAATAAAATGAAAGAAAACACATAATGCTAATAGAAATAAAAAAAAAGTTTGTAACTACTATGTTTGTATAACAAGACACATAATCATTCCATGGTAATAGATTGTGGCAGTTAGGTTGTCAAAAGAATTGTTTTAGATAGTGTGTAACAACTAAAGAATGAAGGATGGATGATAGCCTGCGCAACATAGTCTCACCTGGAGATGTTGAAGGCAAAGAAAACACGTAATAAATTAAATTATTATAATACCAAGTAATCATAATAGTGTTTATAATTATTTATATACTTGCAATAATATATAATAGATGTGTATGTATACATGATAAGAATTCTATCAATCACTTCCTTTGTTAATACTTATCAATTATTTCTTATTATAATGTTAAATGGGTAGTTATTAAGTATTTAATTAAGAGGTAGTTAAATTTATTCCATAAATTAATCATAATAAGAAGCCAACAAGTCAAAATTCGCACAAATGACAATATCATTTAATGTCGGCCAAGACTATAAAGATAAGTGAGTGACTGCGCACCCTCGTAATACTTCTAAAGCCCCTCCTGTGAGGCGGAGGAATACAACCGGTCGCCTGTAAGTTTGTATGTGTTACAAAATGCCAACATAACATGACACCTCCCACGACCAAATAATACAAGAGACAGATGAGGCGGGTCAAGATGTTCTTATTGGCCATACTATTTATGTCCTACAGAGTTAAATGTTGTCTTACATCATGTCATATGAAAACAAGCCCCAAAAGCAAATTAAAGTGATCAAAAACTTTTAATACATAAAATAACAACATTTTAATTTAAAAAGAGTATAAATGTAATTAAGTTGTAAGTAAATGATAGCTTGAATAATATTATAGAACCCGTAAAATAAAACATTACATCGGTCATGAGAAAATTAACCGAAAGTGAGAATTGCAAGTGTAGAAAATTATTTACTAATAAAAGTTGTAGACAGATATTTTAAACATCCGATGACGTGAATTTTATATTTTAATAATTGTTAATTTACTTATAATAAATATTTTTAGCTAAAAGAAATAAGACAAGAAGTAATAAATTATTTTTTTCCATTTAATATATATTCTAATTACATATAACTGTAAAAAAAAGACGAATTGTTGAAGTTCATCTTTTAATTAATAAATACATTATCAAGTGTATAAAAAGATGTCTGTTATCAATTATTGTATGTAGATAGGAAAAAAGTACAAAATGGTATTGACACTTGTAAAATTTAATTTGATTAAGCAAAAAAGAATAATTTAACGAGCGTGTTCATATCATAATAAAACGATTGTCATCTATCTATATTCTATATTATAAAATACTTTTACAAATAAGTTTTGAAAGAAGGCGTATGTTTTTTTTACCTATAACATTATTATTACATAAAATATAATGTTTAAACACACAATTGCATGATATGACTAGGGTAGTTGATATATATTAATATATATTATTATATATTAATGTATACAAAATGTAAGATAAGATCAACAATAATCCGTTCATTAATGAAGGCATCATAAATATTTTGGATGTTGATATGGCACGCAATTAAAATGGTGATGAATAGAAGCAATACACATGTTACAATATTTACTGATCCTAGCGATAATCTGTTTTTAATTGAAAGTAATAGTCTTATAAATAAATTATGACATTAAATTTAGAAACATTAGTTAAAATTATACTAATATAAGTAACAAAGAGTTTTCTATAAACGATTGATATCCACATTTATACAACATTTGTTAAATTAATTCTTTATTAATTAAATTTCTCATAAGTATCAATACAGTAGATAGTATAGTTATTAAAAATATAAAAAATTTATGAGAATATGTTGAAATTTTAATAAGAAAAATGACAAACCATATTTATGTATTTATATAAAAATTTTCAAAAGTAATATATATAAAAAATATTGAAATAGACAAATAAACAGTAACAAGTTAATAAGTATCTTAAACTATGTAAATGTGGCATTTATTAAATTTGGCTTTAAAATGAAATGAAAAAAATAGCTAGAATAGAATATTACAAGCTAATATGATGGTTAATTAAAGAATATCCGCCTTTTTATAGGAATGATACTCCTTTGTCGGTTAAACTAACACTAAATTGCCAAAATGTTTTATCTCGGTCAGGGAAATGAAATATAACCTTTAGCATTAAATAAAAACATAATGGAATGTGGCAAATCAGCTTGTAAACGACAATTTCTCAGGCATCTTGTACAAAATTGTTCTCACACTAAATGGTATGTTGTTATTGATAGTTAAAGACAAAAGAAATATGGCCATGTGGTATTCAGTCTCATATTTTATGAGGAATAAGTAGCTTTTTAGATAACAAGTAAGTAAAAAGTGTTGAATTAACTTCAACATGATTGAGAATAAGTGGAATTGTGGTAATATTTGTGAATATTAAGTATATTTTCAATATCAGCATATGATTGATGAAGTTGATTTAAAGTCAATTCGTTTACCACTAATAAATTAGACTTGGCGGCTATAATCACAGTTAAGGTGGGCAATAACAGGGCTTTTAGCAGATCTTATTATTTGTTACACTACATAATAAAATATGATATTAAAGAGAAACAAGAGTAAAATTTATGCCAGAATCAGGAAATATTAAGAAAGAAAATAAGATCTCTAACAGGATAACAGATTAACTTTTGGTTTTTTGTACTACAAGATATGTATCTCTAATGACATATTATTAATAAAACTACATATTGACAAAATATATATATATCTATTTTTTTTTAAACTTGATAATTTATTTATTACTTAATGCTTTTAAACTACCGTAACTTGAAATAATGTTGCGGTCTCATTTAAATATATTAGAAATAAATATATGAATTAAGTAAGATTGAAGATAAATTTATCATTAATTGAGTTAATACATGTTCATTTTAAAAATATTTCCTATATTATTGAAAAAGATTAGAATGAAGGCATGACAAGGGCAAAATATATAAGCTTTTTGAATCCATGTCATTTGTGTGATGATACTTTTTTTAAAAGAAACACGATTAAGATGTCTTTAAATGTAACATTTACAGATGACTGAACAAATTTTTGAAGAACGAATGCGGCTACAGCTGTGATGTATACAAAAATATGAAAGATAAACTGTATAACATTCTTCAAAAACAATTCCAGGCCACTGAGCATCATTTAGTCGGTATATTTTATATAAAGGAATATATCTCAACAATTAATTAGAAATGTAATCTATATTATATCTTGAGTATTTTAAGCTAATCTAGTAATACTTTTAACTTTTTCAAAATTATTTATAAAACAATTATCAATAGACAAATAATACAGATGTGCGAAAAGTATAAGAAGTATTTATATTAAAATTTGGTTGAAGGTATATAAAAAACTGACATGTGTAAAAGAAAATTTATAAGCGGTTAGAAAATAATAAAGTAATGTTAAATGATATGGTTGATCCTTAAAGCTTATGGAGTCAATCTTGATATATTTACTAAATAGTAGTAAACTTTAAAAAGACTTTATATTAAAAGGCAGTACTTTAACATTTTTACTAATAATGGTTGTAAAGGATTTTAAAATGTCGTATGGTAGCAGAAAATGATTGTTTTATTGGTGTTTATATAAAGAAATAGTAGTAAATGGATGATAATCAAAACATGACTTGCCATGTTTATATAGAAATTTATATTTATATATAAACTAAATGTAATTATCAATAGTAAATTAATATATATCAAATGTCTTGTACTAATTTTCTTATCTTGATTACAAATCTACACAGAGGTAATGAAATGATATGTGTTTGCAAAATAATTTATTAACTTTATATAATGTAATTTTATTATAGTACATATATATAAATTATTTTACTACTATTATTATTTAATTATTTATAATAAAAATAAATAGTTAACACTTTAAAATTTATTGTCAGGTGGTGGAGAAAGAACTTCTAATTGTTACAATATATATTTCCATACTTTGCACCACTTATAGCTCTTATAGTGTAGAATGATGTTAAAGATAATACTCAAAGTTTCACTTTCGTTTACTTAGCTGGTAAAGAGAGATTTTTGTAATAGAGGCAATACACTAAAGTCTCCCAAGATGGAAGTATCTAAAGGTTTTATAAATTGAGAAATAATAACCATATGTCTAAGATGATTGTTTCAGATTATGTTGAATAGAGATTAAAATGTTGGCTCATGCTTCCGCAAATAATAAATATGGATGAAAAGAGAATGATGATGTGAAATGATGATATCTTATAAATATAATAATCACAATTCTTCAAACAAATGTAATCTCTTGAGATTTTTTTAAAATAATTTTAACTTATAAGCTATTAAAAATATGTAGTTATTATTCACTTGAGGTGTTAACATATGTTCGCAGTTAAGGTGAGTAAAAAGAAATACGTAAAATAACTTTGACACTAATTCTGACACACTATCTAACACACTGGCTAACAAAATATAATATATGTATATATATACATATAATATATTTTAACAATTAATTTTTACTTAATGCCAGAAGAAACAGGCAGTGTTAAAGATTATCTAAAACATTATTTAAGATCAATGACGATCTGTTTCTAAGATTTATGTGTACATATATTCTTTTTCTTGGATTTAGTATAGTGTTGCAATTTATCACAACTAATCAAAACCACCATATGTATTTAATAGGCACTTTAATGTTATTTAGAAATTTATTAGAATGACAGGGATGTAATTTACGGGCAAGAAAAGTGTTATAATGTAGGGTTACATTTCATAAATCATTATAAATAAAATTTATTAAATATTGTTAATATCTAAATATTGTTTGCACTTAACATTATAATCTTTTCTTTATAAATATATATAATTTATAAAAAAAATAACCAAAATAATCAGATAAGAGATATACCCAAATGTGTATTTTATTGTAAATTTAATACACATCACTTCTTAGTTATATTGAATGAAAAAAATTAGTCTAATGGCAAATGCTCGTTATTAACAGTTTACAAGCACATTAATCCAAAACATTATACAACAAATCAAATTTTGTGACGGTGTCCTGTCATTTCTTTAAATAGAAAATAACCAGTAATTGTGTGCATTATTTTTATAATATTTAAAGAAATTTTTTTAAGTTATAATGGAGTATGGAACAGCAGGATTACAAGACTCTGTATTGAAAGCTATTATTTCAAATGATAGAGTAAGTTAAGATATTAATTTTTTTCGCTATAATTTCTATATATACTGTAATTATTTTAGTCCTCAAATTTAAATACTACCAATGTTAAAAAAGTTTCTAATTCTCGGAAAAATTCTGTAGTCGGAGAATCACAAATTTTTGACATTGATGATCGAGCTAAAGTAAATTTAAATCAAATTGCAAACATTTCAAAAGGTTTAGCGGTAAAGTCTCAAAAAATGGTAAGTTGACAATTTAAAGTTCACGTTATTGACAACAAAATTTCTGCCAAAACTTTAGAATCTTTTATCTTTACTTTCCTATATAACAAGTAAAAATTGATGCGCGAGTAATTGTTACCGGCTTTCCTTTGATTAAAAGAAATAATTGAAATGAGTTAACTACCAAATAGCGGTGGTATTACTTTCATCATATTTATAAGTTAAATTAAAAATGACATTTAAACTATTTTTATCACTTAAAAAGATAAATATATGTGAGGTATTATGTGAAAATTATGACACCTACATGTGTAGTTAATCACATGTCATAAGCTTCAAAATATACAAAATAAGGACGATTGACAAATATAAGTGATTTAGGTAAAGAATGTTGTACAACAAACGCCAATAGGAGATTATCCGGTTATGAAGATGTTGAAATGATTAAGTATTGTCACTTTAGCTATTCTTAAGATCAACTTTCTAACATTTATTCATCTAAAATCGGATTAGAAATATATATGTTATAAAATATTGTTTACATGATTTTATATATTCACACCTAATGGAAAGCTATTAAAGTAGTAATTAATCATTAGCACACTTATAGATAATGAACTCAATAATTCAGAACCCAATCAATCATTAAAACATTATTTAATAGTTATTATTAAGTTAAATTAGTAGGATATAAACAATATAATCGACCTTTAGATTTCATGACTCAATTTAGTATATTGAAAGAAAGTAACTCGTAATATAATGTGATACTTATTTTCTTCAATTGCCATATCGTTGATTACAATCTTTGTATTACAAATATAAAGTAAAATATTACAATTAACGATGGCAACTGTGTGTCACTTTTCTTAATGATTAATTATGTAATTTTTTGACATGAAGATCTGGTGTTGACAACATCACTGATCATATTGGACCGCTAGTACCATTTAATGAAATGATTTTACAATGAATATAAAACTTTAAAGATATAATACACTTAAACAGACGAAATTACTTTGTTGTAAAATTGAATAATATAGAGTGTTATATAAATTTAGAAAATTTATAATAAAAAATATAAACATTTGTTATTGTAAATAAATAGAATTTTACTATTCTAAAGTTATTGTTGGTATATTGGAAAAAAATACGAAAATTATGTTATTTAAAACAAAAAAAAATTAACATTTAAAAAAGATTTTAAATATAAAGACATGATACTTTTTCGTGAAAGTAAATTGTAGTGCCTTTCATTTTTATGAGGGCATCATTAAATAAATAATGATTCAATTAATTTTCTCATAATTTACTGTATATATTTAAATCGGAAAATTTAAAAGATGTAAAAAAAGGAAAGTTTAAGTTAGAGGTGCAAAGTAATTTTTTTTGAAACGTTATTTATTACTGTTTTACCACAATTAATATAAATGGGTAGGATTTTTTAGTGTGTAAGACAAATGAAAATTTAAAAAAAATATATTATATAGATTTCGACATGAACTTTTATATTAGTTAAGCTAGTTATCATTGACATAACAAATAAAAATTTGAGAGTTATATATATACATATATATATTTATATAACATATAAAATATATATATTGGATCGTTCATTGAAGATAAAAGAAACCGCATATTTTTTTAATTCACATGTGTTTATAGAATATTTAAGTTATAATAAACTTTAGAAATATGAGCATCTTCACATTTAATAACATTCAAAATATACCAATAATAAAAGGTCGTTGATTATTGTTAATAAAGATTTATTTATTTTTTTAAAATTTTGACATCAAAAGAAAATTTGAATGCCGTTTGGGTAGAAGATAATTGAGACAATAATATCAAGTAAATCTTTGAATATCTTTATAAATAATACTATAAGATGTCTTTTATTTAATATGTCTGACAATAGGAATACCTTTGGGAAATTGATATTTAATGGATTATTTTGTGATATGTAAAGATAATGCATGTAGAGAAAGGAAGATGATATTATAAAATAGAGTTAATCAGTTGAGATTGAAATTATTAATGTTTGAATGATATTATTTATCA
The DNA here is from genome assembly GCA_005656395.1 of Strongyloides papillosus. Lineage (NCBI taxonomy): Eukaryota > Metazoa > Nematoda > Chromadorea > Rhabditida > Strongyloididae > Strongyloides > Strongyloides papillosus. Next base: position 192,630 of record SRSI01000052.1, read on the forward strand.
AATAATAGATTAAGAAGTATGATATTATTATAAGATCATTGGTTGTTGTATATTATTTGATATTTCTTTTTTACCATATCTTAACAATGCCTTCCTTTAGAACACTTGACTCTATTTACTAACTACTATAATTGTTTTGTAAAAAGAAAGATTAAACGAAAAAGTATTATGATGAGTAAGATAATAGTATCGAGATTATTAAATTGTCCATATGTTGTTGACTTTCAAAATAATCTTGCATTTTTGGGTCATTTACAGTTTTTCTTCTTATTACGTAATTTGGTAGGTCTTTATCTTCTGCCGACATTATTTAATAAGTATAAAAAGAAGTTTTATTAAGTGACTTAAGGTCAAATAAAAAAATGAAATTTGATATATTGAATGATGATGTGTCGTTTTAAATAGTTTACTGTAAATTTTGTTGTTTACAAATGTTTAAAATTTTAAATCTTGTGTTGAAATATATAATAATTGTTTATGAAATATATCAATTTCTACTATTTATATTTGATTAAATTTGTACTCCAATATTACTATTTTTAACATGCAAAAATATTTTTTTACAAATGTTATATGTTAGAAAAAAAAAGTTGATAAAAGAAAGAAATTGTAATTAACATTATTAGATAAACCTTCTTACAACTATATTAAAATGCCGATAATAATAACATATCAGATGTCAAATTAATGAATTTTAAAATTTGTTACGTAACAATGATTATAATCAAGAAGTTTTGGCTAATTTGTTTCTAGTCGCTGTCTTTGTAATATTTAAGCACTCCTTTCCGGTAAATAGTATTTTTGCTTCTCATTGACAGCAGATGAACTCAATCAATCGTGGCTAATCTTTTAAGGTCTTCCAATTAGCCGCTCCTTAGCACTTTCTTTACACATACCGATCATTCCGATAATCTGGCCAAATAAGGGAGAGTACCTTCTGATTAGTTATATGATTATCGGATGTCATTACCGGACAATTCTTTGAAATAATAGTATTTATTTATTGTTTAAGTAATATATTATAAATCTTTGTAGAGTTATGATGAATTTGAAGCAATGCCGATAAAGTATTTGAAAATGATAATGGATGGTGATATTGAGAAGTTGAAAAATGAATTAAAAGAAAATGAGAATCATATTAACGGAATTTATCTTTTAAATAATAGTTATACATTATTACATTACACTGTGTTATTTCAAAAAGAGAAAGTATTAAAACTTTTAATAGAGTTAGGAGCTGATGTAAATAGTCGAAGTGTAAGTACATATAAAGATTAATTGAAATTTATATCATAATCAGATTTTATTACTTTTAAATAACTTGTATATTTACTTTTAGAATATGGGTTTTTCACCATTGCATTTAGCTTCACGTAATCAAGACTACAATATGATTGATTTACTGATTATACCTACAGTAAGTTTTATTGTCAAACTTTTTTCAACATTTGTTAGATAATTTCACTTATTGTCTTAAAATAATGTAGTGTTATAATTTTTATTTTAAGATGATTTATGTGATTGAAGAAAAAATTTAATTTTAATAGAGAAGAGTATTAATATTTATAAAAACTCTAATATCTCAATGATTATCGAGTCTTGTTAGGTGATTAATTAAATTCACACATTGATAGTCTTACATTGATATTTATATATATATATAATTTATCAATTAGACTAATATTTACACTTCTAACATTTTTGCGCACATTTTTAATAGAGTATAATTGAGTTATAATTAAAGAATTAGGAATAAAATATCTTAATACATATACAGTACATCTAATAACACATCTTTTGTCTTCAAAACAGTAACTTAGTAACACTCTTAATAATTTTGATTTATATTTATATAAAAAGATAACTCAAAACAAAAGTAGATTCGTTCTATTGAAAAAGTAATTTGTTGACAAATTATCAGCTTTTTCGATAATATTAAATAAACAAAAAATCTTTTAAAGTGGTAGTTTATACGATTGTCATTAGGACAGTTATTTGATCAGATATTAGCATTAGTAAATTTAATTCAATCAATGTGTTGATTGAGATAGGACATATAATTAAACAAGCTAGAAGAAAAGTTTATTGGTACTGTATATTAAAGAAATATTGTATTTTGAAGGTGTATTGAAGTGACTTTTATTTGTCAAAGCTATGTGTGAGATTAGAGGAATCAATCTCATTTAGTTGGAGGGATAGGAAGAATTATATTTTCAAGATAAGGGACTTACAATTTCATAAAAATATCTACTATTAAAAAAATTTTTTACAGATGCTGATAAGTATGCATTAGATGTTGAAGGAATGACATATGCTGATAGACTCTTTTTGGCGGAAATAAGTAATAACTCAGAACATGATAATTTACATGCCAAATATCGTGAAATTTTTAAAAATTTTAATGATTCTTCATACGTATCAAAATGTTCCAAAAAAAATACACCTGTTGTATTAAGTAAAAGTATAAAATGCAGATCCGTTTCACAAGAAATTAAAAGTAAAAAAGAAGTTGAATCAAATGGAGTTTTTAGGAAAAAAACATTTCTGTATGGATTAAATAAGATAATGGGAACAGCAACAAATCGTGTCCGTCACCGTAGTCGTAGGTTATTTGTTATTCATATTTTATACAATTCGGCATATTACTTTTCAGGATGATTGTACTGTAATAATGATGTATATTAAATCAAATCATTACCAAAGTTATTTATTTATTATAACAATATCAAAATAGTCGGATATCTTTTAAATTATTGTTATAATTACTTTATCTATTGTATATATAAATATCATGATCTACCTAATATACTCATATATTTTATCTATGCTCATTGATTTGACTTTTTCTCTTTTAATATTAACAATAAACTCCCGATTATAATTATTTCCTCTTAACAATTTAATGCTTCGGTTCACATTAATTAAATCTATACTTTCATGTATTTATAAGAGAAAATGACTTTGAAAAAGTCGGTATGAATAACAAAGAAACATTAATATTAACTTTGATTATTTTATTATAACATACTGAAACATATGTTTTTATGATTCCTTACATTATCTTATTATTATTATTGCATGTTGAGAAAATTTTTTTTCTATAAATATATATATTTATAGATGAGTAGGAAATTTATATATAACAAGAGTTTCTCTATTTACAGTATCTGTTGAATAGGGATTTTTAAATATTTTTATTATGTTTATTTAACAGATATGTAGATTAATATTAACATTTGTTTTATGCAAGGTGACAATCTGTATAATTAGATTTTATCTAAAGAGTAAGCTGTTAAAAATATACTATTCATGTTGAAAATTTTTCTGCAAATATATGACTTATAAACATACAAAAGGCAGTGTTAATATCATGAATTACAATTGACAATATAAATAGAAAATTTAACAAAATTAATATTAAAGACAACACAAATATCCATATATAGTTGAAGGTCTTTTTAATCATATTTATTTAAAATGTGTTTATTTTTAATATTGAAAACATAAAAATGACAGATGCCAGTAGTTGATTTTATCTTTTGAAATAACGAAAGGATTATTGTAGTAAAAAGTTTAATTAATTAGCAATCAAATTATATACATGATATTATAAAATATTATTTAAAATGTAGATTGTGAAATTAATTTTTACTTTCAATAAATGTCATTCATTATTTTATCTAAAATTATGTGTTCTTACATATAAATTGAAAAAGGTGAAAAAAAATGATATATAGAGTAATATGATGATGACATATCAAGTATAGTTGGTAAATTGAAGGATAATTTACAAGTGAAATATATATATCTTAATTTGATGTTAAAGGTTATTTCTATACTATAATCAAGTTAATTAAATTAATAAATTGTAAATTTACTGAGAATGTGCAATAATTTGTTAACAACGCATCTGTAGTCATAAAAAATAAAATAACAATTTCTTTTTATTATATTTTATGGTTTTTGGCAGTTTAGAAGGGACCACAATTATTTAATATCATTTCTTATTATAGCCATAGGTGTTGTAAACCAATTTAATATCATTACATTTTTCACTTTAAACATAAAGAATTGTACTATAAAATTGAGATTTTCTGCAAATCATTTGATAATTAAATACTTTATTAACATAACAATCTCAATAATATTTGTATTAAATACATGATTGCATACATAAAATTTGCACAAATTAAAAATTTTATATTTTAATAGAAATTTTTTAAAGTAAGGGATTGTATATCTTTTGTTTGTAAATAAAAATTGTTTAAAAATTTGATATATCATTTTTTTTAAAGGTAATTTGATACATAATTATTTGAAATATAACATCTATACTATTATTATTTATTTATTCAATGAAAATGATAAACAAAGTGATATTATCATTTTAATTTATGATTTTAATACTTCACATTAGAATTTTTTTCATTGCCATCCAAAACATATATAAAAGTTTGTATTTAATAACAATCAACATTCATACATTATTTTATTTGTGGTAATAAAAAAAGTTAATAACAAAAAGTTATAAAAAACTTCTAGTGTTAATTATTGAAAATATCTTAATTTCCCATTATATTATGAGAATTTAACTTGTTTATATGATAGTGTTTAAAAAGACAATAAATGTTACACTTTTTATAACATTCTAAAAAGTTTTATCGATAATCAAAAGGTTATTATACTTTTATAATTGAATTACTCTTCATGATATAGTATTTATCTCTTTACTACTATGGGAAAGAAATATATATGTTATATATAAAATCATTTTTTGTTAAGTTTGAGAATATAATTATGTTTGGTTATTTAGTATGTTTTGCGATTTTTGTGGCAGTATAATAAATAAATAATGGTGTAAATAAAATCCTTCAATATTGATAGTTTAATACAGTGTGAAACAATACTCCGAATACAAAAATTGTCAATTTGGAACATTATAAAAAAATTTGATATCAACTTAAATTTTTATAATAATTAAAAGAAATATTTGAGACTAATCTAAATCGGAAAAAATAATTTATTCTAAATATTCATCTCCATATTGACATTAAGAATAACTTTTTTTACAATTTCAAGTTTTAAATATAATTTTCATTTCTTTCAAATTATATTATTTTTATATCCAACTTAAACTAATAAAGTTTTGTTGTACTAAACAAAATAATTTCAAAAATAATAACAGCGAGAATTTCTTATTATTTATAAAATTTTCTGCTATAGTACTATTTAAAAAATTGTTTATTTTCAAGAAATTTTATAACTAAATTACTGGAATATTAAAGAGTTTCTTTTTATTTTTAACAGATTTATATGTAGCTCTCTTTCTTAAAAAATAAATAAATTAACGAAAACATTATTTTTGAGATATATTAATCAACAATAACTATTGTTTTAATTTTTAATTTCTTTTATGTTTTGTAAATTATATCATATAATTATTTTATTAGAAAAATAAAATTTTTATATCTTAAAAAAGGAAGATAAATATCTTATCTTAATACTTTTTTTTTAAAACAATTTATATAATTCCTTAGTTAGTAGATAAATTCGATGATTTCATTTTATCTACTTTAAAATTAATATAAATTGGTCAATTTCTGGTGAAAAATGATATTTAAACATGTTTTATGATTACCAATAATGTTGTTTCTTTTTTTAAGTGTCTTATTGTGTTAAGCAATCCATTATTATAATATTATTTATTAGAATGGAGATTTCAATTAATTAGTGAGATAGTATTATAACGTAATTTTTTTATGTTGTATAATATTTTTTACTGGTGTAAAAGACCTAGAAAAAACATTTATAGTTTTTCTATTAATTTTATAATTAGTAGATTTACCAAAAAATACTTTTTATATAAGAAATTTAAAAAAAGAAAATAAAGTTTTTATTTTTAAAAACAAATAAGCTATAAATAAAAATAATTTTATTCAAATATATTTTTTTATTATTAAAAATAACAAAATTTTATATTTAATCAGTTGAAAAGACCAAGAGAAAATTTATTACAATAATAATACTGTGTCTTATACAATTATAAGTAAGATCTAGAAGTATATTAGGAATTTGTATGTTTAAAGCTATCTACGTATTACTTCCTCATTTTTACTGATTGACTTAAATGTGAAATCATTTGATAACCGAATAATAAAATAGAAATACAAATTAAAGAAACAATTATTCCCATCCATGATCCAGGAGAAAATGTTGGTACGCAATCGTTAACATTATTACTAAATCCGTAAAAGATTTCCTCACCATCAATGTTTCTGAAAACTTTTCCTGGATGCATTTGAAGCTGTAAACCAAATAAAGAAATACCTATATAGTTGTCTACAACATCAGATAGTGCGAAGATGGCTGGTGTTTGACTGCAAGCATAAGCATAGTCATAATACCCATCAATATCCAAAAAATTTGAACCTTTTTGAGATGATAACTTTTTTCTATTAACTGAGTAATCTTTTCCATCAACAGATATTGTTCCTTTTTTTAAAGTTAAACTGCTGACTTTCCAGCTGTAGAAACCATTTCCTTCGACTGTTATTTCAAATTCAATATCTGTGTTTTTTGGAACCTTTACATTAGAATCATCATTATATGCACCTTTTGTGGTAATTTTAACATTAAATGTCGATGTTTTAGTGATATTATTACAATCAAATGATCCTGTGAATTTATCATTTGAATTGTCTTTGGTAAAATCAATTGTAATACTTTTGTATACCATACTTTTAACTTTAGAATGATGTATTAAAGTAATTCCTTCAAGGTAAAAAAGGCAAGGTGAATCATCTAATTCTTTTCCTTTTTCGTATGGAGGCATTATTACTGGTACCTTTGAAGTGAAAGTGGGACTTTCATCATCAGGAATCACGTCAAAGTCACCTAAAGCGCTTGAAGCAACACGTTTTGAACGTTTACTTTCCTAAAATTTTACTTATATTTGTAATAATTTATATATTTCTTACATGTTTTAAATCATTCAAATTAATAATTATAAAAGCATATTTGATAGCTTTGTTTTTTATATCACTGTTTTTAATGCTTCTTCTATTTCATTCCAATTATCAGTTTCAAATATATGCTTTATTTCACTAATATTAAGATATCCATTAAAAAAACCAGTTTTGTAAAATGATTCTTTAATAGTTTCGATTAATTCACTCTTTGGTGACTTGTCGTTACTGTAAACATTTGCAAGTTTGCTAAATTGTGCCAGAGAAAAATCTTTAAAATCAAATACTACAGTATTTTCTTGATAAGCCAATTTTGTCAATGGAACATTCCTAAAATTTGGTTAGCTAATAACTGTCAAAATAAACTTACAATAACTCTTTATCCTTAGACCATATAAGATAATCGTAGGCAGTTGCAAAAGATAACAATGATAGAATTCCCAGAATTCTCATATCTGTAATAATGAATTATCAATATAAAAAATTACGAAAAAATTAATAAATTACAATACTATTTCGAATAAAATATACTACAAATCAATGCTTATCAGTATGAAGAAAGAAATATCTCTTTCTATACTTCATCTATTTCCAATAACTTATCAATATACATGTGAATTTTTTGGCCGCGGCGTTAATTTTATTCAGCTTAACATTTAAGATAACTAATGCTATTCTAGGCTTACGAACAATTTTTAAATGCACAAATAAAACTTTAAACATTTTCACTTTTTACTTCTATACAAATTTTATTAATTTTAATACACAAATAATATCAATTTAGAATTATAAAATTTTTTAAAATAAAGTTGGTCATTTAGATATGGAATTAAAATTTTCCTATGTAATATAATTATTTTGTGTAAACATTTTATTGTAATTGTCAAACTACTTATTGATAAAATTTTGGGAATAAAAATACAATATGTTTAAAAAAATTTTATCTCTGTCATATCTTTCCAATATATTTATGATAATATGAATATCTCCAATGAAAACATAGAAATGTGTGTGTGAAAGTGCATAAATTTTTTTGTTGAAAAAAATTGTATGTAACAATCAATTGATTATTTTAATATTATTTGAAATATTTTAGAAAAATATTTTTTTAGTAATATGATTAAAATATATGTATAATAGAAAACTATATTCTTTCAATAACATATAGGAAAATAGATAACAAATTTGTGTATTATAGTTATTCTTTTGTTTCTCTTTCCATGGTACATATGCCATTTTAAATTGTATAAATTGGCTAACCATCTGACCCTACTTACTACATCGATTATCAGAAGTTCAGTTTCTATTATGGATTAATTTTTTTTTCTTTATTTGTGTAGTAGAAAATATTAGAATATTTTTATTTATCTAAGATACTTTAACAAAAAATAAAAAGCTCATCTCGTGTTAAGAATAATTAAGAAGTTACGATTGCTAAATGATATAGAAAATTAAAGGAAGTATGTCGATTATTATGTTATAATAAATGTTCAAATAATAGTAAATGTAGACTCATATTCCACTGTTATATTGTCACTCTATCTAGTACCAACAACATTTTAGTCTATTTATAGATGATGAATAAGTTTTACAATATTTTTAGATTATTTTACTACTATTGCAACTGGAAATAAAATATTAAAAAGAGCTAATTAAAAATATTTAGTCGTTTTGTATTAATATAAAACGAATTTTTATAGAATGTATGAAAATTAGAAGATATTTTCATTAATAGTAAAAAAATATAATGCATTTTTAATTTTTATCAAATATTATTTTTCAGAAAGTTTACTAATCTTAAATACAAATTTAATAATTTTTTATATTGTAAAATCTAAAACAAATATTATATTTATATTATTTAAATGTTATTCAATTTATAAAAATTATGACTACATCAAATGGAAATTCTTTTATTTTGCCTTCAGTAAATATTATTATAAAAGAAAGAGATGTTTTAAAAGCAATCTTAGAATTTCTTGAAACAAATGGTTATCATATTGCACAGGTAAGTTAATAAAATTATTATTAATTTTAATGTACTTTAGTTGTCCTTAGAACGGGAAACTGGAATTATTAATGGTGATTACTCAGATGACATCATTTTCCTAAGACAACTTATTTTGGATGGACAATGGGATAATGCATTAGATTTTATAGATCCATTAAGGGAGTTAGATGAATTTGATTTTAGAACATTCCGATATCTCATCACAAAATATAAATATTTCGAATTATTATGTATTAAACAAGAACCAGGTCCAATGTATGATAATGATTTTACAGTGGAAGAAATTGTTGAATGCTTAAAAGATCTTGAACATATTGCACCAACTCTTGAAGATTATAGACATCTTTGTGCATTACTTACACTACCTAAATTGTCTGATCATACTGATTTTAAAAACTGGAATCCTTCTTCAGCAAGAGTAGAATGTTTTTCTAAAGTATTACCGTTAGTAGAATCATTACTACCTAAAAGTATTTCAACAAGTTCTTCGAAAAAAAATGATTTTCGAGATGAAGTTGCAGTAAATAATAGGTTATTACAATTAATTGTAAAAGGATGTTTTTATGAAAGTTGCGTTGATTATTGCCAAAGTCAAGCATTGGGTGATATAAAATCAATTGACCATTCAAAAATATCATCAAAAGTGTTACAACAAAAAGCACCTCTGTGTGGAGCTGATCTATCATTGATATCATGGTTAGAAGTTCTATCAAATGAACAATTTGTAGTACCTTTCCAACAAATGTCATTATATTTTAAGATGGATACCATAAAAAGATCAAAATTAGAAGCTCAATGGACAGAACAAATATTAGCTACTCCAATTAAACCTAAGGGAAGTTTTCCATATAACATGATTCCTAATGACAAATTGAAATGTGCACAAAAAATGTCACAATCAATGATGTCTTTACCACATATGTTCTCTTCATGTTCCTTAAACAAAACTTTATCTTCCTCAAAAAGATCACTTCAACATATGTCTCAATCAACGGCGCCAGGTTTTTCAATTGATATAAATGAAAATGAAAAAAAAGGAGAGGAATTAATGAGACAAAGTCAAATCATTGATAATATGCTTGAGAAAAGTGGCCTTTCAAAGACAACACGTCCAAATCCAGGAAGTGCTTCAGCTTCATCTCATTCTATGTCGTCTTCTCCATCTTTAATACCACCAAATTCTTTAACATTTGATTGCTCATATGCCAGAAAAGAACTTGACGAGATAACAAAACGATTTAATAATAATCATAATGAAAGAAATACAGTACCATTACCACCTGTTCCTGAATTAACAACACCTGGAGGAACATTTATGAATGGAGAAGATTTATCTCAAAATAATCTTATGATGAAATCTCAAATTATTCAACAATTTGCTAATCGTGTATATAAAGAACAAATACCACCTTCAAATCCTTTGATGCAATCAATGATGATGAATCCAATCAATCATATGAATAGCAATAATTTATACATGTCTCAACAACAAGTACCTCCAATTCATGATCAATTTTATCCTTCTATTAATTATCCTCAAACAACACCTAACCAAATTCAACAATATAACAATCAAAGAATATTAATGAATGAACGTGGTATTGGTGGACAAATTACTCATCAAAATCAAATGTATACAGTACAAAAAACATTAAATAAAAATATTTCATCAAATATGCATCCAACAAATTCAATTCATTTTATTCCTGTTTGTAAATATGAAGATAGTCAAGCAATTCGTGCTGTTGCATTTCATCCATCAGGAAAATTCTTTGCTGTTGGAACAAATTCTAAACAACTCCATATTTGTAGATATCCAGATGTCAGAAGTAGTCTTAATAATAATCAACTTTCAGGAAATTATATACAACAACCTGAAATTGTTTTATCGAGACCTAAACAACATCGTGGATCAGTTTATTGTACATCCTTCAATCAAACTGGTGAACTTTTAGCTACAGGATCAAATGATAAAACAATACATTTAATGTCTTTTCAAGCTAATACTGCTACAATTGTTGCAGAAACAGAATTAACAATGCTAGATGGAACAATACGTGATATAATATTTATAGAAGATTCTATGAATAATACATCTCTTATGGTATCAGGTGGTGCAGGAAATTGTCAAATATCTTTAACTGATTGTAACACAGCACAAACATTTAAAAATTATTCTGGACATTCAGCACCTATTTTGGGTTTATATTCATGGGATAATAGTTGCTCGTTTGTTTCATGTTCTCAAGATAAAACAATAAAATTTTGGGATATACGAGCAAATGGTCCTGTTCAAGTAATTACCCAAAATTATAGAAACATAAATTCCCCGGTAACTAGTGTTTGTGTTGATCCAAATGGAAAATTATTAGTATCGGGACATGAAGATGCATCTGTTATGCTATATGATATTACGGGAAATCGTGTAGTCCAAGTGTACAGACCACATGGTGACGAAATTCGAAGTGTGCGATTTTCAAATGCTGCATATTATTTATTATCTGGAAGTTATGATAAAAGGTAATTTAAACTTTAAATAATAAATAACAATATTTTTTAGAATTAGTATAACCGATATGCGAGGTGATTTAACTGCTCCATTAACTTATCTTCCTGTAGCTGAACATACAGATAAAGTCATACAATGCCGGTAAGTTTAGAAAATTTTTTGTTTTGATAATAAACATTTATATATATTTTAAAATGAAAAAAATCAAATAAATTTTAAAATAGTATATATTAAATTTTATATTTAAACTTTTCTTATTTCAGTTGGCATCCACATGATTTTACATTCTTGAGTACCAGTGCAGATCGATCTGTAATCCTATGGAGTTTACCGCTAAATAAAGTTGGAATTGATTACTAAATTTTAAATTTTTATTGAGAAATTTTAACTTTTTGTTAGAAATTATATTTTTAATAACTATAGTTTTAATATATAAATAAATTCATGTTATAAAATTATCAAGTGTCAAGAAATATAATAAAATATATTAATTGAGGAAACAATTTATTTCAAAATTAATTTATAAAAAAAATTTTTTAGCATGAGTAGAACTGTAGTTAATTATATAGAAACAGTATTTACGTATTACCTTGTTTAGTTTTTATGTGGGATATAATATAAATAAACATATTTTATATCTAGAATATTGTGTTTTAAAATAGGAATATTTACTTTAATGATTGCTGCTACTCAACATTGAACTTGGTAGCCTTTTTCTTTTAAACAATTTTCCTAATGAGGAATTTTGTGTGCTTGAACTATAAGTATTATTGTTTTTTTTAACATATATTCTTTGTGAAAAAGTATCTTTTTTAGATGTAGTTATATCTGGATGAAATTTTACATTTTGAGAAAGAAGTAGTAAATTTTCCATGCTTTTCCTTTTTTCTTCTCTTGATAGATTAATTGTATTAAATTCCAATTTATTTGTTATTTTGTTGTCAAAGAAATTATAATCAGAAGGTAGTACTGCAATTGAATGACGTGAACTTAATTTTTGCCTTTCCACGGAATCACTTTTTACAAAACCACTGATTGCTGTATTATTTCTCATAAAATTACTTGCATTAAATTCGCTTAAGTTTTTTGAACTGTTTATTGCGTTCTTTAGATACAGTCGTTGTTCCAAATTATGTAGAAGTCTTTTATTGTTAGACAAATTAATTAGATACTAAACTTTCAAATTATTAATAAGTTTTATACTTACTTGTATTTTTTCATGAAATAATTGTGCAATTTGTGAAGTATCACACCTATAAAAATGTACATGAATTGGTGAATTCATTTCCGGATTCAGTATAATCATTGTTACTGCTATAGTATCATTAAATGGCATATTCCCAATCATAGAAAATGTTATACAATGTGTTGGAATATTAATGTACATAGACTTCATTTTAATATATCCACTTTTATTCATCATAGGTATAGTTTGAATTAATTTTAACCTTTTCTGTGATAATGATATAGTAGCTTTATTTCCTACATTACCAAAAAAAATTTTTAATTTTTCATTCATTAAAAAATTTGTTTCATTCTCATCTCGAAGACAATTTGTTTCTTGTACTCCTAAATACCATACATAAAAATAGTTTTTTGACTTTTTTTTATCCAATAGCCATATCATTTTATTAGATGATTTTAGTATAATTATTTTTATAAATATATGAAATTAAATTTCAAGAACCGTCATGAATAAATAAGAAAGAATGAATATACTACTTTTATAATAATATCTTTTTAACAGCATTATTAAACTACCAAATCTTGTTTTAATTTTCCCTCATTTTTAGTTTTATAAAATTCGTGAATTTCTATTTGTCTTTTACTTTGTTTTGACACATTCATAACTTAATAATTTTCTTTTGTTATTAGTAGTCACATATAATTTTCACAAACTTTTTAAATTACAATACCAATTGATATCTTAAATCATTTAGTTTTACTCGAGTTAGATTAAATTAAACTTCACAAATTCAGTGGAATTATATTTGTAAATTGAAAAAATAATATTTAAATAATAAGTTAATAAAAAATTAAATTTTGAAGAGAGAATTTAAAAAAATGTACATAATAATTACTTTAATATAATTTAATGTTTATAATCAATATTAAAGTTCACAATAATCTAATTTTAAACTCCAAAAATCTTGTGTAGTTTTATATATAATTGGTATATGTATTTAGATTTTAAAATTATATCTATTTTCTTTAATTTTTGGAATAAAATATTATTACAATGATCATTCAAATTGTATTACATAGTTTTAAATATGTCAATAACAACTGCTTATCTATTATAAATTATGACATTTTCTGATAATATTAATAGAACATAGAAGCTATTTTTACAACAATAATTTTAAGTATGGTACTTTATTTATATGGTTTTATTGCAAAATCATATGTGTATAATTTTTCGTCAATATGACATTATGTGTGATGATCTGATAGCCTACTTTGAAATAATTAACTATGTTACCAAACTCTTTTTATATTACTAAATTATTTTGTTTTAGTTATCCAAAGTTTTTTACATATTGATTAAATTTTTTAAATATATTTTCTATACAGCATTAAAATATTACAACGATTAATATGGAATTTGGTGTTGGATCATTGGGAAATGGATTCCTAGATGATCATAAACATTTTATTTTGCCAGTATTTGAAACAATATTAAGACTACCAGGTCCACTTTTACTTGAATTATGGTGGAGAAAAAAAAATATGAATTTTACACAAATTACTGAAGAAGTTTTTGATAATGAGTCTTTGCAATATTTAGATTCCACACGTATATTGGAATTTGTTCATTCTAGAAATTTGGATGATTCAGTTGCAGTTATGTTAAGCTATTCAAGTAACTAAATTCTTTTAAATTTTAAATATTTTATTTTTTAGTTTTATTTATTTGTGGAATAATACTATTAATTCCACTAAAAAAATTATTTACAATTTATACACATTTAAGTTCATTTATGTTATTTGCATTTGGATATTATATGTCATCGTGTTATATAGAAGGTGAACAGAATTCAGAAGACGATAGCTTAAGATTGGATTCGTTTGTAAAATTAGAAAGACATGGTTCATTTATAGCAGCACAAGTTGCACTGGCAGTTTTTCAATCATGTTTATTAAAGTTAACTTCAGATTTTGAAATACTAATTTTACCAATATATGTTTTACCTATTTTTGGAAGAATGTGTGGTGTTCCTAAGGATTCCCTTATTATTTTACACAATATTTCTTGTTGTATGAATTTTCTTATAATTTGTGGTTTTATTTACTATATTATACCACTACTAAATAAAGAAATAAAAAGTGGATTAAAAAAAGTAAGAACCATAATAATTGTTAGAGGTATAGGATATGGAGCTGTAATGATTTTTAAACGTTTAAGATTAATTCAATTATTAACCACATCTTGGATAACAATGCTTATTACAAAAATGGTATATGAATATTATGGTAAAGAAAGAAGCATTGATGACTTAGGATCAGCATTGATAGCAACTATTGCTGATTGTACTAGTACACCTATTTCACTTTTATCTTTAGCTTTAACAGTTTCACAAATATGTAAACTGATTGTTCATGGTGTTCAATATGTTGTATTTAATAATGAAAGAGGTATTGAAAGAGAAGGTCATCAAGGATATACAGAAGCATTAACATTATTACTTCTTTGTGCTCAAGCTGGTTTACTTGGAATGAAAACGGAACAAAAAACTTTTATGCTCACTTTAGTTTTATTTATAGTACTTTCAGCATTATTTCAAAGTCTTTATAATCTTTTAGAACCACAAATGTTAGCATTAGCTTCTTCAAGAAATGCTTCAAAATTTAGACATGTAAAAAGTTTATTATTTGCATTCATTTTAGCAATTTCTCCTATAATAATGTCTTTCACTTTGATGGATATTTTACCAATTGATTTATGGTGTGTAATAATTGTAGCAAATTGTACATTAACATCCATACGAACAATTTCAACAATTATAATATATTTCTTAACATTTATTGAAAATAAGGCAATGGAACCATGGGAATTATTAGATGATTTAATATTTTTCTGTAGAACAGTAACAAGATTTTTAGAACTTTTTTTAGCAACCTTTGTCGTATTACATGGAATATTTGCATCATTTTATGGATACTGGAGTACAATATCCATAACTATTATGACATTTCATACATACTTTAATGTCTACAAAAATACTAAAACAGGTATAGCTACGATAAAAGCAAGATTTACAGCTGTTACCAAAATTAAACAACTCCCAAAAATTACTGGCAAACGATTGGAAGAATGTGAAGATTTATGTGCAATATGTTTTATGGAAATGAGACGTGAAGCACGTATAACACCATGTAAACATGTATTTCATGGATACTGTTTAAAAAAATGGATGTTTGTAAAAACAGTTTGCCCTTTATGTTACAACTCATTGAGTTCAAAAGAAGAAGCTGAAATGATTGAAGGTAACGGAAATGATGGAGAATTACAACGATTATTAATCGGCCAGAATACTTTTAATCAAAATAATGTAAATATTGATAACACTAATCTATCAAACAGTGAAAGATCATCTTCATTCTCATCTGATGACTTCTCTGAAGATTCAATGACAGATTCAAGTGAAGTTGGTGTTAATTTAGAAACGATGATGTTGAATAGCAATGTCGGTCAAAGGATGTATTTTAATGCTACAGCCACAATGGATGATTGGGAAAGTGAATGAATTAGCAAACATAACTGGTAATACTGTATTGAATAATAATTATCTTAGTATTCGAGTAATAACTTATTTGTAATAAAACTTTTTGGTAGTTCTGTATGAAGAGCAAACTTGAACTTACCTTGTTTAGAATAATTTTTAAAAAAAAATTAATGCCATAGTAATTAAAAATATTTTATTAATTTTGAGAATATAAAAATATTCTCTAAAGTTATCAATAACATAACCAATACTGAAATTAGGATTTTATTCACGACTAAATTTTATTTTATCTCTTTGATGTGATTTTCAACTTTAAAGAAAGTGTTTTGTCTCCTTTTTTTTCTTAGAAATACATGTATCAGCTTCACAAAGGCAAAAAAAGTTATCAGTAAAGTATGTTTCATTATAATTTATACATATTTCTTCTCCTGGTTCTATAATTTTATCAGCAGCAAAGATTCCTACCTGAGGAATTTTATTTCCTCTATAGATTAAATCGTCCCTAAAGCAACAACTAATTGCAACACAATTATTTTTACAACTGTGATTTATCATCCTCGCAAAATTTCCTTCTTTTTCAGAATCATATACATAAGTGATACCATTAGATTCAACCTCATAACAATACCAACCTTCTGATTCATTTGTATATTCATCCTTCAACCATAACTCTCCAACATATTCACATATATATTGAAACGGCATAATTTTACTTTTAGTTTTTAGTCCCCAACCACGATTATTTGTTCGAAAGACTTCTAACTGAAGCTGTAATGATTTCTTCTTCATTTCATCCAACCTTAAAACACAGTAGTGACTACCACATGATTCTAGAGATTCGTATAATAACCCATAATTTGCACAAAATGTTCTCGTTATACCAGAATAATCTTCATTCATATAATCCCTATTGCAAGTACATTTTTTTAGTGTCCTATCCTTTTTAATCATTTTACCGAGCCTTTTTTTCCCCTTATATACTGATTTTCCAATATTTAAAAAATTAAAAGTAAATTGTTCTATTGACTCATTTACTGAAACATTTGGAGCTAAATAAATCTCCATTGTGCTGATAATCTAAAATACTGTTATATTAATAGAATTAAATAAATAATTCCTACTTTATACAAAATATAGTGATCTACAAAATCAAAAATAATTTCTAAGGAAAATCAACAACATGCTAATAAACTTTAATTTGCCTTTTCTTCCTCGCAAGACCATTATAACTTCATACAAGCGAATGTATTCATTGGAAAATGTAAGAAATTGCTTTTAAAGTAACTAAAAAATGTAACGTTTTTGAAAATTTTAAAATATTGAGTAGGAGAAATCCTTCGTACTTTACAATTTTAAGTAAGATTTTATATTTTATATGAATGATTGATTATCTTTGCAAAGCGATTTATTTTTTAATTACAAATTTTTTTACAGTTTTGTAGTTTATGCTATTTTGTATTGTAACCATCAAAAATTTAAGAAAAATCTAGTTGGTAAAAAATTCAGATTAGGATTATTTTAAAATAGATAAATTGCAGTATAGATTATACATCTCTTGAATCGATTTTCTATAAATACTTTATAACTTTATTAAAATTCTTCTTTAATTAATAGTAATTGTTACAAATTTAAATTTATAAATTTTCAAATAATACTTTCAAATAATGGAATAAAGTATCATACGATTTTATTTGTTTGCTTTACCAATACTTTATTATCTATATAATTGTGATTTTTAATCGTTAAAATTATTTAAACAGATGATTTGTTCTAAAATATCAATAAATTGAACACAATAATATAGTCACTCATGGTAAAATGTGAATACCTATTGTTTAATTAGAACATATTGTCATATTTACATTACCAATTTTAGTTTACCGATACTAAAAAAAGGGATCTTGTGTTATGCTAAACAATTTTTTAAACTTAGTCAAACATTTTCTATATTCGCGTGTTTAACGGTAATTTCCTTCTCATGTCAGAAATAATAATAGTTCCCTATTTTAATCTTTCTCATAGGAATATCCACTAGAACAGAAGATTTTCACATCTGTTTGAAGAGATTTTTACATATAGAATTAATTCGTTTCACTGAAGAAATACAATATTTCTTTCATCATTACGAATGATTTTAACGAATTTAAAAAAATTATTATATGTTGTATTGTGATTTTAAATCGTCATATATAATTTAATTACCAATTATCAAATAACCATTTATGTTGCAACTGAATTTCTGCACAAGATATCTCTTATTTGATAATTAGATTAATAACCTTTTATTAAGTGATGGTAAAATGTAATTTAATTTTTATATTTTTCGTCAGTTTAACAATAAAAAAAAGTCGTTGACCAATTAAATATTATTGTAACATTAATACCAAATGTTTTAAGATTATTAAAATCTGTGAAGTAGTAAAAATTTAAAGTAATGTGCATTTTAACTTACTCATATTCAATAAGAATGTGTACACTTTTATGACAAATTCAGTTTCCAGTACATTCAGAAATATTACACTAAAAACTTAAAAAAAAGGGGTGTTTTGAGCTTAGCTTTAAAATCTTTCAACTATATCATTTTTGTTCAATTGGCAATGTTAAAAGATAGTAATTACACTTATAATTTTGAAGAAGTCATTTTGCAATTTAGCGTCGTGAAAAACTTTGACGTACAATTTACTTCGAGAATAAATTTTATCCATCCAAATGTATTTAGCAACGTTCGAAGTTTAAAGACCATGTTAGTGATAATAAAATCTTATGACATTAAAATATTTTTACTTGAGAAGTAATTTCCTATTTTATTATTGTTATATCAATTTATATGTTTATATAAATTAAAACACTAATTGTGTAGTATTTAGGAAATTTTATGAGTGTTTAAACTTGCATGTGATATTCATTGTGTTTTACAATAAAAATTTTTACACCATATATATATAAAAAAATTATAATAAATTTTTAAATTATATTTAAAACCAAAGGGGATCCTTTCATTTTTCGAATCATAAAATTCTGTTCAAAAAACATATAGAACATAAGAATTAAACTATTCAAATACTTTACTCGTCATCAAAATGAGTTAGAATTTCCCAAATGGATTAAATCACATTTATTCAATGAATTTTAGATTTTTTATTAGCAAGATCTTCTTTAATTTCATCTATTCCCTTGCAAAGAGGCCTTTTTAAGATTGGGACATACATTTTTGTTTCATTTTTACCCATCAAAAATATATCAAATCCACTACCTGGTGATTCTGCAGTATTTTGACCGGATAATTCACCGAAACCTTTAAGCATATCACTAATAATACTAGCTTTCGTTTGATATTCTATGAATTCTTTTTGCAAATTTATAAATACATTTTTTTTATTTTTTTCTTCCCAAATCCATTCAATATCTTCCTCACTATAA
Organism: Strongyloides papillosus; assembly: GCA_005656395.1. Taxonomy (NCBI): domain Eukaryota; kingdom Metazoa; phylum Nematoda; class Chromadorea; order Rhabditida; family Strongyloididae; genus Strongyloides; species Strongyloides papillosus. The sequence goes on from SRSI01000052.1 coordinate 212,262, forward strand.
TAATTTTCATACAAACACAAGGGAATCTCTGAAGCTAAATTATATGCTGGTCTTGAAGGAAATTTAGAAATATCAAGTAATTCTTGTATTAATTCTGGTTTTTCCCTTTCACGACCAATTTCTAATAACAATGAGACTATGCACCTAATTTGGTGCCACAAAAATCCACTCGCTGATATTTTTAACACTAGACTATTGGCTCCAAAGTTATCTGATTCTAAAATATCTGCTTCGTATATTGTTCGAACATGTGTTAAACCACGTTCAGCTTTACTTTTGTCAATATGACAAAAATTTCTAAAATCATGCTCCCCTTTAAGAAATTTACAAGCGCTTGACATTGCCGGAACAGATAAATTTATATTCGGTAAGATATAGCGATATACCCTTTTCATACAATTATGTCTTGCACTAAAGTCCTTTTTTACTGGACTCCATGCCATAATACGTATTTCAGGTGGTAGAAAACGATTCAACATTGTACAAAACGGCATCTCTTTTTTTAAGGACTTCGCATTTTCGGGTTTTACTCCATTTTTCCAATAGACATATTTTCCGTTTTCATCACTTGAACGTACGGTAACAGCAATAACTTGTTGAAATGCAGATACTCCTTTATCCGTCCTTCCACATCTTGATATATCAGCTTCTTTTACATTATCTATGAGTTTAGCCTTTGTCAATGCAGTTACAAGATGCTGAAAATACGTAAAGTTTAAAAACTTATCGAACAAAACTCACTTCCTCAACTGTATTTTTTGATGTTTCTTGTATAACTAACCCATCAAATTTCCATCCGAAATAATAGAACAAAAGTGCTACTTTCCTTCGAGGATACAAGTTCGAGTCAAAGAATCGTTCACCTGTCTCAGGCATATCTTTATTCACTCTAAAAAAATTAAGTATATGAGAACTATGATAACTTAGTGTGAATTATAATAATACTTCCTCAAAAATAAAGTAAAAATGAGAAATAAAAAGTATAGTTTTTTAGAATTTAAATATTTTTTGATTGTATCAGTGAAGTCGTGTCAGGAAACAAGTTTGTAATTTTCACATAACAAACTACGTTTAATGTAATTGCAAACATTAAAATTAATTTTACGTTTGCTGTTTCTAAATTTAAAAATATGTTGTTTTTATTTAATTTTTAAAAAGGAAAATCTTACACGTAGTTTAGCTTTTACATCAAAATAAAATTTACACTTCTAACAGTGATTTATAAAAGTTTTAAAGATTTCTTTAGCACAATAAATGTTGCAATGTTGTGAGGTTCATGATAATAGAAATAGACTTCTGTAAATTAAAAACAGTAACTAATATCGAAAGAACAATTAATTTCAATTTATATACATCTAGTATGTTGTGGAAAAATCAAATTACTAAATAAGTTCAAGTCAAATAATGTACTAAACTATATATTTTTAAATATTGGAAAATTTAAATTAAATTACTACAAACACATTCGAATACTAAACATCTCATTTTTCACTGTGGATTTTCAGATATGTCAAAGAAATGAATTTCAACATATAATTAATCATTTTTAAATTTAATTTGAAAAGTTATAATCCAACATAGATAATGCAATTATTAAATATTAAAAGAACATGTGGCATTATATCGACGTAAGATTCTTTGAAGATCGGCCAAATTATAATATAATAACGTTCTTTATGGAAAATAATTAGAATTTTTCCTTGATAATCAAAGTATTTTGTAAGATTTTAAAATATAGTGATGTAATTTTCGTTTAAAATACAGTTTTTACTACTGTATTAAAAAACTTTTTTGTATTTCTCTCATCGACGTCTAACAGTTTTAGGGAAATTTTACAAACCTATCAAACCTAAACAACTATCTATTTATTCCTGTACAATTTAAAAATGGTATAAAAGATATTTAAAGACGACAAACGTACAACAATAGTAAAATAATTTATAAATCAGAAAAGTATATCGTGTGTCAACATAATCATTACTTGTCAAGTTTTTATACAAAATTATACCAAAATTACAATAATTATTTAGTCAATATTAATTAATGATTAAAATAAAAAAAATTACATATCATGCTTAGAGCAAAGCTCCTCAGCATCTTTACACATTTCTTGGAGATGTTCAACGTACTTTGTCAAATTAACAGGTCTGACATCAGTACCGATCCATTTATCAGTTGTAGTTTCATTGTACGTTTCAATCCTGCATCTGACATTAAAATTATGAAGAGTATTTAATATGCCTGAAACAACCATGTTATGACCATCACTTTCACCATGAGCTTCTATAATGGCGCCAATCTCAGAGGCTGTCTTCTTTAACAATTTCTCAGCACTGGTATCAAACATTGTCAACCAGTGACTTCCGGAGTGATCGTAAATCTCAAACACCGCCATCAAAGCATACTTGAAATTATCGGAAGTGAGATCACACTTTGAACAATGATATTGACCATCTTGAGCAGCAACTTTCTTCTTGCAATCCTTCTGAGGGCAGGCCGTGTAAACTAAATTCTCTCTGACTCTGGCAACTCTACCAATCACATTAAAGAATCCACCTTTTTTATCCTTATCATTTAAAAAGTTAACAGTCGCGGAATGAATAGTCAAATTCTTACTAAAGGCTGTACCAGACGCTGGAATACTATTAACTTTGATGTTACCACGCTCCTTTGCGTACCAATCCGAAATGTCTTGAACAAGTCCAGTACCATCAGATGGAATGACCTTTGATCTAAAACCAAATTGTAGACCACATACACCATTGAATTCATTAACTGTAACGCTCTTTAGGATTACTGGCTTATGAAGAAGATCCTCGGTAAACTCATTGCAGGAGTCGCCCCAGATAGTTAATTTTACCAAAGATAAAGATTCGTCGATCAGAGAAATATTCATCCTCTTTGTTACCCCGTTCTTGGTACTAACATTAGTCGCTTCTTCCATACTATCCACTACAGCAACTACATCAACGGATTCACCAGGAAACATCTTGATTTTTGAGAGAGCAACACGGTTGATTTTCTGAGCAGGAAGTGGGACTGAATCTTCACATTTGACTATTTCAACATCATTCCTCATCGTTATTTCATATTCATGCCCGGTACTGTTGTAACGCTTGTTTGTAGTTTTGATCGCCTTATTATTGCCTTTGATAGTGTATGATGATCCAACTTCTATCAAATTATCCAACTGAGCGACCATATCACCAAAGCAAGAGATCCTTATTTCGGTCCCCTCCTTATCAGCAATAGAAAAGTTGAAAACTTTACTGGCTCCTCTTGGAGTGTTAATGTCTCGTGGTTGAGATCTATCCGTGACGACTCCTCGTATTTTCCATTGCATTAAATATGGGCTGATCGAAATTATGGGAACAACAGAGGCATCATTCTCCGAAGCTTCGCTTTTGACGCTTTTAGTAACCTTACTTACTTCTTTCGATGGAATTTGAGAATTTGACTCTTTTAGAGGCCCTTGTCCTATCTTGTCGATTTTCAAACCCAAATGCTCTTCAGGACTTCCGGAGTGAGGTATAGGACTTCCAATAATTGGAGAATCCTTTGCTATCAATTCAAAATCATTGATTGTCAAATGCATTCTTTTGACATTCTCCTTAAGCGTTGTATTGGAACAAAATTCAAGTATTTTAATTATTGACTGGGACTTATCCATTCCATATGATCCAAATTTCTCAATACCTTTGTCCCTGAGTAGAATAGTTGCGTAGGAGAAAATTCCATCGTTCAAACGAAGGCGAATGCTAGATCCATCATTGGTAAGGCGACTGTTCTAAAATAAAGAAAAAAATAACTACGGAATTAAAACAAATTACAAACCATTATCTGAACAACAGGTTTGAGACCTTCGACTCTGTTCTCTGCTAGAAGTTGGAAGAAACCACGGCTCAATTCATATTCTTGATGAGTATCAGAAGACATTGTACACCACTGAAAAAGATAGTTATTTGAAACACAATCAAAACAAAAAAACACAAAAGATACGTCGACAAAAAGTTAGAAAAAAAAACGTTAATAATATATAAAAAAGATAGCAAAAGACTATCGAATGCAAAATAGTGAATAAACGACAGGAAGTTTGCAAAAAAAAACCCGATGAATATAAATGATGTAAAAACAAAAAAAGTATAATATAGAAACCTAAGAGAGTTAGAATATATTAATTCAGGTATTCCTCCTTAAAGATCCAACTAAATTACCACCTAAAATCACAAACACCTAATTAAAGCCACTCGAACAACATAATGAATCCTACGCACAGCTTCTGGAGGTTAGTACACCTTACAAACACAAAAATCACGATATGTCAGGAATTAGGGTTTATAATTGGCATTAATAAATAAAACTATGACCGAAAGTCTTAACAATTTGCCATTATATCACTAGCAAATTGTCATCAAATTTTGAATCGCTCGTCACACCTTTAACTTGATATTCAAAAATAGTGACACTGCACGTATAATAATGCATTATTTGAATAAATTAAGCAATTTTATACAATAGAACATGAGCGCCAAATACGTATTTGTCTTAAAACGACGTTGGTTACAAAATATGATGTGTATTTCTAACAATGATAAAAGTGCAATTTTCAATTGAAACAAACACCTACTGGGAAAGCATCTTTTTACGGATTGTTCATTTGTTTCTTTTTACTATCAATGTTAGGATAGGTTTTTAAAGGTAGTTTGGTTATCGTTCTCCTTTCGATAGATTTAACGATAAATTGTCCAAGGCTGTTGTTCCTTCTCAAATAAAAAGTATGTAGCATATTAAAAAATTGGTGAAAAGTATCTTTCAGTAAGTTCATTATTTATGGAATGGCTAGTGCTTACCTGTTGTAAGAATTAAAAGGAAATGTGGAGAAACAGAAGTGAATCAGCCCAGATACAACTAATTAAAAATGATTGTAATTTTAAGCAGATGCAATTTTCTCTTAGCAATTTTAACTTTCTAACCAAGTTATAAAATACTTTTTAAATCACATGACTTTTATTTTCGTGCTTTCGATGGTTTGTCTTAATTTTAATTTTTTTCTGGTGTGGGAAGTTTTCGAATCTCGGCTTTAAATATTTAAGCTATTGTATTTGTCTTTTTTATAATTGTTTTCGACGGAGGAAGTTTTTAAATGCTCATGTAAGTAGAATGTTGCAGAGATGATTTTTAAACGATATGAAATTTTAAACATACTTTAACTCCACCAAACCATAAATTGTAGTGGTCGTAGTTACTTCACTTAAAATAACACGTATATACGGCTTTTTTTAATAAATGATAGTTAATAGTTTCAGTCATTACTTCACTATCTATTGTAAGAGATGTTTTATAAAAGAAGAGCTCGTTTTTCAAACAAGTTTATTTCTTGCACGTTAATCAATTGCCATACGAAACTTATTGTACGTCCCATAGTCCAGAAGAAGTTCTATCTACGCTTTCAAAATATAGCTTTTAAGTGAAAACAACTAGAAAAATATACTTTTACATCATATTTATTTAAAATTATTCTGAGAATTTTAATGAAAATTATGGCAGACTTCCTGTGGTCCACCCTTTATTGTATAAAAATAAATTTTTTTTAGTGATATAATTATATTGGCGAAATGTCAGGTTTTGTAGAAAAAATATAGTAAAATACAAACTATTCTAATATTTTACTTCAAAATTTCTTAAAAAAGTAGCATTAAAATGAATTGTTGAAGTCCGACTAAGCTATTAATTGTACCACTACCTAGTGTTCATAATTTGGTCCATTGTAGTGGTTCTTAAAAAAATCTATTGGAGGAACAAAAATAACGTCATTTGGTTCAGGAATGTTCCTCTTAGGTAAAATATACGGTGTGGTACTGTTTTTTGTGTTTTTTCTTTGTAAATTTATATTATCTTGGACTAAGAATGGATTTTTTGATTTGATAGAATTTTGATTAAAATTTGAAGGTAACTGGTAGTTTTCATAGGCTGTTGAGTCTTTTATTGAAAAATGATTATAAGATGGATTGATTTCCGTTGTAATATAATTACCTTGTCCTGGTGGTGTTACAACATTGTCGTGAGGAATATACTTATTGTAATTGTTTTTCCCAACATTTTTATTTCCAACAAACATATTTCTAGTGCTATTTTGATGTGGTTGCATTTTTTTCAAGCCGTAGACATTTCTACTTGAATTTGTATCAACAGAAGTTGATCTTTGACTAAGATTGCTCCCCATGTAGTTTTTATAGTTTTTTGATTTATTATCCGTTCTTTCACAAGATTCTTTAATTTTCTCAAAGTAGTTTGGTAGCTTTTTAAAATCTTCTACATCACAAATATCATAAACTTTTTTACCTACTACAATTTTAGCATCCTCATAGTCTATGATATCGGGCAACTTATTAATATCACTAATTTCTGTTTCTGTAAAAAAATTTTTTCCTCGAACAAAATTATCTTTCTTTGTTTTAAAATAATCTGGAAGTTTGCGTATTTCTTCAATATCCCTATAGTCGTAAACACGTTTGCCAAATATCAATTTTGTGTTTGGAACGTTATTGTTCATATTGATATCTGGTAAATCACGAACTGTTTTTGTCTCATATTTTGAATCATTCTTTTTTTCAGTAACGAGGAAATTAATGTTTTCTTGAATGTTTTTTACATCGTTCATCAATTTTTGTAACAAATTGTTGCATGTTGTATGGTTGTTGATCGCTGTATTATTAAAATTGAAATACTCTTTTTCATTTGACATTGATGGACTATTTTCTTTTCTAATAATACATTTATTAATGTAATTATAGAAATCCTTTTCTTGAGTATTACATTCCAGTTTAGCTAAAACTCTATAAACATCCAATATTTTATCGTCTGCAATTGTAAGTGTTCCTGTGTTTAATAATATTAAAGCTGCTTCAACAGCTTCATTTTTACAATTATTCATATCTACAGTAAATCCGCTACCGTTCATTTTTGTTGACCACTAAAAGATAGATGAAAAAATAATAATTCAAATTTTACTTACTGATTTAAGAAGTTTGCTATTTGTGACTCCAACATTATGATTAAGGTTATATTTTTTACCCTGACATTCTATAATAATATCATTGTTCTTAGGATTGTCTTGTTTTCTTTTTGTAGAATTTGTTATATAATTTTTAAATTCATCACAATGAGCAGAACTGACAATGTGTATCTTTCCCTGACTATCCGATCTAATATTTATTGTATTGTTTGACATAATTTAAAATCGAAAATGCAAGATTTTAAAAACATGTTCTTTTATTTATCTTCCAAAAAGGTGAAATTTGAATTTTTAAATTGTATAAGGAAAAATGTTTATATGCTTTATTGTTATTTTTAAATTTTTAAATTGCAATATTATTTTATAATGTTAAGAAATTTTAATATTTTTATTTATTTTTTAATATAGAGTATGTGTAATAATCTTGCAGAAGAATATATTTTAATTGCATTTGTAGCTAGCAAAGTAACATGAATTCGATATGTTTATTAAACTACTAAATATTTTATTTTTATGTTGTAAAGATAAAACATAGACTTTGAATCATGGTATTAACAAAAATAAAAACTAAAGGCGTAACATTTAGTTTATGTATAGTGTTTATTTTTGAAAATGTTAAAATATTAGCTAACAAAGAATATTTGGTAACAATTGTAAAATACTTTTTAAAACTGTCATTTAGTAAATAAATAATTATAATTTTAATACATTTTTAAGTAATATTATATATACAATCTAATCATTTAAATTATCTTTTTAATGAAGTATTTGTATTATAGTACTCTATCTCTAGAAATAACATTAAACATTGAAATATGATGATATATATTCTATTTATATAGTACTTTATGCAAGAAAATCTTATAATTATCAAAAGAACATATGATTGACTATATAATATTGTCATAGCTTTTTTATTTTGATTATATAATTTTATTTTATCAACTAGAAAAAAAGTATGGTTGTATCATTTTTTTAAACATTATTCATTTATTGAATGTTATTTAATATATAGTGTTAATTTTTTTCTGTTTTTTATTCATTTTATTAAATTTTCTGTTATCTTTTTTACTATTATATAAAGGATATTATATTAGATTATTTAGAGTAAATAACATGTAAAAATGGTGGTTTCTGACTTACTAAAACAAATTTTTATATCACGTAACAATAATAAAGTTGATGATTTGACATTGCTTCAATTAGAAATACTGTTAAAACGGGGATATCCAGTTTATATTCATACAATACTCAGAGAAGACGACACAAACATGATATCAATTGAAGTTTTTTCAATACATTTAACACCAATAAAGGAAGGCATGAAAACACTACCAAATATATTTCTTAAAAATGCTTTAAACTCTTTTTTATATTTTTCACAATTTAATGCATGGTTGGTGTTGAAAGTTATTCCAGTAAATATAAAACATAATAGCAGAATATCACTTCAAAAAACACTATCTAAAGACATCAAAGATTGCATAGTTGAAAAAAAATGTTTTCCTTTAACTATAATTGATAATAATGTGGTTAATGTATCTGTTGAATATTTGAAAGGAAATTTCCCTAGTGATATTAAAAGCAAATATCCAATTGCAAAAGAAGTTTATTTTAATTCTTTAGCACCTGAAAACTCTGTTGCTATATTCGGAAATAATTATAAATTCTATTGCGACCACTTATTAATAATTGAAAAAAAACTATTTTTAAAGGAGTTTATCGAGAGAGGAATTAATTTTGCTAAAATGCCAACATTTTCACATGTAATTTTACATTTTAATAAACGCGAAAAGGTAAGTTAGTAATATTTATTGTCCATGTAAATACTTTTAAAGACGATAAGTCTACTTCTACTTCAAAAAAATAAGAATAAGAAAATGATTGACTTTAGAAAACACAATAGTAAAACGTGTTGAGAACTACAAACTCTATATCATAGAATAAACTTGGTTGATGTAAATAAAATACTTCTACGGTGTAATATAAATTTTTTTAATTTCTACATAAAATTATTTTTTAATTTACATATATACAATAAAAATCGATAGCATTCTACTATTTTTGTTAAAAATTTATTGATTAACCACAAAATTTAAGAAAATTCAAGAATGTCCTGTGCTTCAAAATATTCTTTATCTAAAATCAAGAGTTCCTTTCTAATGGTTGCTAATTCACAAAATAATGGTAACACTTGTTCAATTGACTTCCGTGCGTTTTTGACATAGACATTTTCAAACATTCCAAATGGTTTGTACAAATATTTGCTGGGTACTGACTTTCTATCATCATTTTCTTTGTCTTTAACATCACCATTTTCCAATGAAAAGACCGTATCACTATTTATTGAACAATATAAAATTGGTTCTAATTCGATATCACCCATATTTTTCTGATTTTCCAAGGCTGAATTATATCTTGTTGTGACGCGAATCTTTGCCAAGTTAAATCTATAGTTGTCTAGTAATGTCTCAACATTTTTCATCAAACGGAGATAATCATCTCTTTTTTGAAATCTCTTCCAAGTTAAAGTGTTGAATGCCTCAATATTCATAACCTTAAAAATCTAATTGAATTACAACAATGAAAAGTTTTTAATTGAGTATTACCGCCGGAATAAATATAATTAATACAAAAATTAGTTATACGCACATAACCTAATGCACAAAATGTATAACTTCTATAAGAATGAAACTATTCATTCAAATAGGAAGTTTTAAATCTATATTTAAAAATTGTAATTAAGTACAAACGATAACACTGTTACAAAGTACCTTACTATCTAGTATACATTCACTTACATAAAATAGATTGTATCAATTTCATGAAATGTTGGTAAACACACTTTGGAATTACGTTAAAAGTTACTATGTCTTTAAAAAAATTTAAAAAACCGCCATATTTTAAACTAGAAAATCCATGTTTCTGAAGTAAGAATTTTGGATTTGATTCATTTGTTTTTAACACTTTTTTTAATGCATCTTTATAAGAGAAAAACACCTCTGTTTAACCAACTTACTTTCACCTAATTGTTTTTGGCTTTTTCAAGCAACTTTTTACTCTGATTTACCTAAAGAAATAATATAAAGTAATAAATCAAAAGTTTGTCGAATATACTTTTAAAAAAATCCTGTATATAAAATTGAAAAAATATCTACGAAGAATATATAAACAAAATGAAACTAGATTACATACAAAAATCTGCACAGGTAAACGCAGAATGATATAAAAGTCAAGTTATGTAGTCAAACATGATTTTTGCAAAATTTTTGTACTTATTTTGAATTTAGTTGTCGATACATTCGTATGAATCATAAAACATGCTAGAGTAAAATAAAATTCCATGACTATTACTATTAAAATATTAAACATTATCACTATAATTTCAAACTTCAATCCACAAAACAGTCAAGAACGACATATAATAGTTTTAGTATAATTTATAAATACAAAAATAGCATTGTATACAACAAAATCAAAGAGTTTTATCAAGTTGACATATAAACAAGGATATTTCGTAATTTCTACACTGAACATTATTATTCTGGCAAATATGAGTATATATAAATTTTCTTATTACAAAATGTCTTGGAAATAACTCATAAAAAATAACAGATTCTAAAAACATGGTTATCATATAACAGGAAATTATTTATTGTATAATTTATTGTATTTTAGAACAATGTTTATTAATTCATTACTAAAATAAATTTAAAAATTTCCTAACAATTGTCACATAAGTGGAAAGATTTATTCAACGGACTTAACGAAATAAATTATTTTATTAAAAATAAAAGATACTAATAATTGTCTACAAATATCTATCACTTTGGAAGATAAAATTTTGCTTTGAAAATGTATATGCAACCATTATCTAGTAATCCGGCATATTTCCACTAGCACAGTAATGATAAAAAATTCATAAAATATTTTTAAGATATCAAGAAATCCTTAGAAAAGTAACATTTTCTAACCTATAAAGAATCCTTCTTTTATTTTTATAAAGATAGACAAAATGCAGCAAACAACTCAATTAACTTTTTGTTTTTTAAGATTACCATTCGTGTCAAATTCAAACTTTATAAAGAAAAATTGTTACTAATTTTTTTATTTTCAAGGGTAAAATAACTTAATAGAAAGCCTATTGAAAAAAAAAATCAGAAACCCAGCTTCTAACATATCTCAAAGTCGAAGACATCAAAATTAACAAATAAAATCATAATTTTATGTAATCGCCTTTTCATTTTTAAAGCAACTATGTCAATTATTTATTGAAGAATAAATGATGTAAAAAATAAGCAGGTATAATGAAGTATATATGACTTAATGAAAATATAAAAATGAATGAAATAAATTACACAATATTTTTATATACAAGTCGCCAATATTTCTATTACACTGTTTAAATGCCATATTTTGTTAACGTTTATGTATCTGAGTAGAGAAGAAACATATTATTTAAATATATTTCTGACACTCTTAACAGTAGTATATGGATTTGTGATTGCAGCTACGAGTCCATTTCTAGAATAAATATCGTCATCACTATTAACTGTATAATCAATAGGCTGACCGTCAAATTTAACCATATCACCGCCTACAGACTTTAACAATGCATGACCAGCGCACGTATCCCACTTTTTTATGGTAGTTGAATGAATATAATACATAGCTGTTCCATTCAAAAGACGTAAAACTTTATAACCTGCTCCACCAGCTCCTTCTACCTCAAAATCACTTCCTAAAGCCTTCGCAACCACTTCTTTAACATTTCCTGAATGGCTTCTTGAAACAACAACTTTTTTAGGAGCATTTGACCAATTTTCCTTGGAAGTAGTACCTTTATAAACTTTAGTTACCCCCCATCTTTTGTTACCAAATCCATAACCAATGATCGTTTCATTGTAAAATGGTCGAAAAATTGCACCAAAAATCGGCTCTCCTTTGTATGTTATACAACCCATTGTCGTGACATATTGTGTCAGGCCTTCTGTATATTCCTGTGTTGCATCTAATGGGTCAATCCAAATATTGAGTTTGGATACTTCGAATGAATCTTCTGGTAATTGAGAAATGACATTTTTCATCTCCTCCCATAATGGTCTTCTAAATTCTTCATATTTATCGATATTAAAATTTCTTGCAGCCGGTTCTTTTTCTTCTGAAATAACACGAAGATTTGGAAGGCGACTCAATACCTTCATCATTATAGCATTGGAATTGACATCAGCATCTGTAAAAAGATCCTGAATTCCAACGTCTAATTTCCCTTTAGATTTTATGTTCAATTTTGCACTTTTTTCGTTATATAGATCATAGACAACTTTACCACCCAATTGAGTAGCCAAAACAACATAACTTTAATAAAAAAAACGTAATTTAAAATACCTTAACGATACACGTACCTTGCTACATCCTTCACGTAAACTCTATAATCCATAAAGTCTGGTCCTTCTTTGAAGAATACTAGATATCCGAGATATCCAAAGGAAAAAACTACAAATGCGGAAAAAATTCGTTTTAAATTAGGACTAAGATTAACCATCTTAACAATATATGAATGATAATTTCTTTTCAGCGTCAAAAATAAATAGTGTTGATTCAGGACAGTTAATGATTATCAGAAAGATAATCAAAAGTTTTTAAAAAAGCCTTTTATATGGCACAAATTGAATTGTCAGTTATTTCGTAAGCCCATAAGAAATCGATAAAACATGCATATACTGTTTGTTGGCTATATTTTCAGTTAATGATTCTTATTCAAACAATTGACGTATTCAAAAATAATATAGGGTATATCTTTTGAACTTAGTTGTTTAGTAAAAAACGTAAGATAACGATACCCCAACAGCAAAGTATAATCATGTTAAGAGAAAACTTAATATTTTATGAAATGTAAATTAATAATTATATACATTTTCTTGTTTTAGAAATCACGACAAAATATACTAATTTGTTGTTTATATTATTTTATTTATTTTTAAAAGTAAAATAACATTTTTTAAATTAATTTATAGAAGAATTTGTCTTAATTTTTTACTATCGTATTTTAAATATTTAAATCATCATAGTATTTACGGACTTTTGAAAGATTTCAATATATTTATTTTTTTCTTATAGGTTAAACATTAGCAAACATGAAGTTTATGTCTGGAAATGATGTTCGCAGAACCTTTATTGACTTTTTCAAGGAAAAAGAGCATATTTATGTCCATTCATCATCTGTAATTCCACATGATGATCCAACACTTCTTTTTGCTAATGCTGGTATGAATCAATTTAAGCCAATTTTCCAAGGAGTTGTCGATCCAAATAGTGATATGGCAAAATGGAAAAGAGCCGTAAATACACAGAAGTGTATAAGAGCTGGTGGAAAGCACAATGATTTAGACGATGTTGGAAAAGATGTTTACCATCATACTTTCTTTGAAATGTTAGGAAATTGGTCATTTGGTGATTATTTTAAAAAAGAAATTTGTGAATGGGCATGGGAATTGTTGACAAAAGTTTATGAAATTCCTGCAGATCGTCTTTATGTTAGTTATTTTGGTGGAAATGAAGAATATGGACTAGAACCTGACAATGAATGTAAAAATATTTGGTTAAATATTGGTTTGCCTGAAAATAAAATAATTCCTTTTGGAATGAAAGATAATTTTTGGGAAATGGGTGAAGTTGGTCCATGTGGTCCGTGTTCCGAGATTCATTATGATCGTATTGGTGGAAGAGATGCTTCATCATTAGTCAATGCAGATGATCCAATGGTTGTAGAAATTTGGAATTTAGTATTTATGCAATATAATAGAGAAGAAGGTGGTATTCTTAAACCTCTTCCTAATAAGCACATTGATTGTGGTTTAGGATTAGAAAGATTAATTGCTGTTATGCAAGATAAAGTTTCTAATTATGATACAGATGTATTTCAACCAATATTTAAAGCTATTGAAGAAGGAACTGGTGTTCGAAAATACACTGGACTTGTAGGAGATGATGACAAAGATGGTGTTGATATGGCATATCGTGTTGTTGCAGATCATATTAGAACATTGGTTATTGCTATTGCTGATGGTGGAAGTCCGGACAATGTTGGCCGTGGGTATGTTTTAAGAAGAGTTTTAAGAAGAGCAATTAGATATGCATCAGAAAAATTATGTGCCAAGCCAGGATTCTTTAGTTCTTTGGTTGATGTTGTTGTTAATTTATTAGGAGAAACTTTCCCAGAATTAAAAAAAGACACTGAAACAATAAAAGACATAATAAATGATGAAGAAGCTCAATTTTTAAAAACATTAACTAGAGGTCGTACTCTTTTCCAAAAAGCAGTAAAAGCTCTTCCTGAAAATGAAAAAAGCTTCCCCGGAGATGTTGCATGGAGACTTTATGATACATATGGTTTTCCAATTGATTTAACACAACTTATGGCTGAGGAGTATAAACTTACAGTAAATATGGAACAATATGAAATTAGCAAGAAGAAAGCCATTGAAATATCTGCTGGTAGTGTTGGGAAGTTTAGAGATTCATTGGACATGAATGTCCATGCAATTGCAGAACTTCAATCAAGAGGTATTCCTCCTACAGACGATTCTCCTAAGTATCATTATAGTGACAATGGATGTTTAGGATTAGATGGTAAATACATTTTTGAAAAATGTACAGGAAAAATTGTTGCAATACGTAAAGATGGTGAATTTGTTGGAAGCCTTACTTCTGGTGATGAAGGGGCTTTGATTCTTGATCGTACATGGTTTTATGCTGAACAAGGTGGTCAAATATATGATACAGGAGTTTTTGTTAAAGTAGGAGATAAAGATACTGAATTCAACGTAAAGAATTGTCAAGTTCGTGGAGGGTACATTATATTTGTCGGAGAAACAGAAGGAAATTTAAAGGTTGGTGATGAGGTTGAACAATATGTTGATGAAGATAGAAGATGTTCCATAATGAAAAATCACACTGGAACACATGTTTTGAATTATGGTATTAATCGCGTTTTACCTGGTATTGATCAAAAAGGTTCTTTAGTTGCTCCCGATAAATTACGTTTTGATTTCACAGCTAAAGGAGCTTTAACAAAGGAACAAGTTAAAAATATTGAAGAAATTTCACAAGCCCTAATTAATACTAACAAACCTGTTTTTGCTAAGCAAGCACCATTGAATGAAGCTAAAAAAATTAATGGATTAAGAGCTGTCTTTGATGAAAACTACCCAGATCCTGTTCGTGTTGTTTCTGTTGGAACTCCAATTGAAAAGTTACTAGAAAATCCTTCTAGCGATGTAGGACTTAATACAACTGTTGAATTTTGTGGAGGAACACATCTTAAAAATGTATCTCATATTGGTTCACTTGTCATTACTACAGAAGAAGCTATTGCTAAAGGAATTAGACGTATAGTTGCATTAACTGGGTTAGAAGCTGAAAAATCTCTTCATCGTGCCGATAGAATTGAGAAAAGAGTAAATGAATTAAAAGAATTAGTTGAGAAGGACGAAAATGTAGTTAATGATAAAATTAAATTTAAGGAGCTTACAAAAGCTACCAATGAGTTGCTCTTGGAAGTTAATAGTATGGTTTTACCATATTGTAGAAAAGAACTTATTAGAGAGACCACTAAAAATATTCAAAAAACTCTTGATAAATACAGTAAAAATGCACAAGCTGCTGCAGCACAAAAAATTGTTGATGAGGCTAAGAAACTAGTTGAATCGATCGATGAAAATACAAAATTCTTAGTTCACGTTTTTCCGGAAGGTGCTAATGGAAAAGTTTTAGATACTGCTTTGAAACAAATTAAAAAACCATCAGCTGTTATGGTCTTTTCAATTAATAACGATGTTGGAAAGCTTCAAGTTATTTGTAAAGTTGAGAAAGATCTTGTTAGTAAAGGGTTTAAAGCTCAAGATTGGATAAATAAAGTATGTGAAGTGATCGATGGTAAAGGTGGTGGTAAAGATACCCAAGCTCAAGCAACTGGAAATCGTTTGGAAAAGTTGGATGAAGCCGTTGATGTTGCAAAAGAATTTGCTACTTTATCATTGAACTAGTTTTTTTCAACATATATGTGACATGAGGAAGTTTTGATATAATTTATAAATATATTATCTATTGTATTTTTTATATGTTTTTATTATTATAAAATTTAACCATATTAATATAGATACTTTTCTAACACACATGCTATTCTTTTACTATTATTGTTAATTTCCAATTATTAAAAACAATAAATTAATAGTAGTAAAGATATTTGAGAATTTCATTTTTAGAATCATCAAAATAAAGTTTTTATTGCCTATATTTTTATATTTAGAAAACATTTTTTTTTAAAAATTACATAATTTATAAAGAAAAGTATGGTAAATTTTAGAAAATATAATAGATGAATCTCCATTGTATCCATACACCATAATCATATCAAATATCTAAATTTTTAGTTTTTGATAATATGTACTTTTTCGTCTGTATCTTCTTTTTCTTCTCTAATATAATCTAATTTCCTATGAATATTGCCAATAACGGCGTCTACAAGATCAGTGGACTTAGCTCTTCCACCAATATCTGATGTATGAATTTGTTGAATGGATAGAGCCCTATATAATGCCTCATTTAACATTTCGGCATGGAAATCAAGAGATAAGTATCGTAATAAATCAATTCCTGATCTAATAAAAGCTGTTGGATTGGCAATATTTTTTCCAGCTAATGAAGTTCCTGTATTTCTTGTTCCTGTTTCAAATAAAGCATATTTATCTCCCATATTGACACCAGAAACCAATCCTGGTCCTCCAACTAATCCACATGCTATATTAGATATTATATTACCATATAAATTTGGCATAACACATACATCAAATTGTTGTGGTCGAGAAACCATTTGCATACAAGCATTATCAACAATCATAGCTTCGAATTCAATATCTGGATAATCTTTTTCTGCCATTTCTTTACATATTTTTAAAAATAAACCATCACCTAATTTTTGGATGTTAGCTTTGTGAATTGCTGTTACTTTTTTTCTTTTATTTAAAACAGCATATTCAAAAGTATATCTAGCAATTCTTTCAATGTTTTTTTGTGTAACAACTTTAAGTGATTCTACAACTCCATTAACAGTCTCATGTTCCATACCAGAATATTCACCTTCTGTATTTTCTCTAATTAATACCACATCAATTCCTTTATGACGAGAAGGAATAGATGGTATTGTTACACAATGAAGTACATTGGCATATAAATCCATTCTTCTACGTAATTCTACATTCCTTGACTTGAAAGTTGGATCATCGAATTTTGTTTCAATGTTACCCTATCATAAATAAATATAATATTTTTTAATAACTAACCTTTATACAAACACCATTTCTTTTCATGCTTAATATAGCATGTTCTAATGGAACATCAGATGGGTCTTTAGAACTTAAATCTAAAACTTCAAAATCTACGGGAACTTGAGCGTGTTTAAAAATTTTTCGTATATGGTTAATCATCTCTGGACCTATTCCATCTCCAGGTAAAGCTGTTACATTTGCTCTTCCTCCGTACCTTGTTGTAGGGGGTTGAGTAAAAGGAAATACATGAGGCTTGTACTGTGAAACATTTACAGTGCTTGTTATTGTGGGTAATTTTTTTACTAATTCCTTCAAAATGACCATTTTTTTCTAAAAATATCATAAAAAATATAGTTAAATCAATTATTAATATCCCAATAAATATGCAATTTAAAAGAAAAACAATGTTATGAAGATAAGATCAAAGCATATCTTTAATGACTATCTGAAAATCATATGAGGGCTGAAGTAGAGAAAAAATATTTATACGTGTAGTTCCTTCAAAAACAATACATCTATTGAGGAACACAGGAAAATTATTTTATGACAGAGAAATATATATTGGACAACAAATCACTTATCTTAGTGAATATGTTTACGCTCAGAAATAAAACTTTTAAGTATGTAATAGTTTTATTATATTATGTGATAACATTTCTTGATTAAAATATCAAAATAATAATTATTTTTGATCTATAATTTTTACTAAAATCAAATGATTGTGTTGTAGTTTTATTAAATTTAAAGTATTGGTTAACATTCTTTTAAAATTATAATAAAGGATATTTTATAATATCAATGCTGTTTAAATGTTATTTTGCTTATCAAAAAATTATAAATAAGAAAAATCTATACAATGGATTAATAAATAATTTTTAACTTATATAAGCAAAAAAATGTTTGTATTACCACGAGAAAAATTCATTATCTAATCAAATAAAACTATAATGTTTCTTCAGTAAATAATTTATTTAGATGAAACGATTTTTAAGTACTTAAATATCCATTTATCTGATTATATGATATTATAAATAATAATTTGGATTTTTTCAAATGCTCAAAAAAAATTTTATAATATTTTAAAAATCTAAATATATTACAAGTAGCGGAACATATATCTGACAAAAATGTTGGTTTATACTGTCAAAATATAGTTAATGCTGTTTTAGATATATTCATACTGGTATGGAGAATCAAATAAATTATTAAATAATTGATTTTTTTACTTTTTTTAGTAAATATTAAACTCTGTTTTGAATGTATTTTTTATCATAAATGTTTTCCATTTAAAAATTTTTATTAATCTGATTGTTTGTCCTTATGTTTCGAAGGTTAGCAAAATAATATTTTTAATTTCAGTTGAAAAATACTACTTTAATAAATATTGTAAAATCAAAGAAAAAATTTTATTGAAACATGATAACTGATAAGAAATATGTGCATATTGTTCTAATATACAAAAATAAATATATTATTTTTTATGTTTAAAGTGATGAAAGAGTTAATGAATGTTTTCCACATGAAATTTAATTTACTAATTAAAAATTGCAAAAAATACCATTGCAAAAATATTTATTAAATTTTTATTAAAAGTTATTTCTATATAATTTTATTATAAATTACTAGCATTTATCTACAAATCACCTATTGTAAATAAACAATAACGAGTTGTATTTGGTGTCGTGTTCACTTTCCCAAAATTTTGTAAACATTGTGGTGACGTTGTATGAATACACAATTTTTTTAAAATGTCTGATTTGTTGGCTCCCTATAATTATGCTGAAAAATTATCCATTTCCGAAGATGAAATCATGAAAGTTGAGGATCTTGTAAGTTGTATTGAAAATTCAACAATTTTTGAAGACAGACTTGACGCTATATTGTATTTAAAAGATTTATGTCCGGTAAGTTATATAAAAAGTGTAATTCAATAAGAAAATAACTTTATATTTAGAAGATGAGATTACATATTGGGACACTAGGACTTCACGCATATATTGATATATTGAAAGTTGATACAGAAAACACTACTTTAGTTCATCATGTCCTAGATCTTTTAAAATTATTACTTCAACCAGATAGTGAAAGTTCTATTGAAGAAGATTTTCTTGGGGATAGTTTGGCAGAATTATTTGTTAGTAAACCAGATTTAATGGATGCAATTTTTCAAATAATGGATACATTTGATTTTTCAGTTAGGAAATCTTTAGTTCAATTTCTCATTCCACTATTTCGTTTTCGTTCTCTTGAACTAAGAGATATTATTATTAATCAAGGAAATGGGATATGTAAAATAGTTGACCTATTACAAGACCAACGTGAAGTTATACGAAACAATGTTGTACTTATGTTGTCTGAGATGTCCCGTGGGAATGGAGTTATACAACAAATGTTAGTTTATGAAAATGTGTTTCAAATATTATTTTCAATTATACAAGATGAATCACCTCAGAGTATTGTTATTGAAGATTGTTTATTTTTAATGTATAATTTATTAAAAAGAAATGATGGTAATCAGAAGTATTTTTTCGAAGATATGAATCTTGTTAGACTTCTAACTGAAACATTCGACAAACTTATTTATCCTGGTGGTGATAGAAATTTTGATGTTGACTATGAGTATTCGAAACAAACTGTGACAAATATTATATTTGCTCTTGAGTGCGTTAGAGCTTTGGTTTCTACAGATAATATTCAAGAAAATATTGTTGGAGCACAAAAAGCCTTTTCACAGACAGGACTTTTAAAAACATTGTGTCATGCTATGTTTACAGATGCTAGATTAGGCCTTGATGTGGTTTATCAAACGATAATTACAACTAGTGAGATTATTAGAGGGAACCCTCAAAATCAGGATTTTTTTATTAATACTATTGTTCATCAAGAAAGGAAACCAATTTGTTCTCTTGCTGTATTAATGGAACCTTTAATTGTAGAGAGGCTTCCTTTTAAATTACGATCTGCAGCATTGTATTCATATATGTGTTATGTTCATAACAATGAGAATGGAAAGAATTTAATTTCAAAAGCAATTATCGGTAAAAGTGATGGAGTTAATTCTTCCGCTGTAGATAAATTTTCAATTGTTAGTTATAAAATAATGAGAGCGATAAAAAGTAATAAACCATTTCAAGTGTGGGGTGGTTGTTTATGCCTTTTATACTTATTATTTGAAAATAACCAAAGAAAAGAGGATTTTCTAAGCTGCAAAATCGATGACTACTCAAAAACTCTTTCACTTTTTGAATGGATATGTGTTTCATTATTTAGGCAAGATAGATCTAGAAATCAAATAAAAAGTGCTTATTTAATGTTAATTACTACTTGGATTGACAATTTCCCTCCAGCTGTTAAAATTTTAATGCAACAAAGTGATTTAATGCAGTTCTTTTCTTCTGAGTTTCGTAAGTAATTTTTTATATTTATAATTTATTTTATATTTTTTTAGAAGAATGTTCTTTTATTGTAAATGAAAATGAACAAAGAACTGTAAAAGGATTGATTGCGTTTTTACTAATGACAATCTACAATAATACCGAAGAGTCAAAAGAAAAAGATTCCATAATGCAGCTTATTAAATATCGTCTTGGAATTGTCCAAGTATCTGAAGCTATCGAAAGATTATCACAAACAGAATTCTACCTTGTTGCTGCAAGTAAACCAACTTTCAATCCAAAAACATCTGTAAACGTCTATCTTGATTATCAGTTTTGTAAATTGATAAAAGTCTACGAAAAAAAGTATTTAGATATTTTAATGTCCAAAAACAGAGAAAATAACGGAGAATCGATCGATGTTGAAAATATCATTAGTGAACATAAGAAGGAAATTGCCAGTAAAGATGAGGAAATCAAAAACCTTAAAGATGAATTAGAAAAAGCAAAAGTTGAATTGGAGAATTTAAAACATCAAAATATTACTCTTCAAACTTCTTCTTTTAAAACCACGCAAGATTTAACAGATACAATTAAAATGTTAAATGAAATTAAACAAAAAAATCAGAATTTGGAGAGTGAAACAAATTTCTTAAAAGAAAATGTTTGCCTTTGGCAACAAGAAGCTGGAAGATTTAAACAATGGGCAGATGAATGGCAAGCATATCAAATTAACCAACTGCCAAATCCACAAGATATTGTAGTTTCTCAATTAACAAAACAAGTTGAAGAGTTAAATACTTTACTGGATAGTGGATATAAGGCTTATGATCAACAAGGAAAAACTTTATTGTATTATATTAATTTATGTGAACAAAAACCAAAAAATGTTAGTGATAATGAATGTAATGAGAACACAACAAATTGTTAGTAGTAAAAAATTAAAAATTGAAAGCATTATATCAAGTTATAATTATAGATATCTTTTATATTATACATGTTATACTTTATTCTAAGCCATATATAATAAACAATAAATTGTTATGTCTTACTTATATGTTGGATTTTTTTTAAAGATTACAGTATTTTTTATTTGCTCATGATTAGTCACAAAAATTTATTAAGAATTCTCACAGAATTCTCTTAATAAGTTAGAAAGTAAATATATCTATGACTAAATAATTAATTTTCAAATACAACTAAATGAAATATTATCTCCTTAAAATGGTCATTTAGAATGATATTAAAATATTAAAACAAAATTACCAATAAATTTTATTTTGTATATCCAAACATTTTTATTTTATTTTATCTTTTAACGGATATCATGACTATCAAAGATAGAAGTAAAGAATTCAACGATGTAAGTTTAAATTTTTTTGATATGTCTAAAATATTTAAGCTTAAAGTTATAAATAATCAACGTGGAAGTGTAATAGTTATGGATGAAGAAGATGGTTTAAAATTATTCTTTGAATTTGTTGACAGAATAAGGGAAAAAATAAAAGAACTTGATAAAATTATTAATAAATTAGATATTGCAAAAAATGATATTATCTGTGAAACGTATTGTAATAGAGAAATTTACACAAATGTAATAAATTTAGTTAAAGATTTTGATAAAAACGTCCAAATAATTAGAAAAGAACTTAAAAGTATGGAAGAACAAATTAAGTATGATGAAAATTACCCAAACGGTGTTCTTCCAACATTTCAAAAAATTAGGAAAATTCACCTTAAACATTTAGTAGTGCGTTTCCAAGAAATAATAGTTAAATATAATCATTCACAAGAGGAATACAAAAATTGTTGTAAAGAAAGAATATCGCGAACTCTTTCATTAGAAGGATATAGTGTTAATGAAGAGCAATTAGATGAAATGGTTGAGAATGGATTATTTAATGTTTACACGAATAATATTAATATTGGCTTACAATTTATTGAAGATGTTCAAAGTCGCCATAAAGAAATTATAAAACTTGAAAAAAGTATTGTAAAATTAATGAATCTTTTCCAGGATATACTTTTCATAGTAGATTCACAAGGTGAAGTAATTGATAGAATTGAAGAAAATATTGAACTTGCGGAAGCTAAAGTGTTTCAAGCAAGAAAATATGCTATTTTAGCATCCCGACAAAAGAAGCGCCTTTTGAAAGCGCAAATGTTTTGCGGATCATTATGCATTTTTTTAATTTTAATAACGGCTTTACTTTTATATTCATACTTAAAATAAATTTTAATTTTTATATACTACGCTTCTATATAAAATTATGCCTTCAAGCCATGTTTAAAATAACTTTAATTTATGAAAATTGATATCACAATAAAAGATTTGAACTTTAAATTACCTAATTCCTTAAGGTATGTAGTTAAGATAAACAAGATAAGAGTAAATAAAATGCCGAAATTGACAAATGTCATATAAATATAAGGACAATTTTTTTGATTATTATAATCTTCATCTAATCAAATTATTACATAATATGTATAAATCACCTATTTTGAATCATATTCACCATAATTTGGAAATGCCATCATATTCTACAATGACTTACAATTCGAATGTATTAAATTATCAACCAAATATTTCATTTATTCCATATAATGCTAATGTTAATTATTTTAATGAATATATTCCTGAATCAAATAATCTTTCTATGGCGATTCCTGTAAGTAATAATAAAGTTACTGATAATCATAAATCCGAACTAATTATTCCTTCCTCGCCTTCAACTATCGAAAATTCCACACCACCAACATATTCACCGGCTAATGAAACATTTCCTGTACACTTATCTACTTCTCCTGAACACTTCTCAAATTCTTCCCAACGATATGATATACATTACGAAAGTAATCATACAAATTATTCATCTATACCATACAGTACAACTTTTCACCAACAATATCATGTACCAATTCAAATATCTGGGACCCAAAATTTACAAAAATATACAAATGAAATAGTTTCAAATACACAGTATCAATATCAATCAATTCCTATAAAAGATAAGGAAGAATTTAAACGAAGACCATATACAAAGCATAATCGAATGTCGATTCATGCAAATAGTGTTTGCTGTAATTGTGGAACAACTAAAACTACATTATGGAGAAGAAGTGAGAGTGGTGAACCTGAATGTAATCCTTGTAATCTTTATTTTCGAGCCAATCGTAAACCACGTCCTCAACATTTAATGAAAAAGACAATTTTAAGGAGAGCTAGAAGAAGACCTGCTGTCAAAAGTTTCACCAATAATCAAAATATCTCAAGTGAAAGCATTCATGATCAGCCCCTCCCTAATGAATTTACTGAATATTTCCCATCATTTCAAGCTTAAATTTTTATAATTATTATTACAATTTTCCAATGAAATAAATATCTTCGAAAATATTTACATCCTAAAACTTTGTAATATTACTTCCAAAACTATCTAAAAGAATCCACACACTTATACATCCATTCTAAAAATTTATTGTTGGTAAATTTTTAATGAACTATAAATTATTAATAAAACAATTTTAAAGTTCCTATTTTGAATTTTATCACACAGTAAACTTTTTGACGAGCTTTGTTTTTTAAAGATAAAGTAATAATTATATCTATGGTATTTTAGATGTACGGAAACAAATAAAAACCTAAATTTTTGTTGAAGAATAATTTAACAAAATAGACTTTTAAAACCATAATTAAAATGAAAAATTACTAAAAAATGGCATGTTATATGTGGAAAAAAATTCCAATTGTGAACATAAAATACTTCCAATTCAACAACATATATCTATAGTAAAGAAAATAAAACAATTGTTACTGACTGAAATTAAATAAAGAAAATGTATAAAAATTTTAACACACAAAAAATAATATAGAAAGGAATCCTTTCAACATTAATATTAATTTTCTTATTTGTTTACAAATGTATTATAAAAAATAATTCCAAGTGAACAAATAAAATTCATAATGAAAGAGATAATCACAAATTTTAAGAAGTTGAAATATTCTATACTTATACATTATTATCAAATTTATGCTATTTTTAATTAACTGTAACTTTCTTAGTTGTATACTTAAACGTTAAGACGAGAAAATGTTGTCATTTACCTAGTAAACATAAATTGATATTCCAAATATTTTTTACTCAACATCTTCGTCTTTTAAAAAATCATTGAAATTGTCCATTGATGAGTCTACGTCAGACGTCTCATTGTGGCAATTTTGAGTATCAATAGCCATCTTTTTTTCAGGTGGTTCACAATTTTCTTCGGTTTTTATATTACTGACATTCATATTGTTGTATATTAATTCTTGCCCTTCATGGAAGTTCATTTTGGATTCAATTTTTGTCGTAGAAGACGAATTGTATAAATTCCCTTTAACATAATCATTAACAACATGATCGGCTTCGTCATTTGTCATTTCTGAAACCGAGTCATCTTGCTTCTTTTTGCTTAATTCATTATGAGCATTTTTTCTTTTCCTATTAGACAATGCTGCAGCAATTTTACAATCTTTAACTACATTTCCTATAATTTCATCTAAACCAATGCATTCAACATCGTTATCGTCAATTTCTAAATATCCTTCTTGAAATTTATCGTTCAAACCACTAAGATAATTGCACAGTACTCTTTTTAATCGTCGTAAATAGTTAATTTGTTTCTTAACATGGTAAACTCGATTTTTTAAAGAATAATTACTCTAAAAAATAATTTTTAACAATTAACAAAATAACATACCGCCAAAATTGTGCAATAAGTTTCCTTCAAAATCTTCATCTTCTTCATATAAACTTTTTCCTCAGATGATATCGCTAATTGATGACTATTATCGAGACCAGATTCAACATAATTATCCAAAGAATAACCCTCTTCACAATCGAGGATATTGTCATCAGAAGTTAAATGCATATCATTTTCATAGGCATACTTTGTTTCCATTAGATCAGGCATAATAATAATAGTCAAACTTAATATTGACTTATTTAACAGAGATTTAAGTAATAATACAATAAAAGTTGTTTAATATAACTCAATCAGCTAACTAAAATTAAAAAATATAGAAAAATAGCAGGATAAATTATGTATGTGGAGGGGTAGTGATTAAAAAGACAACAAAGTGACTTTTTTCCAATGAAATAATTACTCGTTTTAAAGTTCACAACCTTACTAAGACAAGAAAATTAATGTATCACATATGATTAATTAAGAATATGGTCGTCGATTGTACTCCATAACATCTTTCAATATGCCATTTTCTTCAGATCCTGATGTTTTGTGTTACAATAAGATGCTGAAATGAAATACTTGTTTACTTTTCTTTCTAAGGCGTGTATCATCTTCATTTTTTATGGCCATTATTTAGGGACCAATTAGAAAAACAGTCTTCCTTATTAATAAGTAATTAACGTAGCCATTGAATGACTCTATCTTGGCAATTTTTATATGAGTTAAAAAATTGTAAATTAACATTCCCAAGTTAATTATGTAGTAAAACCACTACTATAGAGAAATACAATTTAGAGTTACTGTGGAGACAAACAAATTAGTCTAAATTTATTTATTATTCACTCTAGGGAACTACAGTTTAAAAAAATTATAAAATCTACTATATTAGGACGTGACTGTGTCAAATACAAAAGAAGTATGAATATCTATTTAATGTAACTCTTTTTTACAGTAACTTTTGAAATAATCTTTTGTAATATGAAAAAAAACATCAAAACACTATGAATAACTATACAACCATTTTATACAATTATAAATTATTAAGTAAAGCTAAACATTATGTTTTGTTGTTTGCTAGATAATGTAAGAATTCACCAAATAATAAGCTATTTTACTAGCATCCGTAGATCTATTGCTTATGTTCGACTCAATTTTGTTTAACATTTGCACTTTTTTATTCCTGTAAATGTTTTATTTGTTGTTTTAAACAAAGGGTTTTTTTTAGTGAATCTGAATTTAAAGTTGTTTCGTTTCCAATTGTCTTAAAAATAATTTCCTTATAGAATCATATTGTATGTCGTATATTCACAAACTAGTAAATATTTTTTAAAATGTCATAGAGTTGCGAAGAAATATTTGACATAACTTGTATTTTCATTATTCTTGTATCTTAAATTAGATTTTCATTCAAAAATAAAATTTTTAAAAGACACAGCTTTTGTCTAGATTTAAAAACAACCTAGGAAAAAAATGAGAATATTACAAAATCAGAATGGGAATTGTTGTATATAGTAGTTATAATTATTCAAAGATTCATACTCCAAATTTGTTTCTACTATAGTATTGAATTTATTAGAAATTTAATACTAAAATGTTATTTTACAAGATAAGGTTTGTAAATAGTTTATATAAGTTAAAAATTATTTAAATTCGAATAAATATAATTGTGATTAGTGATAAAAAAAATTTACCAATATTTATATCTTATAATCAAAATTCTATCATATTTTATGTAAAACACATTAAAATTAGAGATCTACTGTAATTCTTCAACATAATTTGCAGGAAACAGTCCTGTTTTACCTCCATTTCCCGGGCTATAATATATTATTAATTATAACAGTAGATGTAAACTTACAGTCTTCCTAACCACCATTGTGAAACATCTGTAAGAAAAAAAAAGGTTATTATAATAAATGGATGATTAACATACGTTTTTCAATTAGTTGAATTTTTTGACCAATTTCAAATGATAGTTCTGATGTATCTTGTGCTTCATACGGATATAAAGCCTGAACATATGTTATTTTAGGCTTCGCTGCTATAACAGGTTTTGGTGGTTTAACCGGACGTTGCACTTCCTCTTTTCCAGAAGTATTGGAAGCAGAAGAGTTGGAAATTGAATGAATATGAGTATAGGGTTTATCGTGATTATTTGTTTGACTTT
Organism: Strongyloides papillosus; assembly: GCA_005656395.1. NCBI lineage: Eukaryota > Metazoa > Nematoda > Chromadorea > Rhabditida > Strongyloididae > Strongyloides > Strongyloides papillosus. The sequence continues at coordinate 239,871 of SRSI01000052.1, forward strand.
TAATATTTTTATTAAAATCTCTACCATGATTGTTAATGATATTTTTTTGCTCACGATTTGTTGCATTTGACATGGTTGGTTTTGTTGTGTTTGGTAGTCCTGATCCAACAGAAATAAGAACAGATTTCCCAGTAACTTTCATTGTAGCATTATCACGAAGTGTATTGTCTAAAGCAAAATTTATAATTCTTGTTCCTCCACCAACAAAGGTGAGTTTTTTTAGTTTGATTTCAAAATTGTGCTTGAATGTTAGTGGTAAATTTCTTCCATTCATTTTCTCTTTATATCTTTTTTCAATTGCAGTAATCATTTCCGTTTTTAACGGTGTTTCTAGTAAACTAGTGTAATTATTAGTTACTTGAATAATAATAAAATTATCTTGAAAAGGACTCAAACCAATATATTCCAGTTCGCCGTAAAGAATCCTTCTCTTTTCAACATTAACTAATTTACCTTTATTGATACCTTTTTTTTCTATTACTTTTCCAATTAAAATTATTTCTTTAGAGGTAACAAGCAAATCTAATTCGGAAGATTTAAATTTTCTATTATATTTTTTCAAAGTTGTAGCAAAATCAATCTTCTCTCTTCGGCCAACAAAAGTTTGCAATTCTGGCTTATATTCTAATCCAACATAATCGCCAATAAAATTCCTATTAATAGAGAATCTTCTTCTTTCTTTCTTCCCATACATTATATTACTAGCTTCTTCTTTCATCTTTAAATATCTTTTAGCTGCAGTAAATTTCTTTAAAGCCTTTTGAATAACCCTAGCATATTTGTCATATTTTCTTTCCCTCATTTCTTCTAACAAAAATAAACTTGCAGGATTTTTTATAAAAATTTTATTTCTGCCCAATTGGAATTGATCATTTTCTAAACCACATGAGGTACAAATAATTTCACAGCCTTTCTTTATATCTCCATTCCATTTTGGCCATGTTTGGGATGTTAATATAGCATATCGCCACAAAAATTTATCAAATCCATTTCTGTAAGCAAAACCTGCTCTTCTAACTCTTATGTTTTCTTTTAAACCAAGATATTGTACTTGGTGAAGAACTTTGTCACTTTCAAAATCTAAAGCTTTTTTAGATTCATTTGGTTTTATACATCGTACATAGTGTGGTGTACACTTCATCAGTGAGTCAACTAATTGTTTTGCCTGTGTTTTGATTTTTAGTGAAAAACTTGTAGGTTTTGCTTTTGCACCCGTTGATGAGACATCCTCTGGAAATAGAGATCTGAAAAATGGAATTTCAGACATTTGCATTAATTGAATTAAATCTTGATTTAATACATCTCTATTCCTTTCACAGAAACCATTTACTTCATATCTAACATCTCCAGCATAATGTTTTACAATAAATGAATTTGCTCCTTCGACATAATGTGGGTGCTGTCTCATTTGGTCAGTAAGTTTGGTTAAAAATTTTTCATCAACACCTTCAGATTGTCCATGAACTTGAGAACAAATATCATCTAAAATAGACATTACACCAGGTGGGCGTTTTGATTCAATTAAATCACACACAACTTTATTATTAAAGTATTCAATAGGTGTCCAATGAATTCCTTCTGCAACATATTCTTCTTGTTCCCCTTTTAAAGTTAATTCAATAAAAATTTGTTGAAGCTTTTCATTCACAAAATTGATACAAAATTGTTCAAATCCATTATTATCAAATATTTCAAAACCATAAATATCTAAAATTCCAATTGAGGAAGATGATCTTTTTACATCACTGACAACAAGTGCTTTATTTACAGATTGTACCAAGTAATCAAATAATCTTGAATACATTGCTTTTGACAAAGCATCTCTTGTATGTTTAGCCTGTTCAACATTTAATGTTACCTTAATTTGTTCAGTCGTTTTTCCCCATTTTGATTCCATAATTCTTTGGGTAATTTTATTTTCAATTTCATCTAAAGGTAATCCAAGTAAAAAAGCTGGAAATTCTAAGTATTGTTGATTAATAACTTTGGCGTAATTATTTTCTTCAACAAATTCCATGTTACCGATGTGAAGAATAGCACTTAACAATTGTAAAATTTGCAATTGTGTTTCTGTTGGTATTCCAACTATTTCCATAGCTCTCATTGTTTCTTCAAATTCCTTTCTATCATCTGTTCCCTCAATTTTTGAAAGGCCACTTTGATTAAGATAATTAAAATAATCAACATTAGTTATTCCAAAATTTCTTTTAATTTCATCATCACATCCATATAAAAGTTGATAGAAAATGTGAAAATTACGTTCACCTTTAATTTGCCTTACAACACGACTTTTCTCTAGTAATAAATTAGTAATTTGTCCTCCAATTGGTTGTCCACTATCAAATAATATTTCAATGTACTTTCCAAAACGTGAGGAATTCCAATTTCTTAAAGTTGCACTATTTCCAAAAGCTTCTAATAATGGATTTGATTGGAGTATGACATCTTTTACTTTTTGAACTTTTACTCCACCACCGGAAACTTTAGAAATATAGTTAATCAATTGTTTATTTATAAAGGTTTTTCCAGCTCCAGATTCACCTGAGATTATAACACATTGATGATTCTCTGAATCCATATTTCTATAGATATTATCAATTAAAGCGTATATATGAGGTGGATTTTCATATATATTTGCACCCTGATACATTTCAATTTCTTTATCAGTAAAAATACCCATATCTTTAAATGGATTAACCGATATTAGCACAGGTCCAATGTATGTAAATATTGAATTTCCCCTTAGCCTTTTTTTTAAATTATCTACAATTCCTTGATCAGATAATGTAGTAAGGAGAACCATATCTTCCACTCCAACATTTTGAATATTTACTTTTGATTGCCAATGATAAGGCTTAAATTTTAAGTAAGTAAAATATAAATTTAAATTAGCCACTTACCATTTTAATTTTTAGTAGTTAGAAATATTAATGTAAATATGAAATCTAAAACTATTTGGGGTATTATTATATATAATATTTGTTATAATTTTGCCAGTTTACACAATGAAAAGTTTAAAGAATGTGTGCATATAACTTTAATATAAAAAAAATTTATAAATTATACAAATATGAACGAAAAAAAAAGTGAATAGTGAACTAGTAAATCATTTAACAATACAATCTACATGCTTTTATTTAATATCTTAAATATACTATTAAAATAACACTTGAAATTGTAATCTATTTTTATATATAATTAAGACAAGAGAAAATTTAAAATAAGTTGTAAAAATATACAAAGAGAAAAATCAAGATTGTACTATATTAGCATCATCGAAATGTTTTGCAATGTAAATTTTAAATTGAGCTGTTATATTTGTTAAAAATTTATATGAATGAAATGTATATCTTTACATATTTAAGAAAAGTATACAAATAAAGTAATGAGATTCCATTTTAGTTAAATAATCATTACATATATTTATAAATATATAGATAATTTTTATTTTGTAATAAAGTAATTTAAAAAATAGATAGGTAAAATAATATAATAAATATTATATTAATTAATATATAATGTTTGTTCATATCTATGTTAATATTTATTATTTGATACAAAATATTTCAGAAGACATTGATGATTTTATTTATTAAATGAATACAATACCCTCAAAGGTTTGCGCAACTTTACAATCTTTGTAGATATGGATGAAAGTGCGTTACAATAAAGAGAGGTATAGTATAGATTTTAAAGAATTAAATATTGCTGAAATATGCATACATTTTATCATATTAATATTTAAAATGTTGAATGACCAGAAGAACAAGTTTTAATAAAGGTCATCTATACTTAATATTTTAAGACACAAACTTTAATAGAAATAATATATATTTTCTTTTTTTTTTAAATATAATCTTATTTTTAATAGTTAAGGGAAAAAAAATCACAGGAATTGATTACTAAAATAATGATAAAAGACAGATAATGATGATTGTATGGTTAAATAGTATTTCACTATACCTTCATACAATACTAGAAATAAATAACCATTAACTATGAAAGTATGAATACATGCAAACACAGAATGAATCATTCTTATTTGTAATAAGAAAATAATAGTCACAAGTATATAGTATAATAATCATTAGTAATGACTCATTTTATTTCAAAAATAATTAGAAACATCATGTAAATATTACCAAACAGATATTTTGTAAAAGTAAACTTTCACTAACGTTTTGCTATATATATTGAAAAAAATAAAAAAATATTTATGAATAACCTATCATTACACAAATATTTAATTAAATTACCTAGACTTATGGAACAAGCAAAAAATATGGAAATTTATAATACTTTACATTAGTTTTAAAATGGTAAAAAAGGTATGTAGTAAAATAAGAAAAGTGAACATCATTTGTTTAGTAAGACTAATCTTTTTTTTAAATCATAGTATTAGAAAATGATGACTAAGAATGTAATAATTAGCCTACTATATATTTATTATATTCTAAGTTTTTGTTTATATTTATTTTTAGACATTTATAGCAAATCAAACAAAATATTTAAAAAAAATGTTTAAAATAGAAGCATCTTATTTAAAATAAACCAAACTTTTTATTAACATATTTAAATTTTATAAAATTTAATTGATAACAAGCAGTTTTCAAATGAATAGTGCCATAATAATGGTGGAAAATATTTTGCTTTTTAATATATTGTACAATAGTTATTTATTTCGGATTTGTTTAAAATCTACTAAATCTGAAAATTCTTCAAATCAATGGTAACTATGAAAAAAAAAACTGAAAACAAAAATATTTTCAAGAAAACTATTTATTTTGTATAAAAATGAAACAAGTGAGTCGTTATAAAAGATTTATATTAACTTAGTACATTTTCATTTAAACAAAATATATTTATCGAAAAATAAATATGTAAATAATATCAATTTTTATGTTTCAGAATAATGTTTGAATAATCCAATATTTAAACAGGTTGGTTTTGTCCAACATAAAGATAAGCGGAAACCGGATACTATAAAAAAGTTGGAAAAGCAATATGTTGATCACTATTATCAGCTTGAATGATAGTATTCCCCACGTTTTTTAATACTTGTTATAATAAGGTATTTATTATTGCTAATGATAATTATCTTATTCAATAAGTTTATTTCAACTATCATATACGAGAGGCTTTCATAAAATTTCTGGAAATTCTAAATAATTACAGATAATTAAAGATAGTTGCTATTAGGAAAATAAAAATAAACCTTACTGTTTATTGTAATCAAATTAAAAAAAAACTTCAACTTGTTGTCTGAGAAATTCAAATGTAAATTCATAGAAAAATAAATATTTGGATAAATTTTTGTTTAGGGGCCCCTTATTAAAAACTAAATATAGCATTTAGTTTGTTTTAAGGTGGATATTTATAGTACTTAACCATAAATAGCAATATTTATAGTTAGTTTATATCATTTGAAAAACTTTTTCTTGCAACATTCATTATTTTGCATAAATATCGGACAAAAATTATATTTAATTAAGCTGTAGTGATTAAATAAGGAACTAATGTATGGAATATTATTTTGCATAATCACCTGACACAGTTGCAGCTATATATAATTGTAAAAACGAAAACATTTTTGTTGTAACTCAACTAAAGCAAAATTAAGACTGTTGATTGTACCTAAAGATTAATGTTAGGCTATTTTTTATAACTTAAAAAATTTTCTTTAATTTCTAAGTCCTTCAGTAATTTTATTAAATATGTATTAATATTTAAAAAACGGAAAAATTTTTTAATATGCTAAATTCCTCAATAATGCTTTTAATTATATATTAGCATTCAAAAAACTAAAAAAAACGAGAAAATTCAAGTTAAAAAAGAGTCCCATAAAAAATTGTTACAAATATTTTTATAGTTTGTTTTTTCGAATTATAAATATTTAACTCCATTCATACATTATTTTAATTTGTTTTAAAAATCAATCTAATCATTTTTTTAACATTTCAAAGAAAACATTTTCCAATTTAAAAGAATATTCTGTATGGTCAAGATAATTTTTTGTGACATTATTTCTGAAAAATAAACTATTCTCCAAATCAATTATTTTTAAGAAAAGCAGTACAATCGAATAAATTGTATGTTATTCCTTAAAAAATAATTTCAATTATAAATGTTGAATACATTCAAATTTGAATGCAATAATGACAGTTAGGCTTCACTATCTATATATTAGATTGCATTTATCTTGTTTTATGTTCTTTGACGATGTTTTATAATTTTATAGTCCTGAGTACCTATAGTACTGTATTCCTATTGATGTATTATTCAAATTTTGGTTTCTTCTTTGCTTTACTACCTTTTTTTGGATTTATAATTTACCATACATTAAAAAATAAAGCTAGTAATCCCAAAGATGTGGCAGAATTTTTCGAGAGTTTCAAAGTTGGTGGACATCGAGGTTCACCAGTTATGAGACCGGAGAATACAATGGAATCTTTTGAACAAGCAAAATCAGAAGGAGCTGATTTGGTTGAATTTGATTTGGGACTAACGAAGGATAAAATTTGCGTGATTTTACACGATGATACTTTAGATAGAACAACTAACATGAAGGGAGATGTTAGGAATTACACATATAAAGAATTACAAAAAGCTAACGCTGCAGCTAAATTTAGTTGGCCATCAGGTGAAACAATTTTTGAAACTAAAATCCCGTTATTAAAGGATGTAGTAAAATTCGCTAAAGAAAAGAAATTAAAAATGTTATTTGATATTAAGGATACAGATGATGAGGTAATATTTAAATGTGTTTTATAAGTTTATTCTTTATAGCTCATCGATCAACTTTTAAAACTCTTTAAAAGTGAGAATTTGTATAATAATACTATTGTATGCTCATTTTTCCCACAAGTTGTTTACAAAATTAAAAAAGCAGATCCAAGAATACTTATTGGTTATACATGGCGTCGATATTTTTATTCATATCAAGATATTCAAAATTTAAAGCCACGTTTTGGATTTCCTCTTCATTATTTGGCTCTTCTAGTTGATTTCCTAAACGTTTTGAGTATCCAGACCTTTTTACCAAGTTTTTTGGGTGCAGATATGTTATTAACAGAGCGTTCTGAAATTTCAGAAAGATTTGTTACAAGTAATTTAGCAGCTGGTATAAGAGTTTGTAGTTGGACAGTTAACGATTTGAATGAAATGAGATGGATGCAAAATATTTTACAAATTCCTGTTCTTACTGATAAACCATTTTTGATTGAAGATTTGCCTTACTAACGTTTTTAAAGCAATACACAATTTACCTAGTGTGATAAGGAAGTATTTTAATTACTATTGTAAAATAATATTATTCTTTTATACAATCAAATATATATTGTGTACTTATCATTTTCTGTATTATTGTGAATATCTATATAGTCAAGTTCACGTTAGCATCATAACATCAACTTTACTTGGTTATTTTTATCAAGCCATAAAATGATTTACTTATCGACAATTAATTATAAATAATATGGAAGATTGTTAGTTTTGATATCTTTCATATAATTTTTATAAATTAAAGACAATAACATATATAAAGACTTTTTATTTTATCTGAATGTTTTTATAGATAAAATAAATATGTGTTAAGAATTTCGATATTTTATTGTGATTATTGGAAGCAATTGTGTTGATAGCATTTCAACAGCTGATTTTATTAAAGTTATACTAAATTATACTAAAAAGAAACTTCTTACAATTATTACATTATTAAATATATTTATTTAAATAAAGCACACATAATTTCTTTGTGTTTTATGTTGTTTATACCAGATTGAAATATTTTTAAGTTAATATGATAATTCCATAATAATTATACGCTTTTTGTCATATTGCATTTTTCTGCTTTATCTATACTGTAATCAAACTATACATAAATGTATTAACAGATCTTTAAGCAATAAGTTAATATTGTCTATAATTATAATTAATTTATTTAAAAGATAACATTAAACGAACTTAAGTTGCTTTGAATTATAATTTTAAGCGAGTAAGAATCATCTAAACATGCTCATTATAATAAAAAAAATTTAATTGTTCTTTAAACACACAACTAGAATCGCAGAAAAATTATAGGTACACGATTTTACAAGAATAGGAAAATTTTTACATTTATTCTTCTAATTATTTTACAAAGTAACACATTTTTGTTACAAATTTCCTTTATCATTTAAGTCGAAAAAAACTCTTTTTGATAATTACCAATTGCTGACAAACTCTAATATTCAAATTCATGAATAGTTATTTATAAAGGTATAAAATATTAATCTGGAATTATTGTTAATTTAATAAATTATGTCATTTTTATACAATTTCTAATAATAGTTTTATAGATAACAGTTTTCTAATTATACAATAAGTAATATATGACTACTGTAAGAATAAGTTTTAAAAATTAAATGTTTGTTTTAGAAAGAAATTTGCGAAGCATTCGATTATCCTTTTATTTCATATGAAGTTATTACCGATGATGGTTACATACTCGAGTTACATAGAATTCCACATGGAAGAAATGAGAAGTTAGTAAAAAATATTAATCGTCCTATTATGTTTTTACAACATGGTTTAGAAGGTTCTAGTTCTCAATGGGTATGTAATAATTATAATCATTCAGCAGCTTTCATTTTTGCTGACCATGGATTCGATGTTTTTTTGGGGAATATGCGAGGAAATATTTATTCTAATAGACATGTATTTTTAAAGCCATCAGACAAAGAATTTTGGGAATTCAGTTTTGATCATATGATAAAATATGATACGGATACTTTAATCAATAGAACCTTGGAGATCACTGGCAATAGTTCTTTGTATTATATGGGACATTCACAAGGAACTCTAACTATGTTCGGAAAATTAGCTATAGATCCACTATTTAGTAAAAAAATAAGGATGTTTTTTTGTCTTGCTCCTGTTTGTAATGTAAAGCACATCAAAGGTTGTATAAAACTTTTATCTTTGATACTTAAACCAAACATGGAACTATTTTTTAAAATAAAACCAGGTGATAAAATGTTCCCTCTACCAAGGTGGGCTAATGAAATAACAACAAATTCAATGAAAATGCCTATTATTAGTGAGATTATATCAAAAAGCATAACAAGTTTTTTTGGTCCACCATCTAAAGAATTTGATTCAAAATTAATGCATATCTACGTAAGACAAGCTTTTCAGGGTACATCTAGTCGAAATTGGAAACATTGGTTGCAATTGATATATTCGAAAAAATTCCAGATGTATGATTTTAAGAATAAGAGAAAAAATTTTGAAATTTACGGTCAGGTAAGCAACTTTTCTTTTTAATTAATTATTTAGGAAACCGCTCCGGTGTACGATCTCACTAAAATTAATGTTCCAATTATATTCTTCTATGGTACAAATGATTTTTTAGCAACTGAAGAAGATTTAAAAGAGTATATATTGCCAAAATTGAATAAGAAAACAATACTTAAAATTTATAAAGTTAATTCTTTTAATCATATTGATTTTATTTGGAGTAGAAAAGCAGCTACAGATGTTTATTTACCTGTCTTACATACGGCTATAAATGATTATTTTAAAACTACTGTCTAATAAATAAAAAGAAATTGATATTCAATTAATAGTAATAAAATTATCATTTATAAAAATCATTAAATTTTTGTAATTAAAGTCAACTATTAAGTAACGTAATTATTTAAAAATTTTCTTTAATTTAAGAAAATGACCATAATTCTGTATGTATTTACATAGTGGAAACATATCAATGTGTTTCCTTTAAGTTATATCATTATTGATGTTTTGACATTACCACCTAATAAACATAAATCCTAGAATATTTTATTGTACATAAAGTAGCGTTCTTCCTTTTTGAAGTAATATAAACCAATTGGAAAGGCAAATAAATTAAAAAACAATTTACTATCAAAAGTTTAATTTTTTGAGTAATTATATTTATTTAACAAAAAATATATATATTCATTGTGTGTTTCTAAAATAATTATATGCATGTTTTTTGATACTTAGACAACATACAAGTTAGCATAATTTTGTTATTTGAAGCTTTTAATTAATACTGCCGTTTAACATCCATACACATTATTATTTTTAAAAGTATACTACAATTTGTTTGATTGTTTCAAACATGTTACATGCTCAAGATTGCGCATTTTTCTGATTATTTATTTATATTATTATTATGTACAAACATTTATTCACGTAATATAATGATCACTAAACTGCAATTAGTGATTGACATTTATACCGCTTGACATTTTGTAATTAAAAAAAATAAATTTTAATAATCTTTAATACTATTTTATATAACTGTTGTTTTACAGATAAGGTAGTGATAAAAGTATCCTTAGTTTGAAACACTTTTCTCCGAGTTTCTTAGTATTTTTTGATATAACTACGACGTCTCTATCTTCACTGACACATCTTTACAGTGTAAGTATTTTCTCATAAAACTATACATTTGCTGAGCGCTTGCCAGTACCGCATATTGATCGTACAATCGTGTCAAGAGTTTCTATAGGGACGTTTTTCTATCTAAAGTTTATACTTGCTAGATTTGGTCAGCTCGTATGCGCATATTTTTGTATCGTATTTCATTTTCATTTCAAAGTGTTCCTTGATAATAAATAATTTTTTGATGTGTCAATGTTTGTTCCTCAATTTTTTTCATATTTATTATTTTAATACTTATTTATTTGTTTATATTTTAGGTATCATTTGTTGCTCTGACAAACACGGCATTGTATGGCCGGGAAGTAAAAAGTTTTTGTAAGATATTGAATGAGTAATACTTCATTAAGTTGTTTTGTGAAGCAATTTATTTTATAACAATGTCAGCCGATGTTATGGATGAACCTATCGGCAAAAAACCCAAATTATCAACAAACGACATGGAAGATATAGATGGCCTTGATGAGTTAAATCAAATGCCATCACTCCAGGAAAATAACTCATCCCACCAAATAAACGGTAGTCTATCGTCTGATAGTAATAATTCAATGTCAAATTATAATAATAATAATAATAACAGTATGAATTCTATGCAATCATCAGCACAATCTTCGAGCGGGAGTGTACTACAAGATTTGCTGTTGAATCCTACACATTCTCAAAATTCAAATAATTCGCCACGTAATTTCCAAGGATCATTTCCTAATAGGTGCGTTTTTAATAAATTTTTCTCATAAATAATGTTTTATAGGAGTCCTATGCCAGGTCAACCTCCAATAATATCTCCACCAACAACAAATTCTTCACTACCCGGCCCACATCAAACTGCTCCTAGTCGAGGAATGCCAACAATGAGACCTAATGTTTCTGGAAAACCAAATGCTTATGAGAAAACGCAACAAAATCCTCATATGTTTACAGGACAGTCAAGTATTTCTCAGGGCCCGGGTAGTTACCCCTATCCTAATCAGCAACCTAATCAAATGTATAATGGACAAATGAGACCACCAAGTACAATAGGTCCGAATCAACAAATGGTTGCTCCGCAACAGAGAATGATTAATCCTACAATGGCAGGACGTAACCAGAGGATTACTGCTCCTGCAGGAATGCGAGGTCAACCGTCTCCGGCGCATCAACAGTCAATGATGGTCAATAACGCACCAATGATGAGACAACCAATGGCTCCTCATTTGAATCCACAATTACATCCATCTCAATCATATCCACATCAAATAACTAATGAACAACGAGGACGTGTAGAAAGTTTTAATAATAATATGACACAAAATACTTCTCAAATTCCGGGTACCAATCATTTTCAGAATATGAATAACCAAACAAGACCGGCATATCCTGTATCACATCATATGCAAATGATGACGAATCAAAATCTAGATAGAAGTAAGTCGAATGTTCCAATTCCTGGACAACAAGCTCCCATGATGATGTCTTCACAAGGAATGCCTAACCAAACATCTCACGGAAATTTAATGCATTCGAGAATGGAACAAAATCAACTAATGGTTCAGCGGAATTCTATGGGTAATATTATTAGTGGTACACAAGATCCTGAAAAAAGAAAATTAATTCAACAACAATTAGTTTTATTACTTCATGCTCATAGATGTGCGAGTAGGGAAAGGAATGCTACAGAACCTTTCAATTGTGTACTACCTCATTGTAAGACGATGAAAGAAGTACTACTACACATAAATAGTTGTACCATTGGTGGTTCTTGTCAATATTCACATTGTGCATCATCCAGACAAATTATTACTCATTGGAAGAATTGTAAAAAAGAATCTTGTCCAGTATGTGCTCCATTACACAATATTCATAATTCAATACCTCGACCAAATACATACGATCCTAATAGCAATGGTCCACATAATATGCCAAATTCGTTTGATTCCCATATAAAAAGCTCTCATTCCGGATATTCAGATAATCTTTCTTATCAACAATCTTCATCTATTCCCAGTAATGCCTCTTCAAATGAAAATGATATGCGTACTGATTATTTTAGATCTCCAAATCCACCTAATAAAGTTATAAGTGGTCCTAACTCTTCAGTTAATGGAAGTAATAATGGAACTTCGCCAGGTTACAAGTACCCTTCAAATATTAGTTTTCCACCACCAGAAAGGCCTGCTAGATCTCTTGATTGGCATCAAAATATAACCGATGAACTAAGAAATCATTTGGTACAGAAGCTAGTAAAAGCTATATTTCCTCAACCAGATTCAAAAGCATACCAAGATAAAATGTTGATGGATTTAATTACATATGCTAGGAAAGTTGAGAAAGAAATGTTTGAAAATGCAAAGGATAAAGAAGAATATTATCATCTGTTAGCAGAAAAAATCTATAAAATTCAGAAGGAGTTAAAAGAAAAGAAAAATAAGCGTTTGAATATTGAGAAACAAGATCCACAGAATAAAAGTGAAGAATGCGATAATTTCTCGTCTTTCCATAAAGGAAATAGTCCTAATTGTCAGAAAAATTCAATTCAAAATGGTGGATATAATTTAAAAGTTGAAGTAAAACAAGAGATAGAAGAAAACAAATGTGGACCAAAAAGTACGATACCTTCAGGAGATAAAAGTATTATTAATGATATTAAAAGAGAAGTTGAACCTGGATTATCTAGTGCTGCTATAAAGTCACCAATAGCAAAAGTAGTAGTATCACCCACTAAAATTACTAAAGATACTGATCCAGTGAAAAAAGAGGTAAACGAAGAAATATGCCATCCTGTTGAAGAGAAAATATTCACTCAACAAGAACTAGCTTCTGCATTTCTCCCACTAATGGAACAACTTGAGTCCACACCAGAAGGATATCCATTTAAGGATCCTGTAGATCCTGATCTTTTAGGAATACCAGATTATTTTGATGTCGTTAAACGACCAATGGATTTTTATACAATCAAGAAGAAATTAAATGAGGGTAATTATAAGACACCTTGGGATGTTGTTGACGATGTTTGGTTAATGTGTGAAAATGCTTGGTTATATAATAAAAAGAATTCTAAGGTTCATAAATGTTGTACAAAAATTAATGAATATTTTGTTAAGTGGGTAGAACCAATAATGAAAGACTTAGGATATTGCTGTGGTAATAAATTAACATTTACACCATTAGCCTTGTTTTGTAATGGCACATCAATGTGTGTAATTGGAAGAGATCAACCATATTATTTATTTGAAGCTGATTCAAGTCAATTTGGTGTTACTGTATCAGATAAATATATATATTGTGTAAAATGTTATGAAGCTTTACCTGAGGAGGGAATAAATTTAAGTGACAGTCCTAATGAAAAGAAAATGGCACCAAAAAAGAATTTCCAATTGATGAAAAATGACCAATTAGATAGTGAACCATTTGAAAATTGTAAAATTTGTAAAAGAAAATGGCATAAGATTTGTGCTCTGTATAACAAGAAGATTTTTGCAGAAGGCTTTATTTGTGAAACATGTAGAAGAGATAAAAGTATCCCAAAATCTGATAACAAATTTACTGCGAAAAAATTGCCACATTGTCATTTATCACGGTTTATTGAGGATAGAGTTAATATATTTATGAATAAAAATGGTGGAATTGAGGCACAGGATTATGAAGTTGTCATTCGTGTATTAGCTGTACAGGATAAAGAAGTCGAAGTAAAGCCACACATGAAAGAAAGATATGGAAAGCAAGGTTTTCCAGAGAAGTTTCCTTATAGAACTAAAGCAATATTTGCATTTGAAGTTGTAGATGGTGTGGAAGTCTGTTTCTTTGGACTGCATGTTCAAGAATATGGTTCAAACTGTCCACCTCCAAATAAGAGACGTGTTTACATAGCTTACTTAGATTCAGTTCATTTTTTCCAACCAAGACATTTAAGAACGGATGTTTACCATGAAATTCTCCTAGCATATCTTGACTATGTCAAAGATTTAGGATATACAATGGCTCATATTTGGGCTTGTCCACCATCTGAAGGTGACGATTACATATTCCACTGTCATCCACCAGAGCAAAAAATTCCAAAACCAAAAAGGTTACAAGATTGGTATAAAAAAATGTTAGATAAAGGTTTAAAAGATAAAATTGTATCAGAATATAAGGATATTTATAAGCAAGCCAAAGATGATAATTTAAATACGCCTATGGCTTTACCATATTTTGAAGGTGATTTTTGGCCAAATGTTATTGAAGATTGCATTAAGGAGGTAGAAAAAGAAGAAAATGAACGTAGGAAATTAGAGGCAGAACAAAATGATGAAGATGACGAAGATGAAAGCATAGCTACTAACGATATTTCTAAAAATAAGAAAACAGCGAAGAATAGTAAAAAGAAAGGTGCCTCTAAGAAAGCTTCTGCAAGAAATCGCAAAAAGGGTCCTAATTCTACTGGAAACGAAGAAGCTGACAAATTATTAGGCGTTCTTGAGAAACACAAGGAAGTTTTCTTTACAATTAGACTAGCAACAAAAAGTGACAAAGATGGAACATTAAAAGAAATAAAAGATCCAGATGATCTAATGCCAAGTGATCTCATGGATGGTCGTGACACTTTTCTTAACAAAGCTCGTGAAGAACATTGGGAATTTTCATCATTACGGCGTGCGAAATATTCTACTATCTGTTTCAGTTATGCACTTCATGTACAATCTAAAGATCTCGGATACACATGTAATATTTGTCAAGAAAAGGCAAATCTGCATTGCAATAAATGTGACGATTTTGATTTGTGTAATAGTTGTAATAGTAAGAATCCACATGAACATCCTATGGAGAAACTTGACTCTGATCTCATGTCTGATGATATTAAAAATAACGAAAGTGGAAATTCACGTCATGAATCTGTTCAAAGATGTATCAGATCATTGGTTCATGCTTGTCAATGTAGAGAATCTAACTGTCGTCGTCCTACCTGTCAAAAGATGCGTAAAGTTGTTAATCACACTAAGACATGTAAGAAACGTCACAACGCTAGTTGTTCTGTTTGTAAACAATTAATTGCTCTCTGTTGTTATCATGCAAAACATTGTAATACTAATAATTGTCCAGTACCATTCTGTACAAATATTCGTGCTAAATTGCAAGAACAAAAGAGAAGTCTTACAAGAAGGGCAGATATGATGATGAGAAGAAGAATGGAGCAATTACATGGTGGATCTCAAACATCAACTACTTCGGGAAGTGTTTCTTCTGATAATTCAGTTCAACCTAGTACTCCTGCAGGTGCTTGTACTGATAAAGGAAATGAAAAAGGAATTCGTAATTCAAAATATGCTGACCCAATAACATCAGGGTCTAATATAAGTAATAACCAAAATAGTATTGGGTCTTCTTCGACAACAAATTTCCATGAATCAACTAATTCAACTAATTTTAACACTATGCAATCTCAACAAAATTCTAATAATCAAACTCAATATATTCAAAAAGGAGGAAATAATCAATACATGAATGTTCCTTCTAATCAAATTACTAATCAATATGGAAATCAAATGAATAATTCTATGCAAATTGGTAATAATCAATCACGTCCTCCTAGCTCTGTAAATAGTACAATTTCATTAAATCGTCCTGGAAGTCAACCTGGATCAGTTCAGTCTAATCCACCTCCGAATTATCATCAACAAAGGCAAATGCAGCAAGGTGGACATCAAGAATATATACGTGCTCCAAATCAACAATCATATAATCAACAGCAACCACCTCAATCAATGATTCAGAGGACATTACATAATCAAGGTAATATTGGTTCAATGTCGAATGTTCAAAGTAGGAATTTTATTTTTTTTATCTTTTATTAATTTTTTTTACTTTTAGGTGAACAACAACATATAATTCAAAGACAAGGGCAAAATCCAATGCAACAATCAGGAGTGTATCCACATACTCAACAACCTATGGCTATTCATGAACGATTACAAAAATCAAAAACTGCGAAAGATAAAGAGGAAGTTTACAATGAAATGAAGAGTCACCCTGCTGTATTGAATAGTTTTTTGAATTACTCTGAACAACCAAAACATTCTACAATGCATGAACGCGGAATGAATCCAATGTTATCACAACAACAAATGATGCATAGAAATACTAACAATCAATGGCAACAAGGAAATCCACAACAACAAGGATATATGATTAATGGACCTAACCAACAAAGAGCATCTAATCAACCAAATCAATTCAATCCAAATTTAAATAATCCTCAAGGAGGTAGTCGGTGGAATCAATATCAACGGGGTAATTAAGAATTCTAGATGTATTAAGAAAACATTTTGAGGTAATATAGAATTTTGTAATAATAATAATTTTTTTCAGCATACTAATAAGTAATTGTTATAGGTCGTTTTGACACCTCTTACATAAGGAAAATTTTTAAATGGAAATAATTACCAACTCATACAAAATTTATATTTCAATTGTATAGTGCCTTTGCTATATATATCGATAGTCATCCAATTAGATGTATACATGTATATTTACATTAATATCTCAAAAAAACTAACAAAATTCCTTGTAATTAAAAAGTTTACCGTTTTTTGGCAAACGAAGCTGTATGAAATGAATTATAAACTATTTATTTTGAACTTGCTCAAATATCATTTTATATGTAATTTATTTTTGTTTTGTACATTTGTATTCAACTAATTTTTATTCTAAATGATAAACCGGTTTATCATTAAGATAAGTTTATTCAATTAACCTTTCAAGATTTCATATTTAGCTTTGTTATTTTTGTTTATATTGATATATTTTTATTCTTGTTTCCTTAATTTCATAATAAATTATAAAAAAAAATATTACTTTCATAATAAATTCTGTTTACTTATAAATACTTTAATATTTTTAAAAAGCACGATAATTTTGGTTTCACATAATAATTAAAAAGAGTATTTGTTGACATTACCAAAATAATAGTCCAATTATTTGCCTAAAAATATATTATAATTAAATTAATTATATTAGACATTTTTAAAAATTAAATAATATGTCTGTTTATATATTATTTTTGGAATCATATATGATAATTTTAATTACTTAAAATAAGTTTTCTTTGAAAGTCGTACAATTCTCAATATGTGGGACAAGCAAAAATGTAAATCCCTACTTTTTTATGCTTAGGCGTTGTACCTTGATGACATATTTTCATGATGAAATTTCTAAGATATCCAATCTCAGTGGAAAGCTTTTAGAAGCCATAAAGACGTGAAGAGTAGATTTATGAACTGATACATTTTTAGTGATAACATATCACCTAGAGGTATTGTTTAAGCATATATAATGTGAGGTTTATATTTTTGCTTGTCTCACTGTATTGGGGTATCTCAAAAACGTATTTGGATATAAATATATCTAAAAGATAATATTATGGAGATGCTCAATAAATGAAATAATTTTTCACATTAATCTAAATATATTATTGTAAAAAAAGTTACTACTTATCTGTTTTAAACAAAATTCTTTATTTCCATTGATTTCTAAATTTATTTATCAAATGTTCATAATTTATAGCATCATGTAACATCTATGGCTCATTAAAACACATTCTAACATGATAGACTATTTTTATCATAGCTTCAAAAATTTTAATTAAAGCCACTTTACAAGTAATCTTTTGACAAACTCTTAGCTCTTATATAACGCAGATAAATACTTTTTTTATCAATACTCTTCTTTTAAATCATACAGTCACATATGTTCTATTGGTTATTGCTAAAAGAGACAACAAACGATATAATAAAACCATTTTTTTCTCTTATCATCAATATATTTTAGAGAAGAAATTAGTATTAAAAAATTTTTCCCCATTTTTTAATAAATAATTTAACTGATGTAGTATCGTTCAACAAGAGACTTTGAAATCTTAAGTTACATTTCAACTTTGCAATACATTATACTTTTTTATAATTTGATGAATATCTGATCCCTTGATCTTAATTTCTTAATAAAATACAAAAATTTCCCAAAAATCAACATGATGGACGCATATAAGTTGGTAAAATAATATTTTTAATTGATAAATTAGTCTAAAATTTTAAAAAAATTCAAATTTTTTTATATTTAAAATAATGTTGTTATTAAACAAAACCAGCAATCATACAGTGACGAAATAAATAAATTCGCCTCTTATGAAACAAAAGTGCATCCCTGCAGGCAGATTGCTATGAACAAATTTATTGCTTATAAAGTAAAAGGTACAGATTTTATAAACAAATGGTGACGAACGAAGGTAATCAGTTACTTTAATTTGATGACTATAAGCAATCAGATGATAAGAAATCTATCAAATTCAATTCTGTTTAAAAGAAGATTGTCATTGAATGAATGACATTAGTATATAAACCAAAATTTCATAAAAAACTCATTCAATTTATTTTTCTTTAATTGTTCTCTAAGGTGAAGTGTCATCGATTTATCATGGCTGGTGAAGCGAACGGAGGTATTGTACTTAATCTAAATAATAATGTATGTTTTCAATTTTTGATTTTCTTAATTTAAATATTAATTTTTAGGAAGCTGAACAACTCATTAAGGTCCTCATACATCATCCGAAATTAAATGATTTTGCTCCGAGAAAAAAAATACCAGATAATGTTGATGATCGTTCGGAGCTTTTCAATAAAATTGAAAAGTTGGAGGACAACTTAATGAGTACTTGTAAGATCACACGTTCGTTCATAAAGCAGGTTGAACGAAACTTCAAATACATACCGGAGATGATTAATGCTGAAAAACGGAGCATGGAAAATAGTTTTTCTCTTTTAAACGAAAGAATTTCAAATAACGAACGTGTGGTCATGAATAAGATTATGGAACTTGACGGAGTAGTAAATAATACATCATCAAATAATAATGGAAAAGATGATGACAATCCTGAAAATTCAACTTCAGGTAAGTTTAGACTATATGAGAACGAATATATGAAAATATATTTTAGACTCTACCAGTGATGGTCAAAACTCTAGTTAATGAAAGGAAGTTGCCATATTGATTACGAACCGGTCCACTTTTCTTATGATAAATATAATTTAAAAATTTTCTACGATTTCCTAATAACTTTTTAACTATAAATAAAATATGTTATATGTTTAATTTTTCATTTTCTATAACTTCAAATAACTTATTTTTATCAGACAAATTAAGATTAGTTATTTTTATGTAGGTTTTAAATATAATGAAAGGTAAAAAAAATAATTTTCCTCAGTTTTGTTAATAACATTCATCAACTTTATTTTACTTCCTCAATACCCATTTAGAATTCTAAATGAAGGTTTATTTGAGTAAATATTTTGAAAATATTATTATCGGGATCAAAACTAACATATATACACATTTATCTACAATTCTCTTATCAAAATTCTATGTGAAAGTTAAAAGATGTTTAATCATTAATTAGAAGAAAATGGTGACTTTATAACGAAAAACAAAATTCAAAAAATATAAATCATGGAAGATGAATTTACAATAAAAAAAGTAATCTTATTAGCTAAAAAAAATGGTTACAAACATTGATTATATTATCATACAACTTTTTTAATTTCATGATCACTGAATCAATTATAAAGAAAATAAAAATATGAGGTAGAAAATGAGTGCAACGTTTGGTGAATTACATTACTGAAGATAACAAATATATAAAATGTAAATCATTACTGGTCAACTAAAAGCTAAGAACAAAGTCAAGTAGATTTAAAAATGTATTGATTATAATTTTTTTATAATATTATTACAGGTATACATATACTTGTAATTATTAATAATATTTTTTTACCATATTTAAATCTATTTATTAATACAAGATTATATTATATTTGCAATTATTATGATATCATCTACAATTTTTGTTTGTAACTTTCACTCTTTTCTCACTGACTTTGTTATTGTATTAACAACTTGGAAACTAATTTTTTTATAAAAAGATAATTTAAAAAAAAACAAACTTTGTTTAGAGATTATGTTAAATTCATAAGAAGTATCTTTTACTTGCACAATTATATTCATATAATTTATTTTATATTATCAATAGAAATTTCAACGCAAATTTTCTTAAACATTGAGGTGTAATCGTACTTTGATCTTAAGTAGGTGATTTGTTTTATAATTAATGATTTTTGGATTATTTGGAAAGTGAATTTTTGATTTTATAAATGATCCTATTAAAAATTGATTAAAAAATACTATCATTTAATAATACTTTTAAAGTCTGTATATATTTCTTCAGAAAAGAAACTTTAAAATTATAACTTGAAATATCAATAAACATTTTTTTAAATACCCTCTAATTATATTAAAACTACGGTAATTAAAGCACCATTTTTCTACCACTTAACAAAAAATACTTGTGGAATATACAATATTACACGTAAAAGATAATAATAATACTTTTCTTAATCTTGAACAATTGTCATTGCAAATGGTCGATGTCTATTACAAAAATACCTTGGCAATTTTTTTTAAACAACTAACACCAACTGAAGTTTCATAATTTTTTTTCTTTTATTAACATTCTCAATCTCCTTGTTTGAATGTCTCAAAAACATATTTAAAAAAAATACCTTAAATTTTTCATTATCTTAAAAAATAAGTTCTCCCCGAAGACATTATTTTAAGATGTTACGGAAATTTAAAAATAATTTTAAAAAAGCTTATAAACAAAAAATATAAACATGCAAAAGTATTATTAGATTTCTATATACTTTTAATTTAGAATATATGTTATGTAACTATTTCTAAAATAACAAGTATATATTAAATTAGAAAAATATATAATTAATTATAATAATTAATTTAAAATCGACATGGTAACAATAAATTAAACTAGATAAAAAAATATACTTCCAAAATCCAAATAATATTAGTTTATTAAATAAATATATAATAATAACCAAATAATGTTAAAAATTACAATACTTTCCACAATAATTATAGTGTTTGCAAAATTCTAGTAAATGAAAAAATAATCGAAAAAAAACATTGTACACAACCTATACTCAGGCAATGCCAAGCAGTTATAGCTTTTCCTCCAGCAGAAAATGTAAAGGCAATTATAGCACATGTTAAGAGGTTCAAAATAAATTGCGGAATGATAAGAAGAATGAGAAAAGGTAAAAAACTAAACACAACCCAGGAATGATGTCGCAAATTGATAAATGATATGATAAATGCTAAAGCATGTACTGTTGAAATAATTATCATTGTCCAAATAAATATTCCAAACCACATGTGATGAAATAATGTCATGTCTCTCTGATCTAACGTCATTATACTCCATAAGGAATAGTTGCTAACCAAACATAAAATAATTTAATAAAAAAAATTATTCTCACCTTGTTAATCCATTAGTTGGGTTAGAAAAAAAAGATACCCAATCAGATGTATTTAACATGACACTAAAGAGTATAAATATATTCAATTAATATTTAGTTAAAAATTAAAATGGTTCAAAATCCAATAAAAAGTAACAATTGTTGTGTTAAATTAAAAAAAGTTTTTACACAATTAATTTTTTATTTTACATTAATTGTACTATTGATGAAAATAAAAAAAAATTAGATGGAAAATTAAATAAAAATCTAAACAATTTGTTTTTTAAGGTTTAATATATCGAAGTCTTTCGAAGGAAAAAAATAAATATCCAAAAGCATAAGTTATCATATTTTGATCTTTTATTTTATTTATGTTTTATCATTACAATTGCCAAGTTTCTGCAAAATCCACATGCAATGATGATTCAAGGCGTGAAATACTATTATTATAAGAATATGTTCCATTCATACATGAAGCTTCACGTAATTGTCCCTCCTAAAATATTTTTATGGATTAATTAAAAAATAATTTTAAATTTAAAACATACATGTTGATTTCCCGTAATACCTGCTGTAACAGTTTTATGTTGATCAACTAAAGCTGAGAAAAATGGTCTTAGATCTCCAAAATTGAATAAAGTTTTAACCTCTCTCAATGACGCTGATAATTGTTTTCTATCTTTTTCCGATAACTCTCCATATTTTTCTGATAACAAATTATTTATTCTAATAGCAAATGGTATAAATAGATCATTAGCGTTCCTTCCAACTGATGAAACAAAAGCCCAATGACACATTTGAAATTGTGATATATATCCTGAAGGTAATGTACATAATGTTTCTAAAAGTTTACAAGCTGATAAATATAATTGCATC
The DNA here is from genome assembly GCA_005656395.1 of Strongyloides papillosus. Classification (NCBI taxonomy): domain Eukaryota; kingdom Metazoa; phylum Nematoda; class Chromadorea; order Rhabditida; family Strongyloididae; genus Strongyloides; species Strongyloides papillosus. The sequence goes on from SRSI01000052.1 coordinate 262,505, forward strand.
CATTGTTCATCTTTGGAACATTTTAAATCATCTGACATTGAGCTATTTAGATCACTTAATTGGTTTTCAATCTGTAACAAAACTTGAACTAATTCTGTTATCATGGAAGGCCACATAGATACAAAATTTGTTGGTTTTAATCTTATTAATAATACACGATAACATGTAAAAACTTGTGCATGTATCGTAGGAACTTGACTGATTTTTAAGTTATCTGATAATCTCTCTTGAATATCTGGTAAATTAACAGCATATTGATCCATTCCTGAGGACAACACAACAAAAGCTAATCTTTTCAATGCTTGAGCTCTTAATTCGTATTCTTGTTCTTTACTACTGATAAACGAAGATAAAGCGCTATTTTGGGTTGTTGATATACGTGATAGTAAATTATTAAAAGATGTCTTATCATGTGTCATAAGATTATCAATAACAATTAACCATTGCTTTAGTGCTCTAACATCCATTTTAAAGAAATTTGGATCCATTAATAAATCAAGAGTTGTCTTTTTCCATACACTTCTCATATAGTTAAATGAACTTATAGATGCTAAAAATTGTGAAGATGCTAAGAAAAAATTGGAATTCCTTGCACTTTTAGCTCTTAAGAAGGGCAACGTGTTACTCCAAACTGTTTGTAATGTCTGAAGTAATTTTTCTTTATCGTCACTTTTACAAATTGAATCTATTAATTCGGCTAAATTTTCTGCTAGTAAAAATAATGCTTGCGTACTATTAATAGGATCTCTTTTATTTGCACCAGTATCTTTTATAGATGATCTAAAATTAGATGACATTTTAGATTTTTCTGTTGATATTGAACTTGGATTAAAAGATAGTTGTGATAAAGAAGTCGAATTAGTTTGACTAAGTTGTGTTGTTTTGTTATCAAATTGACCTTCTAAGGTAGAAAGTTTTGCAGTTGTTAAAGAAGTTGTTGATGCACGAATCGAAACAGCTGCATCAGAAATGGTAGAATTAGTTATTTTATAATCAATAGATGGTGAATGATCAACAACTTTTCCCTGTCCACTTGTGGTTGTTTCTTGTTTAACAACTAATGTTCTTTTTAGCCATGTTGTTGATTCTAATTGCCAACCAACAATATTATTTAATGCTTCAGCTAACCTCTGACAACAAGATTGCATTGAAGAGGATGTTAATTTATCTTCAATAATATTAGAAGATCCATATCCACGTACGTAATCTGAGAAGATAATAAATAATAGAAATATTCCCCTAGGAGATAAATTATTTATAGGAACTTCAGTAAATAGGGAATAAAGAGAATTCCATAAATTCTTGTATTCCTTGGAATCAGTAGACAGCTGCTTTGTACAACCATGCAATAATTCAAGCAAATTAACTTCATTACAAACACTATAGTATGTCTTATCAGATGTTTGTAAAGTAGATGACAATTGTTTAGAATTCCTTACACCAGTATCTTTCAATGTATCGGTTATAATATTGATAATGTAATCTAATGGTAATGCTTTGATATTAAGAAGTAAGTTTACCAAATCTAACTGATCGCTTGAATATATAAATGATGTCTGAAAAAGAATAATTTTTATTGATTGTCATTTTTGAAGAAAAATATTTGGTAACTTTTATATTCTACATAAACATTTAACTTTACTAACAATTCTACTATTATAAAATGTCTGAAGTCGGATGGAAAACACGTATTGTGAATATTATCAGACATACGTATTATTTTGATTTTTCAATTGAATTTTTAATGGCACTAATAGCCTTTTGTCAAACGTCTAGAGGTGTATTGTATCCTGAGTTGTTGTCAGAAAAAATTCAAAGAACATATATACCACCAGAAGGATTGGATAAAGATGAAGTAAAAATATTTTTCAACAAAAAAATGGCTATTTGGGAAAGAAATTACGACTATGTTAATATTCCATTAGTATTTATATTTTCAATAATTTACGGTACACAAAGTGACCGTTTTGGAAGGAAAGGTTTATTGTTACTAGGAAGTATATCTTTTTTCATTGACACAATAATTAAAATCTTTATTTTATGGGAAAAAACAAATATATCACTATATTTTTTCTATGTCGCAGCTTGTGTTGCTGGTATAATGGGTGATACAACAATCCTTATGACAGGAATTAATGCTTTTATCTCAGATAAATTTAAAAATACTCATCTATCTGTTAGAATGGTTTCAGTTTCCATATTTTTCAGTTTGGGATCATTTATAGCGTCTACTATTGTAAAGATCTTAATTAAACATATGTCACATATTGTTTTATTATTTTTAATTGAAGGTATAGTTGTTGGAATGATAGGATTCATCTTATTTTGGATTAAAGATCAAAGTAATCCAAGTGAAGAAGAAAAACTACTTTATCAAACGATACCTATGTTAACTGAGATAAAAATATATATAATTGATCTATATAATTTTCTAATAAAAAAAAGAAATAAAGAATTAAAGTTTCTACTTTATTCTTGCTTAACACTAATTTTTATGGAACAATTTATTTTTGGTGAAGAGAAAAGTTTAATTGGAATATATACAAGATTACCTCCATTTAATTGGAAAACAGATGAATATTCTACCTATAAATTAGTAAGACCTATAGTACAAATAATAGGAATGATTATTGGTTCAATATTATTTTTTAAACTTTTTAAAATCAAAGATACTATGATAATTATACTTTCAATAATATCTATGGCAATTTGTATTTTAGCTATTGGCTTATCAACTAATTCTATTGGAATTTATGTATCATTAATTTTTGGTTGTCTACACGGATTTTTAAATCCCTTAACCTATGCTTTTATGGCTAAAGTTGTTGATGGTAATGAAATAGGTAAAGCATATGCAATTTCTGGAGTTGTTTCAAAAACTGCTACTCTTTTACAATCATTAATTCTACAAAATATTTACATATCTACAGTTGATTGGTGTAAAGGTTTTGTATGGTATATTATGACTGCACTTAATTTACCATTAATTATTTTGTTTATCTTTGTTTACAAGATAAGTAATAGAGTTTTAGAAAATTAATTTAACAAGAAATAAAAACCTACATGATCACCCTCATTTCTCGACATAATTCTTCCTTCTAAAGTTGTCTCTGATTTATGAGACCAAACAAGTGCCATTGCATTTAAGAATGCTATTTGATTTGATTGTGCTATTGGTGTTAGAAATTTAATAATACATTTTGCTATTTCATGTGGTGTTCCTAAAGGAAGTGTTGGTTCAAGTGGATAACCTTCCATAAAATCAGATATTGGTTTTAAAAATATTTCAAAATCAATTCTACTATTATCTTCTTTACTAATAAAGGTTGTTTTTTCAATAGATTGTCTTACAAAATTCCATACATCAATTATTGTGGACATTATATGAGGTAATATATTTAACATTTCATCTCTAGCATCACGCCAATCATCATTATTAACACGATTTTCGATTTGTGTAAAACCAACACTATTTGAAGCTCCTGAATCAGCAAAAGTTAGGAAATTAATTTTTTTAATAAATTCAGCTGCAACTTTACTTCCAGGAACTGCTGAAATTGCAGAACCAACCATCCCATAAATACCACCACTTGTATTTTGATGTGTACTACTAGTAGAAATATTTGCTGATTGATGACTTTCATGAATTTGTGAATTATCTACTACACAATAGTGTATAATTGATGTTAATGCTTCTAATATCATAATACAATAACTAGGAGGGTAATTTTTATCATTTTCTTGTTGAGAATTACCACTAATAGATTTTAATTTTTCATCTGCTAGTGTAAATGATGGTGTTGTAATATCAATAGAACAATCATCTTCAGTACTAAATACAGAATCACTCAAATTTTGACCAAATGGTTCTTTAGTGTCACTATTTAATGGAAGTAAATATGCTCTCCCAATTGCAATACGTAAATTTGAACATAATTGATCAACTAAATGAACAGAATAAGTTTTTAACACAACATCCAAAAATGGCAAAGTATTCATAACAAACTGTAACCAACGTTCATGTCTTTCTGGATTTCTCTGAAGGGATTTCAACAAGATACACAAAAATGCTTTTAAATATGTTACACAACTGTATGGATCATCATGAGTATAAGATCTATTTATGGGTGTACTACATTGTATATTCGATAAAGTAAAAGTATTATTTGTTGGTAATATATGACTGACATTATCATCAGTAAATTCTTTTATCCCTGTTCTAAGATCATATTCCAAATTGATGTAAACAACAGAAAAATCAAGTAGAGCATCATTGTATGCTTGAATAGCAAAGGGAAATTCATCTGATTTACTTGGACCATCATTAAAATCTAAAACATCAGCAGAAAAAACAGTTTTAGGATTTCCCTTTCCATCATCACTTTGAAGAGTAGGTTCAGGAGACCTAACCGCTGATAACAAAAATAATATCATACAGCGTGGTAATTTACATTTCAGAAAAGATGACTGGATATACTCTGCTAGTGGTTTTAATTTATGATCTCTTATTAATAAAATTAATTCCCTACACAATTCTGTTAAAAATTCTAATGCTGCTTTTTTACATCTCCATGAATCTAAAAGATCTTGTTGTGTAACTTCCATTACTGGAGAATTTAAAAAATAACTTCTTAAGTAGTATAAAGCTATCGTTATAAATAACTCCAGAAATGTATATTCTTTTTTCTTCGTACCATCAAAGGCTCCAGAAAGATGGTCTTTATCTTTGCCTAAAGCTATTTCTTCAACTTGCATACTTGACCAAAATTCATGTCCTTGTACAACTCTATTGTGCCTCAAGAATAAATCTAACATCTGTGATATTGTACCACCACTTTCAGGATTTAATGAATTTGTTCCATCAGATATCATACACATAACTATATGTCTACCAAGCATTGTACTTCCTCTATTTGATTTTAAAAGTTCTGTTAGTATAGTAAAGACCCTTTCAACTCTACCAAGATCAACTTTTTTTCCTGATTGAGAATACAAAAGCATATGCGAATGTTGTTCATCAAATAGTTGTTGCTTCTCATCACCAGCAGCTGTTAATGTAGGCATTTCAGTTGGATTGAAGTTTTTCATTTCTTGTGTGGGCATATCAAAAATCTTTTGCTGAAGTGAATCTTGCCGTCGGTGTCCTTTCCTACCAATACTTGAGTGTTTATTAGAACTATTTAGTGATTTCTGATGAATTAAATTAGAATGCTCCTTTCTGGTAACTTTTGAAGATAATGGAGTTGAGGAGAATGCCATCATTCTATTAGACATTTCTAATTTATTATTTTCTTGACTATTGTTCACTGGAATTTCATTTTCTTTTTTCTCTTCCGATTTCTTTAGACCTTCCTTAAATAAATCTCTAATTTCATCTTCTTCACTTTCGGGAATTCCTATTTTAACAAGAGGGCTATCACAAATTTTGTCTAAAATACATTGTAGAGTGTCGTAAACATCATGATCTATAGAATCAATTGATATATTATCCAGTGATTCTACATCGTCGTCATCATCAAAATGTGGTATATCACTTAACGTTCTGTTATGACGCGATTTATGTTGTTGCTGTTGTCCACCTTTTTCAATATTATTTTTTCCAACTTCTGTATTTATTTTTGGTGATGTTGATTTAATAAAATTTGACACTGTGTATGAACTTTCAAAAGGCATTATTAATCGTTTCTTTGCTTCATTTACCCACTTAATATTTGATTTATCGTGTATATCAATAAAATTATCATCTTTGCCATTATTTTGTCCTTTTTTATGTAATGGAACTTTACATACATGATGAATTTCTTGGCCAGCTGTAGTTGTTTTTAGATTTACAACATTGACATCACTAGGCATACCAGGTATTTGATCAGATGATATTCTAGATGATATATGCACATAATGTATTGATATTCTACTGGTAGCCGGATTTAGTAACATTTTTATCAACATTTGTAGCACGCGTGTCAAATCCCTCCTTTTTGCACAATCCATTAACCATGATATAACAATATTTTTTAGTTGTGTACCACCATTTGTCAATGACTCATCGGCTAAAACTCCTAACAATACTAAATACACACGATTAAATTGTTTTACCGGAATTCCAGGAGCAATCTCATCTGTTTCGATACTTCTATTCAATGTCCATAAATTACGAAATTTCTTTGCTGCTTTTATTGATTTTGCAATATTTCTATTAGTTAAATCGTTAACAATTGCTTCTTCCGCTTCACTACTAACTTCATTAACTTTAACTGAATGAAGAAGCAGTAATAATTTTGAGCAGAATTGATGATATCTTGATAATCCTACATCATCATTCATCCCATTCCAAACAGTTAAAGACATCTGAGAAAAGAAGGATGTACTATGGAAATTTAATAACTCTTCACCATCCAAAAAAGGTTTTAGAAGTATAGTCATACTATTTTTTATTTCTCCCTGTCCATATAAACCACCAACATATTGACGATAACAATTTAAACGTTCTCTTCCTTTGACGGCTTTATGTTGTTCGATAACGGCAACAGATTTTGCATAAATATATATTATTAATTCAACAATTTGGCAACGAACATCAATGTCACTGTTTCTCCCTAACATATAATTACTATTATCCCATGAATTTATGTCAACAACTTTTAGTAATCCAGTTAACCAATCAGGGAATTCTTTACTAGTTGTTGTTTCATATATTATTTTGTTATCTAATGAATAAAGAGGAAAATCACAGAAGTCTCTTAACAATAATCCACCTGCCAGCAGGATACCATATTTATCTTGACCCCTACCATTATTGACATACCAAATTGAGATATTATTTATTAATGTTTTATATTCAATTAAACATTCTTCAATATGTGCTTGTTCTAAAAATATTTAAAATGATATTAAAGTTGAAATATTAAACAATAAAAGGGAAAAAAAATAACTACATACCATTAGATAATGATTCGGGTAAGGTAGGAATACTATTATCTGTATCATGCAGTAAAAAATAAGTAAGCAAATAAAGGTTTTTCTAAACTTACCACTGGGTTCAACAATTGATGGACATTGGTTAATTTCTTTTAACAAGTCACGACATAATACAATCATTGAAAGTAATACATTTTTAGATAAATTTTCAAAGTTCTTGTTTCTATTTAATATTACTAGTATTTTTTTTAATAAGCATGGCAAATGTATCTCTCTAGTATCAACATTTGTATTTAAATGTACATGATTAAGACAAAATTTTACTATCAAGGGAAATAATCTCAGATTTTCACTCATCCTCTCAGCATACTGTCTCTTTTTAGTAATTTGTTCAATCCGCAAACTTTCTCTATTTATAGTTTTACATTTTTGTCCACATTCAAACTCAACTACCCTTTCAAACATATCTTGGAGATATTCCCATACATATCCTGAATCTAGAGCATCTAAAAGCATATTCATTGTCTTTCCGATCAACTCTATTCTACTTAAACGTTTCGTTAGATCGTCCCCTTTCTCATCGTCATTCACTTCTTTGTTGCTTTCAAATCCCTCAATGTCTTCAGCCCAAGGTGAAGTAAAATTCAATGGATAGATATTCCTACATTTCTGAGAAAATTCACTAACACTATCTAAATCCAATTTGGATACAAAATTTAAAAACAACTCTAGTGCATCTTTTAATATTAAATTTCCCAGTTCCGGTCTATCTAAAAAATATAACAACAACCGACAAACACGAACTTCAGTGTACTGTAATTGTAATTCTTTTGTACTATCCCAGGAACCCCCAACTGCACCAAAAATATTTGAATGTGTCACGACTTCTACTGTGTCTAATTTAAGGTATTCTATTAATGCTTGTTTTATTAGTGGTAATGAATATGCTTTAAAAAATTTTAAATCTATCTCATTCTCACTACCATTTACTGGAATTGAGGTACCACCGCTATCTCCAGAACGATTTAATAACCATTGGAATAATCTTCTATTCAAAGACATGTCTCGCCTTAAAACTACAAATAAACACCTCCGCAGTAGTTGTACTAAATCCGGTTCTGAAAGATGTTGAGAGTTTAGTGGGAAAGCTGAACATAGAAAATCCAACAAATTCCTTTGAACTAATGTACTTCCATCGTCATCAGCTGCAGCACAGAGAGCTGCTATCATATGATCTGCATGATCACCACCCATAATTTCTTGTTGTTCACTAATTCCAATGACTTTATCATATTTTGCATTAACAAAAACTAGAGCTGGAAGTCTCACAAGCGGGGATCCAAGTACAGCCTGCCATAAGGATGCATAAAATGATTCACCGCCAACAGAATTTAGAACTTGCTCTAAAAGATTAAAAGATCTATCAAAGAATTCAGTGCCCTCCTCCAATCCTAATAATACTGCTGTTATAAAACCTGGTAATGCTGGTCTAAGATCTTCACCGAGAGGTAAAAAATAATTTTCAAATAACTTAAGTAGTTCACTTTTAACTTTTATTCCACAATGATCCATCAATGGAAAAAGCCCAACCGTAAATAAATATAGAAGTTTTGGTAAACACTTCTCACCGAGTATCTCAAAAAGTATTCGATATGTTTCAAGAGCTTTCAAATGGACTCCTGAAGGTAAAGCCGGATGTAAACATTGTGATAATCTTTTAGCAACAGTCACAGGTTTAGGTATATCATTAAATTTGGCATTTGAACTAAAAACTTTGGCTAATTTTGATAATGCTGATATCAAATCCGCCCATTCATTTGTGCACTCAAATGCTTTTAATGCTTTATCTACTTGTGAAACATAATTTTTGTATTTAGATGAGTTATGAAGATATGCAATCGGAACTCCATTTACTGTATTTTCACTTCCAAGTAAAGCTAACGTTTAGAAAAAGAAAAAAACAACAATAATAATTAAATTATTTCTCCTAACCTACCTGAAGACATAAGAAATTTTAAAATAAAGATATTACTCTAAAAATGATGACTTCCAATGTTAGAAAAATTTACAAAAATCGTAGAAAATGTGGTAATATGACCACTTTTGTTAATACAGATATAGATGATATTGTGTATAATTTCAAACAATTGAATATATTCTTGATAGTATATTTTTATATCTACAACGTTGATATAACCTAAAAAAGAGTGAACCATTTTTATTAAAAATTCCATATCGATTTAAAAAGGAAACTATTTTAATACAATTTTTAACAAATACATATATTTGTATAATGATATAACACAATATACAAAAGTATAATAGTGACTGATCAAATTAAACCAGCTTAAATAATACAAAACTTTTAATCAAACAAGCAATAGAAATGAAATTTTATTTCTTTTACTATACTTTTAGTAAATACAGTTATTTTGTTTTACTATGATTTTAAAAAAACTAAAGTTATCTTAAAACCATATATATCGGAAAAAAAAGATAATAAAAGGTATTTAATGTACATATATAATAGTAGAATATTACAATTGTTAAAAAAAATTATCTTATCATATTAGTAAATAAAATACAATCTTATGATGAACGTTACCCAATACAGAAGGTAACAAATATAGAATTAATCTATGATATTTAAATAATCAAAATACTTTTCTCAATAATATTACATTTGGAGAGATTAGTAGTTAGATTATACAAAATACTCCAGAAATATAGTTTTATAAAATTAATATTAATATACATTTTTATCTCTAGTACTACAATTCATAAAATACACATACATTTTGTAAAATTAAAAAAAAAAAGTTAAACAAAGAAACAAATATTTACGGAGACAAAAATTTCTATTCAATATCTAATGCACCCAAAGAAAAATATTTTTCTGTTAGTAATTATTTAAAAAATAAAAAAATATATATGAAGATTTTGACACCCAATAAAACAACTAAATATCTTACTGAGGCGAGAGGTTATATAAAAATATAAAAACACTATATATATGTATATAACGACGATGTTAGAAGAGTTATGCATTGATATTACCACAATATAACCCATTGAAACTTGGAGTACTATAAACTTAAACTAGTTATTAAGAAGCTTATCAATTTTCTATTAGACTATTACCTAGAAATTCTATGTAGTATAAAGTCTATTTCTGTATCTTTCAAAAAAGAAACGCTTCATTAAAAAACATCTCACAACAATAAATAAAATTAAATAACCAAACATCTGCGGAAAGGATAAGTAATATTTTTAAAGTAGGCACTGTTAGATGCACCAGTCCACATATATGTGTTGGAAATATCGTGACAAGAGTAAACATGAAATTTTATGTTACCAAGACAATAGAAAAAAACACCTATAGAGTAATTGTTTTTTTCCTCTAAATTTTATAGTAATTTGGTACATGGAGGTATTTATTCTATTATTTTTCATGTCAACATAAGAGTTTTTGACAGTTTTCTATATATGTAATGAAAAAATGACGTCAGTCTTAAATCACCATTCTTTTTATCTATTCTAAAAGTTTTAAAACATTCCTTTCTTACCTATACAACTAATGGTTAAAATGTCATTATCATTTTTTGTAAAGAAAATTGTATTAGTAATACGCTCATGAATCATCTATATTTATCCTTAAAATTACAACTTATTTGCTCAGAAAGAATTTTATTTTTTAATTAACATAAATAGAAAGTAAAGATTATCTCTATAATCTAACAAACATTTAGTTTAAAATCTTTTCAATTTTACAGGAAAACCATAGACCAAAAAATGTTTAAAAACAATTATTATAATTTTAAATATTAAAAATTAGTATGAATAATCTTTATATGAATTGTATTATCATTTTACATATAATGATGAATGGAATGACATTTCTTATTATTTTTTATATATTAATCGGGAAAGGAAAAAAAAATGTTTCTAATGTTAATAAGATATGAAAATAAACAAAAAAAAAAATGGATGAGGAATATTTGAACATAACTAGAAAATGAATAAATGATACACTCAGATTTGTCAAAACACTTAGTAAAAAAATATTTCTACAAGTAAAATATAGACAAATAGTAGTATTTTAGTCAATTACTTTGAAAAGTAATTTTTTTTACTTAGTAAAAAAAAGTAGATTTGTGGATATATCTATATTTTTATCTAAAATCTTATTACTATTAAAAATTATTATGAAGGATTGAAGACAACTAAACAAAGTAAATGGGAATAAAAAATTGTATAGTTCTCAAGATATTTCATTTTTATCTTTCTTATTAAGCTTTATTTTTTATAAAATCTATAATTAGTGCCAATTTTTAGTGTAATTATATGTACTTTCTATTATATTAGTTTAATATCTCTCACCAGAATATAAAACAACATCCAATTAAAGAATTTATAATCAAGCTATTTCTATAATGTACACACAAAATCTAAACACGTTGTTTCAACTAGCATGGTTTGTATATAAAAATGGGCTAGAATGAATACCATTTTTTGTATACGTTTAAATGTAATTTGTACATACAAATTAAATTAAAGTATACATGTAAAATTGGTGTTACCACAAAGTGTCATTTAGCCCATTTTGTAGATTTCATAATTTCCTAATTGTTAAATTTGATTAGAGGCTTTTAAAAAACTTTTTTCGTATTTTGATAAAACCAATTATGTTCTATCGATTACATATAAAATCGTTATTTAATAATAAAAAAATGCAAATAATAAAATGTCCCCAGAATATTTAGATAATCTTTGTCTAGAATTTAGTTCTAGAAATTTTATGCAGAAATATTCCAGACGATTAAATTTATGCACTTCATATCATTAGAATTTATAATTTATATTACTGCTTTTTTTAAACTTTTCAAATTAACGTAAAAAGGTTAATAGGTGGTGAAATAATATGGAATGTATAGATAATAAAATAATATTAAATAATAAATTCTAAAACAATCCTATTTGTTAGAAAAATTTTTAATTCTAGAAAAGTACGGACTTATATTGATCAACACATTATGGTTATGTATATTGTTTTGTATAGACCTGACGTCATTATGAGTACCAAAATGCATACAACCAACATGGAAAAACGGTGTGAACCGTTGCCTTAAAATTACATTTATCAGCATGTGTTGAGTTACCCAATTTTGACAAACTACTTTTATTTAAATAGCATATTGTGGTTTTCTCTCAAAATTACATGCCTTGATTTTTGTATATAGAAACTACTACATCACCTCAAATATACTACAACCTATTGACTTTATATATTTACAACTATTCATATAAAACATTTAAATTTTTATTGAAAAAATTTCATTAGCATATATAAATTTTTAACAATGTATGGGATTGAACTATTTCTTTAGTATCTTAGAAAATTATGTATTATTTTATTACTCGAAATTCCTTATTTAATATCCATATTACTATGGCTAAGTTCTAAAATAACAAATATTGTAGAAACTATTTAAAAATCTAATATTCCATCAATATGTATGTACTAATTTCGGTTAGTCTTTTCTTAATTATTTTTTTATAACTTCAAATAAACAATTTTAAAATAATGTCGATTTTTCATTTACTTCACTACATGCATGATTTTTTATTGTACAACAGAAACAGTGGTCATTGAATTTGGAATATAACATTATAATGGAATGTCTATATTTGATATTTGAAAAAATTTATTGACTAACACCTCCAATAATTTTTTTAGAATTTCTATATTTACGAAATTTTAATTTGTGCAAAAATAAGAATTTTTAATAATAATTTTTCTCTCATGAATAAAATCTAAATCAATGACTAACATATTATCGGATTATTAAATAATAAATGACAACAAATGGTGATAAAACTAATGTTACATATAAAAATCTCTAGTTGTCATCATTCTCACTTAAAACTTATCAGCACTTCAAAATTCTCTTCTGCATTAATTAAAGATGAATCTTTTTAAAAATAATTACCATCTACTTTCTCGCTTAAGTAGAATTTTTTCATCGTTTTTATAATGGTTAAGAGTATTTAAAAATATGCTTTTGGGCAATATTTTTGTCGTATAATGAAAATGATCAAATTAAATGATAATAGTAAAAATTGTGGAAGGATTTGGATTAAAACTTTATCCCTTGTCATAAAACCAATATCTCCCCACTTTATCTATTACATAATCTTACCCGACATATAAATATCTGTAAATTTATTTTGAAAACATTCTCTTGTTTAGAAAATACGTACGAAATATACCACATATCTATATGTGTCGTACATCCAAAGAAATTGAATGGCTCCTAGAACAAAGAGCGAGTTATCGAGTTTGGTTAATAAAAAGTACGTTGTTTAAAGTTTTTATTAATATTTAAATTTTAAATAAACGTTTTTGTGGCGGTTTTATTTCATAATTAATAAAAAAAACAAAGATCAAAATTAAACCAGAGGTATAGTGATATAGTAACCATCGCATTATCTGCCCCTCATTGCACCGCGTGGTGTACCCCTCATACCAGCTCCTCTCCTGAACGCACTACCACGTCCTCGAGAATTTTGATCAGATGCCATAATGAGAGCTCCTTTCTGAACACGTCCAATATTTTTAAACATTGGTGCATTTTTAAGCATATCAGGTAATACCAAAAAACGTATCTTTGATCCACGAATAAATACATTATCCAGTTGATGAGTACGTCCGTCTCTAAGTGTTACCAAAACTTCTGACAACTGACAATTCATATTATCTTCAGCCTCAACAAGTTTTCCTCTATAAACTTCACCTAAATTAAAAATAAACATCAAAATATTATTTTAAGTTATTACCTATTGTTGTTTCCAAAGTAATTATATGACCTTCAGCTTCATGAAGAATTTTTATAGGAACACCAATTGTACTCATTTTTAAAATATCTTCTCAGATCCAGTAAATCCCGGTGAATATAATTACAATAATGCTAAGGAAATTTTAAAACTTTTTTCGTTTTTGGAAGATAGCTTAGTTTTCGTTTTAGGACGAAGTAAAGTTAGTTTTGAAAAGTGTTTTCTAAATACGTATATTTAGAAGATTGTTTAAGGCTGCTTTAGATCGATAGATAATTGCATGGTTGAAATGACAATATAATATATTTAATAATTCCTAACTAATGCTATTTTTTGTAACTTACCAGAATGGACTTGTCAGTCAGTAATAGAAAAACTATATTTACTTATGGTATTTTAGTTGGTATCACTAGTATTTTGCACTACTTTGAACTTTTGTATATTAATTTATATGTAATAATTTGTTTCTTATTTGGGTAAGAATTTATACATATTATTTTAAATTGTTTTTGTAGATTTTGTTATGTTATTTTCCATCAATCAAATGTTGTAATACAACCCAAAAAACGTAATTTAGATGAAGTCGCAGAAAACTACAAATTTTCTCCAGGAATAAACTCTTTATTAAAAGAGCTGAAAGATTCATTTGAGAGAAATTCTGGTCATAAAGAAAGACATTCAATGGCATCATCTCCAGAGGTTGATGCAATATTAGAACAAATTTTGACATTTTTTATGAGAGATTTTGTTGATAATTGGTATTCTGGTATTTGTTCTGACAGTGGTTTTCAAGAAAGTTTAAAAAGAATGATACGACGTACTATTTCGGCATTTAGTTTTTGTTTAAGTAAAGTAGACTGGCAAGAATTACTTACAAGAGATATCGTTGATGATGTTGCATCTCATTTTAGATTGTTCAGAAAAGCTAAAGAAAAATTAGATTTAAAAAAAGAAATGAGCTATAACAATTTAGAGTCATTGTTTTTTGATGTTGAACTGGAGATGGAGAAAAATTACTGCAGAGATCTTGTATCTACAACACCTGAATATGAGATAGCGTATTTTAAGGATGTTGTTGATATTCTTTTATATTTGCTAATGCCTTCTGAAGATTTTAGATGTAGACCGTTGAGATTTATTTTAAGAGATATTCTTGTAAATAGAATTTTTGTTCCTTGTTTTGATAAACTTTCAAATCCAGATTATGTAAATTATATGATTGTTTGGATACTCAGTGAAGTAAATATAGATACAGATGCATTTATTTTGTCACTTGAAACATCTCACTCAGTTCCTGAGTTAGAAGCTATACTGGAATCAATTGACGAAGAGATAAATGGCCTAAAATCGAAAGACAAAGGGAGAGAATTTTTAGATATAGTCTATCAACAGATAGCAAGTTTGGAATTTGCTGCAGAAATTATTAAAAAACGGATGGTTGTATTGACTTCTCATCCAGATTTAGAAATTCTAAATGAAATCGAGATTGGAGAACAAATTACTAGTGATTTAGTACAACTACCGATTACTGTAATTATGACAAACAATGTGGCGATTTCTTATTTTACAAAATTCTTAAGAAAACATGGCGGGCAGAATTATATTGATTGTTTCTTAGCTATAGAAGGATTCAAAGTAAGTACAGAACAACAATTTAAAGCATTAGCCGGTGGAGAAGTTCAAGAGAAGGACGTCGCAAAAGTAGTTAAGGATTCAGCTTTGTTTTTGTATCATCAATTTCTTTCTCAAGAAGCGAAAACAAGAGTACCTTTGGATGAGAATATTATAAATAAATTTCTAGCGCGTCTGCGAAATGATGAACCAGCAGATACTTGGTTTGAGGCAATTGAGGAAAAACTTATTGATATATTGAGTAAAGAGAATCAATATTATCCAGCTTTTAAAAAGTCGAATGAGTACATTGATTTACTCATTGAGCTTGGAATACTACTTGCTTCTGATTTAAATAAAGATGATGAGAGTATAGCTGATGAAGAAGATGGTAAATCAATAAGTAGTCTTGGATCTTTTACATCTTTAGAATTTAGTCAACCATCAGTAGAATATTTAAAGAAAAATCTGGCTACTTCTGTCGTTATTGAACATTTAGGTATTGGTCACCAAGGACAAAAATCGTTTATACTTTATAATGTAAGAGTTAGAAAGGAAAGTAGTGATGAAACAAGTGCGTCTGAATGGAATGTTATAAGAAGATATTCTGATTTTTATAAACTTAATCAAATAGTAAAAGAAAAGTATCCTAAGCTTAAACATATTTCGTTTCCAGGAAAGAAGGCATTCAATAATTTTGATACCATGTTTTTGGAAAAAAGAAGCACTGCACTTAATCTGTATGTAAATACATTATTAGAAACAAATATACTTGAAGCAAATAATGGTTTAGATAGTATTATTTACGATTTTTTGACACAAAAAACATATACAGGTATAAAAGAAGGACTTTCAAAAAAAGTTATTAGTAGTCTATTTAATCCCGTTGTAACAAGTGTTAAGGCTATTGGAACTGTTGTTACATCCGTTCCTGATCAAGTTATGGATGGTGTAACAAAAGTTAGTACTGGTTTAAATAGAGCGGCATCTCAAGTATTAAACACTATGGGAAGTAAATCAGATGATTTATCCGATTATAGCCGTGTCGCTGCCGATATACAAAATGAGACGTTTTCAGACAATATTCCATTGAGAGTTTTACTTTTGTTTGTTGATGAGGTTTTTGTTCTTAGAGGTAGAGGACAATGGTTTAGAAGGCAGTTAACAAGTTTATTACATCAAATTATTTCAGCAACTCTTGGTGGCTCAATAAATAAAAAAATAATTGATCTTGTAAATTGGTTAACTTCTTCGGAGCAAGTTGTACAGTACCTTATTGCCTTTAGAGAAAGTATGTGGCCAAATGGTATCTTAAACACTAAACAAGAAAGTCGTTCATTAAGTTCTTCATTGAGAACGAGGTTATTTGCAAGAACTCAAATGTATGCTTCAATACCAGATGAGTTGAGAATTTTTATAGGAACGAATGTTGCTGTCCGTGGTGTGTCGAATATCTCAGATTGTTTACAAAATAGACACTTAAATAGAAGACTTATATATGTTATTCTTGAAAGATTTCTTGTAAAAATTTTCCCTAATAATAGATTTGACAAAATATTACCTCAACTACACAGTAAAAGTCCTAGAAAGACTACTGCATAAATATAGTTTTTAAAATTTATTGAATATACTTATTAAAAGGTATTTTTACCGTTTTATTATTTATAATTTAATTCAATTTAATTGTCTTTAGAATGTCACAGGAACTTGAATGTTTAGGATATTCTTTTAATGACTCCGGAATTCTTGTCGATAAGGACAATAAGAGATTTGTCTTCACTACACAAAAAGAGTATGAAATTCTAGGAGAAGCAATAACAGAATATGTGTATGAAATACTCGAAAAAAAATTTAACTTTCAAAAGCTATATTTTGATGAGGATAATACAGAGGAAAGTTCTTTTATTTATGCTTCTCGAAACTATAAAGATTGTAGTGAGATAGTTATTTTTATCAATGGAAGTGGTGTTGTTCGTGCTGGACAGTGGGCTAGAAGTATTATTATTAATGAAAATATAGATATGGGAACTCAATTTGAATATTATAAGAAACTATCATCAAATGATAGAGGTATTGTTGTTTTTAATACCAATGATAATATTTCAAAAAAGGGAAATACTAAAATGGTAAATTTATTTCACTGTTTTTTTTTTAATCTTAGTTTTAGAATAGTAAAGATGCGATTGAACATGCTTTATTTGCTTACAAGAAATTTATTGTTCCACATAATTTTTCTAAAATAGTTATTATTGCTCACAGTTATGGAGGAACAGTTACTCAAAATCTTTTGGAGACATTTGATGATTTAAATTCCAATATTAAATGTATAGTGTTAACTGATGCTTCGTTTAACACCAAAAAAGTGGTTGAAAAAAAGCTTAAGAATGTTCCTCCAATAATAAATTATATTATTTCAAATAAGAAGCTTGGAGAAATAATAAAAAAAGATGATTGTATTGTATATGCATCAGCTGGGACTGAGAAACATGAAAGGAGTTCTGGTGTGTGTGTTGAAGCTGCTATCAATTATATAAATAGTTATTTAAACAATTAAATTAAGTAATTTCTTTACTTTCATTTATGTTTAAAATTGAATAAATCATTTAAGCTAACCTAATAAAATTTTCGTATAATTATATAGATTTAAATGCATATATGGTAAATCTTTTAAAGTTAATTAAACTTTACTGTATACTATATTTATTTTTATCATCTGCTATCTGTCCATACTCTTACTCATATTGTATTTTGCCATTTTTACAATTAAAAATTTCGTCAATTTAAACCTAGTACTTGATTTCAATTTAAAATTTTTTTTTAACTATCTGTCATAGTATTAACAGAAACATAAATCAATTTATGTAGTATTTTTTGTTTCTTTTTCATAATTTAACAAACATTTATTTATAATTTCTATAGGGAATATTGAAAAGTCAAACTCTCTCTTGTTTTAATTTAAACGGCAAAGCCAAACTAGTGAAGTTAAATTGTAAAAGATTTATGATAAGGTTAAAAGTATAAAAAACGTCATTTGATATAAATGCAACATCCCTTAAATAGTTGAAAGACATAAGATTTCTAACATTTATCTACACTTTATTTTTAGATTATATATTTAATTTTAAAAAAATTTATCATTTTGATTTAATATTTACATTAAAAATATTTTATTATTTATCTGATTAACTCTGTTGCAAACTCAATTTTATTTATTTATAGCCTTTATTTACCTTCTTTACAGTATATATAAAATATTTTTTACTTTTTTTTTAATGTCCATTAAAATACATTAAAAAATACTTTTAAAAAACTCTCGTTTATGATGTAAATTTAGAACACCTGGTAAAACAATTTTAAAAGTAAAATTTTCAAAAATTTTCATTGGATTATTTAAGATTAAAAATAAACTATGGATAATAAAAACAATGTACAAACTAATTGTGGTATGTTTAATAAAAATTAAATTATAAAATGATATTTTTTAGAAGAATTTTCTCAAATGTGTAGATCAGTGGAAAATTTTGAAATAATTCTCCAAGAAACATGTATTGAACATGAAGACAATGAAAGTTTGAAGGTAGAGTACTTAAAAAGTATAGAAGACAATTCAAAGAATGTCGGCGATACACTACCAGCAAAAGAAATATTAAAATCAAACTAATATCGACAAAATAACTTTTTATTAATTAATTAAAATTTAATAATTAGAAAGCATTTATAACAAAAAAATTTTTTAATAGGAATATAACATTTAATAAAAATATTTAATTTAAATGAATGATTTTATTGTATGTGTCCAATACTGTATTTCGAACAGGTCGATAATAATCGTTCTCGAAAAATTCGATAAATGAAATTGATTTAAATAAAGAATTTTTGTTAGTGGTTGTCTAAAATACTTTAGAATAATTAGAAAAATAAACTTACTTCAAACAATGTGATGATTATCATAAATAACATTAAAATAATTAATATGAATGATATAAATGCTTTCAATGTTTGTTTAAATAAAAATCCCTTACTATTATTAATAGAAGAAACTTTTTTAACATTTATTTTTTCTGGATATTTGTCTAATATAGATTCTGTTTTTGTTCCTTTTACATCAATTTTTTCATCCATAATATTTGTATTTAAATTTACACTGTCTTTTACTTTATTACTAGAGAGTGAAGATTTATTTTTAATAAGTTTTTTGTTAAGTTCAGAAATTGTTTCATCTACGTGTAATTCTTCAATCATTCTTTCTTCTCCAGGTGAATCTTCCAAATTTTCTTTCTAAAATAATTTATTAAATAATGAAATTAAACAAAAATAAATTAAAGTGATTATAACACGCACAGTAGTATTAGAACCAAACTTCAATTGTTCAATTTTTCTCAAACAAATTTTGTAGGTTATCTGAAAAATGTCATTCCATTTTTAAATATTATAAAAAATTTTCTACAAAACATTTATGAGAGACAGACAACAGAAAGGCCTACACAACAAAATTACGATACATCTTTATATTTTTAAAGCGATTTACATACCTTATTTACAACTTCTGTTGGTTTTTTTCCTTCTGAATTTAGCGCAGCAATCAATTTTTCTTTCATTATTTCATGTTCAGTTCCCTTTATTGTGATATTTCTCGCTAAATTCTTGTCAATTTTTTTAGTTATATTTTCTATTTTTTCGTTAACATCAACAACACTTGATGACACATGAGTTACTAGATCGTCATCATCATAATAACCTTCATAAAACATTTGTGCTGTAGCAGCATTTTCTTCAGCTTCTAGTTCAGCAGCTTCCGCTTTTATTCGATCATCTTCCTCCTTTTGAAGCATTTTTTTACGTTGAATAATTCGCCTATCATTACATTTATCGCAATTTTTACTACTACAAAATAATAGACGTTTGTTTAGTAATTGTGGATTTTCAGTGTATTTCTTTAAAACTCTTGTTACATAGTCATTTTGTTCGCGTGGCTTTTGTTTTTCTAGAATAGCCCTTGTAAAGGAGATACATTTTGAAACATTACTTGGTTTTTCGTTTCTTAATTCATTTAACGTTTTCCTAACGGGCATTCTAAAAGTTGATCCTCTTTGAAAAAATGGAATTTTTGGTGTTGAAAAAATTAATTTTACATTTTCAGCTTTGTCAGCGGTAAAGAAATTTTGGAGAGCAAGGATATTTTTCCATAAGTGCTTAGCGAATTTTTCATTTGGACACTCAAATCCATGCTCATTTTCTTTTAAATTATGTTTTTTTTCTAGTTTCTTTATATTTGGTGAAACAGTGGGTAATGCCGCTTTTTTTTTCGTATTTAGAATTTCTTTTTCTAAGTTTGTCAAATCATTTGCAAAATGTGATATGACAGTAATTTTTAGTAACTTTTCATGAAAATCAACTTTTTCAATATCATTCCACTTAATTAAACTGTAATTTTGAGGATCATAAAATTGCAATATTCCTTTATGACTAGCACCAACAAATATTTGGACACCTTTTTCTTCTTCATTAACAGCAAAAGGATCATAGCCATATGTTTCCAACTTACTAGCAATTTCGAGAAAGGAGCATTCGGCTTCAGCAGGACTAAGTCCTTCTGATTTTTTATGTTCTTCTTCTATTTTACATTCTAATACTTCTGATTGTTTTAATAACAATTTGTACTGTGACAAATATCCTGATTCAAATTTTCCTTTTTTGTAGTCTCCAAGTGCCGCTAAAAATTGTAAAAATTTAAAAAAATAGCGAAACATTTTAATTAATATTGAGTCTAATATAATAATTATATCAGTGCATGGTAATTTTCCATCGTATTTAATAAATTGATGGAAAAATAAAACCCTTTTATTTAATTGGTTATTAATTGTTACAATTAGAATATAAATAAATTCCTTTATTTCTTACAACTTTTTCTAAATTTGAAAGTATTTTTAAGAGGCGTTGCAAAAAAGTAGAAACTATATTTTAAGTTTGTAAATGCTATAGAAATAAATTATAGTAAAGCACAAAATTATATCTGCAACTAAAGTCATAGTAATTACTAATAAATAATTTTTAGCAAATAATTATTATATTGCGGGCAAGCAAAAATTTCTCCGTGGTCGTTAAAATTTCGCGGTTTTCCACGGGGGCGTCCTACTTCTCCACAAGAAGTGACATTATGTGACTTTATGTGACATTATGTGTCATTAAGTGACATTATGTGACATTATCATTTAAACTACAAAATCCCTTGTTTTTTTCGTTTAAATTATTAAAAAACAATATTGGGAATGTTAATAAATAATAATCAATTACATTTTATAAAAAAATATTAAAAAATTGAAAGTTGAAATTTATATAAATATTATATTGCGATAAATTCCCATCAATAATGTCTTACTGTTAATTCAAGATAAAAGATATTTACTCAATTTTGTTTTTCATTACATTATGACAATAAATTCTTTTATAAAAATTTAGTAATTTGCATTAAATGGTTAAAAGTATAAAAAAACTACTTTTAAACTGTTAATTATTGAAAAAAAAATATTTACTGCTTAATTTGATTTTTCATTTTCCTCCTATATACAAGTTATTTCAAATAATACCATTGTATTCTAATGTTTTATAACTGATGTGAACTTAAAACTATTTATTTATTAAAATATATCTATACATATTATTGATAATTATACCAGGGATATCGTAGATATCCTGCAAGTATAATTTATATTATATAAGATACTAACGTAGTGAGATTGCTTTGCATAACGCGGTCTTTTCCTTGGATTTAGTCCTTTTCTTGCACGGAATTTCGGAATTCCGTACAGTTTTGGTGGTGCGCCACTATTTAATCAGATTTTTGTAAGTGATAAGGTGATACTGTACTCGTAAGGTGTGGGAACAATAATTTAACACAACAAGATTTATTATAATTAATTATATATACTCGTACATGTAACCTGGTGATATAAGAGAGTAAATATTAATGGTATTTGATCAGCAAGTAGCTGGGTGATAGATAATTAATAATATTACAATAATTAATTAAGTATAAGTAATAATTCGGATTAAATTTTGATGGGTGGGTACATACGTTAGTATCTTATATAATATAAATTATACTTGCAGGATATCTACGATATCCCTGGTATAATTATCAATTATATGTCGATACTAACGTAGTGAGATTGCTTATTTGTAGGAGAGAACAGTAGCACCGAAATTATTCCCAATTTCCTTATGATAAAACTTAAAGATGGAGTGTTCAGATGCCCAGTTAATAGCTTCTATCATATTTGTAATAGACCCTGCTATTTCATAGTATTTTGATGCAGCAGCTCCCCTGATGTTGTGTGGTCTACCTATATCTAAGCCAGCTGTTAGGTAGTAATTATAGATCCATCTTCCTAGTGTAGTTCCAGTGACATTTTTGTGTGGCTTGAAGTAACTTATCCACAGATTTTGAGAAGTGCGTATAGGCTCCGTACGCTTTAAGTACAAGGATAGGGCGGTGAGTGGGCATAGGCTCGGATTTGCATATTTTTGAATGTGCATTCTGTGGAATTTGTGAGTGGCTGTAGAATTTTTTGATCTTCCCGGGATTGTGAAATTAGCCCATGCATCCGAGAGGGTCATATGATCTAGAGACATTCTAGCAAGCTCGTTCATCCTTTGTGGCGATACAATGGATCTCAGAGTAATTGTTGTAAACGTTAAATCTTTGATAGACATTTCCATTGAGGCTGGGTTGTTTTCAATATGTCTCAGAATGATGTCCAAGTCAAATGTCATGTATTTTTGAATATCATGATTGTAGTTATTCACTTGGATCCCTTTTATGAGTTTGCTTAGCAATGTTTTTTCATGGGATGAGAAGGTTACCTTACGTAACTTTGCTATGGCTACTAGTGAATTCTTTATTGTATTAACTGTAGATGGAGCGGCACTGGTAGCTATCTTTGATAGATATTTGGTGAGATTCTTAAAGGAGAAGTGTTTATCCTTTATTCCATTTTCTTTACAGAAGTTAAGGTAATTTCTCAAATGTGTGGAATAGGATTTTTGAGTGTTAACTGAGTAAGATTGTTGAATGGATTGTGAAACTTCGGGATCCATGTCACTCAGTGCGACTTGAAGAAAATTCGGAAAAGTCCCACTTTGTGCTTTCGGTTCTTCATTGGAGTTGCACAGTCTGGAAAGTTAACTATATTAGAACCATATAATTGTAGGATAGGGTCCCCGAATTGGGATATTAAAACTGGAAAATAATTTTGATTTTCCCACATTAGGGCTACCAGCCAAAGATTGCACTTGTCGGTACCCGCTTTACGCAGTACTCTGAGTACTAGATTACATGGGGGAAATGCTATTACTTCCTCATCAATTAAACCCTGCCAGTTGAATGAGTAGGCATTTCTTCTAAACGCTCGGTCATCTTCAAATAACGTTACAAATTTATCACAAAATTTATTTTCATAAGATGCAAACAGATCCACCGAAATTATTACATTAAATTTATTTAAAAGAAATTCCTTAATTTCTTCTCTTGCCTTTATAGTTAGAGTTGCTTCTGTTGGGCCTTGTAGGGTAACGGGCATTGTTCGGGAAAGGCGATCTGCCACCTGATTGTAGGATCCTGGAATATGGTATAAGTTAATATATAGCCTGTGCTCGTAAAAGAAATCGAGTAGCTTTTCCGTCTCCGATGAGAGAAATATTTTATTAACACTTCCTTTATTATGAACCAACGCTAGGGTAGTTGTATTGTCACAGTAAATGTTAACTATTTTATTATATGTATTTTGCAAAAGCCCGAAGCACGTGAAGGATAAGGCCATTAGTTCCTTCTCATTAATATGTTTAGATAATAAGTCGTCCGTAAAGTACCCTTGGACGCTTTGGGAAGTGTAATCAGGAAAATATACTATTCCTCCATAACTAACATTACATGCGTCTGTGTAAACCTCTATGCTCGCGTGGTCCTGATTATATCGCAGCCCATTGGTGGCTTCTATGTTATTGATATACCATGCTAGACCTTGCCTAATTTCCGTTGTTATATTCACATACCTATTGTAACTTGGAGGAAACCCTATACATTTATTTACGGCGCGTTGGAGTGGACGTGCTTTGATTCTTGTTAAGAAGTTTGCATAGGATGAGAATTCTATCATGCCTAATAAGCTATAAAGTTGACGTGCAACTACCCTCTTGAGATTTGAGATGTGACGGGCTGCTTTAATAATGTTATCCAGCTTATCCTGGGGGAGGCGAAGTTCCTCTTTAAGTGTATCTATCACTAAACCTCGATATTTTATTATATATTTAGGTGACAACTCACTCTTTTTCTCGTTAATGGAGAATCCAGCTGCACGTAACAAATTCATGCAGTATTCGGTATGACGTGTTAACAGATCCTTATCCGTATGAGTGATTAGAAAATCATCGTAAAATCTCGTCATTTTTATACCGTTGGCCCTTATCGTGGCGGTTAGGGTGTTTGTTATTCTATAAAATAGTCTTGGTGCTGAACTAGCTCCAAAGGGCAATACAAGGTAAATGTATGTTTTATTATTCCACCTGAATCCTAAGTATTCAGTTTGATGTGGTCGTACTGCACAGCTGTGGTATGCTGCGGATAGGTCAATAGAAGTTAAGAAGGCTTTAGGCTCGAGAAGATCCGTTACATCTTTTATCGACTCACATTTAAAACTAAAATGTTGTATGTAATCATTTAGTGAAGAAAGGTCTAGTACTAATCTCATTTTTGAAGTGGTTACTACCATTAGAGGGCTGATCCATTTGGGATTGTCGTGCTCTTTTATACTGTTGGAGCGGAGGAGATCTTTTATCTCATTTTCAATAAACTGTTCTTCTTCCTTTGAAGAGAATTTATTCTTACCTATCTTATGCTGTGTTGGCTCACATAAGATACCTATATCTACACCGTTTATTATGTAATCAAGTAGCACCGTATCGGTTGGCGCAATCTTTTGCCAGAATGGTAGGCATTGGTGTATTGTATTGGGGGGCATGTTTGGGTTGATTATAACGTACCTTTCCGGCTCGATGTTAGCCGTATTATTGTAAGATCTTTTTCCTGTTTTCCCTTTGGATAAACGAGAGGAGATCCTGTGGTGTATCGGCCACATTCTTGAATAATGCTTCGGCATGCTTAGGAAGTATTGAGATTCTTTCAGAACTATCCATACGAGTTACCTTCTCTTCCATATCGAGAGGTACACTGGGAAGCCCTTTGTTGAATTTGGGTGAGAAGTTTCTAAAGGCGACTTCTCTACGTATGTCACTTAATCCGTCGACAACATACTTGATATTAATGAGGGCACTGAGTACGGCACTTTTGTTATCTCCTGTTGCAGCTTCAACATTGTGCGATAACATACAGACTGACTGGAGTAGGTGATCCTGCATTTTGGCAAGGTTGCTGTCTACTGACCTCATTTTTAATTTAGAGTAGTATGGGGTGCTGAAGGCGGGAGCGAGAAACTGGAGGTCTTGGTGAACGCCCATTCTATCAGTGATGCTCTCAATGGTTTCATGTGATATTCTTTTGCAGGAGAATATTTTGGATACCGCTTTCATACCTTGTTCAGATAACGTCATTGACTTTTTATTGTGCAATAGAGCGTTGATAAGTTGGTCATCGGCACTTTCTTCTGCCGGCTGTTGAGTTGAATTGTCAAACAGACCCAGTATTTCATTATTATCAGGTTCTTCAGCCATTTGGAACTTGATTCGGCAACGATTTTGTTAGATATTAGTAATAATAACGACAAAATTCAAGGAAAAGAAAAAACTGATTAAATAGTGGCGCACCACCAAAACTGTACGGAATTCCGAAATTCCGTGCAAGAAAAGGACTAAATCCAAGGAAAAGACCGCGTTATGCAAAGCAATCTCACTACGTTAGTATCGACATATAATAATAATTATGATTTTTTACAAACAATATGTAACATCATAAGAAATTAAAGCTATTAGATATATAACAATAACTATATTCTCTAATCAGTTTATTTTTTTAATTTTATTAATTGGTAATTTCTTATGACTTTATCTTTCGAATTACTAGATTTTTTAAGAGTTTGAAGAATCACAGAATGTGAAAAAATTTTTTAGTAGTATGCCATTGAATTATAAAAAAGATAAAAAATTGATGGAGAAAAATACTTTAAAGTGAAATAAAAAATTTAATTTTTGTTAACAAGGAAACTTTTGATATGCAAAATTACATTTATGAAACAAATGAATAACAATTATTACTCTATTTACTAGCAAAATGATTTAATTTAAAAAAATCCTTTCAATTTAATACATTTCAAACCATTTAATGCAAATTATAAATCATATAAAGACAATGTCTTCTTAGAGTATATGAAGTTTCTTTATGTTATTATAGTACAAGAGTAATGTACCAGAAATTAATACCACATTTTTAACATTTTTTTAATAAAACTCATTGAATTATGAAATTATTTACCGTTTAAAGTAATATACTGATTAGATTTATCAGTTATTCATGGGAATATACTATGGTGGAGAAATAGGTATATATATATAGCATACTTCTCCACTACCATAATATATTAGTGGAGAACCATGTCATATATATATGCATACTTCTCCACCTGTATAATTATGGTAGTGGAGAAGTAGGTATGCCTCTTTCCCACGGTCCTGTGGCGCAATGGATAACGCGTCTGCCTACGGAGCAGAAGATTGTAGGTTCGAATCCTGCCAGGATCATTACCTTTTATCAATTTCACTACTTAAATGGTAAAACTTACATTGAACTATTAGTCCTCCTAACTGGGCTAGAATATGGCTTGGTGCAAACAAACGTCCATGAAGTAAATCTCTTCGCACTTGCGAAAATATCATGTATCTAAATTTATCTATTTTCTTGAAAATAAAGCATCAATTTACCTTGTTATTTCATCTTTTATTATACTAATTTCTGCTGGATAGAAACGGACTCTAAAATTCAGCCTTATTTCTTTTGTTTTGAATTGTCTTGATAAACTTTTTTCCATATCAATCCAATATCGATACTTAACAATATCATGGCGATTGTTTACAACTTCATGATAGCGTAAACCAAAATAAGACGATTCATTTAAATTCAAATAATTACAAACAAAATCTAATACTTCATATCCCTTTGCACTTTTCTAAATGACAACAATTGGAGAGAATAAAATTTAAATTTACCTTAAAATCATGTTCGATAACAGAATCATTATGTAAAAGTTTAATAAAAACGCGGAATGTCTTTGATATATGAAAACTTGAATTTGAAGAAAATCGACCGAAAAAGGACTGCCTTGACAAAGATGATGAATTAACTTTCTTTTCATAGTCTAATGTTTGTTTTCCTATCATTGTTTCTTCAAATGGTTTAGTAAATAATATTTTTCTCCTTTCAGCAGGTACGATTTCATCATTATTGTTAGTTGAATCCCAGTCATAAACTCCCATTGTATAGTAGCACTGTTATAAACTTTTTATATAAGTTATACAAAAAATCCACAGTTTTACGTAGAATGAGTATCTTATCAAATTAATATTACAATTTCAGTTTATCTAAAATATTTTTCGTTAGGTATAATTAACAGTGTATTATGATTAAAAATACTAATTCTACTTTATGATATGTAATACACTAAACTACAAAGTGCAGATTACAATTCAACTAATGTTATTATTTATTAACAACTTCAAACAAAATAGTTTTGTGATAACATCTAAATATTTTTTTCTCAAAATTATTTAAAAAAATATATTTAAAACAAATAAATATCAATTATAGAATACAATGTATTTTTATATATAAATATTATGAATAATCTGTTTGAATAATGTGCAGAAAATAAGTTAACAATTTTATATAAATTTCTAGAATATAATAATAAAAGTGTGATATTTATAAAAATAAAATAAAACATGTCTTAATATTTATTTTTATTTATGTTAATATATATACATAACATTATCTTTCACTTAAATAATAAAAATACACGAATTTTTGGAAAGAAAACGGTTTTGTCAATATTGCCACTATTATTTTTACATGTAACCATACAGAGATGGCATTGACTTAGTAATATTTAAATGTATTATGTACCAGTCGATAAATGTTTCATCTATAAAAAGAAAGATATATAGAATGTCTTATCAAGAATTGAGTTATTAATATTGTTATGCCCACTACTATTAGACTCAATGATTTTTTTTCTTTAATAATAACATTTTAAATAAATATAATTTTTAATAGTATTAATATTTATAATAGCATTCCCCACATGTAATTTATTTGTATTTCTTTCAAATAGAAAATAAATAACGTTAACTTTAAAAAAGACACGTTTTAAAAATTTAGTATTAATATAGTTGCTTTTTTTGAAAATTCAAATCACAAATAACAATGTGGAGAAAAGTATATATTTAAAAAATAATACACAATTTAAATTTTTTATAAATATTATTTGCAATATTTTTTATGGTTAATTAACTAAAAAAATAATAAAAATATCATTTTATAAGAATAAAATATGTATCTA
Source organism: Strongyloides papillosus (assembly GCA_005656395.1). Taxonomy (NCBI): domain Eukaryota; kingdom Metazoa; phylum Nematoda; class Chromadorea; order Rhabditida; family Strongyloididae; genus Strongyloides; species Strongyloides papillosus. The sequence goes on from SRSI01000052.1 coordinate 291,430, forward strand.
TCAAAAAATTATTCCTCTCTTAAGTAGGATTTAATTTGTTATAAGAAGAATTAGTTGCTACAATGTAGAAAGATTTATTATAGTTATTATAATAGAATTAAAAAGTTCCATAAATTATTAATTGACTAGAATTAACTTTAAAAATAAGAAAAAAAGCTCATGTGAGAAATTGTTTTTAAAATGTCAATATACTTCTATTTCATTAAAGACACATAAAAACTTTTAATTATCATTTGATCAAATTCAATTTAAAACTCGTTTTAACAATCTGAATATATATTTAAAATAATTTTTATTATTAATTTTCCAATTAAAAATTATATTAGCTAGCAATTTTTATCACAGAAAATAAATATTTGCTTATGATAACAAAAAGGAAAATTTTTCATGAAATTTTAATATGGGCAATAAGTGCGAAATAATTCTAAAACTTACAAACGTAAAATTATCATAAAAAAGTTAAATTTTTCCAAATTGTGGAGAGTTCACTTCAAACGGCTTCGACGGTCTTCTGATCGAATATTTTATTGAAGATTCCACTTTAAAAGTAACAATAACTAAAAAAATATTTTAATAGATTAGACTATTTAATATATTAAAATGATAGGGAAATATGTTTAAATGTAATAAAATAAGATTTGTTTCCATTTTTTCTATGAAATTTTTAATAACAAAAAAAAATTAACAAGTTATATCAACGGTGTTTGATAATTTATCATTAGTGTCATTTTATAAAATGTACTAATTGAATAAAATACTTGAAAATTCTGTCTTTATCACTTCAATGAGTTTCTTCTTAACATCCAGCTATAAATTAGTGATTAAATATAACACTTTAGAGTATGTAATTTTTTATTTATATAATAATATAAGAATGTTGTAAAATTAAAACACAATTTTTATTGTTATAATGCTTATTTCATCTCCAATCAAATGAATTATTTATTTTTATATAAGATTTGTTTTACATATATAAATAATACATATAGATAAAATATAAATATATTTTTTCATAATTGATCGTAAAAGTTTTTAACATTTTAATATAGCTATTATTAATATTTTGGAAAATATTTTTAAACATACAAACGTCATTATTAAATTTTTTATTGAGATCAACATTAATATTGATAATATGTTAGTTTCTTTTTTAAATAAAATACAGGTTTCAACAAAATTATAATAATAGTCAATAAAATTATAAATTATTTAAAAAATTCGAAGAATTTTGATTTTTTTTGTATTTTTCCCATGCCTCGATTGGTGCTAAACGACCATCCTCTGAATTTTTATACACTAAGGCACTTAAATTGTTTTCAATAGAATACATATAATTTGCTATTGAAGAAGAGTACTGATTTGGCAATTCAATATTCAAACTTTTCCATTTTGCAGATATAATATTCTAATAATACAGCTTTTAATTATAAATGTGAAAAACTTACTTCATCAAAAAATTGTAGGTCATAATGAAAAGAAAACTTTACTAAAGAATTATTAGATTGAAAGATACTAGTTGGTGAGGCGGAACAATGAGAATTACGTCTTTTATATATCCGATGAAGGAAATTTTTAGAATCCGAAGGTGTTATACTGGATTTTGTATTACAATTTATCGAACAGTGATCAAATTTCATCCATACAATTTTATAGGAAGAAACGCCATTGTGGTCCTTTAGTAAAGTAAAGTGTGCCAATAGTTCCCATGGAATTACAAGTGACACTTTTGAGGAACGTTGAGAAGTAAAACGAATATGATTTTCCATAATCTCTAAAATGTTTAGTAAAATTAATTTTATGATTTTAAAATTTTTCTATTTACCCAGTAATTCTGTTTTTTTAAATTTCAAATGAGTTAGTCTTTCAATTTCAAAACTAGCGATATGTTTTGAATCTTTTAAAATATCTTCAGATATTGAACAAACTTCAGGCTCATGAAAATCAAACATTTCGGAAATGACTGGTAAGGAATTATCTATTGTATTTAAAGACTTGCTATTATTCATAGTACCACTTCTTAAAATTGAAGAATTGATTTTTTTCTTTTCATATACACTTGAAAAATTACCCCTGGTGCTGCCTTGACGAAGTAAGACAAATTTATCGCAATTAACTTGAAATAAAGGCATTTTTAAATCCAAATTTGTTGATGGATCATCTAATTTTTGTAAGACATATTCAATTTCACATAAATCTATACCATCAACTTTTTCGTTTAAACCAAGTTGAGTTTGCGCCATATCTAAGCTTTTATCACGAACCATTTTTAATGGAACATTGTATGACGGTAGTAAAATTGAGTAAGGTGTCGCGTCGTATGTATAAACTGTTACATTTTTTGAGATATCATCCCCTGATAATGTTATATCAATGAGGGCAAGATTGTCAAAACTAGATTCACAAAATTTCTTTGTTACATCTAAACTTGGTAGATCATAGTAAATGTCATTTAAATTATGAGCAATTTTTAGTTCATAATAGTAAATCTCTTTCAAGGGTGGTTTGTAATTTTTCAATGTATACTTGTAACAAATTAAGCCAATAAGATTAGAAATTTCAATGTCTTTTAAACATTCGACGACAATAAAATTTCTACCTGATTCAACAAAAGGAAGTACTATGTTTATTGATATGTGATTGGGACCCATATTAATATATTTACAATAATCTTCAAATGGATTCAAAAGATCTTCACATGGACTTAACACCATGTTTTCAAGTTTCATTGAAATATAGGAAGTATATGATTTGTCTTTTGGTACTTGACAAATGTCATCTTTTGATGGAATATTTGATTTATATTTGGTATCGGAACTTGTTAAAGAGTCTTTTTTTATACTTTCTTCGAATATTTTTTCGTTTTTTAGCCTTTCCATCTTTTCTTTAAAAAATTTAGAGGATGTAAATTTATCTTCTAGTTTATTCTCAAAAAGAGTAAAAATATTTTCATCATCAGAATCGGAATTATCTTCTTCATCTGAGCTGGTGTCAGTTGATATTGTTTCTGAAAAATATGATGGTTTTGTGTGTCTATAACTACTTTTGTAATTCATATAGTACAAATTATTACTTACATTATTCTTTCTTTAAATATTTGATTTGCCCAAGGTTTAAGTTTTCCATCTAAATTCATGGCATGATTCATAAAATCACTAACTTCCTTTAAATCATGGAAAGCCATGTTACTAGAATCCTAATATAAGTCAATTAATTAATATCTTAAAATTACTTTAATGTATTATCTGAAAAATTGGATATATACTTCAAATATTATAAAGTTAGTATAAAATTACATATTAATCAAATTAGACTTTTTTTTTGTTTAAATAAACTAAATATTGTTTGAAACACTAAGATATATCATGTAATACAAAGCAAAAATTTTTGTAAAACTTCTAACCATTTTTATGTGATGGTAAGCTATGTTAAAAATATTAAAACATTAATAAATTATTTTATCGAACGGAGAATAATACTTAATCAGACAATAATTGTATTAATTAAATTCATATAATAAAAAATACCTACATATAGGTACAACTTTTTAATGTTTAAACAATAGTTTTATACACTATACTGTTAACATCATCTGATAAAATCTGTAATATTTAATGATAAAGGAAAATTCAGATAATTTTTATTCAATATTTTAGATAATCTAAAGAAATAAATCAATCGAAGATATAATAATAATAATGTTTATTGTATAAGCTTCAATCTAAAAAACCCCAAAATTACTAACAATTAATTTTATATGTGAATTATTTATAAAATCATTAGACTAAGGTATATATTTGCACTTTTTTATATATTGCCTATTTTTATAAAAAAAAATATCTGTATAATGTTCATAATATTTAAAACATAAATCTATAATGATATCACTAGATTATTAAGAGTTAAATCAAAATCAATTGAAAAATTATTACAAACAATAATATCGTATCTACAAAATGTTTAGATCGAATTAGCTTTTTCTTGAAAGTTTAATATTTTTTTTTATTAAATACTATTTTATTGTCTCTACACACATTTTGACATTTAATCATTTCAAGATATGTATCATTGAATTATTGTCAGCAATTAAAATAAAAAAATTGTTTTTATTTCTAGATCATAAACTAAGTTAAATAAATTTTTGAAGAGAATCTGGGTATTTAGGGCGCTGTTTATCTATGTTTATTTTAAAACAATAATTTATTTTATAGTAATCATTATATAATTTTACTATTTCTCAATTCGTGTATCATTTATATCGAAATATCATTGACTATATGCTAGAAATTATCGTTGTCTTCTATAAGAAATAATTGAAATATGGTTTTATATTAGCGAAAGTAATTGTATACTTCTATATTTAGATGATTGTTCTGACAAAGTTAAAAATTTCCTTTAAGTATATAGAATTATAAGAATCAAAAATATTTTAAGTAAGTCATTTCATGTAATAATAAGATTACATGCTATAACTAATATTAAAACATTTAATTAGGAGAATAATGATTAATAGCTGATGTGAATTTTAACAGTCAAAAATTAGTGATAAAAGAAACTTCACATGTGTTTTTGGGAAAGTGTCATTCATGAAATTATTTTTTACCCTATTATGAATTTTTTCTGTTCCAAGCAGTTAGACTTTTTTAATTTTACTTAATAACAATTTTGAATATTCTTATAATATTTGAAAATAATAAACTATAAATGAGTATAAATGCATTGAAGTAAACAATGATTATCATTTTTACATGATTTCAGATTGTCTTATATTATTAGACCAATCTTATTTCTTTATAGGATTGGACAGATATAATCAAATTTTAGTTATTTTTATTATAATTTTAATACTTGGTTTAATTACTCATAGACACACAGGTATCTTATATTTAACATTTTTAGGATTTAAGATAATGCCTATGGAAAATAAAAGCCTTTTTCAAATAATTGAGAATCTAAAAAAAACATACAGTAGACTATCAAAAATACGTATACCAACAAATGCAAGACTTTTTCTTAATGATGATAAAAAGTTATGCACCGTCGAAGTAATGTATTCACAACGTTCTGTGGAGATTGATGCGATCCTCAAGCAACGAAGAATGATTTTCTTTGATTCTTTGATCAATAATCCTGTAACATTTACTTCATACATAGGAAAAAGTGATAATAAAACAATATATAATGACGATAATAAAAAAAAAGCCGTTTTCTTTTCCGAAAAGGAAAATGATGAAGAGCGACATTTTATTCAGTTAATAGATAATTTGAATGAAAGTGTAATCAACACTTTTGATCTGTCTTCATCAAAAGTTCATGGGAAACCAATTTTATCCAATGAATTTGGAACCTTCTCACTATCATCAGATGGTTCAAAAATATTGTATGCTGCTGAAAAAAAACATAAAGCTTTAAAATATTTTGATAGTGATATTGATTGGAATGATGAAAAAAAATTAATTGAAAGCAATGTTGGGCAAAAATTTATTTTAAATGAGTCATTTGGAGAGCAATTGAATGAAATCTTTAGACCAGTACTGTGTTTGCTTAATGTCAAAGAAGGAAAAATTGAAGTAATTGATGAAATAATAAAAGGTGAAAATTTATCACCACTCTTTAGTTTATTAACTTTTGATTCTAAATTTATAATTTCATTTGTACTTCCACAAATGCAGTTAAAAGAAGGAAGGATTTTTTGCAATAATAGGTCAGGAAAATTGGTAATTTATAATATTGAAACAAAAGAAAGTAATGTCATTATTGAAAATAAAAGTATAGAATGTTTGATTAATTCGCCTTGTGGACGGTTTGTATATTTTATGATGCGGGAACCTTTTGGACCACATAATACGTGTTTATCATTAAATCAGTTAAATTTGGAAACTAAAGAAATACGTGAAATCATTCCTCAGAAAGATTTAGAAAATATTGAGGATGACAATGTTTTTCCAGGATTTTTTATGCCATCATATGGACAAAGATCTTGGTCAAAAGATGGAAAACGTTTGATTATTTCAACTCTTTGGAAATGCAAAGTAGAAATTGTATCAGTAAACATTGCAAGTAAAAGTGTTGAAAAATTAACCAACTTACCAGAAACAAATGGTAGTTGGAGTTTATATGATGTTTACGACGACTATATAATTTCAAGTGTTAGTTCACCAAATATGGTACCTACCATGTATGCTGGAAAATTAAATGATGCTACAACTGTAGAATGGAAATGCTTAGAAAATTTAGGCAATAAAAATTTTGCTGAAGATGAGAAATTAATTGATAATGATTACGAAAGATTGTGTTTTGATCGTGGAAACGGGAAATATGAATGTATTTTTATAAAGCCAAGAAATGTTAAAGAACTAAACCTTGCTGTTTGTGTACATGGTGGACCACATGGTAAGTTTTTTAAAACACTTTTTTATTTTTTCATTATATAATATTTGTAAAAAAATTACTATATTATAAATGAAAATTTTTCTTTTATGATTAATAAATTAGTAAAAAGAAATAATGTAAAATAAACATTAGTTTTTTAAATTGTGAGATTAAAATATATGTTCATTTTTGTAGGCGCTTCACTATTATCAATGCCAAGAAGAGATGTACAATTAATGTTAAATAACGGATACGCTGTTTTACTTGTCAATTACCATGGTTCTCTTGGTTATGGAAAATCGTTTGTTGAAGCATTACCTGGAAAATGTGGAACACTTGAAGTCGATGAAATCCATCATGCAAAAAATGAGATTTTAAATCTATATCCAAATATCAATAAAAATAATGTTTGCTTATTTGGTGGATCACATGGAGGTTTTGCTGTTACTTCACTTATTGGAAGATATCCTAATGATTTTAAGGCTTGTGTTGCACTTAATCCTGTATTAGATTTTCAAACTACCCATGATATCAGTGACATTCCTGACTGGGCTGTTTATGAATCACTGAATAGAAATTACAATTGGGAAAAATATTTGACCTTAGAAGAAAGAGAACAAATGTTCCTGAAATCACCAATTTCACTTGTCGAAAAAGTTAAAACGCCATATTTACTTCTAGTTGGTGAAAAAGATTTACGTGTTGTTCCTCATTACCGCCCATACATTAGAACATTGTTAGCAAGAAATGTACCTTGCAAAATTTTAACATATCCTAAATCAAATCATCCACTTCAAGAAGTCGATGCAGAAGCTGATTATTCAATAAACACAATTCTTTGGTTCATGGGTATTCATTAAATTATAACTTTTTTAAATAATATCATAAGGACAAATATTAAACAAAAAAGATCTGTTGAATGATTGTATTGATGATTTAATCTTGTTAATTTTAATTCATAGGATTTATTGTGTTATAAATATTTCTAATTATTTTATATATGTTAAAATATAGGTTGATGTTATAAAATTATACAATAAAAATTATTAGTAACTTTATGATATAAAATTTTTTATTATAGTGTTTTTTTATGCAATCAAGAGAAATACATTTCCTATTATTAAGATATAGAGCAACAAAAATTATTTTTAAAGTTATTATTTATTTAAAATCTGATTTTATATAGAAATATATTTTTAAAGAAATGTTTGATAAAAATAAAAATTGCCGTCCAAAAAATTGCATGGATTATCAAAATTTTAATCGCTGATATTTCACTAATATCTTCATCCATGTCAATATTTATTAATATTTTAAATGTGTTAAATATATCTCTAAATAAAAATGACTGATAAAAATACAAAATAACAAGGTATACTAGTGTTAAATATATTAGTGTAGATGTTAGGAGAACATTTAAATAAAATGGTGAATACTGATATATTAATGAAGCTAAATACCAAAGATTATAATAATAAATAATAATTCCAAATGGACAGAATATAATTAAGATAAATTTTGTTCTTTCAGAAAAAGAGTAATTGGACAACTTTCCAGTAAGACCAATCATCTTACAATGCCAAGAAATATAGTAGTTTATAAACGTATTGTCTTTTTGATAACCATATACTTTATGTTCTTCATCTATTAATAATTTTACAACCGCTTTTTCCCATTCTACGTTATCATAAAATTTATAACTTTGAATTTTTTCTAATTTGTCTATCATTTTTAAAACATTTAACATTTGTTTGTTTTTTTGTTCTTTTTTATAGATGATATCTTCTGGACTTTCAAACAAATAAATAATAACGGCAGCGCTTACCCATATAGTCAATAAATAAATTACTAATTTTACCAAACAAATCTCATTTAATTGTAGAAATTCATAAATTTTCTGAAAATTATTTTTATACTTAAATTATAACATACTTCTTTAAGAAAATTTGAAAAATTTTCAAAACGCTCTTTTAGAAAAAAATTAGAACCACTGTTGACTTTTCTTATAATAATAAAGTCTTCATTGTTTTCAACAACATTAACAAGTCTTTTATGACCATATTGAGTATGAAGCAAATTAGGTGAACGTTGACTTAAAGATCGAACAATTGATTTCATTATTCATCTGGAAAAAATAATAATCAGAAGTACTTTTTAACAATATAACAATTGAATAAATTTGTTAGTAAATCTAATGTCAGCTTAAATCGCCTACTATTTTTTTTTGATTTATTGAAAAATTATTATATAAAACATACATTTGTAAGACTAATATTGTTAAGCAATCTTATAGAAATTATTTCTTTTAGTTGTTTATAAAAAGCATTTAATGAGAGAAGATATTTGTGTTTTTAGATAATTTGACATTGTTCTAATATATTTACTAGTTGAAACATTTTTCACTATCACTAACAAACTTCTTAGTAATAAAATTTATGATTGATTAAAGTCATTTCCAATTTATTAACTAATAATAATATAATTTATAATTCTTTCTTAAGATAGGATTCTGAAATTTTAAACATTTAATTATAGTCATACAATTTATTAACCCATGAAACATATATCTAACTGGTTAAATATTTTACAAAAAACATGTTTTCAAAAAAACAGACAAGTATGTTACTACAATAATTCTGTATATAAGCACAGTGCTACAATTTTATGGTATTAATTGAAATTTTTGTCATTACTTCCTTCTAAAATGACATCTATAATTATTGGAATTAATATTTTAAGTACATTAGTTATTTTTGTAACTATTGGAATGTTATCTAATCTTTACATGGAAATAAACAAATTACAAGAAGTAACAGTTGAAGATATGCAAGAATTCAATGAGTTGTCAAACAATGTCTGGAAGGAAATGAGACACATGTCAGATGAGTTTAAGGAAAATGATAAAGTCTTTGGCCAAAGAGTTTTACGTGAATCAGGATACGCATCTGGATCTGGAACCGGATCTGGATCTATCCAATCAGCAAGTCATTATTCTTCATCATCATCCGCTTCTTCATCAGTTTCATCATCATCACAAGCTTGTAATCAACCAGGACCTCCAGGACCACCAGGGCAACCAGGAATCGATGGATTTGACGGAATTCCGGGAGTAGATGGAATTCCAGGAGGCAATGGTGTTGCTGCCGCTGCTCCATCACATGGCTCATCATGCATGCAATGTCCTCAAGGACCTCCAGGACCACCAGGACCAGATGGTCCCGCAGGCCCAGCAGGACAAGATGGAAATCCAGGAGCTCCAGGATCACCAGGTAAAAGTGGAAGTGCTGGAGGCCCAGGACCAGCTGGAGCTCCAGGAGCACCAGGAAATCCTGGAAAAGATGGTAGCCCAGGAGCACCAGGTTCTAATGGTACTAGAAGAGTTGGAACACCAGGTCCACAAGGCCCAAGTGGAGCACCAGGTGCACCGGGAAATAATGGAAGTGATGGACAACCAGGTTCAGCTGGCAAACCTGGTCCTGCAGGACCACCAGGACCAGCAGGTAATCCAGGTAGCCCTGGAGGTGATGGACAACCTGGTTCACCAGGCACACCTGGATCACCTGGTGGTGATGCAGAATACTGCCCATGTCCACATAGAAGCAAAGTTTTTTAATTAAAAGTTTAAAATAGAATTGTAATCTACTAGATATCATTTCAATACACTTAGTAAAAACTTTTCATTATTCTTCTATTCTTTTATAAAAGACAGATCAGTATAGTAAAAGTAATTTTCTTGTAATTTTTATTATAAAATATTTAATACTCATTTCAATTGCTTTTAGAATTATTTTTGTTATGAAATTTATGTAGTTGGTAAACTTTAAATATAGTTTGAGAGAAAGTTTATGATTTTAATAACCCAAAATACGATGAGGTATATTTCTAAAACTTGCTTTAGATGTTTTTAAAGTAAAAATTTCTTTAAAATTTCTCTATTGAATGAAAAAACTTATTAAACCTTATTTATTGTCAATTACATTTATTAACTATAAAAATATTCACATTTTTCTACATTTTAATTTTGAAAATTTAAGCATTAGTTTTTTTTATTTTTAATTTATTCTATTTTTAACTGCATCTTTTTTAAATCTTGCCCCTCTATATTTATTATATTGACTAATTTCTAACCATTATTTATTGGCATAGCTCTTCGTTACATTTGATATCTGGCTATTTTTTTATAATTTACTCCATAATGATATATCGACTATGAATTGATCATCTTCAATGAAACGTTTTGAAAAATTATGTATCTTTGGATAATTCTTTCTTATTTGAGTCATAGAAATTATATTGATTGAGTAATTATTAGTGAAAATAGTTCAATTAAATAAATACTATGATTAGAATAACTTATCTTCTATTATCTTTCATTAATAAAATGTTTTTGACATAGTTTTATCAATTCAATGTTGCCTCATATAAATGGTTAAAATTTATTCTCACTTAAAAAGAAATGATTGGTTATTTTTTATTTAATTTACAATTCTTTCAATTGGCAATAAATTAAAAATTTTAAATATTTGATGGGAAAATTAATTTTTATTTCATAACAAAAGTTGATAAATCAAAAATCGTTATTCTAGTAAAAAATAAAAAAATTCGAAGTATTTTTTGTAACATTAAAAAATGCCACAAATTTACAACATTGTTAATTTAGTAATAAATTGTCCCTCAAGTAAACGTAAAGATTGAAGTACTTTTTCATCTGTCAATTCTATCCATGTATATCGTGCCTGGTCTAAAATTGGACTTTTTGATATACTAGGTTTATGTGGAGATAAAATTCTTAAACGTATTCCGTGACAAATATTCTCAAGACTAGCTTGAACCGATATACTTATAACTTTGGTCGGCATTTCAATTTGTGAAGCACCATTTTCTAAGATATGTCTATAACATTTTGAAACAACCATTGGAAATATGTATTCAAAACCAAATTCTACAGTAGGAAATATGTCTTTCCTAGTAAGTATTTCTTCCTGATTTTTACAAGATTTATGAACAAGAATTTCAGTTTTAGTTCTAAAAATTTAATATTAAAAAATTAAATAATTACATACTTATCCATATTTTTTTTGACAATTACAAATTCAATAAACAATCCACGCTGACTCTCTGGTATAATTCTACATGGATTAATAATTTTTTTCCCGGCATACATTCTATAATATTTCTCACCGTCGTCAACAATTTCCTGTATATCTTTGTTACGTAATAAAAGATTTTTCTGTCTTACATCTTCTATTGAATACCAAGCAGCAGCTAAAGATTCTCTATCAGGTACTGTTTTTATTTCACCACCAATAATCTCACAAAAAAATATAAATCGATACCATCCAGAGCCTTGGACATCTAATTTTATTATTTCTTTAATCTCTACATCAAATCCTGTTTCTTCTTTAGCTTCACGAATAGCCGCTGATTCAATACTTTCTCCTGGTTCAACGCGACCTGCAGGAAGATACCATCTAAACAAATGTAAATAAAGATCACTAGTAATTTAATTTAAAAATTACATACTTTCCGTAACAACTTTTTTTTGTCTCTTGTATTAATAAAATTTCTAGATTTTTCTCCTCGTTTTCTCTTAATATTACGGCTCCAGCTATATATGTAATATTGTCAAGTAAACGAACATAACGACATCCTATGAAAATATATAACCATTTTTTCAGTTATTTTAAAACTTACTTCCCATTTGCATGTCTGGAGCCCTTATTGAAGGTTGTTTAAACTCATTATTAACATTTTCATTAGATGTAGAAGTGGAAACAAATTGATTTGAAGGTAAATTACATTTAGAATTGTAAGAATGTTGCGGTGAACTAAGGTCTGTTGTTGAATCTTCTGGCGTCATAATGTTAAGCAATAGCTAAAATATTATCGAATAAATGAAGTAAATAACAAATTATTGATAGAATAAAATAAGTTAGATATTAATTTTTATTTTAAATATTAAAATATATAATTATTATGAAATTTTGACGTTCCAAATGGTCAATGTAATTTAAAGAATATGATAAAGTAATTCATAGTTACTTAAAGATTTACCTTTTTTCATTTTATTAACTTTTATAAATTGGTTAAATAAATAAGTAAGTAATTTTACATATACTGATTGATCAAATGATAAATGAAGACAAAGTAACTATCATTTGTAATATATTTTATATATATCCACCTCTGAGGTTAAATTTTGTAAATGAATATTTAACACTTGTAAAAAGATTATTATAATAATTTCACACATTTCTCAGTATATAAATTTAAAATATAAATTATATACTAGAAATGAATTAGCAAGCACAATATAAGGATATAATGTTGTTTATGCCAGTGAAATTAATATTGTCAATAATAAAAATAAATATTAAGAAATAATTTTAAGGAAGGGTACTAGTAATTACTATCTTTTACAAATAATAATTCGATTTAACAATATTACTCATCAAAAAATAAAATAATTCTTTTGTGATAAAAACAAATTCTAGTCGATATGTTAAAAATATAAATTTATGAGAGAAATGTATACTAAATAATTTTTTATGGTATATTTTAAATCGTGTAGTTTTATTTTGAAGCTTATCAAATAAAGTATCTAAAAGTTTAAATACAAGTATTTGTTTGGTTCTATTTTGACATTTCTATTATATTATATGTATAGTAATAATAATTGCCAAGTTGTATAAATATTGCTACAAGTTTAGATATATAAATTTAATTCCTTTTAAAGTATTTTAAAATGTATTGGGTTTGTGTAGATATATATATATATATACATAATATATGAAAGAAAATAAAGAGTTAGAAAAATGAAAGAAAATAGTAGTAAGAATCTAATAGATAGTTTGTTAAAATATAACATATGTCTTTATTTGGAGATGCTTTCAATGATACGAATTGATAAATTTAGGATGGTTTAAAAGAAAAAAAAGAAGATAGTAACGACTTTTAGATATTTTCATCTTCTTTAACCAAATGCATTTTATTATCCAGTAGTCTTTTGTTTATTCATTAAAAAATCGGAAAATAACACATATAAATTTTCTAGCGACTTTTAGTATTGACGAATAGTAGTAATATAACAAAAATAAAATTATTTATATTTATTTCATAACGTTAAATCTTTATAACTTATACACTTTTTACTTTACAAAAATAAAACTAATTAGGCAAATAACAAAAAATATAAAATTTAGTTTAACATTAAACTGAAGTTTTAAAGCCAGTAATTTTTAAATTATAATCGGAGTCAACTTTACTTCTATTATCCAAAATATTAGGTGATAAAGTTCCTTCTAATCCATTAAAATTAAAAAATTGTGGTGAACCAATAATTCTATCTCTATCTTCTTTATGTCCATAGTGTGCCTTTATCAAAGCAATTTGTCTAGCTCTTCCAACTTTATGACAAAGACAAAAGATTAATGTTAATGCTAGTAAAATTGCTACTGAACTTAAAATTCCAGTCATCCATTTTAAGGCAAGCTCTTCAGAACGAAGCCTACACCACGCCCACCATCCTTTACTCCATGTACCATTTTTACATTCTCTTATTTGATCTCCATGTAAAAAATATTCTGGAGTGCATGTAAATGTTACTGTTACACCATCTAAATAATTATTCCCCGGAGGATATTTTATCACACCAGGATTCTTCATCAATGGTCCACATGACTGGTCTAAAGTTAAAAAAAAATATTAAATTACAATGTAAATAAAAATGTTATATTTAATATTTATTTTATATTAAAACTTACGCTTAACTTCGCCTTTTCTTTTAAATTGAGAATACTGTTTATGATGGTCCAATGTAGTTAAGCCAACTTCTCTTCGACCAGTCATAATGTAGTCATATTCACAAGATGGGTCACCCTGACATACTACTTTTACTTCATCTCGAGTAAAAATAAACTGCTCATAAAATGAAGAATTTGTATACAACCATGGATTAAAAATAGGCTCAAAATGTGGATTGGCAAAAATCAATGGATCATAAATTGGTTTACGATCCGGATTAAACAGCATTGGGAGATCTAAATTTCTATCTAAACGCCATTTTTCACCAAAATTATAGTACAAATTTCTTGCATCTGCTTCAGATTGAGGATAAGGAGCCCTTATTATTTTACAGTTAGGAGTTGTAAACTCATCTTCAACTCTTCCATTATATGTCCCAAGTAATCCCTGAGTCCTATATGTATTCATACATCTATCATACTCTGATAAAGTACCTCTCATAGTTAGATTCATATTAATTGTATTTGATATATTCTCTTCAACAGCAAATGGATCATAAATACTTTCTTCTTTGTAATTTGGAGGTAATGTTACTATAATATTTAATAATCCTCTTGATTCTTGAACTCTTATTCCAACACCTGTGGTAAACATTATATCAATATCACTTTGATTCATGTTTCTAGGAGGATTCCTTATTGTTACACCTTGGAATGTTTGTATCTTTTTCCATGGCATATCAAAATATACTCGTACACCATCAACATAGACATCAGTTTTATATCTCCATCGTCTAAAATCTTTCCTAGCAAATACTTCAACAATTGAACTGCCATTATCTTTTGCAGAAATTCCAGTAAGTACAGTTGATCGAACTTCATCTTCCCATATTGTTTTTGGTGGTTGTTCCAATCTACCTTGAATCATTAGGTCATGATTTTTTGATTTATGCATTGTTAATACGTAATATCCTTTTCCATGAAATGAATATCTTCCACCATCAAATGTCACGATATGTGATCCTCCATAGATAAATCCAATAGATGGTGTTTCATACATCTGACAACTAGAAGTTTGTCTTCTCCAAAAATAAAATTCACAATGACCTGCCCATTTACAACAAAAATCATATGGTAATAAATCATTATATAGATTAGACATTGTTGGTACATATGGAGGCCTTTTATATGGATAACTTCCCCAAGGATGTGCCCTATAAGGAACACCAGGTGAATAAAACCTCAAATATTGATCATTATACTCGAAATCATCAGAAAACATGAGCCATCCTTCATAATCATAACAACACACTTGTCCAGCTCCCGTCCAAACAGAAAAAGTACTTAAAACGCAATGTTGAGCTCCTTGTGTGTAATAACATTTATGATCACCTTCCATATCACAGTCTGGTAATGATGTAAATCTACCAATATCAACTAATGCTTGATTTAAAGTACAGGGACAAGGTATTTTTGGTTCTAATTCCATTGCAAAATTTTCTCTCCTTCCATCATAGTCAAACCATTCTTGACATATTTCTAATGCCCAATGTTTTCCTTTCTCAAATTCCCATTTTTGTTGGAAGAACCATCCAAATGAAACAGGAGAACTCCAGTAAATTCCATCTCCCCGATCCTCTAACCAAGGATCGGATAATGAAACTTGAACAATACCACCAAAATACCATCTCCATGCTTCAGGATCAGCCTCATCATCAAACATTAATGACCTTGGATTAAATGTATATTGTCCTGTATTTGGATAATTTCTTGCTAAATGGCCAATCTTTTTGAATGAATGGCCTTCAACATCCTCCCAATAACCATATAATGAAATATCAACAATAGCATTTGGATTTGTTGTTATATTTTGCCATTCCCAGGATAATGATAAATTCTGAGCATTAAAATTATTCCAATTATTATTGACATCTCTTGGATCATTGATTAGATTTACTCTTCGACGCGCAAGTCCTGGTTGCACTGTAAATTATAAAAAATAATAAAGAAAATTTTATTTTAACTTACAAATATAAAACTTTGTCCACCAAGGATAATTTTTCCCACCATCAACAGAAAGTTTAACTTCAACTAATCCTATTTTAAAAACTGAATTAACGGGAATAACACATCGAGCAATTACCATATCAATCTTAATAATGTAATAATAATCAAAAGTTTATAAATATACAACTTAAACTTACTCTTTCACAATCTAATGTTATTTCATCAAATTGTAATTTTATAATATCAAAAGGTCTGTAGCAAGGCCCACTAACATTTAATGAAATTCCACCAAGCATATTTCCGTACTGTTGAGATAACTCTAAAGGTCCTCTTGAATCATTACTACATCCACCATACTGTATTTGTTCATCAACTCTTGCTAACCATCGACCTGCAATTTGTGTACTTCCATATTGAACTAATTTGTAAGAATTTCCTTCAGCTGAATACGGTAACTCATACCACCCTGTTCCATTACCACCATTAAATCCTACAAGAGCACTTTGCTTACCACCTCTACCACCTGTTAAAGCTCCTGCTTGTGCAGATGAAGTCCAATTAATATGAGCGTAATTTAACATAACATATGAACGAATTTCATCAGTTGCAATAACCATTTGATATGTATTTTGCCATCTTTTTGCTCTTTCATAATCATCGAGATTTGTTATTTTAGGTGCACCACCATATGACATTCTTTCCCATGTTATTATTAACGCATAATCTGCTTTCCACCCACGTGCACCAACCATACCCTCACGAATATCATTTGTTATTTTATCGAGAAATTCAGGATCTTCAAGTCTCCCATTTTCAGTTTTTAATTGGCGACCTCTATAAGTTCTATAGAATCGAGGATCATCATATGAATAAACGCCCAATGGTTGTCTTTCCATGGGATCATTTCTTATTCGTGTTGTATCGTCAGTAAAATCTGTTTCCAGTGAATTATATCCAATTAATTGATAAGGTCTTTCGACTATTCTAAACCAAACATTTGATATTCTTGTATCACCAACGTGTTGCATTTGTTGGTCTGCCATAAATGCAGCAATTAATGTTGGATCAGGTTTTTTGGGCCATTGTGGTGTAGGATATGTATATGGAGGTTGAATATACCAAGGATGAGAAAAGGCAATAAATCCTTCGTGAAAAATCTATAAAAAAAGCAACGACAAAATAAATTATATTGTATATGGTACATACGAAAGTATAATTAAATCTGAAACCATAATATGGAAAGAAAAAATCAAGATCAATTTGTTTGTCCATCCAGGGTCTATGGGCTAACTCTCGATCAAAAAATCGCTCTCCGAATGGATATAAATGCCACCAACCTTCTTCACTTCTTCTATCTACCTGAGTCCAGTCAATTTCTCTTAAATTTTGAGCTGTAATTCTTGGTGTTTGGTTTCCCGGCATATTATACATATTTTTGGAGCCGTGAATGCCAGGAGTTTGGACATTTGTAACTGTGTTTAGAAATATTATCTGTGAATTTGTTAACGAATTAATATTTTGTCCTTGATGAGATTTTTTAATGTCGTCATTGTTTTTCGAAAAATTGGGTGCTGTAGATTTTTCATCATAAAATGTTGGAGTTTTATCAATGTTATTTTTAAGATTATAGTCTCTGAATGAATGTCCATGATCAAAATAATAAAAAAATAAAATATATAAAAACCTGGATACAGAAGTATACATGATTTTAATATGTACAAAATTTAAATATAGTACAACAAGAAAACAATATCACTACTAATAGACTAACTGAACAGTTTTGCTAAATGAATACCTAAGTGTAATTAAGTAATTAAAACTAAATTTCTATATTCCAATTGTTAGTAATGAGGTTCAATTGTACCACAAGGTCAATTCTTTCATCATTGTAATTCGAATATTTCCAGATAAAAGGTATAACTATTAATTATGAATTATCCTTTAAATCGTTCACAAATATTTTTAATGTTTATACTATCAATTTCCTTAACATACAAAAACAACTTTTTTCTTTGTCAATTTCAATTTTAACTATACTTATTTATCACAATTCATTATAGTAGAAAAAAGACTCATCTTCGATAAGGTTTACAACAAAACGAAAAATTTCATCACATAAAAAGTTAACATCCGTTTCTACCTAGGTACAGTAGAAAGAAATAGATTAACATCATCCACAATTTTTTTTACATTAGCTCACCAAAGACTAATTTTCCAAACATTTCAACCATAACAAGTTGTTAATTTAAACATCTAATAAATGTGCCTCTCTTACGATAAGTCATTCCATTGTTTAAGACAAAAAAAACCACTACACTAGACGAGATTATAGATAAATTTTTTTGTCCATGTGAGAAACAACTTACAGTGGTACTTGGCTAGAGGGGGAAATTAAAGGGAAAAATCTCACCTATAGCGGTTAAAAAGATAAAGGATTGATGAAATAAATTTAATCTATCTACTATTTCGTCATTTAAAATAAAGCACCTGTTTGACTTACATTTAAATTTTTTTATATTTACATTTTGGTGTGGGCTTGATTTCTTGTCTATATAAATTTTGTTTTTTGCAATTTTTTTCTTTAAGTGTTTCCCCTCGTTTTAAAACTTGTTAATCTTTTAACCTTTCGTTTCAACATATCATTTTTATTTGTTTAGTTGTTTCGTATTTTTTAATTTTTGTTTTTTAGAACGCTATGAGCGGTAGGCGTAGTAATAATTCTAGAGTTCCTAAGAGAGAATTGGAACCAGCTGATGATTCTTCAAATAGTCAGATTGACTGTGAAAATGTAACTTATTCGGAGGATGTTAAATCACCACTAAATCCAAGGAAGAGACCCCGCTTAACTCGGAACACACTTAAACCACTTGCAAAAGACACTAATAATAAAGTTCCAGAGAGTAATAGTAATTCCGTTTTTGCAAGAAGGTATAATGAATGTACTCCTTTAAGTCGTACATTAGATGATCCTGCACGTATTTCTCTTAACGAATCATCTCAAAGAGTCCCATCGGATGAAGTTTCTCTTTCTAGTAGTTATCAGGAAAGTGAAAATAATAACGTTATTAGTAAGTTGATTTGTGTCATGTTTATGTATATGTCAAATTCTGATTATAGGTCGAGGTCCTCCAATGATGGATTTGGACTTCTTGGTTCAAGCAGTAGATCTTGATGAGGATGGAACGAGTGATATCGATTCTCCTTGTGTAGATGTAGGAGGACTTTTAAGAGGATGTTTCAATGAGGAGGCTTACGAGACTGCTATTGAATCCACGGCACCTGTTGAATGTAAAGCCTACCATGTAATTGATTTAATGGTAGATCACTTTAAAAATTTTGATGAAAATGTAATAATGGATGATAACCCGAAACTTCAAACAAAACTGATGTACAATCAGAAGAAGAATTTAAATTTTATGGTACATAGGGAGAAGTGTCAGCCTTTTTCTGGTATTCTTGCTGATGATATGGGTTTGGGAAAGACCTTATCTGTAATCGCTTTTATTTTATATCAGAAGGATAACAACGTTAGAACTTTTGATGAGGATACTTTTATGGAGATGAATGCTTCTGTTGATGTTAGGCAGTTTTATAGTTATAGCAAGAGCAAGGCTACTCTCATTGTTGTACCGGGTATTGTCTTAAAACAATGGCAAGATGAAATTAAGAAACACGTCAGGAGAATGAGTATTAGATGCGAAGTTTACAATCCAAAGCATACTAAGAATGAGCTTGAAATTGAGGATTTATTGGATGTTGATATTGTTCTTACGACTTATGATGTTGTTAAAGCCGAGTATTTAAAGATCGTTAAGTACAGTTCGTTGGCATTGAAACAACATTTGTTGGATGATGATGAAAAACAGAAGATGGAAAAATTGAGGGATCAGATAACTATGGATGAACCCGTTCTTCCAAATATTTTCTTCGAACGTGTTGTTCTTGATGAGGTGCACATGATTAAGAAGGCAAATACTCATCTTGCAAGAGCGTGCTGTTTATTAAATGGAATAAAAAGATGGGGTGTGACAGGAACTCCTGTTCAGAATACATTGGATGATTTTTATTCAATTGTCAAATTCTTAAAGATTGCCCCATTTGACGACAAAAAATGTTTTAACTACCTAACTACTGGGAGGTCTGGTAAGAAAGTTGATTATTTTAATAATTTTATAAAATGTATTCTTATCCGTAATGAAAAGGACTTAATCGATCCAGAAACAGGTAGACCGATTCTTGATGTTCCAAAACGCAACATATCTGACATATTCGTTGATTTTGGCGGCATCGAACGAAGAATTTATGAAAGAATGTACTTTGGTTTTCGTCCCCAAGTGACTGACGTTGTTAATGAAGCGTTGGATAGGAAAAATTTAGTTGGAAGAGCAAGATACTATAAGCAAGATGAACATGTTCTAAATCCTTTCTTAGTTAGAGGACAACATATTAGTGACGATGACGAGGTTCCGATGTCAATGGTATTATCATTAACAACTAGGCTTCGACAGGCATGTTGTCATATGAATTTAGTGTCAAAATGTGTTGATATGAATAGATTAAGTGGGGTGGAAGAAGGTAAAGAAGTAACTGAAATTGATGCAGATGTAATTCAATTACTTGGTTCAACTCAAGAATTGGAAGAGGAGAGAGATCGTCTAAACGCTACTGCTACTACTTTGGAACAGGTATTTTCTAAAACATACCAAAGTCCTAAGGTTAGAGCTGTCCTTGAGAAAGTAAAAGAAGCTATTTCGAGGAACGACAAATGCATTATCGTCTCTCAATGGACCAGTATGTTGGATATTTTCGCCAAAATCTTCGACGAACAAGGTGTCAATTATCTTATGTTAACTGGTAGAGATCCAATACCAGTAAGAGATGAAAGAATTGCTGTTTTGAATGGTGATCCCAATGGACCAAGGATTTGCTTGCTATCTCTCCTCGCATCTGGAACAGGAGTTAATTTGACTGGTGCTAATCATATGTTTTTGGTTGATTTATTTTGGAATCCAGCGGTCGAAAAGCAGTGCTTTGATAGAATCTACAGATTTGGACAGTCAAAGGAAACTTTTATCTATAGATTTATTTGTAATGGTAGTATTGAAGAAAAAGTTTTGAAAATACAAGAAAAAAAGAATAAACTGTCTCTTGATGTTCTTCAGCGTAAAATGAAACGTACCCGCAACGGATACGACATCCAGGATATTAAAAATTTATGGGGAATTTAATTTTTTATAGCATATTTTATTATCTTACTAAATATAATTATTTTATTTTTTTCGTTTTAATAAAAGTATAAATTTAAAAATTTAATTTGATGACTGTGGAGAATTTTTTCTACAAGTACGAAGAGTTTTGCAGATATTCAAGTAAAAGATCCTTCAAATTGATTTTGATATTTATTAGGTTTCAGAAACTATTGTAGAGTAAGGCCGTTAAGAGTTTGACAGTCAGTTTATAAGTAACAGAACAAGTTTTTAGTAAACTTCGGTAAGAGTATAATTCAAAACTACGTTTTATTTTAAAAACAATAAAAAACACAGTAAAACAGATGGGATATTTATTAAAAAAAACATTGTAAGTCATTGTACTTGCCGTTCTTAATCACACAAATAACATAAAATTGAGAAAAATAAACTTAATAAATCCTTACAAAAATAAAAAAAAATTATTTAATAGTTAATAAACTAGTAATATCCTTGTGGAGATCTTCTCCGATATTTTCAGTACTTTCAATTATATTAGCGATTGAATCTTTGTACTTAGTAAGAGTTTTTAAATTAACAATAATAAATTGTTTAAGACGACCATTAACAAAATTGTAGAAAATCTCTTCGTGCTCTCTATCTATTGAAGCAACCTTGGAAAAATAAAAAGTAACAATTTTCTCTAATATATCCTTCAATACATTTGAACTCTCACACATGTATCTCTCCTTCTCTTCCAAATTCCTCTTTTGATTAGTAAGCCATTCATCACAGTTTCCTAAAGAATCAATATCTATTTCATCTTCTAAATTTGTTGTACTACATTCTTCCATACCACAATCTTCTTCTTTTTTGACAAATTTTCTTTCAACACTCTTTATCTGTGATTTAAGTTTTTCATAATCATTAAATAGATTATTTGCATGAGTAGAAAGTCTATGGACAGATTGATATAAAACGTGATAGAAATACTTCTTATCAACATAATCTCCTAAATCTTGTGATTCTAATATATATTTTACAATTGAATACGTATCAAGAATCTGCATCTTTAGTAATTTATCTGTTAAAAGCTCAATTAATTGTGGATTATATTTCCATGCTGTAAATATTGATTCCAAGATAATTTCACGTATACTTGAATCCTGTTTGACAATTTCTAAGAAAGCTGGCCTATAACGTAAAAAGAATGTTACATTATGAGTGTAGGCATTCTGAGCTAAATCAAGTAATGTGGCCATCAATAATTTAATTTTTTCTTTATCATAAGAAGGTAGTAGACGCAATTGACCATCATCCATTGCATCTCCATTATCAGAAGATTTTGTTAAATACGCTAATAATTCATCATTAGTTATTCGTTTACTGAGTGATTCTGCTAAGTCTTGAGAAAGCTTGTAAGTACTATCATCTGAATCTTTTAAAACGTTGTTAAACTCTGGTGGTGGAGGCATAAGTTGACATCCTTCAGGTAGTGCCTCGACAATTCTTGCATAGTAACCAAATTGTACACATTTTATTATAACTTCTGTAAGAAAGTACTTCTTCATAGAATTAGAATCATAATTTACTTGGTCAAACCAATCGCTCCATGTCCATCTGTATTGGAAGTTCGATAAATGGTATGAAAACCAGTCAATTAACCTATCAACACAAGCAACCTGCATTTCATTCATATTCCTAAAAATAAGTTCGGCTGCTAAGGCGAGAACTTGTGGCATTTTATTGGGTTGGAGTTTACAACATTCAATAAAAAGACTCCCATAAAATACATGAATTTGAGGAGATTCTGGTAATGTAAGCAAAAGTCTAAAGATAATTTCAACGATAACGTAGGTAACTGGATAATCTACTTTCTTTACATAAGAAAGCATTGATTCAGCACATGCCTTCCTGTCATAAACATGTTGTTCGAGAATTGCAATAAGTGCTTGTTCCAATAAAAAACGATCAATTGTTTCTACTCTTGGTAGTGGAGGATCATTAGAACTTATATGAGCTGGCTCAAATAATCTAAAAACAATTTGGGGTGTGGGATAAACAAGTTTTGGTGACGATTCAGGAATAGTAATTGAATTTAGTTCGTGTAGTGTAGAAGTTTCAAAATCATCTCTAAAATTGCTAAAATATTGTCTTGTAAATCCTTCATCACGCCAATGCCTATTTTCTAAGTTTTTAATTTGATCCCATAATGATTGTAACTTCTCTTTTTGATTAATAACTTCGCTTGATTCCCAAACCTTAAGGCAATCAATAAATGATGTATCGCGATTGCGCATGTAATCTTCAATGTGTGATATGAGATCCATAAACAAAGCAGGCTCGTTATCAGAAAGCTCTAGAGCACATATCGGAAGACAATGCATAACAGAAAAAATGCAATAATCAGATCTGTTTCTATCATCTGAATTTCTAGCTTCCGCAATATAATGTTGTAATGTGTTTAAAAAACTTTTAGGAGAAACAACATGAACGTTAATTAATTCAGCAAGCATCAAAAGAATATTTAAAGCATATTGAAATTGACCATTAAACAAAAAACCATCAATATCCTTAATCATGTTATCCAAATATTCCTTAACTACCTCACTAATTTTTACATTTAAAAGACCAATAACTGGAGAATAAATACTATGCTTATAGGGTGTGTAAACAGCACATTCACCCAACGTATCTAATATCTGAAAGCGAAAATCTTCGATATTATTAATACAAATATTAGCCAAGTTTTCTAAATTTGATTCCAAATTTCCAGTTTGTGTATTTCCCATCAACACAATCATTCGCACAATACGGGGGCCATCAAAAACTTCTGGACCGTTTCTCCGTTTTTCATCAAGTTCCATAGATACATCGCTATCATCTAAACAGTATATAAAATTAACTTAAACAAAGGAATTGCTTACTTTCAATTCTGGTAAATTGACGTTTTCTGTTGGCCATGTCAGAGAATTTACAAAAACACTAGTAAAAATATGCCGACGAATAGAAATACAAAGAGATTGTTCTAAAATGCATGAATTAACAAAACCCGTTGGTAAGGTGTTTTTAGTGGTATTCCTAACACGATAAAAATAACTTTGAGCGGAAAAATTGGTATTAGATTCACTATAATTTTTTACAAATATTTGAATATTTCTTAAGTATGCACATGGTATAATTTTAAGAAGGCCTTATTGTGTCGAAAAAATTATGATTAATTATTGTTTTTAGTGTCATAAATTATAATCGTTTATTGAGATAGTAGTGAAGCGATAATAAATTTATTACATTAGTATCAAGTAAGAATTTTTGGGAAGAATTTATTTTAATAGATTTTGCATGAAATTATTTAGTGGTATTATTCGTTAGTTATAATTTTTTGGTAATTTTTTTACTAGTGATTTCAAGAGAATATTTGTTTTTAGAGTACACTCAAAATGAGTAGACGTAGTAGTCGTCGAAATAAGCTTCAAGAAGATGAATACTACGTAGAGGATATTATTTCAAGAAAATTGGACGGTGATAGATATTTATATGAAGTAAAGTGGGAAGGTTATCCCCATTCCGAAAATACTTGGATAAGAGAAGAAGATTTTACCGTAAGTAAATAATTTAATCCTC
The DNA here is from genome assembly GCA_005656395.1 of Strongyloides papillosus. Taxonomy (NCBI): domain Eukaryota; kingdom Metazoa; phylum Nematoda; class Chromadorea; order Rhabditida; family Strongyloididae; genus Strongyloides; species Strongyloides papillosus. The sequence goes on from SRSI01000052.1 coordinate 316,358, forward strand.
TTATATATACTTTTACTTTTTTAGGATAGGGATTTCGTTAGAAGGTTCAACCAGACATGTGATGAAGCTGAGCGAAAGGCAAATACGTCTAGAAAAAAACGACTCTCTTCTATGGAGAAAGTATCAAACGATCAAAAAAAAGACTGCAATGCTAGTCTTGCTAATGACTGTAGTAATAGTGGTCAGGCTTCTGGTTTTTGTCCAAAGGAGGATTCCGTTAACTTAAGTAATATTGATAGTTGTATAAATTCTTCAAAGTCCTTAAAATATCGCAAAAATGAATCTGCTCTTGATGCCGCTCTTAGAAATGGACAAAAAGTTAAAAAATTGACGTCTCCAGAAATTAAAGTCGTTATATCAAAATTTACTGGATTAGGAGATGTAAGATATCTCTTAGAAACAGTTGGAGGCAATTTATTGATCGTCAGAAAGAATCAACTCGTTATTGATAAAATTCTTGATAAGCAATTAAAAGAAGCGGATTGTAGACATGAGGGATCTCTAAAAGTATTTTCAAGTAAATAATTTTTGTTAAATTCCAATATTTATATTTTGTTCAATGAACTCATTTTAATACGGATAAATAAAAGTTTTTATATTAAGCAAGTATATTTTACGAACAAATATGTCTTTTTTATTTTAATTTTCAAGTTATACAAGAAGAATATTACACGGTACATTTTTATATGTAATCATAGAAAATTCTAGAAGATATTTTGGGATCAGTGTAAATAAATAAAGTGAAAATAATTGTTTAAAAATAGTATTATTATTTACAGATTACTACCACCGAATTTGTTATTAGTTTATTATTTGAATAGAAGTTGTAGAGATTACTTTAGTATGTAGTCAAATTCACTTTTCATAGAAATTTAATCAATTTTCCAGAAATTTGTTTATTTTATTAACTTTTCAATCTACATTGAAAATAAAATTAATCTTAAAGATATGTAAATTTACAATTTATATGTTTATAGAAAATATAATTTAAAATAATAGAGTTAATGTTGATATTCCATTATATGATAGTAGTTACCGGTATGAATAATATTATTATTATTATTTAAGTCTTTGTGTAATACTAGCTAGAGCAATGGCAAAAGCTTGAACAGCACTAAAAGGAGAACAAAAATCTAACGTGTAGGCACCTCCTTCAATTCTTCCAAATTGCATGACTTGCTTATCCTTATATTCAATTTGAAAATTCTTTGCACTTTCCTGAGTTACGCGGCCACCAAAATCTAATTGATAAACTTGACTTTGTTCATTCCAAAAAGGAGCTTTATTGGTCATTATAATTAAATGTGGTAATGGTTCAATTGCCGATGTTATAGGTACTATCCTGTTTGATGCCGTTCGGTGACTTGGTAACTCGTCAATAAGTGGTTGTGCCTCAGATAATCTTGATCCAATATCTGGACAGCTCTTTTGTTTAAAAATTGTTTTAATATTAGATAATTTAAGCTTATTCTTCTTTAATGGTATTTCCTTTGGCATAACAGTTGAATTTGAAGATATTTTAACAGAAGATTCTAAATCAATAATTGGAATAGGAAAATTGTCTAAGATTTTTGTCAAATTTGAGAGTCTATTTTCAAAATCATGTGTAATTTCTTCATTTTCAAATTGTGTTGAGTAAATGAATTCTCGAACAAAATCAATTTTTCTAGCTATGTTGAAGATGTCTTTACGACATTCGTTAATATAATTTGAGCAATTTATAGTATTTTCATTTAATGACAATATATTCTCAGATTCTATGTGTTCTGTTGCATCATTGACAAACTCGATTAATTTGAATAATTTTTCAATTTTAGCTTCTACTTCTTCAATTTCTTTAGATGAAGACAAAGAATTGTCGGTAGAATCCACGATTAATGTGTTTAAATTTTTTTCTCCGAATAGGGGGGTGATATCATTAGTATCATCATCTATATAATCTAATGAATCAACGACGCTATGCCATGAATCTGTAGACGTAACTTTTTTATCAAGCAGACATTGTTTTCTATCTCCGTTTTGATTAACACTATAAGAAGTATAGTTAACACCGCAAGGCTTATTAGAAGGTAATGACAAATCTTTTTTAAAATTACTTATACTATTCTCTAAAATTTTCTTATACTCTGTAATAGTTCGTTTGAGATTACAAAATTCCATGCATATTTCAATATAAGTTGATATTTCGTCAAACACTAAATCAGACATTGCTTCTATTTCGTTCGTCGGTACTTCTAAAGTAGAATTGTCTTTTTTTATTACATTAGAATCACATTCAACAACATTGATTCCCTTTTCTTTACAGTTAAATTTTAGCATTGTCAAATCAGATAAATGAACTGTCATTTGTCTTGGTTGTAAATGGAGAACGGATGTTTTGAAATTGATGTATCCAAGAAATGTTGGTAAATAATTACTAACATAACTATGTTGAGAAGCAGAAATTTGAAATTTTGTGCATATAATATTTGCTGAAATATTTAAAATTATGTGTTTTGACTTCTTTTTAGATAAATTTTCTGAATTTTTTAATTCATGTGGATAATGGGATTTTTTCAAAGCATTATTTCCGTCTCTAGAATTATTTTGGAAGTGTTTTGTCACTAGTGCTCGTAATTGCCTCTTTGATCTCCTCCAAACACTATATCTTTGATTAGAATCTCTTCGAAGTGCGGCCAAATCTTCAACTTGAGCCGACGATCCATTATTTAAAATATTTTTGGCATTATTATTTGCACCATTAACAATATCTAAAATATTCCCCTTTTGTTTACCATATAATGCAACCGAATCGTTTATTGACTTTTGTAAAGACTTATTTTGAAAATGTTTAGACAAATGAGGTGGTATTGATATTACAAACTTTGGAATCAAACGATTAATTTGTTTTCCTATAATAAAAAGTTGTTATTTTTAAAAATTAATAAAATTGTATTAAATAATACCTTTTAGAATTGCAAAATTGCCTCCTAAGTGTTCAATTGCCAAATAGAAATGTCTTTTTTTAGAATCAAAAATTATGGAACAATAATTCATGTAATTTTTAGGCTCACAAATTGCTGCGCAAAGTTCTTCTGGTGTTGGAATTCTGCACTTGATTATATGATGATCAAGTGCACAAATTGTTGCCTTTACACTTGTGGGTAACACAAGTTGATTTACATTTTTTGAAGATTTTCCCAAAAATTTCCAAATATCATATGTAACAAGTGTCGATAATTTAGGTATTGTTTTCCAGACATGGCCAACAGCTAATGAACCGCCTGCAGCTAAGATAATAACATTGTCTTTGTGTGCCCATGTAAAGGTTTTTAAAGTATTGCGGTGTTTATCTTTATCATTATCATACTTTGATAGCCCCAATACAGGAGGTGGTTGAGGAATTACTATCTTTCTTGAATACAAAACTCTTCCCATATAATCTAATATAAAAAACTTATTATTAGTACACATAACACCTAAATTTGTTCCCGCCCCATTCCATTTAATATCAATAATTGCTTCATCACATTTCCATTTACGTGGAAATAAATCATCATAAGAATTAATAAAGTATAATTTTTCTAACTCATCACATATTGCAATTGTCCATTTTTTATCACATTCTCTTAGTGCAGATGCTGCTATCTTTTTTATTATTGCATTTTGACTAATGGTACGTTCGGGAAAAATAACAGCTCCTTGATTACTAAAAACTTGAATTTTATTTCCTACCCCTAAAATAAGTTCCCGTGAATTGTATGACCATGCACCTGAACGAACTGTCTCAGGAAATGAATTAGACCATATTCTTTGACCATTAGCACCACCAACAAGAACTAAATCATCATAGATAATTGTTATTGCGTTTCCATCCGGTGCCCAACAAAGTTCCTGAACTCTAACACCTATTAAACAATAAGTATAAAATTTATGAAAAAAATATTTTTTAAATTACCTCGTTGATTTATTATTTCAACTGAGTAGCGTTCTTCATTTGGTACCCATACATAGATAATACCATTATTATCACAAGAGGCTAATTTTGAATAATTTCTATTCCATGCAACCATAGAAATAGGAGAATGATGACCTCTTAGATTAAAATTATATCTTTTCATATCATCTTCTTCCGGTAAAAAGTAAGTATGTGTTATGCCTACAGACCCTGACTCTGAACCAGCGGCAAGTAAACCTTGGTCTGGTTTATTATCATTAGGCGAATCAATCCATGATAAACAATTTATTGCTGGTTCAATATGTGCACCAGGCCAATTTGAATTCTCCCAAAAAATATGCATTTGGTCTAAAGTATACAATTTCTGTTGCCTTTTTATATCACAATTTAATATAAATCATTAGTTAATATCATAAAAATTTTAATTATAATAAAAAAGTAGAATTCTTGTTTTAAATAAAAGAATAGTATTTGTATAGTATATATATTATACAGAATATTATAGTTTATGTTTGTAGTAACAATACAGATGTATGTACTGCGCAAGTTGATCGAAAATTTAATTGATTTCTTTCTGGTGTACTTTACTGTATATAATTAGCAGTAAAGAGGATATGATGTTGAAAAAGCCTAACTTTTAAAATATAAAAATTATTCGTTATTATTTAATTTGAAAGTATAAAATATAATTAATTAACGTTCGGAAAAAATTATAAACTAAAAAATAGTGTGGAATAAAATTTAATATAATAAAACTTCTATAAAAGTATTGATATATTAAATTATCAAATAACTGAAAATCAGGAAACAAAAATCTTTCTATATTAAAGTTTATAAAATTTCGCTTAATGATTAAAATGTCACTACTTTATGTTTTAATAATAAGCAAAATGGATAAGAAAAAATATTTTTAACAGAGACAAAAAACAATAAATTTAAAAAATTATATAATATATTATTGACCGTACGTAATACTATTAATATTATATTATACATACATTTCTGTAAAAATAAAGGAATATTTTTTTTATTAAATATAGAGGACTAGTAATATTTATTATTTAAATTCAACTCATTTCTCTGACTTATAAACTACATAATAATATACCATTTGTCTCCTTCTTCTGACCCTTCAAAAAATTTTGAAGAACTATAGAACATTGATAAGAGGACATAGCGTATATTCATATCCTAAAATTCCTCTAAATGTTAAGCTTTCTTTAAAATGTATATAAATTTATTATTAAACACTACTATAAATATGTGAAATGTTGTAAATCGCCAGATCCAACAAAATTAAAATAATAATTAATGGTAAAGAAAATCAAGTTTACAAGGACGTCTAAACTTCTATATGGTTTATATTACTGTTAATATTATAAAAAAGATATAAGAGAAGTGATTTTAACGTTGGGGGAAAAATAAAAGGATGCGATATCAAAAACAATTAAAATATTATTATTTAATAATATATATACTTGCTTTTAAAACAAGTTAAAATCTGAAAATAATTATATATATTTAACAATTTTAAAATTTAATATGAATGAGGGAAATATACATTAATATCATTGAAATTTAACAAAATCCAATTATCTACAGTTAGTAATATACCATTAATATTAATTTCTTATATAATATTTAATAGATTTTTTCTTGCTAAATCAAAAATAAATATTTTGACAAATTTTTTTTTTTAAAAATTCTACATATTCAAAACAATCACGTAATACAATTAATCAAAATAAAAAATGTATAATATAAAATGCTTTTAAGGTAAATTGATTAATAGTACACCTTTGCTGCTAAGCAACAGAAACTGTCTGGTGATCAAAATGCAATATCTTGTAGTAAAATAGTGTATAACTTTGATGAGTATCAATTACGCGTTTTTTACTAGAATGCTAAAATCAAACAACAATCTTTTTATTTGTACATTCCTACTGATACCACTAAAAGATCTATGTTTTTACCATATATTATACGAGCATAAATAATTTCTGAAATAATAAAACGTTTATATTATATAAATATAGTTGTGTCGATTTCAGTAAATTTATTCATGTATCTATAAATTTCATGTAATTATGCGTATATGCAGTAAATAAAATTTAGTATCATGATAATTATATTTGTACATAAGTGCTTAGAATATTATGCACCACTATGTGGTAAAAATAAATACTTTATACAAGTTTCTTTTAACAATGATATCATATATTGATTTAGTAATAATGAAACTAAATTGGTAATTACATTAACGAAAGTTGGGTATTCCAAATACTTTATAACAAATCAAAATATAATTTGTATGCTCAGTGTGTTTACATGCGAATATATTAAAAGACCATAAAACAAAATATAAACTTAGAGAATCAAAATATAATGAAGAAAAATTATTTTAAGATGTTTCATCAATGATCTCTAAAAAGATGTCATATAAAAATAAATTTCAAAAAAATCTACCAAAACTTTTATTAAAAACAATATATGTAATAAATAATAAAATTTTCTAATTGCATATTTACAAAAAAACACATTATGAATAATGAAAAATGATCATATAGTAGAAATATTTAACTTTATTAAATATAAAACAATATAATTAATTAACGTAAACTAAAATCATGTGAAGTATGTTTATGAAATTCTCAAGGTTAAAGTTTAATTGAAAAATCTGTAACTTTGTAAAAAACGTTTTTTATAAATATTTTATATCAAAAATTGCAATTTTTACAAGTAAAAAAGTGTTTTTTTTTTATTAATTTTATGAAAGAAAAATTAATACACATTATCTGATATGAAAAAAATAACATTATAGGATTATATAGCAAATACTCGCTTTAAAAAAATATTAGTAATGTTAAAATCAAATAACAACTGTACACAAATGTGGAATAAAATAAGAAGACAATTGTATTAATAATTTGTTCTAACATAATCATAATCAAACAAACTCAAAAAAGTGTTTTTGTTAAATTTACAATCACTTTATCGTATACAAAAAATATACAATAAACATCTTTTAACAAAAAAAAAATAATATAAACCATGAAATAACTTATAATTGAAATAAAAAATTTGTAATCTAAAATAAATTATTATGTATACTAATTCTATAAGAATTCATAAGTTCTTTCTACATTAACCTTCACATAGAAGAATAAATCGAATTCAAATTAATACCTTCAAAAACTTTTTTTTAAAAATTGGAAAAAAATATTATTGACAACGCACAAATTAAAAGAAATATACCTATTTAGATTATAATTAGAGATTACTATTTATAAAAATATACCACCTTCAAATACAATAGTAGAAATATCTCATATAAATTCACAAAGTAAAATGAAGAAATTATTTTTCACATTCAAAATATTTATTTCTTTCTTTCAGTAATGATATCTCCTGTTAATGGCAAACTGAATATCAGAAAATAATTTTCTATACCAAGAGTCTTATTTTTCTCTCCAATGTATGTATAATATTTTTTAAACAAATAAATAGTCAGAAGTGTTAATAGAAAAATATGAAGGTAAATAATTTGTTTTAAAAAATTTTATATATACTTTTTTGGATAATTTGAAGTAAATATAAAAAGAGTAGACTAGATTTGATGACTATCTATGATAATTTTAATACAATTAGAGTTACACAATATAAACAACTAATAAGTAGTTAATATGTAATTAAAAACAATATGCCTACTAATGAAGTGTTATAAAATTAATACATTGTATAAGTAAATTTCATGCGTGGCATATATGAATATGTTTGATTAGATTGCCTAGATAACATAACTAACTATTGATAGTGATGATATCACAAGAAAAATAGTTCCCCTAAAAGAGTATTCGTTATTCAATATACGTTACACCAAATAATTTATCTTATTGTGCCAGGAGTTTGAGTGCAGCTTGTGTATTGTATATTGTGGCTTTGTTAGATATTAGATAATTTAAAATAAATAATTAAAAACTTATATACTCTAAATTGTATATTTTTATTTCTCCATAGTAGACTATAAAAGTCATAATTATAGAAAGAATATGTTTTTTCCTCAATTATAGTTACATTAAAATAAAAAATGTTTTTTTATTAGCTAAATCGGTCAATAAAACAATTTCCTAATAAATAGACATTATATTAAACGTAAAAATATAATTTTTTAAATGAATATTTTTGTTTTATTTATATACTACTTTTACAACCAATTATATTGTAGTTGGCAATATGTAACTACTCTGTTATATATATATTTTTTTTTCAAAAAGTGTTATAGCTCTTTGATGAAGTGTACTTTATTTGGTATTTCATTTAAATATAAAAATATATTTTTCATATATAGATTAAAAAAAGTTTTGTTAGCAGAATAGATGTCTGGACTAAATGAAAACCCATTTGCTGATCCTTTTGCAGTAAGATTATTATTTAGAAAAAGTATATTTTTAATTTAGGATCCTAGCATACAACAAGTTACCCAATCGTCATCAACTAAGGTTAATGAAGAATATAATCCTTTGATAAAAACGATATTTCTGCAACATCAGGACAAACTGGAGGTGTAACGGTAAGTTTGATTGAAAAAATTATTATTTTTATGCATAAAATTTTGACTTCGCATAAATATGGACAAACGTATAATACAAATATATCTTAATATTGATTAACGATAATTTTTATTCTCTTAATATGGCACTATTTTATCATGTATAGTAATTTAGTATATTAATTTATACAATCTTTTAAAACAAATTTTACTATTTTACTAAAAATATTAATTGTCATTTTTTGTAGTAAAAATTTTAAAAAATTAAATATGGTAAAATTCTTAGATAATAATTTTAAACCATTATTTTTAGTCTTCTTCAACTACTGCAGATGATTTATTTCGTCAACAAGAAGAACTTCGAAGAAAAGAACAAGAGCTTCAAAGAAGACAACAGGAATTTGAACAAAGACAGGCTCAAGCTAATAATGGTGGAGCACAAAATAGACCGCATAATTGGCCACCCATTCCAAATGCCATACCATTAGAACCATGTTTCTATCAAGATATAGAAGTTGAAATTCCTGTACAGTTTCAAAAATAGTTCGCATGGTATATCATGTTTATTTAATATATGTTTCTGCATCGGCGATCAATGTTATTGCTTCACTTTTTTATTTCGTTTTTGGCGGTGGTGGCATCGGAATTTTTTTCTTATCAATGATTGAAATGGTTCTTTTTTCATCATGCTCATATTTATTTTGGTTTAGACCAGTTTACAAAGCTTTTCGTGATGATTCAAGTTTTAATTTCATGATCTTTTTCTTTGTTCTATTCTTCCATGGAATATTTTGTCTTGTTCAAGCTCTGGGATTATCATCCTATGCTTGTGGATGGTCTAATGGTATTACAGTTTTCCATGATCATCCATTAGTGGGATTAGTAATGCTTGTCTCTGGAATTTGTTACACTGCTGCATTCATAGGAATTGCTGTATCTTTATTCCAAGTATATGCTGTATATAAAGGGGCTGGAACAAGCTTTAGTTTTGATAGAGCAAGAAGGGAATTTGGTGAATCTGTAATGAGAGATCGCGATGTTTCATCTTTTGCTAATTCGGCCGCTTCCGCTGCCGCGAGGACAGCCGTTAATCAAGCTGTTTCTCAAGCAACACAAGGAAGATACTAACTTCATATTTGACAAATCGAATTTACTAAATAATATGTTACTAAGAGAATAAATTCACGTTTATTTTAATTCAAGTCATTTTAATTAAAATTTTCCAGGCTTAATCAATATTCATTTTAATTTGTTATTTCTGACGAATACATTAGTTGGTAATGATCTATTATTAATGTTTACCTGATTATGATAATTATATGTGATGTTTTATTTTTTGTGTCATAAACTTTATTTAAAGCAAAGTACTTTTTTTAACTAAAATAATCATCCAAGAAATATTTTTTACTTAAAATTTCTTATTTCTTATTTTAGTATTATTAGTTCCACTAGAAATCTATTTGAATTACTTTTTTTGTTTGCTAACTAATAACTTTCGAACTTTATAGTTTACTATATCAAATGGAATTATTGGCTTCCTTAACTGAGTTTACTTACTAAGATTTCCCTCGTAATTAATTATTTTAATTCCCATTACTTCCTTACATTCCTAAAATAGTGGTAAAATTTTATTTCATATTTCTTCGCTATACATTTAAAACACAATTTTAAAATAAGTTTGAATGATTTATTTAAAAATAAGCCAATATTGGTTAAAAAAATAAGAACTATTTGACTTTAGCATTAAATTGTTTTTATAATGGAATTAGTCCGCGTTATTTTTAACAACAACAGCATTTCTTTTATTATGTATTTTTAAAAAATTCTAAGTTTAAAAATGTAACTAGAGTAAATTTATAACAGTAACATTAAAGTCATATATTCTGTAAAAAATAAAAAGGAAGTTAATCATCAATCTCGACTTCTGCAGGCTCATATAATACAATATTATCATCTAAAGAATTAGATAATTGGGAATCTTATTCCAGCCCCAAATAAATATAGAATTAATATTTCTGGGGAATACCTTAACACCAAATCCGAAACATTCAACTCTATCAAAATTTTCTTTGAAATTTTAAAAGCTTCAATAACGTCATCTGTTTGGGCTTTGTCAACTCCTAAGCATCCATGTTGTCCGCTTCCATGAGTATATAAATATACAGTGTTGTTAAATTCACCTAATAATACAACGTATTCATAACCAGATTCAATATATTTTATTTTTATTGGGATTTGTAACTCTTGACATTTGAAATTCGGTAAATACTGAAAAAAGAATACTCTACCACATTTGGTAACATAATATGTTCTATTTATAACTGATTTTAAACGATTATTTATAAATATTTCATTTGTATTATCTAAAAATTCGATTGAATCTACTGAAAACTTTTTAACAGTACAATTACCAAAACTATCATATGCTTTAATCTCTTCATTTGAAAAAACATCATATACTTGAAATGTTTTTGGTTTTATAGATTCAATAAAATTGAAAACTAGTAGTTTTGCAGTATCATGAGACTCATAAAGAAATATTGCATGTTCGTGAGTAAACGAGACCATAGTTGGTTGTTTAAAATTTTTAAATGAATATAAATATATATCCGTGGAATTTCAAATTGAATAATTATCTCATTTGTATCATTTTTGAACCTCACACGACAATTATCTAGGAAATTAGTATGTTGATACATAATAAACTAGAAACAAAAATTTTAAATGTTAATAAACTAATTGCTTCACAAATAAAATAAACTACCGTATATTTTTCCACACTAATATTTTTATAATATTTTAAAACACCTTATAGAAAAATCAAACGAAACAATTCTATAGCAATGAAAACTAATTTGAGAGAGTAAAAATCCACCAGATTAATAAGTACAAATATGCATATTGAAGGAACGTTATACCTTTAATCAGTAAAAAATACCATCAAAAACTGATATCAGTTTTCATAAAAAAAATTAAAAACCAATTTACAAATTTTATTTCTAATCTAATATATAGGGGATTATACATAGTTACCCATTAAATTGTTAAAATTTTTATTAAAATCGACAATCTTAGTCTTTCCAAAAATATATCATGCCTTAGTTGATTATTTACACATTTACATTTCCTTGCAACTTTACTCATATTAGATTCAGAACCATCATTTATATTGTTGATTGTATGTCGAATTTCATCAAGACAGTTTTTAACTACACCCTTTGTTTGCATTAAGCAATCAGTTAACGACGACTTCTGGAGAATGTCATTCCAATTACTTTGCCATAGAATATCTAAATGTTCACTATCAAGTTTATGTTTAATAAATGAGACCTCAAGTTCATAATATCTGTGAGCATGGGCTCCATAGTCTTTAGCTTTATCACCAGTAATACCTTTAGCAACAACAACACCTGAAGTGTTATCGGAAGTGTCAATTTGAGCAAGTGTTCTAAATGCTCCAATTTCAACTTTCCCTGCAATAGCAGTTTTAAGAGGATCAATTACGACGGCCAAGTATGGTTCATTAAATTGTTGATGTAACTGTTGTGTTTCTACATCAATCCCACTAAGCCAACATCCATAGCCTGGATGAGAATGATACCAACCAATAACACATTCTTGTCGCTCCATATATTGGCTCATATCAGTAGCACTAACTAAATATTCATTTGCTTGCTCTTGTGCATTAACTCTTGTTTCAGTTCCCTCAACTGGTAGAGGAATAGCATCGATTACAATCATTGTATTTCCAGAAACTTTTCCTTGCATCACACCCATAACTTCAATTTCACCCCCTCTTTTAGCATGCATTGTCATTTTCAGTAATGCCAATGCAGAAATTTCAACTTTCTGAAAATAAATACATTAACAAATTGATAAATTTAAACTAACCTTAAAATACTTAGGATCATTTGCCCACGGTTTTAATTCATCTCTTAAAGTTTTTGTTCCTCAACATTACAAATAAATTTCTCATCAACTATCTTTACATCATTATCCAATTCCCATTTTTTTAAACCCAAGACTGCTTGTGAAGACATATGTTTCTTAGGTGCTGGTTCTCCACTTAAATAGCTATCAATATTTTCACCCATCGAAATTACAAGCGTTTCTGAAAGTATTTCTTTCGAACATAGTTGGGAAATTGTGTATAAGCTGTTTCGTTATAAGATTTTACCATTTCAAAGATGCACTTTGATTGTATTAATAAAATGTATATAAAAGATGTCACTTAAACGTAAAATATAGATAGATGATTTGTTGTATATTCTCATAGTAATCATAACATAATAAAATACATAATTTGATTTGGAAAAACAAAAATTGATTGTTTTTTTAAACAAGTTTGGATAGCGGACTTCTATTATTTGATTTATGTGCATATATTGACCTTTTAATTTTATTTTAAAATGTTATATGTTTATTTAAAATATTATTTCAATGTACTGTGATATTAGCAAAATTCTTAATCTTCTAATGATTTTCTTAAATTTGTGTTATATATTATTGTTTTAACAAAATATATAAATGTTATTAATATTATTAAAAATCATATAAAAGTGGAAATTTTCTACACAGTTAAACATATTAATACCATTCTACTTTCTGTTCTATTCTTTTCGATTAAATTTTAGTTATTATGGCAGAAAAAGATAACAGAATGATATATTTACAAAGAAGTTGATCATTGGGCAATGAAGGCTCCTTTTACTTTCGAAAGTTAAAATATAGTTTTCAACATCTAAAGTGCTATGAACTATATAAAACTTGTTTAATCATTTTAATTTTTAAACATGACAAAATCTACTAATAATATTTATACGTGTAATAAATAAATTAAATTTAGAATATAAGTTTATGAAATTTTAGGATAAAAGGTTAAAATAATTTAAACTTTATATTGATATCGTATACAAAGTTTATTATCTCATTTTAATTTATCATTTGATACAACGTTGTTTGTTAACATATGGATGATCATTATTGGATTGCATTATGTGTCATTGTGTGATTGTCTTAAAATGTGAATTTTGCGATAAAAAAGATTATTAAATATAATAGTTACCTAAAACAAAATTTTGTAGTATGTGTTAAAAATTAATAATTTTACAATTATTACAAAAAAAATTTCCTATATATTTTAAATTTTACATTTAGTGTATTTTGGATATGTACCTTCATACCAAACGTTCATATGTTTGTTGACACGTATTCAAAATACTTAAAAGTTGTTCAACATAAAGTTTGTTTCTTTAAACGTATATTTGTTGATAGATTTATTTTAAAATAATATTTACTTTTTAAAGTAAACTTTAAGATATTAATTCCTTAATAATTATACAATTTATCTACAGATTTTATTAAAAAACTATTATTTATCACTTAATATGAAGATTCTTGTAACTGGAGCAGCTGGTTTCATAGCATCACACACAGTTCTAGAATTGTTAGAAGCTAACTATGAAGTTCTTTGTATTGACAATTTTTCTAATTCAATTGAAGGTAATTTGAAATAAAAGTTTTGATTAATTAATATTTTAAGATGAAAACGGTGAAGCTATTTCATTGAAACGTGTATCTCAACTTACTGGAAAGAAAATTGATTTTATAAAGTGTGATTGTACTAATATAGAATCACTTGAAAAAGTCTTCAAAGAAAACAAATTTGATGGTGTTGTTCATTTAGCAGCTTTAAAAGCTGTTACTGAATCAGTTCAATTTCCATTGATGTATTATCAAAATAATCTTACATCATCACTTAATCTTTTAAGTTTGTGCTCCAAGTACAATATCAAAAATTTTGTTTTTTCAAGTTCTGCAACTGTTTATGGACCACCAGAACATTTGCCTTTGACTGAAGACAGTCGAATTGGATGTGGATTAACAAATCCATACGGTCAAACAAAATATATGATAGAGCAAGTATTGAGAGATATAGCAATTTCTGATAAAGAATGGAATATTGTTTTACTTAGATATTTTAACCCTGTTGGTGCTCATCAATCAGGTTTAATTGGTGAAGATCCAAAAGGAATTCCAAATAACTTGATGCCTTATATTGCTCAAGTAGCTGTAGGCAAATTACCATATCTTAACGTTTATGGTACAGACTTCGATACCATTGATGGTACTGGAGTAAGAGATTACATTCATATTGTTGATCTAGCTAAAGGTCATGTTGCTGCATTTGATAGAATTAAAAAAATGAAAAAAATTGGTTTAGAAACATATAACCTTGGAACTGGAACAGGATATTCAGTTCTTCAAATGGTAGCTGGTATGGAAAAAGCATGCGGTCATAAAATTGAAATTAAAAAATCTGTTCCTCGTCCAGGGGATGTAGCCGCCGTATATTGTGATCCTTCACTTGCCGGAGAAAAACTAGGTTGGAAAGCAGCTTTTGGTATTGATGAGATGTGTAGAGATATGTGGAATTGGCAATCAAAAAATCCAAATGGATATTTATCCTAATGAATAAAGTGTTTACTTTTCTTTTTATGAACCATTAAAAATATTTGGAATGTCAAAGAATGATCATTATCGTCTTTTAGTTTACTAAAACAATCAATTTCTTATTTTATATACTTTTAAATGTAAACAATATAATATTATAATTAGCTATTAAATATTTTTTATAATTTTTGATTTTGTTTTCGTTTAATTTACTGTAATAGTTTTATATTTTATAGTATGATATTTATTTAAAGAAATTTCCTTTACAATTTGTTAAATTTGGTCAGTTAAATATAATAATAAATCAATTTAAATTTGTAGTAAAATAATCTAATTATAACACAAAAATGTTAAAATGTATGCTTGTTAGAATGTACATGTTCATATATATTTATTTATCATTTTTTGGCTAAAGTAGCATTGGTTTTTTTGTACATTTCTTTTATAACTTCATTATAATGTGCTCTTAATTGAGGTCGTTTTGATTTAAGAGTTGGTGTTAAAAGACCATTTTCAACACTAAAGGGATCTGAATCAATGTAAATAGCTTTAACTTGTTCAATACCATTTAGTTTCATTTCTTTACCAATTGTTCGTAATTCTTCTAAAATATGAGCTTCTGTTTTTGGGTCTTTACAGATTTCTTCATAAGTAGCAGATGAATTTACATGGTCATAATACCACTTTTTTATTGTCTCTGAATCTGGAACAACAATAGCAACAAGATATGTTTCAAGAGAATCACCCTCTACAAAAACTTGTTGAATAGAATCACAACGTACATAAATGTTTTCGATCTTTTCTGGTGCAACATATTCTCCTTGAGCTAGTTTTAATATATGTTTTTTTACGATCAATAATTTTCAATGTACCATTTGGTAAGACTCTGCCAATATCTCCAGTTTGAAGGAATCCATCCTTATCAAATAATTCTGCTGTTTTTTCTGGATTTTTGTAGTATCCTTTGTTACATTTGGTCCTTTTATTAAAACTTCTCCACATCTGTCTTTGGCAAAATAATTTAATTCGGGAACATCACCTAATTTAATAATATTACACACAGCAGGACTTCCTGTATGACCACCGACATAATCACCTGGTAATGTCATAGTACATAATGCAGTACACTATAAAATAAATATTATTAAAAAATTTTATAAAAATAAGTTTACCTCTGTTTGACCGTATCCTTCTAAAATTATGGCACCTAATGCAACTCTACATGTTTCAAGGACTTCTGCTGATATAGGAGCAGATCCAGTAAGCATATATTGTACTCTTCCACCAAGTGTTTCTTGAATTTTTTTAAAAATTAATTTATCCCATATTGTTTCTCTATTTATGGTATATCTTTTTAACTGTGCTACTTTTCTATTATAAGCTAAATTAAATATAGCTCTTTTTATAAATCCTGAATTATGAACATTTTTTTGAATAAGATCATAAAATCTATTTAATAATCTTGGTACAGCAGGGAATATTGTTGGTTTAAGAACTTTCATATCATGTGTTAATTCTTGTATCTTCCCTCTAAAATAACCTATTTGAAATCCTAAGGTCAAAGAAACCCAGTGATTTACTTGTTCAAACATATGTGAAAGTGGAAGAAATGATATTATTACATGATCATCATGAATAAATTCTGGAGTAAATTTGTCCATATTTCTTAGAAAACCAGACATATTAGCAACAATATTTTTATGTGTTAAAATTACACCTTTAGGTGTACCAGTTGTTCCTGATGTGTAGCAAATAATATACGTATCATCTTTTTTTGGAGGATTTGTTTGATTCAAACATTCAGAACCAAGAGCTTCCAATTTTTTCCATGGGACGATTTCTACTCCAACTTTTTTTCCTTTTTCAAAAAGATTTTTTTCTACTTCATGTTCTTGAATGACAACAATATACTGTAAAGAAGGTAAATTTTCTTTGCTTGTAATTAGACTTTCAACTTTTTCGAGATTATCAACAAATATCACACTAAAAGTTCAGTAACAAAAATAAATATTATTTCCATATTATTTTTAAATAAAAACGTACCTAATTTCTGTTTGTTGTACAATAAAACTTGCAGCATCTGGACCGAGAGTATCATAAAGTGGAACAACAACAATTGATTGTTGCATACATCCAAGTGCTGTAATTGCCCATTCTGGACAATTGATAGAATAAATTCCAATATGTGAATCATTTGATGGATTAACGCCTAATTTTTGAACAAGAGCATTACCAATATTTCTAGCCATTTCTTCAACTTCACCATAAGTATACCATTTGTATGGAGCTGTTTTTGTTTCATGGTATCCTAAGCATTTGTTATTTTTTCCTTTTTTCTATAACAAAAGTTATAAAAATTATACGAAGAAACTTACAGCTAAACCATACTCAAATGCCTCATATAAGGTTGTAACACCTGGAATTGCTGTTTCAACATACAAATCTTCATCTTTTTCTAATAAAGAACTTTTAAATACCCCTATCTCTCCTGGAACTTCAATACTTTGGTGATCTCTAGAGACTCCTTTTGGTGGCAAAATTCTTTTCTCACCCATTCTTTTCATAAAATATAAAAATGCAGCTATAGTAGTACTAAATATTGTTCCTCTTATAAAAGAATGTGACCAAACAGGATTCAGTAAATTCAAATCAAATAATTTATTAATTATCTCAGAAGGCAGAACTGTTGATAATATTTCCCTTGTGTTTGTCATATTTCTGGCCAATTAATCTAAAAATCAATTGTACAAATCATAATCAAAAAAGGAATAGATAAAAATTAATAGATAAGAGATAATTTGTGAATATACAAGTACATTTTGCAAGTTCAAGTTATTAATAAATTCTATGAATTTTTTCATAACAATTTTTAAATAAATGTGGTAGTAATGAATATAATGATAAGAAAAAATGTAATATTGTAAAGTAAGGTGATTACATAAAAATTTTTACAATTAAATAAATACCTAATCATAGAATAATAAAATTGATACTATCTTTTAAACATAATTATTCTATATTGTATTACAACTAGCAGTGTTTGATAAGAATAAAGTTAAAAACGTAAATGATCATGCCATCGAGATAATTTAGTAAAATTTAGTGTGCGTCTATAGATGACTATGATGGGTACTAAAAAATTTAAAGTAAATTATATGATCATTATAAATTTTTTAAACTTATAAACAAAATTAGTAAGAGCACAAATTAAAATAATGTTTTTACCAAATTCACTACAAAGTATAGGACAAAAATAATTTATAATATATTCTTAATTTGATTTTAGCAATTAAAATTACAAAACGATAAACATAGAAAAAAAACTATTAATAATGAATTAGCAAAAATTGTTTTACAAAGACAAAATAATCATCATTAATTTTTCGTAAGTTAAATAACGAGTAATTTTAATCACATCCTGCTTTTATAATTATATTATATATTTTTAATTTTAACACGATAAAAGGATTCTTAACTAAAAAAATGCAACTTAATTTTTTACGCATGCTTAAATAAGTAACAATTATATAATTTATGGAAATAAATCATCTTATGAATTAAAAAAACTAAAAACAATATGACTTTTTTGTCATAACATTATAATACCATTCACATACTGTTTTCATACTTTATGTTGTAAATTTATTTTACGCAAATGTTTTATCTTTATATAATGAATAGTAATAATAAACTCTTTTGATAATATTAATCAAACATAAACCTGATTATTTAACGTAAAAATTATCAAATTAAATTATGTATCCTTTTTCTGGTTGTGTTTATATGGACTTTTCAAAGTTCGACATTAGAAATATTTAGACTTTTTTTAAATTAAAATTGCAGTTGTCTAATTTTCAAAAGTACCAATATTTTTAGTGTAACTAAAAGTATTTTAAAAAATAAAATTTTTAAACATTAATAGAGAGAAGTGATCAATTCACGTGAATTCTCACAGTCTGAAGAATGTCTATCTTAACTAATCAAAAGTACTAAACGTAAAATTGTGTAATCTAATTTTAATAAAAATGTCGTTTTTATCTCTTAATAAATTAAACGAATAGCACGAATCAGCAATTTATTTTTGATATGCAATAAAGTATAAATCAAAATTTTAAATACGGCATTTTTCCATGATAAAAAAATATTAAATAAATAATTATTTTATGGTGTGACATTTAAAAGTGGAAGTTTTTTTATAAATTTTCCATGTCTTATCAATTTCCGAAAAGAGGATTAAAAAATTTAAATAAAATAAATTTTCCATCACATTTACAACATCATTTATCTCTTGGTCAAAATGTTTATTGTGTAATAGAGATAATTATCTGTAGCTTGTAGCTATCATTAAAGTTTTATCTATATACCTTATCATATATCTTAAAATGAAATGCCATCATTATTAGTAGATTAGTTAAAAAGTTTAAAGCTTAAAGCAGAAATACTTTGTGTTTTATGCCATCTCGAGAAAAGTTTGAATACATAAATCATATTAATAACATTAAGTTTTTTAATTATCCTATTTGCCCCGCCCCTTAAATATATTCTTATAAATAGATTTTAAATCATTTTAACTTTTATAAACGTTTAGTTTTCCAATATGGCTATGATTTCTAATGTCTTTATTGCTGATGAGATTGAGAAGGAATGTATAGAAACACTTTTACAAAATGGGATTTCAGTTACTACTAGGAAAAATGAAACAAAAGATGAGTTACTTGAAATTTTACCTCTTTATGATGCAGTTATTGTCAGATCAGCTACAAAGGTTTGGAATATTTTCTATTTTACTTATAAATATATTTCTTTTTTAGATTACTAGTGATTTAATTGAAGCTGGAGCAAAAGGACGTTTGAAGGTTGTAGGACGTGCTGGTACTGGTGTTGACAATATTGATATTCCAGCTGCAACTAAAAACGGTGTTTTAGTAATGAATACACCTTCTGGAAACAGTCAATCTGCAGCTGAATTAACTTGTACGCTTATCCTCTCTCTTGCTCGCAATGTTCCTCAAGCTGATATTTCAATGAAAGAAGGAAAGTGGGCACGAAAAAAGTTTATGGGTGAAGAGGTTGGAAATAAAATTCTAGCAATTATAGGACTTGGGAGAATTGGTCAGATGGTTGCCTCTCGTATGCAAGCATTTGGTATGAAAATTATTGGATATGATCCATTTATTTCAAAAGAAAGTGCAAAACAAAAAGGAATTCAATTATTATCTTTAGACGAAATTTATACTATAGCTGATTATATTACAGTTCATGTACCTTTAACAAAAGAAACAGAAAATTTATTGAATAGAGAAACATTATTTAAGTGTAAAAGAGGAGTAAAAATCATAAATGTTGCAAGGGGAGGAATTGTTAATGAAGAAGATCTCGTTTTAGCAATTGATAATGGCCAAGTTTCAGGTGCAGCATTTGATGTTTATGTTGAAGAACCACCAAAATATTATGATCTTATCAAAAATAATAAAATTATCACAACTCCTCATATTGGTGCTTCTACAATTGAAGCACAAAATCGTGTAGCTGTTGAGATTGCTCAAAATATTATTTCATTAAATGAGGGAAAAGAAAACTTTGGTGCTTTAAATGCCAATGAAGTTTTACTAAGAAAAAAATAAAAACTCTTTTTTTTTCCATCGATTTTTTATCTAAAATGCTTCATTTACAATAAAAGTCTTTCTTTTTTTAAACATTAAGTTAATATTTTTTTTAAAATTAATTTATTAAGACAAATAACAAAGTGATATTGTCTACCAAATTTTGATTAGGAATAGAAAGTTTCGATACTATTTTACATAATATTATAATATAAACTAACATTGAATAATTCAAGAGATCATATGTGAAGCCCTTGTATAAATATGAAATTCTAAGAAATATCCATTTGTATATTATATAAATATATATACTATAAAATAATTAATCAAATGACGGTTTTGGAGTAACAGCTCTTGAATTTTGTTCTGTTCTAACTTCTGGTGTACCTTCTTTCTCTTCATCAGAAGATTCTTCGCAAATATCTAATGATGTAAAATCTGAAATAGAATTATTCGTTCTCATACATGGAATCTTAGATATTCTTGCAGCAAGATCAGTGAAAGATGATGCCCGAGTTAAAGTAGAATAATTTGCTTCATTACCAGATCCTCTACTTTTTCTTAAACGTCCCTTAACTGGATCAAGAATAGCTTGTATTGTTTCATTACTATTTATAAGATATTCTATCTTTTTTATTCCGTATTCATAACCTAAGAATTGAACTTCATCAAATCGGTGAAAATCTAATGTTTTTATTCCTTCTATAGGAGGTCTCAAATAACAACAATATGGAGCTTTTTTAACAATTTCAAGTTGGCGTGTACATGATACATATGCTAGTCGACTTTGAATTTCTTCCATATTTAATACTGCAGGAGGTTCACAAAAAGGATTAAACTTTTTAAACAAAACCCAAAATCCACTTAAAGTATCCCCATAATTATAAAGATTTCTTTCTTCTCTAGAACCAACATCTACAGCTATAACAAATTTAGCTCCTAGACAACGCATAACATCAGCAGGTAAATTATTAACATACCCACCATCTAATAATAAATGTCCATCAATTGGATCACAAAGTGGTGGTAAATATCCAGCTAATGACATTGACGATCGAACATATGAATAAATTGAACCAGACCGATGAACTCTCATTTCAGAAGCAGTTATATCTGTACTAATACAAAAATATGGAATCCAACAATCTTCGATGAAACTTTCCTTAAAAACATCTCTTATTGATTTATTAAATCCAGCACCAGAGAACATAGCTGAATAGGCATAAGTTAAATCAAATATTTTATTCCATATTGAAGACATAACAGTAAACCATCCACTTGCTCTTTCAATAATAGTTTCACAACTAGGATCTTGAGCATATAAAGCACCAATAAATGAACCAATTGATGTTCCACCAATTATATCAACGGGTACTTCAAAACTTTTCATTGCTTTTATAATACCTATATGAGATGAACCACGAGCACCACCTCCACCTAAAACTAACCCAATTGCATTTCCTGTTAAAATTCTTGCTAATCTACTAAAATCACTATGAACATCAAGCTTTTCAAAATATACATTTTTTTCATAATAATCCAAAATTTCTTTCTCATTATCACTGTCATCTTTAGTCCACTGTAACATTCTCTTATTCATTCTAACGTGATGATGACCAGAAAAATAACTTCCCTTCAACCAATTATATGTACCCTTAGGACTTTTAACATTTTCATCCCATAATAAAACTAATTCTTTACATGTTCTAATACCATCTTGATTCATCATCATATGCTCATCAACAAAACTTTTTTCAAGTGGTTTATTGGCACCATTAGCAACGACCAAAATAGCATCTGCTTGTCTTAAACATCTCCGAGTCCACATAGTTGTTTCATAATCACATTCATATATAATTAATGGATATATATCTTCTTGAGCATTTAACCAATGCATTAAACGAAAATCCGCTTGCTTTTCAAGAACAGAATTTCCTAATTGCTCTTTAATTTTGGATGAAGAAAGACGTAAGACATGTTTTGAAAAATTTAATGCATGAAACAATTCACATGTAAATGCCGTATGAGGAACATCCCTTGAAGCCGGTAAGATTGCAACGGTATGGAGATTACTAATGTGTGAAATTGCATCTTGTGATATACCGTCAATTGATAAAGGTGGTCCATTTAATAATGTATTTTGACTATTAGAAGAATCAAAATAATTTCCTAGTAACTTTATAAGTCTAAATCCAACTTGTGGAAATTGTAATTTTATGTAATTTAATAAATTATTTGACACTTCGGATATTTGAGAATATCTAATTGCAAGAACAGTCGATTGACGTGGTCTTTTTTGGACTAATTCTACCATACCAATAACAGAACCTTTACCGAATTCTTCTAAAACTGATTTTTTATCAACCGATCTTAAACGACCTGTTAATACAACATATAAACTATCTGCTTTATCACCATATCTAAATAATGCCTGTCCAGAATCTAACAAACTCCATTCTAGGGCAAAATCAACAGCTCTAATAAAAGGTGATAATCTTCTAACTATAGAATATGCCACATGCAAAGCAATTTCAGGACATTCGTTAAGAATCTCGTTAAATTCATTTCTCCCAATGGTCGCAAGAACACAATTTGATACAGCTTTAACTTTATAAAATGATGGTTCATTAGACAATAATTGTAATCCACCAACTATTTCTTTTTGTAAAATTAAATGATAACCTTTTTCAGTTACTTGATCACAATCGAACATGTTTTCATTTTCATCATCCATTGTACTTTCATCTTCTTTCACCTCTTGTAACAATCTCAATGCTCCAGATACAACAAGAATTAATTTTGCATTTTCATTTGAACCTTGTTCAATAATAGTTTGATTTTCTGAAGCAACCATCATGTCAACACGATTTTGTAATAATAAAGCCGCTTTTTCTCCAGATATACCTAATGCCTCTCCAAAATATCTTATTGCTGTATCCAATTGATCATGTGCCTCATCATAACTAAACAAACGTCTCATCTTATTTCTAGCATTATTTTTAGTAACTCTAATAGAACTTCCAAATCTATATAATTTTTTTTCTTTCTCAGTAATTCTATCTTCTCCACTTCTATTTTTCATTAACTCTTCAGTTAGTCCTAAATATTGATGTAATGTTGTCATTGTTACATGTAAAAGTCTTGTTACGATAATTTGAATGGGTCTAATCCAATCTTTTGGATTTTCTTTAAAAGAATCTTTAAAACGACATAGATTATATTTCGCTACAACACAATCATCAGATGCTTTAACTGACACAGATTTAAATTTCGACTCTTTTTCCATCAAAACATCTATTAGTGATAAAAATGAAAAAAACATATGGCCTTTTTCAATTTTTTTTACTAAACATTCTTTACATTCATTAATCTAAAATATTGTTTAGTGCTGATAGTATAAAATCTTACTTTAATATATACATTTAAACATCCTTGTAATACTACATACAAATGGTCGTCATCATCTCCTGGTTTCACTATAACATCCCCTTTTTTAGCTGTAAATTTACTTGATTGTAATACATCAGATGCAAAATTAGTTGGTAATTCTAGCATTCTTAAAGAATGTATGAGATAAAAATTTTCTGGCTTTAAATGATTAGGAATTTCTTGTACAGAACTTGGTTCAAAAAATTCTTTTGGTGGTTTTGGTAATGATTCTCTAGATATTTCTGTCATCTGCCTTCGAAAGGTATTTCTCTTATCTCGAATGTAATCTTTTGCTGCTTTAGCAATTAAAAATGGTCGTCCCGTCGTGCTGGAATGTCTTCTTTTAATAAATGACCTAAAATCCATTCCAACATTTTTATTTTCTTCAATCGAGTTACCATTAGTTAATGTATTACCAAATGTAGGAGAAATATCATCAGCAGGTGTTTGTGATGTAGATTCATCACTTTCATATATTGATGATGAATCATTAGTATAAAAAAATTGAATTATATAATATATAGAAATACTTAACAATACCAAAGCAATTGCAGTAGTAAATGTAAAAACCTAAAGTTGTATAATATAATTTATACTATTCAATTGTAAAGAAACTTACTTCTGACAGCAACTGCTTTAAAATTCCCCAAACCATGATTTAATAAGAATAAACAAGTAAATATAGAGACATTAAAAATGTCGATATTTAATAAAATATAATTTTCCTAAAAACATATTTTAAAATACTTTCTGTTAAATAATATTTTTAAGACGAAATTTTATTTAATTATATAAAAAACAACGATCAGATGTTTGATTGCTAATCAACAATAATTTTTTAGAGGAAAATTGTATGGATGTTATAGAAATTTAAATTTTTTTTCTTATAAAACAAAATAAAAAGTTAAAAAAAATTAAAGAAAGAAACAAAAATATAATATGTTGCTATTTTAGAAGTACCCGTTAGTATATATAGACAACATATGTATGGAAAAATGGAAAGTTAACTTGTGATATTTTTTTATGATATATAAAGTTATGATAAAAAATGTATTTATTTTATCTCAGTAATGTCAAATTAAAGTTTATAGTGAAAAAAAACTTACAAATTGTTTTTTTATTTTTCATTATATACAAATTTCAGGGAAGAACGTGTATTTTTATATAAGAAATTAATTCTCAAAGCGAGTATATTTTACCGGTGTGGACAATCGTTCAGTGTAGATGAACATTGTTAATATTAAATTGCATAGTATTTTTTACTCATTATTTTTATATTTCACTATATAAAGTTTTCTCTCATTTTTATATACTTTTATTTAGAATAATGGTTAAATTATTGGATTGCGAAGAAAATAAGAATTTACCATGGGTGGAAAAATACAGACCCGATACACTTGATGACTTAGTTTCACATAAAGAAATTGTTAATACATGTAAGGGAATATTTTATATATCTATAGCTAAATATATATATGTATTTTTTAGTAACTAAATTGATAGATGATAAAAAGCTTCCACATTTATTATTTTATGGCCCACCAGGAACTGGTAAAACATCTACAATTTTAGCTGCAGCTAAACGAGTATATCCTTCACAAAAATATTTACAGACTATGGTTTTAGAGGTAATATTTCATAATATTTATATTAATTGTATTTAGTTAAATGCTTCCGACGATCGTGGTATTGGTGTTGTTAGAGATGAAATAATAAATTTTGCTCAAACAAAAACATTACACTCAATTGAAACTAAAGAATCTGAAAAATATTTTAAACTTGTAATATTAGATGAAGCCGATGCAATGACAAAAGAAGCACAAGGTGCATTGAGAAGAGTTATAGAGAAGTTTACCGATAATGTTAGATTTTGTATTATATGTAATTACCTTTCTAAAATTATACCAGCTATACAATCTAGATGTACAAGGTATGGGATATTTTTATTTTTAATTAATTAAAGTATTTAGATTTCGTTTTACTCCTGTTAATCCATCTTTAATCAGTAGTAGACTTCGAATGATTACAAGACAAGAAAAAGTTGATATTGATGAAGAGGGTGAAAAAGCCCTAATGAATTTGTGTGGTGGAGATATGAGAAGAGTTCTCAATATTCTACAAAGTACTCACTTAGCTTTTGGTAAAGTCAATGAAGAGAATGTTTATAACTGTGTAGGACAACCAACTCCAAAACTTATTGAAAATATGGTTAAAATATTAATGAATGAGGATCTCAACAAAGCATTTGAAGGTATAAATATTTTTTTTATTCTCTTTTAATTTTTTTAGCCGTTAACGATATACTTCTAAATCGTGGTTTTGCATTAACTGATCTTATCAATGGAATGCTTGATCTCATTCTACGTTTGGAACTATCTGAAGATATCATTGCTCACATGGTTGATCAAATAGCTGTTATCGATAAAAGACTAACTCAAGGATCCGATGAAAAAGTTCAACTAGCAGCATTGGTATCATTATTCTATGAAACAAGGACAGAGAAATTAAAAGTTTAATTTACAAAAAAAAGATGATGTATTTGTAAAAAAAATCATACTAAATTGAAATAATCATTTTCCCTGTTCTAGTGATATCTGCGTTTATTATTTCATCATGTAATTCAGCTAAATTTTCTAATTTCCCTACTTTTTGTATGACGGGAGTTATTTTCCCTTGTTCTAATAAAGTTGAAATAGCTGATCCAATAACGGGAAATTCATAAGGTGTTGTGTGTGCTAAGCCTACGCCTGTGACAATGCTCTCTTTTGCCATTAATTTTCTAGCGTCAATTTGAGTTAAACCACGATTCCCAATGATAATTATCTTTCCTCTCTTCTTAACTAAATCTAAATCGTTGTTAAGATTAACGTTAGCTAATACTTCGAGAATGACACTAAAACCCTCTGGATATTTTTCTTTCAGTTCCTTTATGTAATTTGGTGTTCTATGATTGTATACTTCATCACAACCATGTTTTTTTATTAAATTCATTCCTTCAGTACTTCCTGCCGTTCCCACAACTTTTACTCCAACAGATTTAGCAAGTTGTATTGCGGCATTCCCAACTCCTCCTGATGCTCCATGAATTAACAATGTATCTGCTTCAGTTATATTTGCTTTCATAAATAGTGCCCTAAAAGCAGATGAATAAGCAATACCTAATACAGCTCCATGTTCCAAAGATGCCTTCGGTGGGAGTGGGAAAACATGTTTTACAGCACAATATTCTGCGCAGCTACCAGTTCTCGGACTTGAAAACCAAACACGATCTCCAACAGAAATTTTGCCTTTAAATGTAGGCCCAATCTAAATTTTATTTAAAAGGATATTTATCAAAGTTACTTGTACAACAATTCCGGATCCCTCTCTACCAGGAATGTAAGGTAATTCTGGTAAAACACCATAATTTCCTTCTCTTATGTATGTGTCTACAGGGTTAATTCCTGCAAATTTTACATTTACTAAACACTCGTGATCCAAAATAGTAGGCTTAACATAATCATTTAATATTTTAATATTCTTTGATGACCCAAAGGCATATACAACTGCTGCTTTCATTTTCTCAATCATCTAGATACCTTTTATGCTATCTTAAAAATATATAACAAAATTACTAAATACCTTCAATAAACATTAAAATATATTTGTTAAAATAGTATGAAATTAACAACATGCTACTTAACTATAATGAAAATGTTTATAAACCACCATCTGACTTCCCTTATGGTTCATATTTGTGGAGAAATATCTATATACAAACTTTTCCAAAGAGCTCGCGACTCTTTTTTGTTATCACATTAAAGAAGATGTAGTATTTTTTGGATATATTTATTTTAGATATTTTATTTTTTTATATAATTCTACTTTTATAGTTAATTAAAAGTAAGGATAAAATCTGTATATATATGTATTTATGTGTATAAATATATACATATATATAGTAATTTTTTTATAATCGATTTCCTGAGATAGAGTTAAAGTTTTTTCTGAAAACGATAATCTTATAGTTATATCTTTAATGTTTCCTTTTTCTACTTTATATATTTTTTGTTTATTGTTTATGTAAATATAATTATTATATATTACCCAGTTTTTGACGATAAACTCACTATAATTGTCAAATATTTAAAGTTAATTTTAATTTTTCTATATTGATAAAAATTATATAATTTGCGATTATTAATTTTTCTATTTAGATTCATCTGTTATTTACATACTTTTTTCATTTAGAGTCATGGGTGAAGGTATGCTTTATTTCTTTAGACTATATAATTCACTTTTTAGTTACTGTTCCAAGAAATTTTAGACTTCTTGAAGAACTTGAAGATGGTCAAAAAGGTAAAGGTGATGGTAATATATCTTGGGGATTAGAAGATGATGAAGATATGACATTAACAAAATGGACTGGAATGGTAATAGGACCTAATAGAACTCCTTTTGAATCTCGTATGTACAGTTTACTTTTAGAATGTGGTCCAAAATATCCAGAAGAGCCACCAACTGTCCGTTTTATTACAAGAATCAATTGTAATGGAGTTAATCAATCTACCGGTGTTGTAAGTAGTTAACTGTATTTTTTTAAATTCTTTTTAACTTAAAGATTGACAAACGTTATCTCCAAACACTAAAACAATGGAAAAGTTCTTACTACATTAAAACCATTTTGGAAGACATAAGAAATCATATGATGACAAGCAAAGATAATATGAAACTTTCACAACCACCAGAAGGAGTTACATTTTAATACTTCATCAAAAAAGAAAATTCATTATATTATTGTAAAATGTTTTTAAAGAATATTTATTTGTAACTTTTAGAAATTTTTGACACGTTTATCAATAAATTTGTTTAGATTTTTCGTCAATTCGTATTTATTTATTTTACCTGTAGAAAAACATCAATAATGTCAACTCCTCTTTGTATTTTTGTGTAGACCTATATCCAGCATAAAGTTGTTTCGTATTGTAATTCAATCAAACTTTTTGTTTTAGTTGGCCGGATAGAATAAGAGTAAATTACTCCTCTATAATTATGATTTTGTTTATATATTCCGAAAATACCCATTGTTGGAGTGAAAATTGATGAACTTATACTTAAAATAATGTAATTACAATAATAAGTAACGATTTCTTTGAGTAAAGTTTAATTATAAAAATGTAACTCTAAAAGAAGTACTTTTCAGATACAACGGCTTATGTCTGGAATTAACAATTGCATCATATTAAGATACAATGGATGATCATTGGTATATGCTTTAATTTTTTATTTTATACTTCCTTATTGACTCAAAGTAGATAGTTGATAATCAATTTTATTTTATTTTTTATTTATTTACCCGTAAAAAATTAGAATATTAAAAGAATATATCTTCAAATACAGAATAATTTCAACCGCCTAAAAAGATATTAATAAATCTTGTTTTTTTAACCGTAGTACAAACAAAAGCTTACAAGGTGATATAGTATTAATTAATGTAATTTTTAATACATGAGGGTCTTTCGAATCTTAAAACTTCGTAATTTCCGCTTTTACGCACTTATACCTAATTAGGGTAATTAAATATGTATTTTATATGCAAACTTTATCTTTATCCTTCCATAGTTATATGAGCATCACTTTCTATATGTTTATTGAAAGATTCATATGTATATTCTAAGTGGTTGACAACACTTTACTCTTTTTCTCAACCTCTCAGTAGGTTAGTCGCAAAGCGATAAAAAATTTGGGAAATTGTAGTTGTCTTGTGACGAATTGATGTTACGACTCTGATGTGAACGAGCTTATTAAGTATCAAATACATTAAATTTATTTTTCATTTTTTCTCATAGTACAATTTTTTCAATTATTTTTAATAGATTATTGTAATAAATACGCTATTTGCTATCTTAATTTTGTTAAATAAATATTTTAAATAATCAATTTTTATTGAAATTATGGTACACAAAGAAATTTTATTTATTCTTTATAATTATTTATTTATATTATTATTTTTTCTTTATTTTATAGGATTTTAATGTCAATTAGGTCTAATAGTATTTCTATTTTACGAATTGAAAATGCTAATAGTTTACATCATGGCGATTATGGAAATATCCCATCAACTTCAACAAATTTACAAAATACCGTAATTGACGACAATGCTAACATCGAGGTTCAATTTTTATGTTATTTTCATCTATTAGATTCTGGATATAAAGATGTTGCCGAAAACCTAAAAAATGAAATTATTGAAAAACAATTATTACCTAAATATCGACTATTTAATGGACAAGAAGTTTTTTATACTTTTGAAGAAGCAGTTAAAAAATATAGAAGATTTGGTACTAGTGTTTTTTCGCTAGCTGAACAAGTAAGAAATTTAAGATGTGAAACAAAAAGAGAAATTGGAACTTCTAGTAAATTGAAAATATTTTCTAACAGTATGAGTCATAGAAATAATTTTATAAAATCACAATGTTTATCAAGATTCTATACATTAATAACAACGAAACCCATAACATCAATTCAAATAGATCGTTTCTTAGAGAGAAATTCAAAAATCACACCCTTAATATCTGTACCTTATTTAAGTTTAAAACACGAAAAAAGTTTAATCTCTTTGGAAATGTACACCAAAATGGTTCAACAATACAGAATATTACTTCATTCAAATGCAATATACACTTTAAAATTTGATAAAACAAATCAATTTATAATTACAGGATCAGATGATACATCATTTAAAATTTTTGACACAAGAACTGGTCTCATAAGACATACCTTAAGAGGACATACAGATCCAATTATTGAGGTATCAATATCTCACGATAACCAATTGATGTGCTCAACATCAGTTAGAGGTTTTACCATTTTTTGGAATGCAAGTACAGGAGAATATATAACATCAATGAATCCACACACAGCTGATATTTCAAGTATCAAATTTCTTCCCTTTGTTGATGGTGATTATCAATTTCTTGTATCAGCTGGAAAAGATGGTCTCGTACTATTTTATCGTTGGAATAAAAAAACACTTGAAGTGAACATGGATCCAATAATTTTTAATGAGAAAAAATCAGCTAAAAGTCCTATTCTAGGCATGATACATTCACCTGGCGGAAGTTTTGTTTTAGCTGGTGGATCTCGTGCTATATTTGTTTATTTTGTAGAAAGTATATCCAATGTGAAAAAAATATTCGAATACCAATTAAATAGTGTAAAAGCTGACACCCTAGATTGGGCACCATTTGATATTATGTTTAGTGCTGGTGCAGATGATGGAACATTGCGTATATTTAAATGTATTGGTGAGAATAATTTTAGTGAGTTATGTATTAAACTTCCTCAAAGTGTACTTACCAATCAGAGTAAGCAAAAAAATATCAATAAGCCATTAAAAGCAAAATTTACTCCAAAAGGTGATAAAATTATTATCTCTTCAAGTGATAATATATTACGCCAATATTGTGTATATACTGGAAATCTTCTTACAGAGTTCATTGGACATTCTGTAGGTGTGTTTACTTTAGTTATTAATCCTATCAATGAAAGAATATTTGTCTCTGGTGGAGATGATGGGAAATTAATAATTTGGGATATGGCTACAGGAGATGCATTATTTAAAGTCGAAAATAGTCCAGATGATCTTGCAGTTTTCGGTAATGGATCGATTCATGAACTGCTTTTTAGTGAAGATGGACAAAATATTTATTTTAGCGATCATCTAGGAAGATTATCATGTTATTGCATACAAAAACTTGAACAATATTCTCATGTTCCTGAACAGCAATTTTTCCAACATGAATTCCATGAATCTCAACTAGACAATTATTTAATGTTTGATAGTGAAACTGGTGTAAGATATGATAGGGCACCACCAACAAGATTGTGTAATCAGGAAGAGATACCATATGGTGAAGATATTCAACGAATGGTTGCAGGATTCTCTCAAATGAAAGATGTTTCACAATTAGCTGAGGGTGTTTCATTATGGCAGACAAGAGAATTGCTACCACAATTAAAGGACTATGAAAAAGTTGCTTGGGAAAAGAATATACAAATGGAGTCACTTAAAGAGAGGAAACGATATGAAGTTTTGTGTAGAACAGGTCCAAGTAGACAGGTTCAAGAATTGCCAACAACATCAAATTGTCAATCACAAGTCTATACATTACGACAAGGAGCAATTTCTCCTCCTCCAAGGCAATTAACGGAGGCAGAAAATATACTATTAAATCTTGTATCTGATGACTCATCAGACGAAAGTTACACTGCAGATGATGATAATGATAATCCTATTCAAGTAATTGAGAATTCAGAACAAGATGATGAAGCAAATGATTCGGAATTTGTTCCTAATTCTGAAAGAATGCGTGAAGGACGAAGAAATAGGCATCCTCTTCAGAATGGATTATTGAGCCGTGGAACAAGATCAAGACCAAGAGTTGCAGAATCATCGGAAGATCAAGATAATTTAGTACTTCAAAATAATAGACAAAGAAGGTTAACACGTGCTTCAGCTAGAAATTTGGGGACTAATGAAGAACCAGAACAACAATTACCTCCCGTAAGAAGAGGGAGAAGGAGACGAGTACAAAATATTTCTTCTGATGAGGAAAGTGTTGGAGTTAGTGAAGCAAGACATGAATTGGAAGAATTAAGTGATACAAATAATGTTGTTGAAAATGATGAAGTGGGTTCTGTTGGTTCATCAGATGAAAGTTTCTTAAGTGATGAGGAAGAAAGTTTTCATTCTTCAGTAGAGTTAGATGAGTTAAATCTCGAAAATAATGAAGAGCAAAATACTAGAAGCAATCGAAATTCTAGAGGAAGAGCAGTACATTTTTCAGATGATGAAAATGATAATGTTAGTAATGATATAAATGAGGACATGGAAGAAGATGGTGAGCCACCTTACCAGAATGATACAATTCCAAAAAATATTAAATATCCATTAAATGTTTATCCAGCAAGTGCATCAATAGTTAAAGCTCGAAGATCTCCATATACCCCACAATTAGGTGATCATGTTGTTTATTTTAAACAAGGTCATCAAGAATATGTAAATAGTGTTAGAGCTAAAAATTTGTTTAGATTAACAAAAAAATATCTTGTAAGACCTGAATTTGGTCCAGAAGTTGTATGTTATGTTATTGATGTAGAGTATGTTGTTAAACCTCATCAATTGACAAAATTAACTTTACTTCCTACAAATGAACTTATGTGTTCTTACACTGAACCATTTGAAATATATTATCATGATGAGGATGGTATTGCTGATTTTATAATTTTATATGATCATTACAAAAAAGCAATAAAAGAAAATTTTAAGAAAAATATGGAGGTAGAAGCTATCATTGATAAAGATTATTGGGTAGGAAAAATTGTAGAAATAAAACCATGTGATGATGCTTATCCTTCTTCATCATGGAATAAGATTCTTGTCAAATTTCCTAATGAACAAAGTTGTGATGGAGAGGAACAACAATTTTTTTCACCATGGGAAATTATGCCTAAAAAACAATCACGGGTCAGTAATGATAAAGCAACGGAAAGTGAATTAGATGAATTAGCAAAAGTTGATGAAAATACCAACGATTGGGGTAATTTTACTCGCATGGAAGTTTTATCACGAGCTAAGACTGTTATTGATGCTTTAATAAGTCATCATGAAGCAGAAATATTTATTGGTAAAGTTGATTTAAATACTTTTGATGATTACCTTTTGTATGTTGGTCTGCCAATTGATCTCCAAATAATTAAAGAAAGACTTGAAAATAATTACTACAGGTTTGTTTTTTTTTCTCGAAATTACATTATATATATATTCTAATTTATTTCTAGACGTTTAATCTCCTTGGAAGATGATGTAAGAAGACTCGTATACAATTGTATTAATTATAATTTTGAACATTCTGATATCACGGATAAGTCAAAAGCTATCGCTGAAACTATAATCTCATATATTCATAACCAGAATAGTGACACAGATATTTCAATTGAGTTTGAAAATAATATTAATAATGCTAAAGATTTAAATTCATGGAAGAAACCTTCAATGACTGAAATTGCAAATAAATATGAAAGTTTTATTACGGCAAATGGAGAACAAAATGTATCCACGTCATCTGTAAATGGTAACAACAAAAGAGAATGGTGGATTACTGAATTTTTAAATACGTTTAATAATCAAAGTGGAAAAATTGTTGAAGAAATAAAGCGGCTATCAGTTGAATCAAATGAAAGTGTATATGAAATAAAAGAAATTGTTGGGAAAATAGATGATATGGTACGAAATTGCGAGATTGGTTTAATAAATAGTCCTATTGAAATAAAGAATGAACTAAATGATATACATGAAAAAATGTCTCAAATAAGTGTTGATCGAAGAGGTGGAGTAAGTTTTCTTTTTATAAATTTTAAAATTTTAACTACTTTTATTTTTAGCTTCATTCACGTATAACATCTTTTAAAAATGTATCAATTAAAATTATAAATGGTATTATATCTAGATACCATGCATCTACCGATTTCCAAGAAGCTGAAGAATCAAATCATGCATTTGAAGAGAACAATAGTAGACGACGAGCAAGAAGAAAAGCTGCTCCAATAAGTTTTGCTGGTTTTAACATACCTAGTCAATCTACACGAGTAAACAGGCCTTCTAGAGCAGCTAAAGGAAATGTTATTTCGTACAATGAAAATATCATAGAAACAATGGCATATAGTAGTCATGAATTTGATGATAATGAAATGGCTAGTAGCAGTCAACCAACAACTAGTTCAAGAAAAAGAAAGAGAGCTAAGGATAACAATGTTGAATCGTCAAGCAGTGATGATATTGGCAATTCAGAAGATGTCGATAATTCTGATTACGAGGTCAGTCGTCCAAATAAAAAACGAACAAGACGAAATAATGAAGAGGCAGAAACATGTTTCGATATAAGTGCACGTCCTAGTTCAGCAATGTCGTCTTCGTCATCAAGATCTATGACCTCGACTAACTCACTAACTTCGTCATCAAATGTTAGAAATTTACGTTCAAGAACTAGAAGAGAAGTTTGTGGAACAGGTTCCTCATCTATTTCAACAAGAAGAATTAACAGAAGATGAAATTTATCTATGATTAATAATACAAATGATCTCTATTCAATTTTTAATTGTTTCTTCTTTTTTTTTTTCTCTTTTATTACATTTGTAGAAAATGTATGAATGAATGTTACACAGTACAATATAAAATTTTTCCAAAGGTTCACGCTTTGATAAGATTTTCAGTAAAAACAAATTCTTAATTACTATTGAACTGTGGAATTTATAAATAAATGTTTTTTTTTCTTTCTGTTACGTAAATATACCAAAATTGTATATTGCAACCAAAAACAATTTGTTTAACATAGCATTTGTTAGCTGAAGATATTTTGTAATTTGCGTATAATTACTTCAAATATAATCAAACTAGTTTTTATAAGGTGAAATTTATCTATTACAATACATTTATTTGAGTAGTAATTTATTTTAAATCAAGTAAAAGCTAATATCAATGCACATATATAAAATATCCAGTATCATTTAACCTTAAGTGGTGATGAAAGAAAAAATACGTTTTGTACTTTAATGAATTGTAATCAAGACGTTAATATATATAATGTTAAAATAATGTATTCTATTGAATCTATATTAATTTAAACTTTAGTATTTGTTTATTTTTAATAATAAAATTTTTACTACTTATATATATGTTCATTTTACTAAAAAATTTAACATTTTTTTGACTGATTTTTAGAAAACATTTTTATAGTATTCCAAACATTGACTTAAATTTTCTAAAGCTTTACTGTGAAGAATTTATAATAATAAATAAATATGCAAATTTTGTCGACCTTCATATCAAAAATAGTTTTTTTTTATATCCTTCAATTAATATTGTGAGTTATATACATTTTTGAAATAATATATATTTTTTTAGAATTGTAAATACTTCGAAACTTATAAATAAAATTATTATAATTACTCCAACATACAGAAGAATTACAAGATATCCTGATATTCTTCGCTTAGCTAATACTTTGCAAAATGTACCAGAAATTCATTGGATAATAGTTGAAGACGGCCATAAAAAATCACATGGAGTAGAAAGAATATTAAATAATAGCCACATATCACATAGCTATATCGCCAGTAAAACTCCATCTGGTATGCCAAAACGTGGTTGGTGGCAACGTGATAAAGCTTTAGATTTATTACTTTCATCTAAGTCCCATTTTTTAAAACCAAATCAAAAAGGAATTGTATATTTTGCAGATGATGATAATGCATACGATATAAGATTATTTAATAATTATATTAGACATGTTAAAAAAATTGGAGTTTGGGCTGTTGCATTTTCATCAAGTCCTATTGAAGCGCCAATTGTAAAGAATAAGAAAGTAGTAGGTTTTCAAAGTTATTACGCACCAGAAAGGAAATTTGCTATGGATATGGCTTCATTTGCAATTTCTCTAGACATTTTTTTGTCAAAACCTAATATACGATTTACAATGGACCCTTCAAAATTTTCTGGGAGTCCTGAACCCATTTTATTAACAGGACTTGGAATAGAGAGAGATGATTTAGAACCTTTTGGATACAATTCAAAGATCAAAGAAGTCCTAGTATATCATACGAAAGCAAAAAATCCTATACCTTCATTTCCAAAGAGGAATAATCATACAAACTTTGGGTACGATATAGAATTTCCTTAGTAATTACTGAAAAATAACGGATAAATATTAACTTCACCAATGTATGTATTTATTTTTCTGTTGGACTTATTGTATAAAAAAGAATCATAAAACAAAATTAATATTCACATAATGGTCTTTTAAAAGTTCGAAAAAGTTTAATAGAGAGATTTATAATAATTATAATAAAGTAATTATTAATAGTGAATTTGCTTGATTTTTAAATTATAAAAGAAAAGTAAGCTTATATAATTGACTTATTTTATCACAAAATATTAACAGGTTAAAAAGTTGTTATTCTGATACATATTTTAGTTATAATTTATAAAAATACTTAATGATATTATTATTTTTTAACATTCTGAACTAAAAGTAATTGTTCACACATCTTTATCTAGGGTTTTTGTTAGTGGAACGTGTAATTAAGAAATTTATTGTTATTCAAAAAAATAAATATACAAGTAATAATACAAAAAGACTAATAATAAGCTGTAATTACGCATATTTTTAGTTGTAATTTCCTTTGTAAGAAATTAAAGAAACGAATAAATTTTAATTTATTAGAAAATTATAAGTTTACAGAGGTTTTTTCATTAATAAAACAACTTGTGTAACTGGAAGCAATGAGATTATGCGGAAATACCTCTTGTAAATCATCAAACGTAATCCATTTTGATTCGTTAACAATGTCTTCCAACAAGACATTTAAAGTTCTTAAATTTAAACATTGTTCTGATGCCGAACTTCCAACAATTTGTAACAATCCACATGACATAATTTTTAAAAATTCTTTCATTCTTTCACCACAATCTAGTCTACCACAAATTGCAAACAAAACATTACTTATAGTATCTAATGCAACTGGAATTGCATTAATATTGTTTGATGTAGCTAAAAAATATGTCTATAAAAAGAATTTAATAATAAATGAAAACATACAATGTGTTGAAATTTTTAACATTGACTGAGTTTGTGCTGATAATCTTGGTAATGTTATTGCAGCAAAAACCATTAAAAGTGAACAAATTAAATGAAATTCGTTTCCATCTTTGACATTCAAAGAATCGTAATCTTGCTCAATCATACTTACTAAAATAGAATAGTCATTTTCTTCAACTACTAATGTTGAAAATAATTCATGTGCTTTGACTTTCGCCTCATCATTAAATTCATTCATGATATTTTCGCTACAACTATGAAGAAATTTTAAACGCTTTTTGAATACATTTTTTGCAGAGAAAAGTAGCATTTTTTTGAATGACATTAAAATCCCAACAATTGTAAGTCGATTTGTGAAAAAGTGCACCGTTTGATTAGTTTGATTTTGTGGTGCCTTTTTCTTTATCTCAGTGTCATGATCGCCTAACTTGTCAAGAATATCTTTTATTTTACCAGGATGAGTGTAAACTCGTCTTGCTTCACATAAAATCTGCTTATTTTGAGTTGTGAGTCGTAGCAATTCCATTATTTGTGCAGCACATTGCCACATTATATGATCACATATATTTTTTATTCCAAAAGGCCCAATTAATGTAGCAAGTGCCATTAATTCACTTGGATCTGTATAATGTTCTGGTGGTGGTCCTTCGTAATCAGGAGTACTACTGAATGTTGACGTTATCATTGAAAAGTGAACATTTCCAGTAGATGCTTTTTTTAAAATGGAAGCAACATAGAATTTTATATACAATGAGGTAAATGTTTCATTGTTGTACACATCAATAGTAAGACTTTCTTGGTTCAGAACAGATGTAAATAATCTTTGAAGATCAATTCCTAAACATCGTTCAACATAGTGTAAAACTGTTAGTTCTGAATTTATAAATTTCACTAGATCTGATGGTCGACTAATTATTTTTTTCTCCTGATCAACGAAAAATTTAAGACTAAAAATTGTGATTAAACTCTTATCATAATAACGAAGTACATAATCTTTAGGTACAAGAATGGAATCAAAAACGTAGAAGCTATCCCATGAAGTAACAGCATTAATAAGATCTGTTAAAATACTAAGTTGTTTATCCATAGATGTTAATTGGTCTCTTGATATACGAACACTTTCATGACCAGGCATAGGAACAATCTCTGGAACTCTATTTCCTTTTCCATTTTGAGCTCTATTGGTTATATCTATTAGATCAGCACATCTTGTTGCGGATGCCTGACAATTTAAATCGTACTCTTCACTTATCATTGATAAACTAACAGTGCACAATCTTTTCCCGATATCTTCTAAAAACATCGTTGAATGTCTGATTGCTCTATCAATAATAGTGTCATGTTCTTCAGGACACATTTCATGAAGAAGACATTCAAAATCACCTGTAAGTTTGGCGAATGATATGGCATATCGTGAGAAATAATGACTATTTCTAGCTTCATCGAATTGTTCTTTCAGTTGCTCTTGATAGAAAGCATAAATATCGAGACTAGAACATTTCATTAATAAAGTCTTTAAATTACCAATTAATTCAAAATGCCAACAAGATGTATTTAATAATATACATAATTTTCTATAATCTTCTAAATTAATGCCATACTTCTCAACTGATGCATTTGCCTGTATTCTAAACCAATCTAATTTTACGTCTTGATATGTTTCATAGGTTGGTTTTATATTTTCTTGCATTGATGCATGAAT
The DNA here is from genome assembly GCA_005656395.1 of Strongyloides papillosus. Classification (NCBI taxonomy): domain Eukaryota; kingdom Metazoa; phylum Nematoda; class Chromadorea; order Rhabditida; family Strongyloididae; genus Strongyloides; species Strongyloides papillosus. Next base: position 355,668 of record SRSI01000052.1, read on the forward strand.
AGAATGTAATCTTACTTCATCATCTTTGGCTAAACGGTTTCCAATTTCCATAATGCATTCTTGCATTACAAAAGCATCATAACTTTTTAAATATTTAAAGTAGTAATTTGAAACAATACGGTCATATTTTTCAACAATCGTTCTCAGTTGTAAAGTATAATATATCAACTCGGATATTTGACGATCAACCATAAAATTTTGAGATTTATGTTTTTTTGTATTTTGAGGCCATTCTTTAAGGTGTCTTACATACCAATTAATTTCATCTCGAGCAAAACATAAACCAATTAAAGCAAATAATATTTTAGGTCCCAAAATTCCAGGTTGATCATCATAGAGTAATGTTAAATCTTTTAAAGCTTCTCTCAAAAAACGTCGCCTTTCCAAATGAATTGAATTACTAGTTTGTATAGTAATGTTATAATTCTCTTTAACTTCATTAATCTTTTTGGATGACCCTTTTGTTCCTTCAAAACATTCAATGAAAACATTATGTAAATTAATAATCTCATCTCTAAATAATGGAACAACAAGAGATGTTTGAAGAGTTCGCTGCCACATACCAACTATAATTGGATCATTTAATAGAACTCCGTGACATGCTATTGTTAGTAAAACTATCCAACGTTCCATTGTATCAATTGATAAAAATTCACAATTTATTGTTTCAGTTTGAGCAAGGTATAACATTTGTGATGAGTTTGTAGTTAAAGATAACATCTGAGCTCCTCTCCAAACATCAGCATGTATATTTCTATGAAGATAAATTTTAGATAGGGAAACAAGACTAGAATGCATGAGACGATTAATAGGAGTTAAATCTTCATTTAGCTTTTTATATGGATTTTCAAAATCAACGATCATTTGTCCCATTCTGGGAAAAGATGATTCATTGCAATTATTTGTCATTTCATGGCATAAATTATACATTGATAAAACAGCTTTCTTGTCATCTATTCGTGACATTAAAATCATAAGAGAACAATAATTAGTTACAAGATCCAAATATACTTTCGTTAACTCAAAATTTAAAGTTAAATCAAATTTTCTACAAACCATATTCATCTTCGTCAAAAGTTCCATAATATGGTCTTTTAAGTCAAGAACATCAACAAATGTAAAGTAATACAGTGACAATGACTTCATAATTTCCGTTTTTTGTTTTCTTACAGTATCAAAAACACTCTAAATCAATGAACGAAATGTTTAGTAAAAATTACAAACCTGATTGTTTTTTAAGTCACTTAATGGAAATTTCTTTAATAATAACTTGACTGCACCTTCTATTGTTTTTTCATACAAAAATTTTGGTCTTAATTTTGGATCAAAACAAGCCTTTTTTATATTATAAAGGCGTGTTAATAAACCAATAGTTCTACTATTTAAAATAGTTAACTTTTCAGCAAATTTCAAAGGAGATATATTTGCCATTTTAGGTGAACTTTCTTTACTTTTCTTAAATTAATATTAAATTTAATAATTTTATCTACAAAACAAAAATAGTGCACCCAGAATAGTGTAATGTCTATTTACATCTTATAACAAATGCATTAGTAATTGGAAATACGTCACTTTTGCCAACATAAATTTGTATATTGGTTGCTGAGTTCAATTTTTAATTGTCTATTATTGTCAAAATAAATTTCCATTGTTAATGTATTAATATTTTGTATAAAACAATTATTTAAACATATTTGCATTTATTTCTACTACTACGTAACAATATTATATTGATAATTTTCGTACATTATTATTTTTTTCAGACTTATGATAATATAGGTTATAAGTAAAAGTGATAATCATTTATATAAGATGACTGTTGATGGATTGGTTGAATCCATAAGAACATGCAAGATAAAGCCTATTTATCTACATTTCCACGTAATACCATTTATATTTATCTATCTAGGAATTGGAATATTATGGAATACATACTACAGCGATGAAGAATATTGGTTTACATTTGTTGTTGTATCAGTTTGTGTTTTTATGATTCAAGTATGTTTACAATTATTTTATCTATATTTATTTTTAATTTAGGTTCTTTTGGGATTATTTTCATTTTGGTTTAATGAATTTTATTATTTAGTATCATGTTCATCTGAAAAGGATATCAAATTTGCAACGCATGCACTAGTTTCCCCTACTGCAAATAATGGATGGTCCGAGATTGTTCCTATTAGAAGATCACATATTAATGATGGTAAAATTAAAACATGGATAGATTTTCAAAAGGTTATATATGTTTATGATAGCGAAAAAAAAAGATTTAACCAATTAACATTTGATAACAATAGATCTTTTAATTATTTTAACTCTTGGGTCGGATTAACTTCAGAAGAAATAATCAAAGAAACAAAATTGAAATTTGGAGACAATAAAATGGAAATGGTTGTTCCTTCATTTATGGAGTTATTTATTGAACGAGCTACAGCTCCATTTTTTGTCTTTCAAGTTTTTTGTGTTGGTTTATGGTGTTTAGAAGATTTGGTTTATTACTCATTATTTACTTTAAGTATGTTAGCAATGTTTGAAATGCTTATTGTGAAACAACAGATGATGAATATGACGATGATTAGAAATATGGGAAACAAACCTTATCCAGTTGACGTTTATAGAAATAAAAAATGGGTAAAAATTAATTCTGATCAATTGCTTGTTGGTGATTTAATATCTATTAGTAGGAGTTTAAATGATAATAATGTACCTTGTGATTTATTATTATTACGTGGAAGTTGTATATTAGATGAATCTATGTTAACAGGTGAGAGTGTTCCTCAAATGAAAGAATCTATACAAACATTGGAACCAAATAGATACTTTAATTACCAAACCGATATGAAACTTCACGTGTTATGTGGTGGAACTAAAATTGTCCAACATACATATGAATACACCAAGGGTGATTCTATTCCAAGATCCCCTGATAATGGAGTTTTATGCTATGTATTACAGACAGGTTTCAGTACATCACAAGGTTCCTTACTAAGAACGATTTTGTTTGGTGTTAAAAGAGTTACTGCTAATAATCTTGAAACATTCGCATTTATCTTGTTTTTGCTAATTTTTGCAATTGCTGCAGCAATTCATCTTTGGCAAACAAGAAGTTTGGAAGAAAATTTCAATAAGTTCCAAACACTTGTAGAATGTTCATTGATCATTACTAGTGTTGTGCCTCCGGAACTTCCGTTAGAATTGTCTTTAGCAGTAAATAATTCATTAGTCGCTTTACATAAATTAGGAATTTTCTGTACTGAACCATTTAGAATTCCATTTGCTGGAAAAATAGACGTTTGTTGTTTTGATAAAACTGGTACTCTTACAACTGATAATCTTGTAGTCGATGGTATTGGTATTATAGATGAAAGTAAAAAAGTATCTTTAAAAAACAAAAATGACATAGATGATGTAACATTAAGGGTGTTGGCTTCATGTCATTCATTGATTATGTTTGATAAAGAATTAGTAGGTGATCCACTTGAAAAAGCAACATTAAATTGGGTAGAATGGAATATTGTGAAAAATGATTTGGTTTCTCCAAGTAGTGGTAAAGCTCCAGCTATCAGAATTTTCCAAAGATATCACTTTAGTAGTCAACTTAAAAGAATGACAGTTGTTGCTGGATATACACCTCAAGGTAGTGAACCAGTTATGATAACTGCAGTTAAAGGAGCACCAGAAGTGTTAGAAAGTATGTTCAGTTCTATTCCAGAGGGCTATGTTGATGGATACAAATCATTAGCTCAAAAAGGTTATCGTGTATTAGCTTTAGGTTATTCTAGTTTGGGAAATATAGATAAAAATGATATTCGACGTATTTCAAGAGATGAATTAGAAAAGGGACTAACATTTGCCGGTTTTTTGGTTATTTCATGTCCATTAAAGAAAGACACGAAAGCCATGGTTAAAGAAATTAAGGAATCATGTCATAGTGTTGTTATGATTACAGGTGATAACCCATTGACCGCTTGTCATGTATCTAAAGAATTAAAATTCACCGAAGAAGGAAAAGAAATTATGATCTTGCAAAACAAAAGTGATGAATGGTACTGGCAATCAGTTGATGAAACGAAAAAAGAGGAACTGAAAAATAATTCTCATCAATTCTTTAATCTTCATGAATTATGTGTAACCGGAAGTGGTTTTGCATATTTATATGAAAAAGAACGTATGTTCCTAAGAACGATTTTAAAAAATATAAAAATTTATGCACGAATGGCACCAAAACAAAAGGAACAAGTAATTAATGAATTAAAAAATCAAGGATATGTTACATTAATGTGTGGTGACGGAACTAATGATGTAGGTGCATTAAAACATTCTCATGTTGGTGTTGCTCTTTTGTCCCATCCTTTTGATGCCACAAAAGCAAACAACGGAGAAGTCCCAGTTGCAAGACAAAAACCTGTACCACCTCCACAAATTCCTGAATTCTTAAGAAAACGTTTACCTCCTGACCATCCATATCATAAACAGATGAACGACCAACAGAAAAAATTCCAGAAATTAATTGAAGAATTAGAATCTGAAGAACCATCGATCGTCAAACTTGGTGACGCTTCTATTGCAGCCCCCTTTACATCGAAATTTACTTCAATTGCTTCTATTTGTAATATTATAAAACAAGGAAGATGTACTCTTGTAGTTACATTACAGATGTTTAAATTCTTGCTTTAAATGCTTTGGTATCAGCTTATTCTCAATCAGTATTATACTCATCGGGTATACGTTCTTCTGATTACCAACAAACACTTCAAGGTATGCTTCTAGCAGCATGCTTTTTATTTATAACACGATCAAAACCATTAAAAATATTGTCAAGAGAGAAACCAATGGCCAATATTTTCAATGTCTATACTATTCTAACGATATCTCTTCAATTTTGTGTTCATTTCTTTTGTCTTTTATATATTGTTGATCTTGCTTCGACGTATGAACAACCAACTGAAAAAGTTACAGCAGAGACGAAATTTAAACCATCATTACTTAATTCTTCTGTTTATCTTCTTGGAATGACTTTACAAATATCAACATTCGTTGTTAATTATAGGGTATGTTGTAAAATTTTTTTATTTATATTTTTTTTAATTATAGGGTCGGCCATTTATGGAAAGTCTATTTGAAAATAAACCTCTTTTATATAGTATAATAGCAGCAACTAGTGTCGTCTTTACTTTAGCTTCTAATGCCGTACCTGAAATGACGAGTTATTTTGAATTGGTACAATTTCCAGATGATTTCCGTAACAAATTAATTATTGTTTTAATTGCAAATATTGGAGTTTGTTATGTTATTGATACTATTTTAAATTTTATCTTCGGAGATGCTCGTCCAAAGAACCATAAATTATGATTGTTATATTTTATTTTATACACTTCTATTTATGATAAAATTTTTTACTTTATATAATAAATTTAAAAAATATATATTAATGGTACTGTTTTTTATCACGGAAATGTTACACTATTATGTTAAAGAAATCAACAAATTGTACAAACCAAATTCTCTTTTCTGAACAAGAATATTATCATGACTTTGATTATGCCATCAAATAAAACTATTTTTATTAATATTAAAATGAAATTTTTATTGTAAAATAAACTTATAACAATTTTACTTGTCATAATATTGAATAATGAATGTTTAATTTCAAATTATCGTCTATTAAAATATTTCCTAAATATTAGTCAAAATATTGTGTTCAGAAGATTTTAAAGTTATATAAATTTTAACTATATTTTTATACAATTAACAAAATTAAATAAAGCTTCTATTATTTTCAAAAAATTTTTTTAATGATAAAGAAAAACTGGTATAAATTTGTTGTCAAATAACAATAAAATCTGCAATATTTTTACGAACTAAGTACTATATTTTTAAATTTAGTTTTTAAAAGCTTTGTTCTATTTTTTCACTCTTAGTACTTTCTTGATCACTTATTTTTTATATGAAAAAATTTCAAATTTTATACTTCTATTGAATGACAGTTTAATTTTTATTTGTAGAATTTTTTAAGTAAAATAGTAATATTTATGCATGTTTATTCTATATTTATTGCAAAAAACGAGAAATTTGAAAAGATTATCAATATATTTTTTATAAATTTTTAAAAAATTATTATTATTATTACAATTTTACAATCATTTATCTTACAAATGAAAAAATATATCATTATTAATTGCTTTCATTTGAATTATCAAAGAAATAAGAGCATATCAACGAATTGTCGTGGTGGTACTCTAACAGAAGGAGCATCCTCTGAAATACATGGATGACCATGATCTTTCCAAAAAAGTGCTTTACAATGACAACAAATATGGATAATATCGGCATAATGTTCTTTCAAACCGTAAAATTTCTTCAACTCGTAAAATAACTTGCGATAAGGCATATCAGACTTCTTTTTATGTTGTTTCATTTGTTCCTGTGTAAAGTGAAATGAACATAAATTTGCCCATAATCTCTCTGAACCATCAACAATATCTTGAAATACCTCATGAGCTTTTGATGATTCAATTAAAGATATGTGATCAGGTAATTTTCGTAAGATGACTGAAATAATTTCTTTAGGTAAATCCAAAAATGTCAATGAATCCTCATTACTTTCAGCAAGTGTCATTGGTTGTTGATCTGTTAGAATATCCATCAAACATTCAATTTTATTTATCTGATCAGAGATAAGTTGTGTGCTCCCAATAATGTGACGAGGCTCTTCTAGGCAATCTCCAAAACGAGTGACTAAATCACGTGCTGTGGAGACATGACAATCACTTTCGATACCTAAATAATATATAATTACACATATATATTAATTTATGATTTTTAGTAAATAAACTTTAATTTCTCTATCTTATTATTCAATTTTAAAATTTCGTTTCATTAATATATCACATTTTTAAATATTTATAAGAAAAAGTATACACTTATGAATACATATAAAACCAACTTAACAACTGAATATATAAAGTTTTATGATATTTAATAATAAGGTCAGGTGTTATTTAGCTGTTATATTTTAAAATGATAAGATTTCAAATAAATATTTAAAACTTACAATATGTAACAATAGCTTGAATAATTGATAAAAGATGTTTTCTTGAGGTAGCACTTAAATCTTTCAATTTTTCATTTACCAAGATTTGTACAACCTAAAAAATATATTGTTTACAATTTGGATAAAAATATTATATTTATTATAATTAAAAAAGAATTTTAAAAATAAATAAATTTATACCTTACACACGTAATTGAATCGACGAACATCTACTACTGCTCTTGCTAGATCTAGGCGATGAAATGCTTCACTCATGCTTGTACAACCAACAAACTAAAAATAAGTCATTAAAATCAAATTTAATATTCTTACTTCTTTTGAATTTCCTTTAACAAAACAATGAGGAATCCATGGTTCGTTTAATTCAGAAACAGTAGAAGAATATGATCCAACATTACCTATAATTAATTGAGATATTTCAAATTATAGAAAATAAAGATTATTTATTATCTGTTATGATAATTTTGTAGCACGTTTAAGATACATATCACAATGATATTGTAGTTATGAAAGAAGTTTAATTTTTTTAACTTACTTGATGTTGAATCATCTGTAGAGATCACAATGGGAACTGTGGGTGGAGGTGTCGATGTAGTTACAGATTCATCAGACGATTCCAAAGATGAACTAGAAGAAGATAACCGGTATAAACGATCAGAAGATCCAGACATAAGAATTGTATTATTATCATTATTTAATAATTGTATAGGACGAAGTCTTATAAGTTCCCAGTTGTTTGAATGTGGCAATCTAACCCATGCATCACCTGGAGCTCTCCAATCTTTTCCAATAAAAACCATTTTAGATTAGAGTCAAAAAATAATTTTTTTTTAATTTGTAAAATTATAATACAATCTTACTTATATATGAGAAGTGCTTATATTCACGTGATGTTGGGCCAAAAGGCTGAAATGTAGTTATCAAAACGACCTTAACAGATAAAAATTATTTGATAAAAAATAACTTAAAATGAATGCGAGCAAATAATTTCTTTACTTTTATTAATATTATTCTTAGACATATGGTACGAATCATTTATTTAAAAAACAACATAAAAAATAATGCGCATATTGTGTGTGTACAAACAATAATAATTTCTATGTGATATATATAGATATATTAAGGTGCACCTTGTCAATTTTTATTTATCATATCACAATAACAGCTTTTACCTAAATCAGTTGTAATTTGTTATTAGTCTCTTCACAACATTCATTAATGGGTCTTGCGCGTGACATATATTGTTGTCACATACTAAATTATAGATGGATGTGAAAAGTAAGTAGTGGACCTTTTAAGTATTTCGTATATTATTTATCTTTATAAATATAACTTCCTTGTTGAAAGTTAACTCATTAAATATTATATATTTTGATTTTTTTTTCTTCATTGATAAATGATGAAAAATCTATATGATGTAGCTTTAAAAACAAGTTTTTAGTCAAAAATTAAAATAATAGAAAAAGCTTCTCATAACACCATATCCAATTAAACATTATCCATAGCAACAACAACAAAATAACATATAAAAATAAGAAAAATCTTTATAAAAGTTATTAAAAACTATCTTTAATGGCTAGATTAATACTTTAAAGAATAGAAAAATGTTATTAAAATTTAATAATTATAATAACTTTTAATAATAACAAAATGGTGTTTCAACTAAATTTACAAGCATATAATTTATTTGACTTCTATTATAATATGTTTCAACAAATATTATTTGGCTATAATTATAGGTTAGAAACATGCAAATAAATTACAATTTTATCATCGAAATTCAATAATAACTATAGCGTAAATTTATTCAAGTTATTTCAACATAGAAAAAATTTACAATTAAATAAAGATACTAATATCAAAACTAACACTAAAAATAGTTTTGCTCAAAAACCAATCCCTGAAGGCATTTCATACTACCAGCTAGTATTTTAGTTATAAATAATTATTAGTTATATTAAAACTATTTTATCAACATAGTAATAAAAAGAAATGTATCTCTCTGTTGGTAAAAGATCGTTTCTAAATATTACTACTATTGACAAAAATTCAAAGGGTAATGCATAATATTTTTTTTAAGCACTTTCATAAAATATTTTTGTTTCATCTTCAGATTTACTTGGCCTTTTAAACAGTTAGATAGACTTTTAAAGAATATTTCAAATTGTCAATAAAAATAGATAGAAATTAAAGTTTTAAGAAAAATATTGCGACACCATGTGATATTGTTACACATATTAGTACTATTTTTTATATCCATTTATCAATATAACATTATAAATGTAACAATAATAAAATTTTAACAAATATAAAACATATTTAAATAGACTTATTTGCAATTAATAATCTAACAGTAAAATATTGATAAGCATTTTTTTGTAAAAAAAACTTTATAAAGCAAAAAAATAAATAGACATTTTTTGGTAAGATACAAACAAATTTTCTCTGAAGTTATCAATTTGAAATATTCCAAGATAAATATTTTTTTCTAAAATTTATTAGAAGGCAAACATTTAAAACATCCTGTAGAAAAAAGAAAAAAATTTGTCATTATTTTTATACCATGACATAAGTTTTACTGAGAATGTACTTAAAATATTGATGTAGTGGAAATATTGAGATATAGGAAACCTCAAAAAAGAATAATATTTTTAATGATTTGAAAACCAATTAATGAAAGTACATAATGTTTTTTTTATTATTGATGAACAGCAGTATAATGACTAGACTGTAGAAAATTAAAAGATAAATGAAAATTAATATAAATATTTTTATTGTATTAATGTTTCTCTGTACAAAAAAATGAAACTAAGCAATATGGCTTTTATATTTGCACAAAAGATTGTAAAAATATTTTTTTATTTTTAAAATATTGCTTTCAAAACAAGAATTTTATAAAATAGAGTTTTTTTTAATATCACTTTAAGTATTATTACAAAATGCTTAGTGTGTAAATAAATAATAGTCAAAACATCCACAATTCAATTGATACCACAAAAATAACTTGTAAATTAAAGTAATATTTGATCGTTATTTATTTTGAAAATTGATTTATCTTAAATTATTTATGATAAGATTTTTTATTGTTTTTGAACAATATTGTGTTTGAGAATTTTGTTTTCCATTTGTAATTAAATTAATCATAAAATTTAAATATGGTTCCGCTATTTAACATCATTTTCGTTAAATTTGATTAAAAAATTATTTAACATACAAAAATCTCACTTTCAATTTACATAAATTAAATAAATTCTTTATGACTGATTAAAATTACATAACTTAAAAAAAGATTTCTTAAATTACATAATAATTTAATCGTACAACAATAAAACATTTCCAACATTTATAGACTTAAAAGAATAGTATAAATGCTATTCCAAAAAATTGACATGTCTTAAAAAGATTTTCTGAAGTTTTAGTTTTATGTGCATTTTTAAAATTGCGCGTAGGGCGTAGTAGTGGTAAAATTATAGATATTTTTTACTAAAATGGCTTCATTAGATGATATTGATGAAATTATTTCCTTGTGTAACAAAGGTGAACAAATAAAGAACTATAGAACCTTAATTGAGAAGTCTTTCACAATTCTTTTATCATCTCCGGTAACACCGACAGTTTTTACAAAGGAAAATTTAAATCATTTTATTCTTTTAATTACTTTACTAAGGCCTTCATATTTATCAAATGGTAAGATAATTTTTTTTTCTTCTAAATTATTTTTTTTAGCTTCCAATATTGAGGAAATATTAAATTTATACCACACAAATTTAACAAAAGAGTGGAATGATTCTTATTTAAATGCTGTAATAACACTTTGTCTAGGTATTGCCATGAAAGGACTACGAATTGCAAAAAAGAAGTTACCAGGTATGTTTTTTTTATTTTATTTAATCTTACCATTTCTCTTAGAATCCTTGGAACATATAAATGAAGATGATGTAGTTATGGAATCTCTTAATAATAGATCTATTCATTATATAAAATTTGTAATTATGGAGTCACAGGATTTTTATTCTGTTTCAAATGGACCAAAAGCAATTGATAAACTTTTTAAGGACTTTGTAACATATTTTCCTAAAATCGTCAACTATATTTTTGAGTTATGCGAAAATGAATTGTTTTCACTAGAAAAAGAAACAGCTATTGATTTTGAACAACCTGAATTAAATTTTGCCACACTACTTTCTGCTTTGTCAAAACTATATGAAAATAATTGGGAAGGAAAAGACAAGTGTATTGAAGAGTATTTTTCGAATCGAAAATCAAAAATTTTCCAATTTGTAATTTCTGGGCAGTCAATTACATCGCCACATTTATTTATTGTGTATTTAGATTTTTTAAAGTTCATAACGATAACAGAAAACATTGCAATGATTGTGTACGAAATGTTTATGAATCCTGTCGTTGAAGAGACATTTTGTGATTGGAATGTGTATTTCAATTCTATTATTTTCTATAAAAATCTATATGTAAAAAATAAAACGATGGTTGCATTGAATCCTTCCTTTCAAGGAAGACAAGGATATCAAGTAATTGGACAGACATTACCACCAGTTGGAATAAAACCACATGAATTAGAGGGACTAACGGCTTGGTCAAGATTTTCTGAAGCAATAGCATTAAAATGTGAACCTTTCCGAAAAGTTGTCCTTGAATCAGAACAGTGGAGGGCAGTTGATAATATGTGTGGTTTTCTAATGGAGGATATTCCCATTCAATTAAAAGGATGCTTATATAGATTTTTAGCATCTTTGGTTAATGATGAAAGCAGTGTTATATTAATTTGGAATTATTTATTGAAAGGGAAATCTCTAACACCTGAAAGTAATAGTTTGTTTTTTGAAGAAGATCTTGATAAGAAAGAGATACCAATGATGATTTATGATGCCTCTCTAGGTTTTGTACTACTTTTAAAAAAATTATTTTCTTATACACATAGACCCAGTAGTACATATTTAGGAATTTATCTTTCTTTTATAACCAAACGAATTATTGGTGAAGCAGGTGAAAGAACGTATGAAAAAATTGAACAAATGTGGGGATTGCTAACAACTTCAATAAATTGTTTGTATGAATTACTGAGAGAATATTTCGTTGATACAGATGAAGTAGTTAATCAATCAGTTGAAGTTGCTTTACTTATGCAGTTACTTAACGAATCTGCTCTTTCAAGATCATTGAGCAAAATTATTGTCAATTCTGCAGAAGCTTTCTCTTCTGGAAATCCAAAATGCATGTATAGAGTTGAGTTATCTCTTGCTTCAATAAGGCTTCTTCAAACAGCTTTTGCCTTGCATTCTTCCTTAAAAACATTGCTTAGGCAAGTTGAGTCTTCTGCTATTATTTCATCTTTAGATTCAATACTACTGTGTAATTTGTATTGTTTGCCAAATGTTTCATATTTATCAGTTCTCTTAACATTTGTTAATAATAATGATCAATATGTTAAGCATACATTTTATGTCATGAAAATTTTAAGAGATTTAATTTCTGTTAGACCATCACCACAACAAAGACTCGTTCACGTTTTGATGTCACAAAAAAGTTTCTTACAAGAACAATTCTATGGATTGTCAACTATTAGCAACAAAGACTTGGACCTTGGTTTTAATCAGCTTCCACTAGAAGATCTTTCAAATGTTTCAACGGCAAGAATAAGGGGAGAAATTGTTCGTTTAATAATAGAAATATTTATTGACTCTGTTAATTCCTCGTGTAAAGGGACAAATATTGCATTTTTATTACTCAATTTTGATATGAGTTCAATGATTGCAATGTCATCGTTAAAAGAAATGGCTTCTGCTGATTTAATGGCTTCAACTATTTCGCCATTACATGGTTTTGTCGATATTATAAATACTTTGATTGAAGAGGAGAATCCATTTTTAACATCAACTGCCCCTTTGTATGAGCCTATATTGAGACTTTTTTTAGCATTATCATCAATGGATTGCAATGTTTCAACTACATTCCTTAGATTTTTACGAGGTCATCATGATTTAATATATAGATTAACAGCATGTGCAGGTTTTCGTGGATCCAATGAACAGTTTGAACCATCTATGCTTTGTATTCACAACTTAATACGATCTAATATTCTTAATCTCATTGCAATTGAAATGAAAGAGTTGTTTAGACAAGGGACTATATCTGTTCCTGAGAAATACTATGAAGCATTATTTTGTGGAACAACAACGGAAGAAAATGATATTTCAGGACATTCTAACTTTTTAATTAATTTATTTGTTAATATGCCTTCATTTGAATGTCAAAATTTCGAAGAACCAAATGTTCCAGATTTTTTGCAAGGGAAAATTGATAAGATATTTGCACAATCAATTCGTGAAGCATCATTAGGAGTTAAACAAATAGATTTAGATTTTTTGAAACATCAATTGGAGATGGCTTACAATTTAAATAACTATGAGAAAAATACAACATGCAACGTTAGTTTGTTTGAATATCAAGCATTTTTAGAATATGCTACAATTAAAAATCAAGCTCTGATGATTGAATACTCCTTTAGTACATTAAAAGAAAGTATAATTTCAGTTATAGATATTGTTACAGAAAATAGTCCTAACTCATTTATGTCCAATGAAGCTCAGGAAGGCTTGATCTCTGACTGGATTTTTTGTATCATAGAATATGTTCTTAGTAATTCAGAAAATGAATCTAATTGTAACATTTTTGCATCGACAATTATGAAACTTTGTAATGCATTATGCAAAATATCTAATTTATCACTATCAGAAGATGATGGATCAAACTCTAAGACGACACTTATCATTGACTATTTACTTAAATGTATTAGTCAAAGTGAATTTCAAAAGTATGTTGTTTTTAAGAAATATATGTATTTTACAATTGTTTTGTTATTAACAATGATAAGAAAAAAAACCTACGAAAATGCTGAAAAAAACGCTAATGATTCTATAGTGGAATTTTTTGAATCTAAGAAAACGACCGATACAGTTCTCGGAGCAATAATTTTGGATAGAGTATTTGAACTAGTTTCTTCCATTGTAAAGGATATTAATGAGGCATCAGATCTCTTAGAGTTACCCGCTTTGTCTACATTAAACTGTTTGATTGCTGCAAGTTATCAATCTGCTAATACTCTTGTTCAGGAATTTATTTCTAGTGGATGCCTTAGAAGTATTTTAGATTCTTTAACGTCAAAGGAAGACGATGAAAAAGACTGGTCTTTGAAAACTAACAGTACTTTATTCTCTGCAAGAATTAGTATTTTAATACGAATAGGATCACTAGAATGCGGATGGTCAGTTTTAAGTTGTTTTAATATATTTGAAAAGTTAGCATCTATGAAAATCTGGTCAAAAGTGCCAGAAGCTTTTTACACTGACACAAAAATGGCTTTGAAACAAGGGAATTATGTTTACGAATATTTGCAGCTCCTCAACATATGTCTTCGGTTTATTTTTATAATGCTTTCAAATCCAAAGTGGCGTCAAATTTCATTAAATGTAATGAATTTTATTGTTTCACTGAGGCCCATATTTGATCAGTTAATTTACAGCCAAGTTCCACATCCAACTTTATATGTCATGAGATCTATAACATCCTTTATTTTCGTAGCAGACAAAAGTGTCGATGTTCCTGAGGATTTAGTAAACTTTTTGGATATTGATGATAATGATGAAGAGTTTCCTCCCTTAATTATACAAGAAACCAAAAAATCTTCAGTTCTTTATTAATTTTAAATTTATAATTTTTCAACTAATGCTGGTTTTTAATTTTTTTTTAAATAAATTTATTCATTTTAGTTAAAAAATGTTTTGTTATTTATTAAATATAATATTTAATTAAAAAAATAGGTTCTGTTTTATGTTATTTGCAGAATTTGTTTTAATATTCCTTTGCATGTTTCTTCTATTAAATTATGAAGATAATTTTCAAGGAAAGAATGAAATGGATAATTTTGTTTGCTTAATTGCTAAATGTTATTTTTTATATTAATATAACGCTCGTTAAAATGTTTACATTAAGAAAATAAGAAAAAATTATATATTCCCCTATTTTTATCGTTATTGATAAGACAATATATAAAATCTTAACGTTAAAAACATAAATACAACAAAAATCAAAATATTATTCTAATTTTATTGAACATAACATTGATAATATATTCAACACACTACGTGATTAATAATATATGCAATCATTAAAAACAAATTCAAATAGGCACATGTAATTAACATGTATTTCAATAAATAAAATTCGCATAGATCTTTTACAATCATATGAATTTGACAGAAAAAAACACACACATGAAAAACCTTTGACAGCTATAAATTTTTCTCTTTTATCAAATTAAATTTCTAGATTCATAAGTTTATATAAAACAATAAATTATCTTGATTACATTTTTACAGTATGCTTCTACAAAGTCAAATTAGTATCAATGATAATATTTGTACACAAATGTTGTTTTTCTTAGAAAATGATCAAAAGTCAATATCATATAGTGTTTATCATTCACCTACATTTCTCAATTATAAATTCATCAGAACTGTTATATTTACTCTACTTACTATTAAAAACATTCGGGACATATATAGATAATCAAAGAAAATGCCATATATTAATATACTATCAGTCTAACGATCAGCAAAAGATATAATAATCGTATTGCATCTTATAAAAAGAGTTAAATTAGTTAAAATTATAGCATACGATGACATACATAAAAATCAAAATCTTGGGTGAGAGAAATGTGAGTCCTATGACGACTGTTTACTCCCTACCTCAAATACTTGGATTAATATTTATCTATGTAGTGGAAATTAGACTACAGTAAAATTTTTATATGCTTATAAAGTCTGTAATTCATTTTCTCTTTATAAAATTTATTTTTTGATAATAACAAAATTAAACGGTTCATGTCACATGACGTAGTTGTTTAATATTATTATATTGTTTTTTCTATATTTTGTTTGTTTCAGATGGTTTACCTTCGTCTATCCAAATTAGCCGGATCAGTTTCAACACTTCGCACTTTACATCAATCGGCGATTCGTTTTTGTTCAGTTCCAATATCTAAATTTGAAAAAGATGTCTTTCTTCCTTATGAAAAATTGAATAAAAATGTCAAAATTGTTAAGGAGAGGTAAGTTACCTGTGCTTATCGATTTTTTTTAATGAATTTGCTTCTATTGTAGACTTGGACGTCCTTTAACACTATCTGAAAAAATTCTTTACGGACATTTAGATGATCCCAAGAATCAAGATATCGAACGTGGTGTATCCTACTTACGTCTTAGACCTGATCGTGTTGCTATGCAAGATGCTACAGCCCAGATGGCTATGCTTCAATTTATTTCCTCTGGTTTACCAAAAGTTGCTGTCCCTTCCACAATTCATTGTGACCATTTGATTGAGGCTCAGATTGGTGGAGATAAAGATCTTGCTAGAGCTAAGGACATTAATAAGGAGGTATATAATTTCCTTTCATCAGCAGGTAACAAATATGGCGTTGGTTTCTGGAAACCAGGATCTGGTATTATTCATCAAATTATCCTTGAAAATTATGCCTTCCCAGGTCTTTTACTTATTGGTACTGATTCCCATACACCAAATGGTGGTGGACTAGGTGGACTTTGTATTGGTGTCGGTGGTGCTGATGCAGTTGATGTTATGGCTAATATTCCATGGGAATTAAAATGTCCAAAAGTTATTGGAGTCAAATTGACTGGAAAGTTAAGTGGATGGACATCAGCCAAGGATGTTATACTTAAGGTTGCAGATATTCTCACCGTCAAGGGTGGCACTGGAGCAATTGTCGAATATTTCGGCGAAGGTGTTGACTCAATTTCTGCCACTGGTATGGCTACCATTTGTAACATGGGAGCTGAAATTGGAGCAACCACATCTGTTTTTCCATTTAATGAATCAATGGTTAAATATCTTGAAGCTACAAACCGCGCTGATATCGCAAAAGTAGCTTTGAAATATAAAGATCTTCTTTCTGCCGACAAAGGAGCAAAGTATGACCAAATTATTGAAATTAATCTTGATACTCTTGTTCCACATATAAACGGACCTTTTACTCCAGATTTGGCTACACCAATTGATAAACTTGGTCAAAGAGCTAAGGAAAATCAATGGCCACTTGATGTTAAAGTCGGACTTATTGGATCATGTACCAATTCATCATACGAAGATATGTGTCGTGCTGCATCAATTGCTAAACAAGCTTTGGACAGAGGAGTAAAGGCTAAATCAAAATTTACCATTACACCTGGTTCAGAACAAATTCGTGCCACTATTGAAAGAGATGGATTATCTAAGGTTTTCGAGCAATTTGGAGGAGTTGTCTTGGCTAATGCCTGTGGGCCATGTATTGGTCAATGGGATCGTAAAGATGTCAAAAAAGGAGAAAAAAATACAATTGTAACTTCATACAATAGAAACTTTACCGGAAGAAATGATGCCAATCCAGCTACACATGCATTTGTTGCTTCACCAGAATTAGTTACAGCTTTAGCAATTGCTGGAACATTGAACTTTGATCCACGAAAAGATACACTAAAAGGTGCTGATGGAAAAGAATTTAAGCTTCAACCACCAACAGGAGATTCTCTTCCAACCAAAGGATATGACCCCGGTGAGAATACTTACCAAAGCCCATCTGGAGCAGGAGATGTAGATGTATCACCTGAATCTCAACGTCTTCAACTACTTGCACCATTTTCTAAATTTGAAGGCAAAGACTTGGAAGATCTTACAATTTTAATAAAAGTCAAAGGAAAATGTACTACCGATCACATTTCAGCTGCCGGACCATGGCTCAAATTTAGAGGACACTTGGATAACATTTCAAACAACCTTTTCTTGACTGCTGTTAATGCTGAAAATGGAGAAATGAACAAAGTTAAAAATCAAGTAACTGGAGAATATGGTTCTGTTCCTGAAACAGCACGTTATTATAAGTCTAAGGGAATTAATTGGATTGCAATTGGTGATGAAAATTATGGTGAAGGTTCATCTAGAGAACATGCTGCCTTAGAACCACGTCATCTTGGAGGGCGTGCTATCATTGTCCGCTCATTTGCTCGCATCCATGAAACAAATCTCAAGAAACAAGGAGTTCTTCCTCTTACATTTGCTAATAGTGCCGACTACGATAAAATCAGACCAGATGACAAGGTATCTCTCTTAGGATTGGTTTCAATTGCTCCTGGTTCACAAGTTACAGCCGTTTTAAAACACTCTGATGGAACACAAGAGAGCATTAAACTCAACCATACTATGAATGATCTTCAAATAGAATGGTTTAAAGCAGGTTCTGCTCTTAACAGAATGAAAGAGTTGATGGCTTAAATACTAAACGATATATTTAGTTGTGTAACATTTTTTAGAGTAAATTAGTATATTTGATTAAAGTACCTTTTTTTTTAAATACCGTTTGTTTTTTTTTTGTTGTCTCTTTTTTTATATTTGTCTTGAAACGCCACTTGTCATTTTTGTGATTGGGGAAATATTTTTTAGAACAGATTTTTAAAATGAATGCTGAAAAGTACTCTGTAAGTGATTCTGTTTTGGGTACTAAAGAATTGTAAGTGATTAATTTCTACGGTGTATTATCTAAATTTTAGTTGGGATTCTCGATATGAGTTAGAAATTAAGAATTTCGAAGAAAATGGTGATGAAGGAGAAATTTGGTTTGGCAAAAATGCAGAAAATAGGATTTTACTTTATATTAATCAACTAGAACTAGACAAAGATATTCAATTTATTGATATCGGATGTGGAAATGGAAGTCTACTTCGAAGGTTACAAGATAGAGGTTATAAAAATTTAACCGGCGTAGATTATAGTTCATCAGCTATTGAATTATCAAAAAGATTATCAGACAACGGTAATGACAGTAACAATGAAATTGTTTTTAAAGTTGATGATATGTTAAGTGATAACCACGATTCAGAGCTAGTTCATAAATTCAATGTTATTCTCGATAAAGGAACATGGGATGCGATATGTCTTTCTGGAGACAGAGAAGAAAGATTAAAATGTTACAAAAAGAGTATTGATACTTTTTTTACAAATGACCCCAGTAAAGTTCAATTATTTATCATTGTTTCCTGTAACTTTACAAAAGAAGAGCTAATTGAATTATTTGTTGACGATAATTTACAATTTGAATCTGATCTTCCTCCTTCAAAAACTTTTTCTTTTGGTGGAAAATCTGGACAAACATCTACTGGTGTTGTGTTTAAAAAGAAGACAAGATAAAAGAATATTTATATAGCAAATATGAATTTTAAGTAAAAATAAATGTTTAAAATAACTTTATCATTGTTTCAATGTGATCTGAACCATCATATCCAATTGGTATATTGTGTTTTTTAAAGTAAACTTTTCGATATATTTTATATCCTTGTTTACTTAAAAGATGTTGATTTGCTACACTTGTTGCTTCTGCTATGATCCCCTGTATTTCAGGGAACTAAAATACAAATAAAATATGGTTAAATAAATGAAGAGTACCTTATTTTTTAAGATTTTATTTCCTTCAGTCTCTAATTTACTTGCAATTCCTTGTCTTTGCCATTTTCTTGCAACACATACAATTTCACTCCTTACCAAAGTATTTATTGTCGGAGGTAGTAAATTCCATATTCCAATTTTTGCTTCATCTAATATATTTGTGATAATAATATCAGGAGATAAATTGACATTTTCTTCATTATTATCTCTCTCATTCATTTCGGTAATACTTATATTATTATCATCTTCTCTCTTTGTTAAATTTACCAGTCTTATTCCTACTAATTCTTTTTCTTTATTATATGCTCCAAAGGAATTGTTCATAACAAAGTTATCGTTAATTAAATATTGGAAAATTTTATTTATTTGGTCTTTTGTTATTCCAGTGCCACGATTTAATGGTTCAGTTATTAAAAATTCTTCCAGTAAAATGTTTAATACGGAGTCTTTATCTTTAGGTGTAATAAAGCGAATTGTGAAATTATTATTGAATTTCACTTCAATATTTTTATCACTTTCTGACATTTTCTAAAATTAAATAACAACAATTAAAATATTATCAAATCTTGCTAAAAATTAAAAAACAATAACATAGGAATTTTTCTTATAATTAAAATTCTTCTAATAAAAAACTTTAC
Source organism: Strongyloides papillosus (assembly GCA_005656395.1). Lineage (NCBI taxonomy): Eukaryota > Metazoa > Nematoda > Chromadorea > Rhabditida > Strongyloididae > Strongyloides > Strongyloides papillosus. Next base: position 375,870 of record SRSI01000052.1, read on the forward strand.
TTTAGAATATATATTATAATAAATCATTTACATTATATATTTATGAGTTATTCTCTATTTTCTAATATTATAAATATGTTATATAGATTTAACATTAAAATGAACAAACATCATTAGAAGAAAAATAAAATCATTATAAATAGTAGCTTATCTTTTATAAAAATAAGTGCATTTTAATAAAGAATCATTTATCAACTTATCAAATTTGAAAAAATTTTAAACACTTTCTTCTAATAGTTTTATAAATATATATTAAATTTTTTATTATTTTTGTCATATAAAATAATGATACAAATTAAATAACTTTATTTACATTATATAGCGTAATTATTTTATTCATATAAAAGTGGTTATTGCCTAAATAAGTTTCTTGTCTATTAAAAAAAATTTATTTGACATATCACTATATTCATGTATAAAAAAATACTATATAGCATTTCAATTTATGTTGATTTAATATTTCAAAAATAGTGTAAATGACACATATAATTTATATGGTTTAATTGTAAATTTTTAGTTAAATATGACATTTAGCTTTAAGAAAATAATATTAACAACCTAAATAAAAATTTTTCTACTTAAAATATTTAGTTAAGAATATAAACTATTTAGTTTTTATTATAAAGTTTAGAGATAGGAAAGACATTCAAGTAAAAAATAACAAAATTTCCTACATACAAGTAGGAAGAAGAAAATGTAATTAAAATATATAAATTTTTATTTTAAAATAAACAAAAAGCATAACGGTAACATTGTTTTAAAAGTTTAATATTCCTTACAACGCATGAAAAACAGTTTCTTTTTTTGTATTGAAATGTTTTTTTAACAAATTTCTGTCAAAATCAAATAATACTAGTTTAATTTTAACTAAAAAGTTATAAAAAACCGGTTTCTATACCATTTTAATTCTTCAATTGATTCCAAAATATCTGAACAAGAACGATGTTTACAAACTTTTTTTTCATAAGTTTCTCCATACCAACGATTCACTAATTCCTTTATTGAACTAACATCAATTATTCTGTAATGTAAAAAGTTACTCAAATTCGGCATATATTTTATGATAAACATTCGATCCATGTAAACACTATTTCCGGCAACGGGATTTTTTTTGAAAACGCAATATTTCTTTAAATAATCCATTACCATACTTTCAACTTCACAAATATTTAGTTCTGCTTTATTCAAATCATCCAAAAGTCCATTTTCTGAAAATACATTCTTACACCATTCACTCATATTATCCAGTGTTTCTTTTTCATGTTTGATGGCATGAGATATACCTTTGTCTAGAATATTTAAATTTGAATCAGTAACAAAAACAGAAATCTCTACTATTGTATCTTTCTCTAAATCAAGACCTGTAAGTTCGAGATCAATCCATACGATATTATCCTCTTTTTGACACGACATTGATAACAATTTAAAATAGCTGTGTAAAATTAAAAATCTTCCAACAACACTTATTCCAAATTATTCCATTTAAGACCTGGAACATATTCGGAAATAAACACAAGATATTTTATCAAAATCTTTATATTTAAAAAAAACTGTTGTGAATTAACTTTGGTGAATTAAATTAGTTTTGTAGATTAATTGATTTAGTTGCTAGAAAGTTATTTTTGCAGTATAAATTGAATATATATTCATAGTTGCATTTTAATAAACAAAATTTTTTCTATTGAAAATCTTATTTATTATATTAAATAGTGTAAACTCATCTTAGCAGTTATTTATTTATAATTTCTTAGCATAATATTACAATAACAAAAATCCTTTTATGTACCACATCTCTGTAAGATGAAAATTATAAAAATGTGTGAACATTAATATATCTTCCTGCTAATGCAATATCGCAAAATTTACACGAATATTATCATCAAAACAAACATAACATTTGTTTTTCTACTTAATGCTGCTGTATTATGTCTTCCTTTGGCCATAAAAACACTCTTAACCAAAAATAAAATGTTATAGTTATGTTATTTTATTTGTTTTAAAAATATAACTTCTGGCTAGTAATTGCTGACAAAATTTCTAATTATTGGCTGTTTATAAATAAGAGTAGTTTTTTTTATTTGCTTATTTAGTTATGGTAATGTTTAAATTTATCAAAAATAATAAATGCACTTCGTATAAACTATTTTTAAAAAATATTTATCATATTAATTTATGCATGACTCATCAAATAACATGGTAATAAATAATTATTTTTAAATATTCTATTTATTCTTTCTTAGGTACCTTTTATTTGTTTGTAATGAATAACGAGAAAAAAAATGAATTAAAACTTATTGTTAGATGTTTTTGATTTTTTTTTAACGAAAACATTATAATAATTAGATAATTTTATCTGGTTATATTTATACAAATAAATTTATTGTTATGATTCAGTTGGATATTTTTTTAAATTTCAACAGGTGGTTTTAGCAATGGAAGAAATAAAAGATTTTAAAACAGAAAAACTATTAATATTTTATTTTATGCAACTAACGTATAGTATATTTGTTAGCTGTTTAAATGAATAAAATATGTATGCATTTTTACTTTGCTTATTTTTTCGTATATTTGATGTATAAATTTATTTTCAAACAAATCAAATTTGTCCTCTCAACTTTTTTAATTTATGATCTATTTATAATTTAATATATATTTTTGTAAGCAGTTTCTATAGCTGAAAATTAAATATAATCTAAATGTTTTTATTTTATTTGACAAAAATTACATTCCACCACTAAAAGTAACAATATATTTTAAATGAATTAAAAAATGAGATTAATTTTTTTTTTCTAAGAAAACTAAAAATTTTTATGGTATTTCAAAAAATGACTTTGGAATGATGACAAGTAATATTATATATCGGTCGAATTATTTATGAAAATATTATATAAAACAAAAAAATATAATATTTAAGTTTCTAAAAATATAAATAAGTTTACGTTAAAATTTTTTTTACTATATATGGAAACGTAACAATATTGATATGAATTTTTATAATTATTATTTTAACTTAATATTACAAACTGGCATACATATATTTATGACAATTATGTATACTTTATTTAAAAAAATTTTACCAAGCTATTATAAAATATCTCTTGTTTTTTTTATTAAAAGTTTAATTTCACATGCTATATTTTAGTAATATAGTATATTTTTATTAAAATTTTGAAGCATTAAAAAAATACGGAAAATGTTAAATACTTTAAATGTATCATATTATATTAACAAAACAGTAGTGCACTTATGTTTAAAATGGATTAAAATATTTATATGGTAGATGAGATAGTCAGTGTTGTGCATATATTTATTATTCTAAAAAGAAATATATTTTATATATTGAGACCTCAAATGGGTAAAGAAGTTTTGGTCTTTATCTACAATTATGTTTAATCTCTTTTTTACTATTTTTGTTATCATATGAGCAGTAAAAATTTTTATAGTTTTTTATCATTCAATTTTATGAATTAGTTTCTAAATTATACTTCCATATTACTATTGCATTATTTTTTAAATAACTCAAACTTATTATTTTTATTTTTTTATATTATTTTGTAGTATTGAAAACAGGCAAACAAAGTATAGTTTTAAAATTACAATTTTTCAAAATAAAGAATAGTTTATCTTTTATAAAATATTATTTTTGTCTATTTATAACATATTTTTATAAAAACTTTTATTCTTTGGTGCTTGTTATAAATAATTATAACATTATAAGTTATTGTCATTATCAAATTCCATATTTTAGTGTAAAAGTTATTTTTAATGAAATAAATAACTAACAAAGTAAATTGAATTAAAAATGTTTTTTATTTTCTAGATAAAGTTTTTGTCAATTATTTCAGTAAATTGATTTATATGCACCTTTATAAGTAAATGTTGAAAAAATTGACTTATTAAAAACGATTTTCACTCAAAAATAATTTTTAACCATATTTAATTTAATACTCTTATAACTCTGTAAATGTATCTTCCTTCTTTTATGACCATTTTGGATATAGTGAGTAGAAAATTTGTGTTAGCTTTTTATATTTTCTTTCATTTGTATACAATATATATCATCAATAATTTGTGGATATTGAAAAATTAGATAAATTTATACAATTTTTTTGTTCATAAAACTTAACATACATTTACTCTGTAAATACTAATTATTTTGTATAACTTATTTGGCTTCGGATTGTGCTATTAAAGCCTTTCGCCGTTACTATTTGCTTACCTTTTTTTTGATTATCACGAGTATTATTTTGCGGAATTTTTATATCTGAATAATTTTAATATAACTATGTATGTGCATAGTCTAAAAAAAGTAAATTAACGTATTTTTTAATTAAAAGAAATTGATTTTAAATTAGTTTTATTTTATATTTTATTTTCTCTAGTTTATTTATTCAAATATTTCTATATAATTCTTAGGGAATTTTTGACATAAAACATTATAAATTGTTTTTTTTTTCTTATACACATTGTGATATTCTTATAAATTAGCAGATAAAGTAAATCCTAGTGTAAATATTAAAAGTGCATTAATTGACACACTTTAAAAAAATTAGTAGAATATTTTAACATTTCTTGTTTTTTTTTTATAAGAAAGTGGAAATAAAGAGGCATAAAATATCATATTTTATTGAATATTATTATTTTTAATAACATAAAATTACATTTTGTTATAGCTATATAAAAGTACGTTAATTATATACTCTACATTAATAGTTTCAAAACAATGTTTGTAAAATAAAAAAAAAGTTGTTATTCGCCATAATTATTAATTCATTATTCATGTGTGTAAAAGATTGTAACCATTCTTCAGACCCACTATGAAATTTATTAATTCATGTATTTAAAAATACATTTTAAAATTAAAGATTTTTATTTAGAATTAGTTGGATTTTAGTGTTTTATAGAATTTTTATTTGAATTCAAAGTCAATTTTTATATTAAAATAGATAGTAATTGATAAAGAAGTCAGGGAATCGATAATAAATGCGCGACAATTTCTAGTCATTTATATTTAAATGTATACCGTCACGATTGTTGATGTTTTGATGGAATTTTTTGATACAACCTATTAATAATGACATTTTTATATTTTCTTTTGTTAAAAAAATTCTTAGCAATTTAGTAGAATCAATTTTTATTTACATTTAAGTGACATTTATTTTCTATTATTTATATATATATATTTTTTCTGTTATTTTTTTGCTATTTTTTTTAACTTATATGGAATGTAAGATATATTTAACATGTTATTATATATAAAAATTATATATTGCTTTTTTTATACAAATTTAAAATATTTCAAATTTATTTATCAATAATTACAATACTTCTAATTATATTTAAATTAAAGTTATTATATTTCAAAAAGCACTTTTTAATAGAATTAATTTTTTCTTTAAAGTCTTTTAGTTTAAGTTTCAATGTTCATAATAAAATATATCTGCTTAAAATGTCGGTAAATTTATGCATTTTTCTTAAATAATCATTTTTAAGCAGTTAAAACTTTGGAAAATAAAAGCGTTGACTAAAAAATATTTATAAAATTATAATACACTTTTTTTTTCTTTTTTTGTTTTGTGTTTTATATGCTTACGTGGATATTTAGTATTTAAAATTTTTTTTTCCGTTTATTTAACAGCTTTTTTTAGCGGATGAAAGATAAATTCTAAGCATATATATAAAGTTTATATTAAAATTTTGTCAAAATTGGTTAGTTCTAGTATTCCATAATTTTTATTGTTTGATTTGTTATGGACAAATATAAGAAAAAATTTGCTAGTGCTTTTGATGGACTACGCAATCATCACACTAAAGTTGATATTGAAATTACTGAAAAAATAACTTCAAATAATATTGGATTAACAAAGGTATTAGTTTAAAATAATATTTAATAAATTAATTAAATTTTTTAAAGATTATTCGTCATGGTTTCCCTGATAAAGCACGTTGTTTAGCATATGATCCCGTTCAAAAATTGATAGCTATTGGATCAGGAAACGGGTCACTTCGATTGCTTGGAGATGCAGGAGTAGATTATCATCTTTGTCACCCATCAGGAACTGAGGTAACACATATCAAATTTTTAATCAATGAGGGAGGGTTAATAACAGTTACAAAGGATGATATGATTCATCTTTGGAATTATCGTCAAAAACAGGCAGATATTGTACATAGTTTACAAATGAGACAAGAAAAAATTACGTGTATAGAATTGCCAGTTTCCTCTAAATGGTTATATATAGGAACAGAACGTGGAAATGTATATGTTCTTTGTGTTGCTAATTTTAAATTATCCTCTTATGTAATAAACTGGAATAAAGCTATAGATTTAAGTTGTAGAACACATCCTGGACCTGTTAAACATTTATCAATATCTCCATTGGATCCTACCAAATTACTTATAGGTTTTGATAATGGATATGTTGTTTTGTGGAATTTACTTAATAAGGAGGTTGAAAGATATAAAAATAATGGACAAATAAAAAATATTAGTTGGCATCATGACGGAAAACAATTTATGTGTGGTTGTAATGATGGTAGTTTAGTTATTTGGAATGTAAAAAAAAGCAGTGAACCATGTCAAGTTATTTATCCTAGAGAACAAAAATGTCGTCCTATAACACATTTATTTTGGTTTCAAGGATCATCTAATGATATGGTAATCTTTGCTGGCGGTATGGGTTTAGATGATGGTGCTACACCAGCAATTACAGTAATGAAACCAAAAGGATCACTTGCAGTATTAGAATTAGATCATGCAATTGTTGATATATGTCCAATATTAAATAGTCCTTACACAAATTTTCCACAATTGCCACATGCTTTAGCTATTCTTATGAAAGAAGAACTTGTTATACTTGATTTATCTATAAGTGGTTTTCCTATATTTGAAAATCCACATCCAACTGATATTAGTGAATCACCTGTTGTTTATATGAAATATTATAGTGATTGCCCTGTAGATATGATTGGAGCATTAACATTACTAGGTTGTAAACAAAGAACAGCTAATCCTAGAGTTAGTACAAAAACATGGCCAATTACAGGAGGAGAAGAAAGAGAAGTTGCAACCAGTAATCAAGAGTTATTATTAACAGGGTATGTTTATTATTTTGAAGTTTTTTTTAATTAATATTTTAAAGGCATGAAGACGGTTCTATTAAATTTTGGCAATCCAGTGGTGACCATCTTCAACTAATGTATAAATTAAAAACTGGTCGTCATTTTGAAAAAACAGAACCAACTATCCCAACCAGTCAATCTCCAGAATATATAAAAAATCCACATTCTATAACTTTTATTGCAATGTGCCTTGAATCTAGACTTTTGGCGGTAGCTGGTAATGCAGGACAAGTAACTTTATTTAGGTTAAATAAAAATGAATCAGCAAATGATATTGCCGTTATTAATATCTTAGGATCTTATTCTGTTGATTCACCATTTAATCAATCAACTTCAAATGTTGGTGATTGTGGAGGATTAAGAAATCAAAACAGTGTAATTAGTTCAAGAACCTCTAGCATGACATCGGAAGGTAGTCAAACATCAGAGCAACATTTATTAAAAGTTCGTGGTGGTGCTATAAGACGTGCTGCAGGTTTTCAACCAGAATTAGTTTGCCTAATAACATCTACAGCTCATTCTCTTATAAATAACAAAAAATTAATTGGGTCAATTTCATTAAATTCATCTTTTGGTCTTATGGCTATCGGAACTGTTAACGATTTGTGCTTAATTGATATTGTACAATGTACTTTAGTTGTTTGTTTATCTATATCTGAATTATACAGTTTTGAAAATACATCAAATACGCAATTATGTTTAAATGTTGATTCACCACAAGATGTAAGTTTTACTATGTAAAATTGTAAAAAACATAAAATTAATATATTATAAGACAATTTTTCTAACTAAATCCGTCCTTCCAGGAGCGTTATGCTTTAGTACTGACTAAATTTATGAAAGTAAGCCTTTCTTTCTTAATTTTTTCTTTTATATATTAATGCTTTTTCGTAGTATTCTCATTATCTTGGCATTTATTATTTAGAACTAATATATATACATATATTTATATCTATTTATATCGTGTTAACTCAGTGGTTTTTGGTAATATTTTCAGCCTTTGTCCATGTCTCAATATTGTAGTGAATTAACTAATAATTTTGGTAGTAATGATTTAACTAGTGGTGAAAATGTTTGTAATAAAAAGGATATTGTTAATGATAAAGGACAATATTTGTCAGAACAAACTCCAAGTATTGTTAATATACTTCGAAGAAGAACATCTGAAATGGCTCATTCTGCAAAAAAAAAGATTGAAAAAAAATTTTCACAACATCATTCAACAATAAATAATAAGTATAACAATGATAAAATACCTCCTAACAGACCCGATGTACTATCAACATCATTTAATAGTAATGTAAAAGATAATTCTTTAAGATCGGTACCATTTCTATCTGTTGATTTAGTTGATACGCCCTCTCCTTGTAGTTTACCTTCTCCTGTATCAGATCATACTTCATATAGTATGTCAAATGTATCATTTTCATTACAATCATCTCAAGAGAATCCTGATAATAGACCAAAATCGGAAAATAATATGAGAGGAAAACTTACTAGATCTCATAAACTACCATCTTTTGAGAATGCTGAATTAGTAAAGCAATTTTCTGATGAACATGAACATTTATCAGTATCTTCTTCCAATCTAAAAGCACAATCTCCTTTTGGAACTGCTTCAAATATTGTTCGTAGATTGACTGGTAAAAATTTCTTTGGTAAATCTAAACCCGTAATAACTAAAAATGAAAAAAGTGAAGATATAACGCCAAATAGTTCATATCATGACCTAACTGATAATCTATTGTACAATAACATACATTGTGGTTAGTTTTGTTTTTTGTTTGTCACTAACATTATAATATGCTTTGTCACTATATTTTTTAGTTGTGTTTCCTTTAATTACCTTTGCTGTTATTATTAAACTTTTTTTTTGCAAAAATTCTATCCTCAATTATCTTATAAATATTTTGTTAAACAAAATCTATCGTTTTGTTGAACTAAATCGGCCTATCCATTTTTTATCTTTTAGAGCCTTCAACAAGTTGATTCATCGCCAATTAATAAAGAAAAAAGTGGTGTAAAATTCATGAGACTAAATACAGACTTAAGACAAAAAAGTTATGACAAAAGACCAATTTTAGCAAGAGCTCAATCAATGGCAGCTGGAGCAGTTGCTTCATTAACCGGAAATAATCCTGATCTTAATTTCGGTAAGATTTTCTTACAAAGGAAAAACAAAAATGGAAAATTGGGCCTAGATTAATTTTTTTTTTTAAGTTTTTGCACTCTTTACTTTTGAAACAATGCTTTATCCCCATGACACACTAAAATTAATATACTCTTTAAATATTTATTACTTTAGGTGAAAATGGAAATAATAGAGATTCAAGTTATTCTAATCTTACAACACAAGATTCTCCAAGTATTTCTTCATCGTTAGAAAAGTTATCTTTATATGAAACAATAACTTTTGTTGAATTTATATCAACGGTTACAACAAAAAATTCAACCAAAGTTATACCAACTCTTTACATTGGTACTTCTTCAGGAGTATGTTTAGCATATAGCTTAAATATTCCAACAGAAAGGATTACATCGAGCGTTTCATTTTCCAATATTTTATGTGCTCAAAAGTTAAAAGGAGAAATGTTATACTGCTGTTTCATGGATGACACATTTAGATTGTTATCTGGACCATCTGAATCATATAAGGAGTCAAATTCGGATAGTCCAAAAACTACGCAAAATAAGATTATAACTAAAAATCCTCTATTGCCAACAATTTCAAATTCAAATGATAGTAATACTGTAATGGATGAAATTAATCAAATAACAGTCATTGTATCTGAGATTGAAGCTCGTGTTATTGCTCTACCGAACTGTCTAACTATATTTTCTTATAAATCTGATAGATCATTTGTTAAAGTAGAAGCTTCACATACTAATGGATACCCAATATTAATCATCCTCAATGAAGCTGGAGAAATTGTTGTTCTTTCATTACCTTCATTAAAGTTTTTGTACAAATCACAATTATTTTCAAAGAGTGTTGATCTTGATGATCCAATGGTAACAAAAATTGCATTTTCCGACTATGGGTTGGGTGCTTATATGGTAACACCGAGTGAAATACAAAAATTTACCATTTCTCGTGAATTGGCAGCTCAAATATCAGAGTGTTCAGGTGAAGTTTTTATTCCTAAAGATATGCCTGAACAACCAAAACCTTCTTTATTACAAGGTGTTTCTACACTATTTGGTGGCGGTGTAACAAAAGACATTAATAGTTTAGAAGCAATATTTAATGATAAAGATAAAAATGGGCAAGGACTTGTAACTATGAAATCAATTGCTAGAACTATTCAATCACCGGCTATGACAAATATGGAACATGCACAAGGTAGAGGAATTAGTGCTGGACAAGCTGCTCAGATGGCTCTTCAAGTAAGTTATCTTTTTTTAACTATGATAAATTTATTTATAGAATTTAAATGAAAGAACAGATAAGCTAAATGCTGTTGTAGATACAACTGAAAATTTAAAGAACAATGCACAATCATTAGCTACTAGGTCAGGAAAATTGGTAGAAAAGTATGAAAAAAAGAAATGGTACAACTTTTGAAATATTTTAATTAAAAGTAAATTTTTAGTAGATAGTCAGTCTTGTAAAAAAATATTTTGTACTAGTAAGATACAAATAGCCAAATATTATAAACAAAATTTATTTCTTTTTTTATTTTTGTACATATATTAAATAAAAGCTAACAATTTACTTACTTTAAACAAATAACACAAATCATATGGATTAAAATACTTCACAATAAATATATTGCAATACCTTATAATTAATTATACTATCTATATTCATTGTATCTCCTTGTACTAACATAAAATTGCAATAACTTTTACTAATGCAAATAATAAATTGAAAAAAGTAATTATCAAATGTTGTAAGATTAAGTACTTCTTTCATATGAAGCTGATCTTAGGCATATAGAACTAATTTTAGTTACAATAATTATATTACGAGTTAATTTAAACATTTTCCATATTTCTTAACTAAGTACAAAGTGTACTTTGCTTATTTTCAAGTTCTAATTTATTTTATATAATTTAAAATGATAATTAATAAATTATTTATACTTTTACTATGTTTCTCAATTTTGAAAATTGGGTTATTGTATAATTTTTGTGCCTTAACACCTGTTAATAAAGCTGAAGAAAGGAAATGGTGTGGTTGTAGGAACAATATCCCCCCACTAGGACGTAAATTATTTTCTATTTTTAATAGTTTTTAATTTTTTAGCATGCGTTGGAGGAGAATGCCCACCTGGATACATGTGTGTTTGTGATTATTGCTGTGAGGGATGTTATGATGACTGTTATGATTGTGCTTTGTATGCCCAATATTGTGATAATGTCAATTATTGTGATCTTCGACAGAAATGTAAAAGTACATGCAATCAATGCAAAGATGCCGATTATGAATATCCTTAATATAATTTTTGAAATATATATAATATAAAATAACCTTTAATTATAAATAAATAAGTTTAAAAAGTATTTTTTAACAAATTTTATTTCATAACAAGAACAAGGAACCATTAGTTGCCAAAAAAATATTTAACGTTTACCTCCAACTTGTGGTTTTGGGGCTTTAGCTTGTTTAGGTGCCTTCATTTTTTGTGAAGCAGCAACAGCTTTCTTATCAACCTTAAATAATATAAAAATGTAAACAAATTACTCAAAATCTTACCTTTGGTGGTGGGGCATTTTTGTTGACTTTTTTACTTTTTTGTTCTTTAGCTTGTTTAATAGCTTGTTCTCTTTGAGCACGTCTGAATTCAGCAGTTTGATTTCTTAAGGCGAGAATTGCATCAAGAGATGTACTACCAATAGCACGTGAAGCAACTTGAACTGTACGCTTAACGCGTTTCTTTTGAGTTCCTTCTTCAGCATGAGTTCCCTTCTTGTGTTTTCTTCTGTAAAGGACGGTCCAACGAACATCACGTGGATTACGTTTTTGGCCAGAGAATCTTACGGATTTTTTGTTAAGAAAGATGTTAACTTTTCCATCAGCACGAACAGCACGTTTTCCGTGTCCTGGATAGATTTTCAATCCAGAAAATACACAAGTTTCTATCTTCATAGTGAACCTGAAAACCTAAATTAATTTTCAAAACCCTAACATAGTGGAATAAGAAATAGTTTGTTTACACATATTTATGCAAAAAAAAGTAAAAACAAATTTAAAATAATAAATAAAACGAAGGTACAGAAACGTTAGAATTTGTAATGAGAGTTTACACTCTACCAATATCCTTAAAATAATATACCAATTGATACGGTACTAGTTAGAAGTGTATAATAAAATGATACTCAGTTATCACCACAACTTTTCTCGGCAAGATGTTATTGGAAAAATGTTGATTTTTCTTCAACTCAATTTTGGATTGGGTCTCCATGAATTAACAACAAAGCTAATTTTTTCTTTTAATCCACCTTTTATTTAAAAAAAAATTGATTTTTTATCCAATTATTTTAGTTGGTTTAAAATATCAATATAAATTACTACGTTATAAAGTTTTTTAATTTGAAATTTATGATAATTTAACTATATTAATTTCCACTATTTTTTATAGGGTCTGCTTAATATAACACATCAGTCATAATGTTGATGCCAAAAGCTGATAGAAAAAAAATCTACGAAAATCTTTTTGAGGAAGGAGTTTTGATTGCTGAAAAAAATTTCACTCAACTTATTCATCCAGATATTAAAGTTAGAAATCTTTATGTTGTAAAAGCTCTTAAGGTTAGGAAGATATTATTGGTTCTTTATGTATATCTATACTATTTTAGGGATTGGCTTCACAAGGATATGTTAAGGAACAATTTGCATGGAGACATTACTATTTCTATTTGACCAATGAAGGAGTTGTCTACCTTCGTGAGTACCTTGGTCTTCTCCCAGGTGTAGTACCAGCAACACACAAAGGACGTGAAACTACAGCTACCTTTGAAGGAAGAGTAGGACAACGTGGTGGTATGTTTAATAATTTAAAATTATTGTTTGCACTTAATTAGAGCGATTTCATGTTTTTTAATTCATTATTTCGTGTTGGATAAGTGCAAAATTAATGGACAGTTGTACAATATCTTTTGTAATAATATTTACAAATAGATACAAATAACTGTTACATAAAAATATTTTTTTGGTAAAATTATAGTAATTGTTGTATATTTTAGTTGGACAAAGAAGAGAAAATGAACGCAGTGCTTATCGTACTAATCAAGATAAAGTTACTGATGTTGGACCTGGAACTGCTCCAGTTCAAGCTGTCCGTGGTCCTCGCGGTGGTTTTGGACGTGGCCCTGTTGCTCCAAAGCAAGATGAATAAAGCACATTGTTAATGTTGTTTATCGTTGTTTATTAAAGTAAAATTTGTTACAATTGTCTTTTTAAATTCATCTGATTAACTATGTTTTCTAAAATTCTAATAAGTGCATTGGAAATTTGCAATACTTTACGTTCAGTTAAATAATTAATAACATATCCTCTCTTCAATTGAAATTTTCCTTGTATTTTTTTAGTTGTTTGGTTATCATTATATATTATTCTAATAGACCAAAAAGTTTCAATTGAATTATCACATGATGAATATGCACAGTGAGGTCGCTTTATTTCTCGAATGTAATATTTTATGATCATTTTATTTGGAAACAAACACTCAATGTGAACGTAGGTGGTTTTAAAGATGATTAAATAAATATAAAAAATAAAATTTCAATACCGAATGTACACAATTTGAAATTATTTAATTTTGTTTGCAACCATTTTTTTCTATTTAACTTTTCGCAATACATCTTTAAAAATAATATATTAAAAATTTAGAATATATAATTATTTTAGTTAACGTTTTATTTTTCGTCTTGTATACGATGAGAATTGACTTTTTATAATTTCTTTCAGATGATTATTAAAATCTTAAATACATTTTACGAATATATATAGAATTTAAATAGTTCATGGAAACCACGTAAGATGGAAATTTAATAGTAGCCTTACTTATCCTTTCTGTATAAAAAATAATAATTTTACATTATTGAAAATCGTAGAAAATTTTTTTGCGACTAACTTTTATCAATGCAAAAGTTATACTATCAAATCTAAAGACAAAATTACATTTATTGAATCAAAAATATTATTATTTTTTGTTTGTTTTTATATATTTCAGAAGCTCAAAAAAATTTTGTTCCATAATATTAAATGTTATACTTGTCATTTTAATTTAAAAGTTTAAAATTTGCATTTTAATGAAACATTAATTTATATATTTTAGGAAAAAATAAAAATATGATTTTTCTTTTTTATTACATAGCTAAAAAATAAGTTTAAAAATTTATACTTTAATATCAAGCTTTTTTTTTAAATATTAAGTATAAATATTTGTAATATTTATTTATATCATATTAAGGTAAAAAAAATAAAGATTTTAAACTGATTTCCATCTATTAATAAATACAACAGTTTCTTTTTCCAAATATTAAGTTTAATTATTAGACAATTGATTTTAATTTATATCGATACATTAATAATTAAATGTTTATCTTAAATATTACACGACAAAGTCTTTAAAAAATTTTACTAATTATTATTTTGAAAAATGATGCAAATTTTATTAATTTTTACGAATAAATTTTTTCCTCTATTATTAAATTATAATTTTTTTCGATAACAATTTTTAACTTTATTTTATAATAGGATGTAAAACATTTTGTTCGAATTTCTGATTATACATTAAATGATAAAATATTGCATAAAAATTAATAAAAAATTCTAAAGTATGTAAAAATCATTTTATTTATTTTGTTAGGGAAAAGTGATATTCGCTTATCCATGGGTAAGTGAAAAGGTATTTTTTTAATCCTGACTTACTCATGGTTAAGGGAAATAATATTTTTTTTGTTGAAATTTGCACCTTGGGTAAGCGAAACGCCTTTTTTATATACTTTTTTTTCGTAAAATTATATTCCATTTTGCTTATCCATTAGTGACTCATGGAAAAGGTAATGGCATTAAAAAAAAGAAAAAATTTAGGTAACAATAGATAAGCGAATATCTATCTCTTATTTTATTATCTTTATTAAAGTACAATTAACTTTTATATCCAGTTTAAATGTATTTTTAAAAAAGTTCTAATTGAATTATATACGATATTTTTGAATAGAACTTTTACATCTCTCGAAAATGTCTTTCTAATAACGATGAAATTTTTTATTCATGACAATATTTTTTTTAATATTTCTGGAATAAAAATATGCTCAGTTGATATTCTTTCGGTAAGTCTTTTATGATATTTTAAAATCCTCTATACAATTAATATTAACAAATCTTAAAAAATATATGTGATTTATATCTTATCTATTTTGATAAATTATAAAACCGATATTTTTTGTCAAATAAACCTATCGTGATAATATTTCATGAATATCAATGAAAAATGTTACTTAATTGTGATTGTTTAAACAGTAGCATTAATCAAAATTAAAAGTACCAAGCAATATATATTAAACATAATGTAGTTATTTGTCAGTGGAACAGTTCATAAATATCTTGATCATTGAATATCTTTATATATAGACAATTCAGCATTCTTTGAACAGGCAGTGAAAGTAAACTTTTACATTTTTATTTACATTCCTTTCTATACATTCATTATTATTTTCCTTCCTGAATTTATATAGATTCTTACTTCAACAATAATTTATATATATTGCCTATTTAAGATTTTATTAATTAATAAATCTATAAAATTTTATTTTTCAAAATATTGATTATTAACATTGCTTTTATTGAAAATATTTTAAATACTAGTGTTTTATTAATTTATTTTTTCCTTATCAATCAAATAATCATACTTTTTTTAAAAATAGTACAGTAGTTTAATTTTTAAGTCTTGCTAATTACTTAGAATTTAAATAAAAAATGGTCCAATTAAAAAATATTACTATATCAAAAATTATATTATTACATTCTTAACATATTAAATATCGTCGATTAATACCGTCAATCACTGTATAAATAAAAATACTTGTCGGGTTAAAAATATCAGCCTTAATCTTGGATTAGTAATTTTTATATTATACTCAAAATTTTTAATGATTAATTACCATTGTATTGAAATATTTAATTTTAATTATATACTTATAATAATAATGTAACAATTGGTTTCTTTTTTAAAATACACATTTATTTTAAAAATTTTATTTGTTTTATAAAATTTTATTTCTTTCCAAAACATAATGAGGTATCATATTAACATATTATACAATATTGTTGTGAGCGTTAAATGTTTATTTATTATCATTTAAACATTTATCTCAATAATCAAGCTATAAATTCTATACTCTAAACACTTTCTAAATATTATATATAAATAAAATGAGTATGATAAAGTTATACTTTTTGATGTTATTTTAACAATATGAGTATAGTTGTTCATTTAGTTATTTATTAATAACTTATAATATTTTGAAAACTATTCTAGCATTTACATCGGACATATATGAAAAAAAAATTAACTATAAATTGTTAAAAATATATATTATCTATTATTAGAAAAACTATTTAATGATAGTTCTGAAATCCTCGAGTTCTCTTTTACAGAAAATACTATTTTAACTTTGATAAATTAAATGAATTAATATTTATAATTTTTTCTCTCTATTTTCAATATTATTATATTTCAAAAATAGGTCATTTGATCAAAAACCACCACAGAAATAAACTATTTGTTGAATTATTTTGTCATTCAATACTCATTTGTATGTATAAAACTCTAACAGAATTAAAAAAATTTGTTTGTAAAACATTATTAACAGATAAAAGCAATAAATAATAGTAGTAAACTAAAATTTTTAAATTTTTTTTAACGATATAAATAATTTTTTTAGTTTATTGTCATTATTTTGTCATATTTAAAAATATTTCTAAATGTTAGAGTAATACTGAAATAAAGCTACTTTGCTTTTTATTTCTTTCGTTTTAATACCTTACACAATCTTTTAATATAAATAATTTTTGGAATTCACTCTACAATTACTATAAAAAGTGTTGTTTTATTTGTAGAACTACTGATCTAAAACCTATAAGCTTTGCAATATTGATGTTAAATTACAAAGACTTCCAATTATTTTAAAAGTAAATGATTCAAAATCATCATTATATATATACTAAAATTAATTTTTATGCAAATTATTTCTATATCATGATAAAAATTTGTTTTAAAGCCTATTGTTCAATAAGGCTATATTTGCTAAATTGAGCACAATACTTTTAATTTTTCAAAATAATCTTAATCTTTTAAATTAATCACTTTCCTCTAAGGATTATGCTTTTGATTTCCAATATTAAGCATAACGGTTCTTGAACATGCTTATTAATGACAAATTAATGTTAAATTAACATTTTTATAGTGAAAAAATTTTTAACTTCAAAATATCTTTAATATATATTGTTGTAAAATTCATGTGTTTATATTATTAACAAATTTTTTTAAAAATCAGACTATTTGAACAACTGTATTATATATATATTAAAAGACTCTTCTTCTATCTATTTATAGATGTTATTATAAACAGACCACGTATTTTGAAACATTATTTATATTACTTTATTTTAAAATTAAATTTGTTAAAAATTAAACTATTTATTTGTTTATATTAATTAAAGCATAAAAAATGTTTTTTTTAATTTTATTCTATAACCATAAATCATTTTATTGTGAAAAAAAATGTAAATAGTTAGGGTAGTTTAGTTTAAAACTGTTTTAATAAAATTTAATATTATTATGTGATATTAGAAGCATAAATTTTAGTTTATGGATCTTTTAAAGTATTGTTATGTTAATGTATTGCAATGCTTTAGCAATTGAAATAAATGATTAAATAAAAATTTATTTCAAATAATTCATATATAACAGTAGATGTGCAATGTGGTTTTTTTTGTTCAACAAAAGTTAAATAAATTTTTAAAACTTTCAATAAAATATGATTATTTACAAAAATAAAAAAACCAAAAACATTTTTAAATAAAACTTTGATATTTTTCTGTTCGACCATTCATATAAATTGTCATAACAATATAGAAAAAAAAGATGTATTAAAATAAATTTTATTTCAGAGAAATTTTTTAAATATTAATTGATTTCATTATTAGTCAAATAAATATGAGTTATTTTAAAATACTTATACATCAGATAATTAAAAAAGGCATACACTAACTAAATTTATTGGACTAATATAAATATCTTATTGAATTCGTTCTCGCTTGTTAGAAAATTTTGATAAAACTATCCTTTATATTATTTGTTCGAAATTGAATTATAATTTATTTAGTTTTAAAATTTCATTATTTAATTTTTAAACTATATTAATTTATCTTAAAAATTTATCAATATTCTTTTACCTTGTAATTAAACTATTGACAAGTAAACAACTCTTTTTTATGTTTATATTCAACAATATATTACAACTTTTAAACCTTTTTTTTTATGAAATTATGTATATTTTTTACTACTTTTAATAGAAGTAAAATATCTTTTTTAAAATGTTTTTACATGAATTTATTGAATTTGTTTAAAACATTTTTCATCTATTATCTTTTATATTTGCTAATTGTATCTTTCATATGAATAAATAATATGATTGAACATTACAGTATGTTTTGAAGGAACAAAATTAATTATAGATCTATTGATTAAAAAATATTTTTTGTGTAACTGTTTTTTTAATTTATTATAATTAAGTGTATGTCCCCTAAGAATGTTGAATTTTTTTATTAATATTTCAATATTTTTTATTCATGTACAGTAATTGGATATAAATTAACTTTATACCACTATTTTTTTTAATTGTCTGTTTTACTTACTAAAATACATAGATTAATTATTTTTTAGTGAAAAAATTTGTAATTTTGCTAGTCATTATAATAAAGAAATGTATATAAATAAATATCATTTTATTTATATAATCAACAATATCTATTATATTTTTTCTAAATTATAATAAATCTATGATAATAAATTAACTTTTCATAATAAAACTAAAAAAAAGCGTACATTTTTTTGAATACTTAAATAAAAAATTTGTCAATTTTTGTCAATACATTATTATTTTATGTATTTATCAATTTTATTATAAAACTAAATTTTACACAAATCAGAGCCTGTTTTATGGAATGTATACTACTTTTATGGCTTTCAACATTTTTTCTAATTTAACAAAAGATAATGATCTGTAAAATGTGAAAATATGCATCTATAATAATAATAATTTATTATTTGTATAAATATTTAATAAACACCTATCTAGATAGTATTAGAAACTAAAATTTATTTCAACTAATTATGTATACATTTTTCTCATAAACTTTTAGATGCATAATAAAAATTAAATTTAGAAAATTTTTTACTTTACAATTCATTCTTATTATGTTTCATAGTATATATAAAAATAGTTATTTTGTTTAAAATGTTATATAAATATACATTTACTATTCAATATCTCTATATATCATAGATCATAAAGATCCTGTTATAATTATTTAATAATTATGAAAATATCATTTTTTGTATAGAATAGAAAAGATTACTTACTACTTTCTCAAAAGCGTGTTCTATTTTGTCAAGTATTTATAATTTTAGTATTATTTTATTATTAAACTTTATCACTGTATTAATTATTTCAATGCTTTTTTTATAGTATTTTGTACCCATGCCCCTTAACGAAAATTTTTGACATGCTTTTTACACAAAAGTGTATTACAATCATTAAAATGTAAAGCAAAAATTTTTAGTATTAATTATTTGATTTATAAAGTTTTAACACATTAATCATAAATTTATAACTTTTATGTAAATTTTTTTCCTAAAATAAAATAGCATCATTACCATTAATAATTTTTGAAATGTATACATCGTTAAATTGGTATATGATTCTTGATTTTATAAAATTAGCAATTTAAATTACTAAAATTCTTACTTTTATTTTTTAAACATTTTAGTACATTAATTATCTTATGGAATATGTATTTGTTCATTTTCATATTTCACATAAATGATTATATATTTATAATTTCTTTTATACACCCACATATTTTGAATAACTTTTATTTATGAGATATAAAATGATGTCATTCTTTTAAAATTTTTTTACTAGCAAATTTTATCATCAAAAATTTTAAGATAAACAATATTTTAATTAGTAAATTTATTAAGCCCATATTTTGGATAATTACATCTTCTGTTCATTCATAATTTACCAAACGCTTTTATATAAATTATTTAAAAAAATATTATCATATAATTACAACTGTATGACATTTCAACTATTTATTTAAGTGTATATGTAAGAAATATAACAACGAAATAATATTATATATATTTGTTATATAAAAGTTTCTGCCTTTTTTGATTAAATCCCAAGAGCATTTTTTATTTAAGTTATCCCACACAGATGTATTTTTCACTTACTATAAAATTTTCGAAACACTAAAAATGACGTCATATAAAAATTTAAATTTTTCTGCGCCATCTTTATACTTTAATAATTATTTATATACAGTGAGTATTTTCTTTCATTGTAAAAATAAATTTATTTTTATTTAAAGAAATTTTACTAATATATTATTTGAAGTTATTTATAGGTTTATTAATATTTTATGACAATTTTTGTTTTAATATATCTTAATGTTTATCCATAACATATACTTATAAAATATTATATTGGTTAATAGAATTATTATTATTACATTATACATTAATATTTATGGCGTTCTTAAAAGTATCTTTTATTATTTAAGATTCAGATATTTTCCTTTCAATTTAAAACTTATGTATTAAAATAAATTATTAAAGCGGATGTTTTACCTTAAATTTTATCATTTATACATGAATAAATATTGTTTTGAATAAAAAAGTCTTCTACAATTTTTAAATTCATTTTATGTATTATATTTCTAAAATCAACTAAAATAAATAGTGAACTAATAACATACGTATTTGCGTAGACATAGTATAGTTGCTTTAAACATACCATGAATATTACTTTTATCTTTCAATAATTATTATTATTATGGAAAATTGTTAAACAATCATATGAACAATATCATGCGATAGCCTTTTGTTTTAGGAATTAATTTAACTATTTCCTTAATGTAGTATCTATCTATAACAACACTAAAATTATCTATTATTCTTACAATCTTTTAATTATTTTAAAATATGTTGTTTTACTTTAACAGGAAGTTGCGTCTTAGAAACATAATAAACTATTTATTAGAATACTTTAAAAATTATATATACACATATATTAATAAGTTATGTTTAAACTTTAACACAATATTTTGATAATAATCACATTTTTATTTTTATATTTTATTATCTTTGAAATGTTTCTTTTCTTTATGGTAATTGCTTTTGATAAAATATTAAAGACGTTTTCATTGGCGATATAACAAAAAGTTATTTCAGGAACTTGTTATCAAAAGCCTTATGTTCTAGATGTATACTTAATTTTATCAAAAAAATTTTTAGTGCCCTATTTTTGATTTTCCTTTTTATAAAATGGTTGATTATTTTGTAGACACATTCAGTTCTACGTTATTGATTTTGATTCAGGAATCTAATAATTCAAATTGTTGTAAAAAGTTTGGTATATTTGAACTGTAAAAGATAAGCTTAACACATCATTATTTATATTTTTTTTCTACAAAATTTAGTAAAATAATGGATTTATTTAATAATTATATATAATATTACTATATAAATAATTATTTTCTATAATAAAATATATTCAAGAAAAAAGTTTTCTGGAAATATCGCCCTTCTTTATTTATTATTAATAATTCTACATATTAAAAATATACTTTTAATATTGATAAAACATCTACCATATTTATCACAATTTTTTAGTAATTGAAAAATGTAATCTGCTTCTTTAAAAATATATATTTCTTTTATTTGAACTCTGTCAATAAAAAACTTAAGGAAGAAAATCCGTTTTTTATAAATATTCTATACAAAAAGTAAAACTTCAAAAATTTACTTCCAATTTTATAAAATATAACAAATTTTTTATAATTTTTGTGTAAAACTATACATAACATTTATACTATTGTTCGTTAATCGCTCATTTATAATTCTTAAATTTAAACATTTTTAGATAAAGCTCACATGATTATTATTTAAAACAAAACTTTATTCAACTTTTATCTATCAATAATAACAAATTTAAAAATGATTATATTTAAAAATGCAACATTTATTGTTGATAAAACTTATATGACTCCAATATTTCTTAATACATGTTTTCTCAATAACATACTTTTTCTCTTTAAACGTTCTTCTAAATCATCTTTATCACTAGTAACACATCAACTAATAGTTTAATTTAATGGTAGAAGAAGTAAATGCTATTTCATACTTGTAAATTATAGCATTTTAATTACCAGAACTACGCATCAAAAGCTATTACTCTTTTATAATTTTGCATATTCCTTACATTGTAACTTTATTTTTTTTAATTTAAACATTTTATTTCTATTAAAATTAAATAATTCCCTTCGATAACTTAAAAATTATAAATAAGCAAATCTTTTTAGACGTTTTTATTTATCGCTATTTTTTCTACATTTAATCAAATTTTTTAAATGTCAAGTTTTAATTCAAATTTCAACGCATTTTAATAGATAAATCATTTCTATAATATTTTTTGCGTGTCAGTAATTTATAAAAAATATTTTATAGATAAATAAAGATCTATATATATCATTATAATCTTTAAGAAATTATACTTATAATAATCTTCATTTTGTTCATTGATCAGACGAAAGATTTATCTAACATATTGATAAAATAATATATATGTAAAATTAGTAGAAAAGTGAAAATATCTAGCAATTATTTTAATGTCAACCTACCAATAATTTATTAAACTAATCTTTATTATAGTCTGATCGGAGTGTTTTAAAAATATTATTGATAATTTTCTCCCTGAAAAAATTTCATTACTTTTAACAAAAGAAAGTGATATAAATTTCAGTAATAAATACGTGCATCTTAAAATTAGCTTAATTTTTTTAACAATAAAGTATATATTTTTAGCATACATTTTGTTCTACTTTAAATCATAATCGCATATTTTTATGTTACAACATATTATATAAAGATTATTTTTACTTTTTTTTTTATTTTATCATTCAATTGTAATATTTTTTCACAACGTATTTTTATGTTTGTTTTCTTTTTAATATTGGTAAATATATTTATTTTAGATTGTTATATCATTCGTTCTAAAACTTGGTTACCTGAAATTATTTAAATCGTCAGTTTATACATCTGTCTACTATTTTTACTGAATTTAAAAATGAATCCAAACAATAATTACAACAATAACGTTATAGTTTCCAATGTTACTTCACATCATTTAGTGACACCTGGAAAAGGATTTATCAGGAATTCAGTAGAGTTGAATGAAAAACAGTTAGAAAAATTGAAAGCAGTTATGAGGTACAAAGTTGAAATTCATGCAAAAGATTCATTCCCTACAATCGAAGTTGAACTTCATAAGTTGATAAAATGCGTCAGACGGTTTGTTTGTTTTTAATTTGGTAAAATATATTTTTTCATTATTTATAGAAAATTAAATGAAAACAACATCAATTTAAAACACGTAAAAATGAATGGAGGTGCAGCGAGTTATGTTTTGGCTGACGAAGACTTTCTCTATGCTGATCTTGATCTTATATTCCCACTTGATTTCTCAAAACCAGAAACATTTGATAAAGTAAAAACATCAGTTTTTGATGCGTTAATAGAAATGATGCCGAAAACTATAAACAAAGATAATTTACATGAGGACATTTTAAAAGATATATATATTAGTAAGATGGTAAAAGTTGATGAAAAAGATAAATGGTCGTTATTTTCACTTTATAACAATGTTGGTAAATGTATTGAATTAAAATTTGTAGATAACATGCATAGACAATTTGAATTTTCAGTCGATTCCTTCCAAATAACACTTGATTCAATGCTAATTGGTGACAAAATAGAAAAATGTAACGATAAAGTAATGGCTGAGTCAATGTACGGTGATATAGATTTAGCACTCTACCATCTTAATAATGGACTTATTGAAACAAGGAGTCCTGAAGAAATTAGAGGTGGTGGTCTATTAAAGTATTGTTATTTATTATGTCGTGGAAACAAAGCAACTGAAGACTGTAAAAAGCTTGAAAAATACATGTGTTCAAGATTCTTTATAGATTTTCCAGATGTTCAATCACAACAATTAAAACTTATCCAATATGTTGACAATCATTTTAATGATGTTGATGAGGTTTGTTTTTTCTATAAATTTTTATATCTAAAATATTTATATATTCTAGAATATTTTTTCTTATCTCGATATATTACACCAAGTTATACTCAATTCTACTGTCTGCTTAATGGTATATGATCGTAAAGTAACATTAAGTATGATAAAGAACTTGAAAAATTACTATAAATATAGTTATGGAATGTCAGCAAAAGGATATTGTGAACATAATCCACGATCAAAAATAATGTATATTCCTAATAATGGAACAGCAAACTATTGGATAGCTGTTGAATAAAATTGATTCTATACATGTTTTATTCTCCAAACAATATTATTTAATCTGTTCAGTGCATTTTGAATCGAACTATTATAAATTGTCCTTACTATGAATATATATATTTTTACTATTCGTTTGATGCAGGTTTTATGGAATGATTAAAATTTAGATAATGGATGATATTATACAATTTTAAATCTGAATGTTATAAGATTTTTATATTTTATTTGAAAAAATTAGGTTTGTAGTGTTGATGAAATTTAGACTAAAATTTCAAAATATTTCACATCAAGTTTTCTAATGCTTTATTAGCTATGGATAAAATTGATTTCCCGGGTATCTTTAGATATTACTTTTTCAATATTAAGAAAAATAATGCTAATTTTTTAAGAAGGCATGATATTGGAGAAATAGAGGAATTTTTTAACATTTTTTTTACAATAATACTATTGAAAAAAATATTTAGTTAAAAATAATTTTTATGTATCATCTCTTCCCTCAAAAATAAGCATCTCTTGTACATTTTTATAATTAGTTATTTATTTTAATTTTAGCCTTAAATGAAAAAATATTAGTACTTTTTTAATTTTTCTATTGTGCCTAACATCTAAATCAATGATACATTTATTTTATTCTTTTATACATAATATTATAAAACTAAACAGTACTTAAAAGTTAAGTTACCATATTTTCCTTCAATAATTTGGGAAATAAGCTATTTAACAGATTAAGAAAATAAAAAAAATTACTCTTTATCAATAATATATTTAATGTAAATTTTAGAAATGTAATACTTGATAGTTAATTATGTATATTGAAGATATTAAACTTTTTATGTCATCATCTTATCAATTACAATATTCTGTATTAATTTTAATATAGAGTGCAGTAAATTCTTATTATTATTCATTTCTATTATTAAATTTTACATTTAAAATACAGAACGTGCTTTTTAAAAAGTTTATCTTCTTTGATATTTACTTAGTTATCATTAAAATATTAATGACAACTTTGTTTATTTGTAGATTTTCCTTAAATATTGAAATTCTAAAAAGGTTTCTTTTACATTTTATAAGCTATTGTACACTGTTTTAAATAATATGTTTGAAGTAATAAAAATATATATTTAAATAATTATATAAATATGTTGTTTTTATCTAAATATTACGATAAAAGAATTATTAGAAGATTTTGTTAAATTTTTATTATATTGATTCTATTTTAAAAATTTAATAAAAAATTGTATATATATTTGAACATTTTTATTATTATAATAACTTTCAATTGTTTGATTTGTGTAAAAATGAATGTAATAGAAAAATTTTTTTTTGGATTTCTGCGGCAACAATATTTTTATAAAAAAGTTTATAATTTAAACGTTAAAGTAAAATAAAAAAATGTTTTTTTAAATAAACTCGTTTAAATAACATTATAAAAAGATTACTTAACTAAAAATAATTTTTCATCTATTCAATAGAATAATTGCAAATGATATTTTAATTTGTTATAGTCGTCTAAATAACAATTACATTTTTCATAATAAACTTTTTAATCAATTAGGAGGACAAACATTATGATATATTTTAAATTTTTAAAAACTATAGCAATTTTTATTGATAGTCTTAGAAATGTAATTTAAATATTCTACAATCATTGGGTAGAAGCTTTTAATTTGTAAAAAAAAAATAAGAATATTACGAAAATTTTAAATATTTTGTTTAAACTATTAACATCTATAATTTGAATTTAATATAAATAGTGGTTTTTTTTAATTGTAAAATTTTAATTGACTGCGATAGAAAGTTTAAACAATAACACTATTATACAAATATTGTTGAAAATGTCGTTAAATACAAAGAGTATTTTTTTATAACAATAATTTTTACCAATAATATCGACTGTCATAAATTGAATTTTAATAAAAAAGAGGGAAAGAAATTTTATTGTTTGAAAATTTGATAATTAATTCACATTAAGTGGTAATTTTTATTGCATATATAGACATCGAAAATAAATGAATTTTGTTTAATTTTGATGGGACGTTTAGAACGTAACTTCAGAAATGTTATTCAACTGGCAGCAGCTTTTTGCTTCATAAATTTTGGAATATACTGTCACCAATATATTTTCAAAGAAGCTGTCATGGCAATGTGGGATTCCGATAATTTAGAATTAAGAGATAAAGCTTCCGATGTAGCAAATACATTATTTTATATTGCATTTGGTATTTCAAGTGTCCTTTCTCCTGCGATTATAGGATTATTAGGTGCTAAAGTAGCTTTGCTGACTGGAACAGCTTTGATTTTTTCACATGTATTTACCATGATAATTTTTAAACCATGGCTATGTTTTTTAACATCTACTTGTCAAGGTTTAGGATCTGGCTTTATATGGGGAGCACAAGGAAAGTTACTAAAATTAAATTGTACTCCAAGAACGGCTGATAAATATACTAATACATTTTTTGGAATATGTTATTCAAGTACAATTTTTTCATCAATCTTTTTATTGTGCATATTTATAATTACTAATAGAACGGACGGATATAACATAGACACACTTATTACAGCTTATTTAATAATGTCTTTGTCAATTGGAGGTGGATTTATTACTATTTTTTTCTTGAAAACGCCCTCAAAAAATGAAATGACATCAATCTCTATTACTGTAGAACATGGTACTTTAGCTACAAATACCTATGTTGAAATCATGTTTAACGTTTTTAGAGTATTATTTAAAAAAGCGTTCTTTAAATATGCCGTATTATTCACACATTTCGGAATTTCATGTTCAATTTGGTCATCAATAATTCCATCAACAATAAGTGCTTCAATTGAATTTGGTAATCACCGCTTTTATCACATGGCATGTTGTTGTTTTGTTCAAGGTACATCTCAACTTTTGGGTGCATTTTTTTTCTTTTTTTATGGTCATAAATTTAGAAAATTAACACGTTTAAGAAAGGCGTATTTGGGTAGTATTTTTACGTTTCTTGCCTATGTGTTTATCCTTTTAACTATTCCACCAAAATCAAATCAAGGGAGAACAAATGGTAAAGCTCACATACAAATTACTTCTCCTATTTTTCCATATATACCATCAATTCTTATAGGATTAGGGGATATTATTTTTAAGATTCAAGCTACTACACATATAATGGACGTTTATCCTGACCAAAGTGGAGAAGTTTTTTCACTTTTTAATGGATTTCAAGGAATTGGAATGGCTTTAATATTCATACTTAATATTTATATAACATTAGACATTATCATGTCAATTACTAGTATATATTTGATGTTTGCCTTATTTTGTTTTTACATTGCTGATAGGGAATCGTTTAATTATACTACTTTAACTTTAATTTAAATCATATTCATTATCTCATTAATTATGATCAATTTTATAATTATTTTTAAAATAGAATTATGTTTACTTATACACATGGAATATAACTAATACTAAAATAAAGTGTTTTTATGGTCGAAATTATATTAAAATAATAACATTTTTATAAAAACATATACACGCCTATCTTTATAAATTATAAAGTACATAAAAATAATTTTAAAAAAAGTTCTATATCTAAGTAAAAAATGAAATAACCAAATCAAAAACATAAGTTTTCGTTATAACTCAATATATTTTTATAATGGAATTAATCTTATGCAAATGGAAAAGAATGGATATAATCTTGATTACTATATTATCACTTTACCTGTCGTTTTAAAAATAGCGTCGTCTGAAGTATTTAAATACTCTTTGATAACTACAAAAAGATATCATTGCATATTAAACAATAAAAGATTTCCTCATCAAATAAATGTAATTCTATTTGATTCATCACTTCTTAGAATTACAAATATATAAGAAGAAAGTATTCTAATCTCTAATAAATCAAAACAAAATGTATATAATTTTAAAAAAATATATTTACTCCAAATATAATCTAATTGACAGCGATAAATATTTAAATGCCTGAGACTGTGTTAATTCTATAATGATATGTAAAGTGATAATATAATAATCGAGATTTATCTTCATCCTTTTCCACGCCCATAAGGTAAATTTCATTATAAAACATATCGATATATAACAAAAGCTTATGTTTTTGATTTGGTTATTGTTAATGGCAATAGATCCAATTAATTTCTATTATCACCGTTTTCCAGTAATTAATTGATTTCAACCTGTACAATAAACACAATTAAATTTGGTGCTTTTCCCTTTAGGTAGAGCCATTTTTTACTTTAAGTTTTATTAATAAAAGAATGTAGTTAATTAATATTTCAATTTATTTTTATAATTTTAAAATAAAAAAAATTATATGTGAAACAGATAAAGTACTCAAGAAGAGTCATTCCTATGTTTGTTATACAAGATTTTTATAAAGATATTTCTTATTATTATTTTGTAGTTGTTAATACTGTAGAACCAGCACCACGATTTGATAAGATAAAACATGCAAATTTATATTTTATATCATCTTTCTTATCTGAATTACTACATTTGGGAACCCCTCTTTTTGTATACAACATATTGTCTTTAACTGACGACTTCGAATAGTCAAATATGAATCGTTC
Organism: Strongyloides papillosus; assembly: GCA_005656395.1. Lineage (NCBI taxonomy): Eukaryota > Metazoa > Nematoda > Chromadorea > Rhabditida > Strongyloididae > Strongyloides > Strongyloides papillosus. Next base: position 405,174 of record SRSI01000052.1, read on the forward strand.
GCTCGTAATAATAGAATTATAAAAGAGTTTCGGCTTCCAACCGTATACACATGTCTTTATCTACTCAGGATACAAAGATATCAAAGCCATTCCACAACAAATTTAATCGGTATATAATAACCAATGACTAACTTATGCAATATATTTTATAACTTTTTAATTCTATTGTCATCAAAAACAAACTAACCACTTTCGGCTAATACCAAGAATAAAATGGCCAGAAAAAGACAATCTCAGGCTTTAAGTAAAATCCCCTGTAAAAAAATAAAAATGATGGATGAAAAGAGTAAGTTTAAATTATATCAATGATTTTATTTTTATCACGTTTTTCAGAATTGATAACAGGAAAAAAAGTAGAAATAGGTAAAAGGACCTCTGTCCCATTGACTGCTGCAGAAAAAGTTGGAAGAAATATGGATCTCATGAGTTTGATTGTCAAAAACATAGATAATGTTAACGATAGAAATGGTATTGCGGAATCGTGCAAAGATCTCAACATTTTATGTAACAGTAAAAGATCTTATGTGAAATCCTACAGACATGAGATGAAGAGAAATTACAAAGTAGATTTTCACCGGGACGGACCATTATTCATACTTTTTGGTGAAATGCTTGCCATAAATATTTCACGGTATTGTAGAAGTAACACCAGAAAATTGGAAATGTCCATAAACGAAATTATAAAGAATAGGCATAAAATCAAAATATTGAAAATTAAAAATTTACCGAGTGAGTATTTTAAATTTTTCAAAGGACTGGATTGGTTTGAAAACATTAAAACAGTTTACTTTGATATGTTAGAGTCCAACTACAATCCTCTGGGAATTTTCAGTGAAATGAAAAGTTTGAAACCTGAAACTTTAATATTTGGAAAAGCTAGTAAATTTTGGTTTACCTACAAGAATTTTGATGGAGTAATTTATTGTAATGAAGATTTTACTTTTCCAAAAAGTATAAAAAATGTTCATTTGATTTCTGAGACAGAAAACATTAATTGGATAGAAAATGCATTAAGGAGTTTTAATCACTATGAACTTGACTCATTATTTCTTGGAGAAAATTTCACGAGATTTTTAACAGCTGACTCTATGAATCGAGTTGCTTCTATTGCACGTTATTTTAAGAAGATCCAATTTTCGATAATCTGCAGTGTAGATGTATCTTTAAATGAATATTTTAAGCAAACATTTGGTAGTTTGGCTTTACTTGAAAGTTGCAACATGATCTCTGACATTCATTTTGATGTTCAAAAATGTGATGTCGATGTTTGGGCAAGCTCTGATCCCCCTACTGAGGAAGAGAATAATACATTAATTTGCAACTTGTATGAAAATGTCTCATTATATGAGAGATATCTGCATATGAAGAGTGTTAAGATAGTTTTTTCTGATTTTTGTTATGATTACTATGCTATGGAAGATGCTGAAATCATGTCTATTCTACAAGGACTATCTAAAATGCGGAATCTAAGAACATTTGAAATCGATTGTATGTTAATGCCTGAAAGTTTTAATTTCTCAAATTTATTTGGTGTTTTTAATGGAAATTTAAAAAATATCAAACTGTGCAGTTGTAGTACATATCTAAAAGCAAACGATTTAAAAACCCTGTCAAAGTATTGCCCAAATATTGAGAACATATGTTTAGAGGATGTAGAAGAATGTGAAATAACAATTAAATTGATAACTTCACTGTTTAAAAATCTGAAAGGACTTAAACTTGATTATTTACATTATTTCAGTTGCGTGAATGTTATAAATGATTTAATTAAGAAAGATAAAATCAATGAAAATCATCGGTTAGATTGGCCAAACCTTAATTTTTTAAGTGTATATTTTGATATACCAACTGAAGTTGAAAAAGGGATATTAGATGCAATGGATAAAAATACACCTAGAAAACCAGGACAATTTTTACTAAAACGGGATCTTTTTCACAGAGATAGTTACGCATGGCAAATTATCATCCAAAAAGATACAAGTTATGATTCTATTTTTTATGATATATTTGACGGTTATTATATTTTTTAATTGTAATGTAGTTGTATATATTGTATATATAAATTAAATTGTCATTAACCACAATAAAAGTCTTTTAATTATTATTTTATCATTTCTGTTACGGTAGTATTATCATGGAAAACATATATTTTTTCCGTGTTAACATATCATTTTATAGTTCATGAATTTAATCTCTATACAGTACTACTTTTAGGAATTTGAAAAATGTTTGGTGATTACTCAACTCTTAAATAATAGATAGGAAATATTTCTGATTATAAATGAAGTGTTTTGTTACATATCTTTGTTTATGTATAATTGAAATAAAAGAATATAAAAAATATAAATCCATACATATTAAAATAAAATAAGCACTATATATTGATATTATTAGTCCCAAAATCCTTGTAAATTAATAGAAATATTAAATTAGAGATAATATTGGATCCCACTTCTTTGATAACAAATATAGCCCACCCCAACGGATAAAAAAAAATTCTACACTGAATAATTTCTAACGCTGACATCCTCGATTACGTACATAATAAACATGTAATACATAACAAAAATACTATTATTTTAACAATTTTATGAAGAATTTATAAAATAAATTAAAATCACTAACAAATAAAAGTATTGTTTAAAGTATTAAAACTTATAAACAACACAACCAATATCAAATAAAATATCTGGATTCAGAAATACATTAATTATACACGCATACCTTTAACAACAGTTTTCTTATTGTTTAAGATACCAGGTTTATTATTGCTTGTTGAACTGCGTGGAGTAAACTTCATTTTCATATCAGAATATTTTACACGGTCCTTGTTTTTAGGCTTCTTAACTTTATAGATTCTAACTAACCAATTTTCTGAGGTAAATGCTTCTTCTAAATATTCAAGATCAAAGTCTGTAAGACCAATTTGATAACCACGAGTGCGATCAAAACCTCCTGGTGCATTATAACTGAATTTAATCTGTCCAAACCTATAATATGACAGTCTATACATTAATGAATTCTTCATTGTTTCAGAAGCCTCTGGTCCAACAGAATATTCACCGCGTTCTGTAAAGTAATCTTTCTCCTACAAAAAAAATTTTTTATTATTAGGTAAAACATTTTATTTTTTCTTCAGAATAATGCACTATATATATTAAATAACTTACTTGAATTATAGACGGATGTTCTCCTTGAGCAATTCTAACCATCCATAAAAATTTATTTATATCATCTCCAGAATAACCAACCATTCCACCAAAAATTACTAATACATAATCAACATCCAACTCAGTCATAATGTCATAAGCAAAAGATTCATTGGCACTGAATGCCATACCAACCATTGCAATATGAGAATTATTCCATGTATTATTATCTACAAGTGTAGATTTTGCACTAAACCCAGCAATTTGATAACCATAATCCCACCATGACATTATTTTAGCGTCTTCAGCTGTATTTTGTCTCAACCAATAATAAGCCTCCCTGAAATCATCCATATCATTTCGAGCACCGTTCTGACCATGAGATTGAAGAACAACAGATGGATGTGAATAAGCATTTGATGTAACCCATGTACAATGTACAACATATAAAACCAAAAGGAGGATCATAGAAATCGCTACAATTGATCTCATATTCATACCAATTTCAACAAACTCTTTTACTTTTTCCTTACCAGTTTTATCTGTTGCCTTTTTGGTATCTTTTACTACCTTATCGTATGTCTTTTTTTCTTCATCGGTCTTTTTGCTCTTCTTATCATCTTCATTCTCCTTTACTTCTTTTAAGAAATTTTCCATTGTGTATGAAAAGCCAATACCAGCAAGAACACATACACAAGGTGTTAATGTAAGCATAAGACGAATCATAACACCGGCAAAATATACAGCAGTTAAAGCATAAAGAATAATAAACAATCTTTCATCATTAACATTTTTTATGCAATACCATAGACCAACTGGAAAAACGGCAGCAGCAACATGAAGATCGAAAAAGAAAGATATCCACGTTGTAGGTTGGTGTTCCGATACAGATGCAATAATCGGAATATGTATCTTCGCATATCCAGTATCCCATAAAGAATAAAACCTACCAGTCCATGGTGCAATATATCCAGCATAAGTAAGAAGGACAATAAATGCTAATCCAAGAACGAAAGCTGATCCAATGAAACCAAAAAGTAATAAGAAAAATTGTTTTCTAGAAACTGTATTTTCTAAAAATTTAACAGCTGCAACAAGTTGTAATAATCCAAATACACCAAAAGCTGCCATGTGCTCTGATGATTTAACAGGTTGGAATCCAACAAATGGTATTTGCATTGCCATCAATTGACCAATACAATACCATGTTGTATAAGCAACATAAATTCTTCTAGAATATCTTCCAGTGATTATACAAGCAAGAATATGTAAAGGAATCAAATTTGTAATAAAAACATATCCACCCCATGCAGAGACCATATAATAATAGGATATAGCACATAAGATGGCCCAAAATATTGACCCTCTTTTCATTGAACGAATCCATAGAAAATATGTGAATTGTAGTGCAAAAATAGCAATTCCTTCATTGTCATATGATCCAGCAACAGAACGAGAGGTATATCCAGGAGCAATTGCAATAAAACAAGCAGCAAACAAACCAGCACCAGGAGACCATAATTCTTTTGTAAGAAAATATGTTGCAATAGCGGTTAGTCCAGAAAAAAGCGGTGCCAAGAATACACAAATTTCTCTTATATGAATTGGAAAATGTAATAACTGGAATACATAGTGTATTGCACCAGATGTTATCATCAGACCTGGAAATACAGTTCCTCCAACAATTCTTCCCAATGGATACCAAGCAGTTTTATCGAACCAATTATAAAAATTATAGAAACCATTTTCAACCATATATTTTGTTGAACGATAGTTAAACCTTAAAAAATGAAAACAAATTTAAAAAAAAACAACGAAATTTACCATGGATCAAATTCATGAATAATAGATTCAAAACGAACAACAGCAAATAGACGTGTTGAAAATCCAACAATCCATGCCAATCCTAGAATTGTTACTGTTAATAATGTAGTATAACCGGCATTTGAGGAATTTTGTTTCATTTGAATATCCTTTTTTGGTGGAGGAACTTCAAATTCATTTTTGGCTTCTTTAGCCATTTCTAAAAAAAATAAGCAATTTTTATATGTTAAATTAAACAAAAATCTTATAAATATTAAAATTCAAACAATAATCCTTTTAAAAATGAAAAAAACAACTTGATATGGACATAATGCATTAAAGCCTTCCACGTCAGTATCTACAAATGTTGGTAAAATTCAAACTATACCACATTCCAGATGTTTAATTTTGTGACGGCTAACATAAGGGTCTCATAACGAATCGTTTTGAGACAACTGTACTAAAATTGGCATTGAAAGTCTCGATTGTAAATATTTGCATATTTACACCTGTACATTTAAATTTTTCCTTTCATTGTATTTATGGAAAAGATTATTTTTTAACTTCAGAGATTCCTATGTAAAATGCAAGCAAATTAAAGATACGTTTTTATACTATTTTTCATTCAAATTTAATTTTTTTTTATCGGTGATGAAAACAACCTTTAGATAAAACGTCGAATCAATTAAAAAAATATAGAGGCTGTAGTAATGTTTAGGTATCCATGAGGTCAATTGTTTTGAAAGTTATTTTTAAACAACCTACAAAGTTTGTAATTGTTATTTAAAAGTATACTTTTTCCTACTCATTTGTACTACTATATAAATAATAATAAAGAATGTTTTCTTTAAAATGAAATAGAATCTTCCATGTAAAGACAAATAATATTTTTAAACTGAAAATATCTTATATCTTTCTTCAGTGAATTGTAGTAGATTACCATTTGATATCTCAAAAGACTGGTAAAATGTGATTGTTGCGTCATAATGAAACAGTGAAATTTTAGCAAATTTTATTAATACTATTATTTAAATTATTTTTTACTTTATAAAAGTAGTTTAACATAATTATTTGATGGTGGTTAATGCATTGATATACAACAATGCAAAATTCTAACCTTTACTGTAAAAAGTATAACAGATAGTCATAGAAGCATTAGCTACTCTAAAACTTTATCTTCGCATCATTTCTATGGAAATATTTTGCACCAGGGAAACCTCTGGAATATTTTATTTCATTTGATAATCTTTGATTTATCAGTATTAATTGGCTATCTTCTTTTACTCAGATTTATTTTAGCAAGAAAAGTTCATACTGATACTTCAAGAGAATTGTTTATGCTTTATATAACATCAAGAATGAAATAACGATAGTTAATAAGAAGTTTTAGGATAAGGAAATTATTCTTTGGATAACAAATAAATTTTTGCTCCAATTACATATTGTAGGTGCGAAAATCCAGGCCCGATGACAGCTAACCTACGAATGTATGAAACCCAAATAAATTACGATAAACAAAAATACTTGTAAACCAGAATTAGTAAACCCTAATTCCACAAAAATACCACATGTGAGAATACGTTGTTTTGTTTTCATGATGACGATCTTGCAATGTAGCTTCCACATCATATTGTCTTACATAAATTATAATTAGATTATTACTAATGACAATATTATTTATCAGGAAATATAAAAAAGACTCATTTATAAATAATTTTTATGAAAAAAAGGTGGTCATCTTACACTTTTAATAAAAATATCGTTTCATAAGGTGGAAATAGTAAAAGTTTACCGTGATTGTAATAAAAATAAAATAAACGTTTTACCAAATAAAATTGGGAGATTTTTTGATAATCCAAAATTTTTCTAAAAAATGTAATTATTATTAAAAAAAGAGCACAGAAATTATAAAGCCAAATTATTATTAAATTAATCTAAAAATGAGTAAAACATTTAGTGGGATTGTTCAGATTTCAAACGTCAGTGATTATATACTTCCATCTCAGGTGATTTTTTTAGACAATATTTTAACTATTTTCATTAATCTTTATAGGGCTGTATAATACCTTTAAAAAATGACAAAAAAGAAGAAGTTGTTGGTGAGGTGCCTATAAAAATAAAATCAACAAGTAATTTAAATAAAAAAAAAGAATCAAAAGATAAGGTTAAAATCTCATTAAATGATTGCCTTTCATGTAACGGATGTGTGACGACTGCTGAAGTTCTCCTCATCGAAAGTCAAACAACAGAAGAAATGTTGAGAGGACTTAAAGAATCAAAAATTTCAATTGTAACATTGTCTCCACAAAGTATAACTTCAATTGCTCGTAACAAAAGTATTTCAGTTTCAGAAGCTGCGAAATTGATCTGTTCATATTTCTATAAAAATGGTGCCACTTATGTAATTGATTCTTCTTTCGGTCGTTATATAAGTTTAGAAAAAAGTTTTGAGGAATTTAAAAATATTTACGAAAATAAGTCCAAACTTCCTTTGATTTGTTCCATATGTCCAGGCTTTGTTTGTTACGCTGAAAAAAACACATGGAAAACTATTGGTGCCCCATTTATCAAAGGTAAGGAGTCCACAGGGAATGAACTCTTTACTAGTAAAATATTACTTTGCATCAAAAAATAATTTAAATCCAAAAGATATTTACCATGCATCAGTAATGCCTTGTTACGATAAGAAATTAGAAGCAAGTAGGAATGATTTTGTTATGGATGACGGTACCAAAGAAGTTGATTGTGTCATTGGTACTAATGAGCTAAATCAAATATTAGAAAACTTTGATTATGCCAATGATTGTACAAAGGATACTGATAACCATCAAAATAATGTTAATTGGTTAAATCGTTTAAACTGTGGTAGTGTTATTGGTGGTGTATCAGATCCATCGGGAGGCTACTCTAAATATATAATTAGCAAATCAATCACAACTATATTCGCTGATAAAGATGTTTATGTTAAAGAAGAAACTAAAAGCAAAGATCTAACAGTTTTTGAAATAATTGATACTTCATCTGGAAAAATTCTATTAACAGCTGCAAATATATTTGGTTTTAAAAATATTCAAAATGTGGTTCAAAAAATAAAACGGAATAAATGTACTTATGATTATGTTGAAGTAATGGCATGTCCATCTGGTTGTACCAATGGATCTGCCCAGATCAGGGGTGAATTAGTAGCTGACCGTGCCTCTAACTTGCAAGCAATCAACGATATGTATATTTCTATTCCATCAGTTCCAGATGCGGAAGATGAAGTAAAAGAGCTTGTCGCGGAATGGCCTATAAATAAGTCAAGTTTTGACACATCTTTTCACATAATTGATTCAAATGTACTTAACTTAAATACAGTTTCAAATATGTTTTAAATGTTAGTTTTCTTTTTTTCTTTATTAATAGTATTGTAACAGTTTTATAGTATAATTATAAAAGCATGTGTCTACCAACTTTTGTTTGGTTTAAATTTTGTAAAATCTTTTCAATAAACATTGTTTAACTTATATTCTGTCATGCATTTATTAATCATCTATTTGTCTCGCTGAATCATATAATGCAATCTATTCTATTTGTTTTTTTTTCTCTAAAGCATGGTATACATGTCAAATGGCATTTAATAAATCACGATCTACACATTCTTTAACTAGACTGAATATTAACATATCTTTAATATGGTAAACAGGCGTTTTTTCACAACAGCAACACTAGTAATCGTTATGTCCCATATATTAGAATGTAGTGATGAATATATGATTTATATATAAGATATGTCATATTGACTGTTTAAATTTCATATAATATTATTTGATAATGCCATATTATTATTAATAATTAAAGTATAATATTTAGCGGTATAAAATATAGTGTTTTGCAATTTTTAATATAATTTTACTTTTTTTATCCGTGAGATATACCCAACATTACTTCTTATTTTTGATAACAATCCAATCAATTATTAGATGTAAACGACCTTCAACTTTGCCAGGTTTTATTATACTAAAAAAATTTTTCTTTTCCTCAATAACCATTATACCATATATTATTCATTACTCTTCTAGAATATAAATTTCATCAATAAAATATATACTTTTTATTGTAATGTAAAGTAAACTTGACAATGTTCGGTTTAAAGAGTTTACCTAGTAACTCTGTGGTACCTTCGATCATTATAGTAAAATTACAACATATTTAGTATTTTAAATTATTATAATGTAACGGATTTTTTTTCTATTTAGATGTTAGCATTCATAAGGCTTATAACTAAAATTGGGATTCCTATTATCTTAGGATGTTTGATATCTCTATATTTATTGCCAAGTAATAATTCATATTTATTTACATGTAAAGATGCTTTGTCAAAACGGGTTAAAAAGGAGTTTATTGATACAGCTAAAGATTGGACAGTTAAAGTAAAAAAAATTAATGTTTCAACACATGGTAACACAAATAAAGGAAAGGTAAATTTTACTAAACTTCTTTTTTTGAAAATTTTTCTCAATAATTGATTTTAGGTTGTTAGATCTAGATTTATAGCAACTGAATTAGGAATAAAAGAAAAATTGATAGTTATTATTCTAGGACAATCATCATTGTCTGTTGCTTTAAACAACTCTATTGGCGAACACATTCCACGGCTACATGTTTTTGCTGATGTATCGAGGATTGATCCTGATATGAACACATTGGGGAATTTATCACCATATAAGCCTAATGGACAACATGCACATATTCATATTTTAAATGGGATTTCTAATTTGGTGAGTAATTCTTTTAATTTAATTATAGTAACTTGTAAAACAGACATTTCATGAAAATTATGATTGGTTTTTTTTTACTGCCTGATACAACTTATGTGAATCCTTTTGAGTTAATGAGACTTGTAAATGGAATAAATTGGAATAATCCAACAGCAATCGGTATGTCAGATAAGGAAGGAAAGTGCCTTTTGGAGGCAGGTATTTTACTCTCAAATCCTGCAATGCAATCTCTTATACAACAACGACACATTTGTAATTCGGTTACAGCTTCATCTGATGCAATTGCACTAGAAATGTGTATTCATCATGCTACAAATCTCAGTTGTGTTCGAAATTATCAAAATAAACAATTCCGTTGGTGGAAAGTTGAGGAAAATAATAGAGTTGATTCTTCTATTCATGAAAGCATATCAAATTTATCATCAAATAACATTTTCAACCAGTCATTAACTGTTTCATCTCTACTTAGCGATTTAGACGCAAGATCATTGCACAATCATTTTGTAAACGTTGAAATAGACTTAATGGAGAAGAAGATTAGTGGATTATCTGATACAATTGAGAAGTTAACTTTTGATGATGGAGCTCCAACATGGCCAGTTGGCATTAATCCTATTACAAAACCACCAAATAGATATTTATCTCCAACATGGGAATATTTCACAGAAAGTTATATTTTTAAAAATAATCCTGTTGAAAATAGGTATCCTTTGGAAAATGATGATTTACTGGATGTAAAAGAAATTATAGTTGCTGCGAGGAGATTTATCGAAAAAAAGTTTAAAATTACTGCCGATTTTGAGGGTGAAAGTTTGAATCATTTAATTTCATTTAATCATGAAGAAAACCAAAAATTTACATCATTACTAGAGGGGGAATATGACTTTTCTACAATGTCATTTTCAAAGCTTAGACAAGGATATCGTATGTTTAATGCTCAACGTGGCATGGAATATATTGTTGATTTGGAATATTCATTTTTCACAAATAATGGTGGTGAAATCGTGCCTATAAGAGTAAGACTTATTAGGCCAATACATAGAACACAATTACTTAATCAGGTATGTTAATATTTTTTCAAATTACTTGAATAGAATGATGGAATCTTAATTCATAAAATGTTTTATTTAGTTCTTTCTTTACATATATAATGTGTATATTTTCAGGTTCCATACGTAAAAGAAGATACTGATCTGACAATAGTGATAGGTGTACAGAATCATATTGAAATGGAAGGTGCAGTTAGAATTATTAATAAACATGCATCATATTGTTCCATTCCTACTTTTGATGAAAATAGGAAAACACTAATTGTTGTAGCTGTCAGAGGCCTTCCTGGCAACTATTTTGATGATATAACAAGGTCTTTGGATCATTTACGCAATAAATGTAAACAGGTGTCAACTGATGGAGCAATAGTAGTACTTAAAGACTCAGATACAATGATACAAATTGCAGCAATGAATGAGGTCGTCGATAGATATGGTCAACAAATGGTTTATTTGCTACTTTCACCATATGCTGATTATTCAAAAGAATTTATGGATCGTGTAAGAATCAACACAATAAGACATTTCCAGGTATGTTAAGTGGAAGATTTTTCTAGTGAAAAATTACCAAATACATTCTTCAAGTATATTATTGTAATTTAAATCTATTTTATAGGTATTTTTCCCAATACCATTTGTTCAATTTAATCCATTAGTGGTCAATGCAGACAAAATTATAAATAATTTAGCAAGTGAACACGAAAATGTTCAAGATTCATTTAAACAAGATATAAATGAAGACGAACTATCCTTAGATCTCCTAGTTGAGGATCAAGAACTTATTAAAAAAATACTAGCAATAAATGAATTATATCCAATAGCGGATAATACAAAAGAAATTATTGTTCATAAAGATTTTGGGTTTTTTGATACAAATGATTTTTCATGCTTATCACTATATGGTAGTGATTACTTAGCAGTTAGGAAACGTATCGAAGAAAAAGGTAAAATGTATGATTTATCTAGTTTATTTTTAAACATTGATGACATACATTTTTTAAGAACCATTGAGCCATTAATAAAAATAAGATCTTACACCAGAGAATGCTCGGAAGAGTTTTCTAAACATGATTTAGAGAGATGTTATGCCTCTAGAAAAATGTCTTATGGTTCTAAAGCTCAATTAGCGAATATTGTTTTTACTGATCTGGCTAAACTTAAAACAAGGGTACATCTGTTTTTATAGTAGAATAATTCCATGTTAATAATACATTAATATATGTAATAAAGATTTTATTGTGCTTTCATATTTTAGACATCTCAATGTATCATTTATCGAAGAAATTGTCAATAATACAATTTTTTAAATCTATAGCAACATATTTCTAAAAATTAAAAATTTTGTTTATTATACTACTTTAACTTATAATTATAGATTATCGGTCATACGCTAATAAAAATATTTTTAAAAATTGTAAATATAAAAAGCAAACTATTTTAAATGTCAATTAGAATATGAAAGTTATATTCAATCATAGCATTACTTTTTTGTGGTTAAGATTAATTGTGTAGTTTATTGAAAGTTTTGTTAGAATAATTAATATTTTAACTATTCCTTTAAATGAGAAAATGAAAATATGTTTAAACATTTTTTATTTAAAGGATATACATTTAAATAAAAAGTTTAAACTATGTACATGTCAATATTATATTTATGGATGTAAAATTATAATTTTATGCAGAAAACATTATTTAAAATATCTCAATGAGCTGGAACAGAGTAAACATACATTGTTTATTTAGAGATGTTTAGTTATAGTAGACAAGAAATAAATATATAAATTTTATAGCAATTTTTTAAAATTTAAAAATCTTAGTTATGTTGTTATCAATTATTCATATATTGTATTATATAGTTTTTTTATTAACCACTTATACTGTAAAATCATATTTTTGTTTCATTTTAGCGTTCTATTTATGTTAGAATAATGTATTTACATGATTTTGATAGATTTTAAAAAAAATACTAAACATTATTTGATTATTTTCAAATTATTAACATAAAATAAAGCGAATTTACATTATATAAATTATAGTTGTATTATTTATAAATGGAAAAATAAAATCCATGAAAGTTAAATTTTAGTTATTCATTAAAAACTAAATTATTATCTAATTTATTCCTAATATATTAATAAATAATATTTCATAAATATAAATAAGTGAAATTTATTAAAGATATATGATTTAGAGAAATATATCAACATTTGTTTTTTTTTCATGTAAAAATATTTAGTATGTAAAAGTGTGATGTAATTTATTTTTGTGAATAGTAACTATTTCTCTGTTATTATAATTTAAATTTATACATTTTTTTATCTCTTCAATTGCTTTATAATTTTAAAGTGGTTTATAATAACATATATTTCATTGTAATTGACATCTTTATGCATAAAGAAATAACTGAATTTCGTTTAATGTATTTTTACTTATAAAAAAATATTTCTAAAATAATTATTTACATAAATCTATTTACATATTTAAAAGGTCAATTTGTTTTAATCAATTAATTTGTTAGATTTTACAAATAGGCATCTTATTAAAATTTTATTTTTACCATCATTTATAATGAATACAATACAAAATCATATTTTTGATTAAAAATAGTTGGTTATTTCATTAACAACATTTTATTATTTATTTATCTAACAATTATTATTATCTTTAATCTTCTGTCTATTCTCTGACATAATTATTTTAATCAAAATTTTATATAAAATATAAAGTTAATTCACTATCACTTTGTCAAATAACTGTATATTTTTAGCTTTGCATATTTAGAATAGTCAAAAATTAATTACTACTATGAAATATTATATTTCTTATTTTAAAAAACTATAGATTTTATTAATATAATAAAAGCCACCCTACATTACATAATTTTAAGGAAAGTTTTAGTAAATTGCTATAGAATATACGATGAATTTATAAATATAATATGACTAACTAAAATTCATGTTAATTTATAAACAGCTAATCTATAAAATTCACTACATTCTTAGCGAAATGACTAATGACATATCAATATGACATCACATTTTTTTTTATCATTAAGGTAATATCGATAAAGTCATAAATAATTGATCGTGTAAATTTTTTTACATTAGACATGTAAAATTACTTTTTAAAAGTATCATATGCTGTATGACCATTTCAATCACAATATAATATTTACTTAGTTTTCTATGAGTTATTTGAAATTTTTAATCCTACACACAATAAATGCGCATATAAAAATTGGTAAGATATACATTAAAGTATTTTTTACTCATTAAACAAACAATATGCCTATGTTTTTATAAACTTGTTAAATATATAACAATTTACCAAAATAATAAAATAGGTACATATAAAATATTATAATTAGTTGCACTACGTAGTTAATATTTAAATTGATAATTTTTTGTCAGGATTTTTGTGCCTTTTAAAAATTATAGTTTTAAAATGTTCTATTGTTTAAGCATATAATTGATCAAACATTCTATGGTATATCTTCTAAATTTATTTTAATATAAATATACTATTAAAATTACATATTTAGTTTGTTTTTGCCATTTATGAGTATTTATTTTTTTGTACAAATATTCATATTTTTATTTTAATTTTTTTATGTATTATTACTTTGCAATTGTGGAAAAAAAAATTTTTTTTAAACATTTTTTTACTACAAATGAAAAATCTATTCGTATATTTTATTTTTAATACTATGCTTTAGATAAATTCCCTTATATAAAGTTGTATCTAAAATCACCAGTTTAAATCTTTTAAATAAATTTTAATTTTCTTGTAACTAGATATTTAAAAATTTAGAAAAAAAAAGAAAAAAAATTGTCATACCTTTAGACCAGTGTAAGCTTCTTCTGATCTTTGTACCCAGTCAGTAATCAAAAAGATCCTGTGAGTAGTATTATTACTTATTGCAAAAAATGTAGAAAAAAGAGTTTATTCGATGTTATCTCAAATACTAATTTGTCAACACATTTTCTATTTTTATGAGGTATTAATCGAATAAATTTCAATAGTAATGTTTCTATATTTGTTCCTTTTATAAATATTCAACTAGTACTTTTATTTAGATTTACTTTTAAATATTTTTGTAAACATGCCAATAAATCACATGTAAATTTTTTTAAAAAATTATGTCAACTAAACATTCATTGGCTCACGAAGGATTACTTGACTATTCTTAGGGAACACTATTCCATTTATCTATCTTACAGAGATGTGTGTTTTTTTTACATACACACGATATTCTATATAAACGTGAATGATAAATTTGTGCGTCATTTGGTCGTCACAACACTAAATTAATCTTCAAATATTTTCTATGTCTACATAAAGTTGATGTCGCACTTGATATATTTCTACTTACGACCATTGCCGCGGTCTAACTCTCTATGCTTTGTATTGTCCACAGATTACATTTTGTATATATCGATACTCTAGTCAACCTTCGCCGTCACATTTCCTTCACAACGCCTTTCACGATTGAGTGTTTAGATGGTAGATGCTACTGCGCTCGTACATTTTCATAGTCCTATTGATCGTGTAGTTTCACTATTATACAATGTGTCGGCGAATCTTTTTCATTCTGTGAATGAGCATTCTCTTCTAGACTAAAAATGGTCATTAAATATGAAAACATTTGAAAGTTTTAAGTTAAATTATATTTAAGTATTTGATTTTCTATAATGACTATTCTATATGTTATTCTATCTAAAATTTTCGAAATATAATATTTTATAATTTGTTGTCTATTTGTATAAATTAATAATATCTATATTTAGACTTTATTTCAAATATTTTACTATTATAATTTTTGTCAACTTTGAAAACTATTTCTTATTATGAACATTTCTTCAAAACCGAAAATAACTATTAAGTATAGATAAGTGTATTTATGAATTTTTGAAATTGGAATGAAAGAAGAAAATAGGATGTCAACTATTGTTGCCGACAACATAGATAAAGTTGATGATTCTGTTTTTAAAACACCTTTTTTACCATCAAAGTAGGTTTACTTTTTTCATAGGAATATTATTACTATTGTCCTTTAACTTAATTAACATCTTATTTGTCGTTTTTATTTTAGGAAAGGAAATTGTAAGAAAAGTGAAAATCGTAATAACATTGGTCATTTGGATGAAATCCCACAAGGAGAACAGAAGAGTAACATTAAGAAGGAAATTAAGGAAAGTGAGAAAAATGATTTAGTGCTTGATCCTTTTTATAACCATAAATGCCCACACACTGACTCATTTATTAAAAAAACATGGCCTGATTTATCAGGATCAACGGTTGGTGATTGTGAAGATTTAGTAATAGAAGTTATTATTGATGATTTTTCTCTATTATTGTTTCGAAATGATGATGAATATAATGTAAGAATATATTTAAATGTTTAAAAATATATGAAATTATTATAGGAATTTATGAAGGCTGAAAATAATAGACAAGCAAAATTAGAGGCTGAAAGAAAACAAAAGGAAATAGAAGCAGAAGCAAAAAGACGTAAAGAAAAAAGAAGGCTCTTAGGAGAAAGGTAAATAATTAGGCTAATTATATTTGATAATTTTTTTCGGTTATTTTAGTTAAAACTTGAGAAAAAAATGAAAAGGAGGAAATTTGAAATTGAAAGTGGGGTACAATCTATTCCTTTGACTAGTGAAGAAAAGCTGAACGTAAACGTCTGAAACGTGAAATGAAAGAGAAGAGACGTGAAGAACGGAGATCGTTACGTAATCAAAATAAAATTTCAGGTGCTGATGCAGGAAATAAAAAGAAATGTAGAGGAAGTTCTTTGTCGGTATGTTTACACTATTTATACTATGACCTTTCAAATATGATTGATTTAATTAATTTGTTTCTTATCTATTTACTTCTTTTTATCAATTAAGTATGCTTCATTAAGTACCATAATAATTAGTTTTATTACTTAGTTTATGTGTTGTTTATAGTCTTCTCTTATCCTAGTTAGTATCGTGATTTAGTTGGATTTTTGTTTGATAAAATTATTATTGAATCATAACATTTTATAATTTAGCCCTTTGGTAAATGTTATTAAATTTTATTTTAAATAAATTATCTATTTGAAAATCAGAGCAAATAATTATTTTGGTCAATTTAACTATTCATTGTTATTTTAAAATATCCAATAGCATGTTATGTTAGGCTTCCATAGTTTAATAGAACTACCACCTGTGAGTTATCATAAATTAGGATGAGTGTGCTATTTCATAAGTCAACAACTTTTGAAAAATTTTCATACAGATTTTAATGTTTTTTTTTCAATTTGTTTAAAATAGTCTATTTGTTGAGTTAACAATTTTCAAGATTACTATAAAAACTATTTTTTCCCTATTCGCAAGCATTGTGAAAGCACACCTGATCCTTCTCGAAACTAGTCTTGTTAAGTTGGTTGCGATATAATCTGCAGCATTTACAAAATCATTTTTCTATTTTTTCCTTTATCGTAAAGTTTCATCATTTGCTTGACGTATCCTTCCAGAGGGACATTTATTTCCTCTAACTACCCAAACAACGCTATAGTCATAAAGCTTTATTTTTTTTTACTAACACTTGTTTTATTGTCAGTTTATGATAAATTTTTATAACATTATATATGATTCTATTATCATATTTGTTTGGAATAATTTTATTGTGTTTAACCAATGTTTATTATTACTGATTATTTTCACCTAGATACTACTTTAAGTTCTTATCGCTAAATGTTTATTTTATTAAGTAATTTTCTATATATTTCTTATTGAATGTTGATAATTTTCTTAGCGCTTCATATCTTTTTTATCGACTCGACTGAAGTGCTTCCTCCAAAAATTAATATTATGTGTTTTGACTTTTATTTAATATTTAAACAATCTTTTGTGAACGGGACTTTGTCTAGAAATAATAATACACGTCGATCGTTGTTATTTTAATAACTCTTTTTTAGCTGATACTATATTAGTTTTTTCTTTGTTAAAGTATTAATTCTTTGCTTCTAAGTATTTTGTCATAATTTAGATTTTTCAAGTAATTTTATCATTGTTAAATCGTTTGTGTTTTTCTGTATTTTTATTGCTCTTTTTTAAACGGTTTAACCTTAGTATACTATATTTTTCTTTTCTTTACTATTTTTTACTTACTTTTTTTGTGGTAAACCTATTACATTTTGTTAATTTACTATTTTTATATATGCTATATATGATAGTAGTAAAGGGGAAGTGTATAATCAAAAACTTTGATACTTTTATTATTAGGCTAGAAAAGTCGATCACTGCTTTAAAAAATTGCAATCAATGAGTGACTCTTTAGATAGTACTTAGAAATGTTTAACTTCATACGCTTTTTACAAATTTTTAAATAAATAACCTTATGATAAGCTTCTATAGTTCGTTGCTAAAAAATACATTAATCTTTTTGCTTTTATTTAGTATTACATTTTTGATAAGCAACGTTAATTTTAGATTATATTCAATATAATATAATAGATTTCTTTGTCCTTATTAATTCCGATAACATGACTGTTAATTATTCTTCCGCTTAATCAGCATATCATCTTTAAAATATGTTAAAGTGTATGCTTAAATAAATAATCTTTTACCACTGATTATTTAAACTGCGTCATCTACAAATAGGCTTCACAAAATACTTCTTGCGTTAATATTCTTTGTTTGTTTCTCTTACTTTTTTTATGTCTTTTTTTTATGAGAACTCTTTACAAATATTTGTATTCATACAGTCCAACTTTTTGCCAATTGCATTATCAAAAATTGTATGAGAATTTTGATAAACTGTGTTTATTCTTTTCTAAGATTATTTTATTCAAACTTTACTTTTTAAGGTTATCATTAAAAATAAAACTTGGTATGTGATGTTGTGAAAGGGGGTATGTGAGAATAGAGATAGATAAGATTGATTGAATGTTTTAAATTTTATTTTTAAAATATGGATAAAAGGGACACGTTGCATATATATATGAACATTTTGTTTCCTATTTATTTTATATAACTGATAACTTTTTTTGTGTATATATTCATATTATGTAGTTTTTAATTAGAAATAATTGTTGTCTATTTTAAAACATTATTTTAAAGTAACCTTGTATCAATTTTCAGTCAAAATTTTTTCTAGGAAAGATTAATATGTTATTTTCATTATAGTATTATTTCATTCATTTTCTAAATTTTTTTCTTTTTGGCTTACCAATATATTTGTATTCAGGTTGTCATTTTTTTTATTCCCTTTTTCAATTTCCTTATATAAACTTAGTTTATTGTTTAAATAAAAAAAAAAGTCTACCAATAATAAACATTCATGAAATATTTGACAACTGACAGATGTTGTTTCACTAGCTCTTGCATATAATATTTTATGTTTATCATTAGTTATGTGTGTAGTGTAGATTTAAAAAATTAAATATTTGATCTCTATTCGTTTAATTTAATTTGTCACTCTTGTTATTATTAATAAGTATAATGTGTGTGTAAAATTATTTAAGGGCACAGGAATTCCTATTTACAATTTTAAATACTAATGTTTCCTTTTTTTAACTTTACATATTATTTTATCACGAAGGGTGATCTTATTTTCTTTTTATTATATTTATTAGATATTTGAATCTATATTAATTATATATTTGATATTTTTTTATTATTATTGCTATTATTAATTATACTTTCATCTTATATGACAGAAACATCATCAACTATCAATTTATTTTTTCTTTTTTACTCATACAATTTTTTATTTAATAATTTATTATTATCGCCAATTCGCCTTATCACTGTCTTTAACTATACTTATTATTAATATCTAATTGCCTTTATTTTTCTGCTAAACCTCTTATTTGTCTAAATCACGCCTATCATATTTTAAATATTATAATCATACTTCATTTTAAACCTTCATTTAAATACCGTTAAGCCATATATGACATATACTTTGTCTTTATATCTCTTACATTATTTTATCAATATATTTATCAATCCTGAATTAGTTTTTATTATTTATTATTTCCTTTTAGCCAGTTCCACTCAACTCTGACGTTCCTTCAACTTCAAATTGTACTAATTTGGATTCTAAGCATATGCAGTCACCGAGAACGAATGACGGGTATTCCTTGTTGGCTTCTAATAATAATATGAAAAGACCTTCATCTATCTCTGTAGATTCTGGAATTATTAGCGGTTCTCCAAATTCAAAATTACCTAAATTGGAGGTTGATGAATTGAAATCTTCTATGTTAGGTATTGCTGTTAAAACAGCAGAGGCAGTAAATGTAAATAAAATTCCTGCAACACCACCATCAGCAAATACTGCAAATGGCCATTCACGTACCCCTACTGCATCTATGGATATTAAAAATTCTTTGCCAAACAGCAATTCAATTCAGAATAATGTATCTGTTTCAACACCTCAGACACAATCTAATAGTAGTAAACAAGGATTATTGACTTCAGGAATCCAACCAACACAATGCCATCCTAATAATATGATGTTTATGGAGATTTTAAAAACAAATCCAGGATTAGCTGCTATGCTTCCTAATAACACAGGTCTTCAAGTTAATATTCAGAATCCAGCATTATCTTCTAATCAATCTCAACAACTTTTACATCTCCAACAAATTATACATCAACAAAATACTTTTGCCAATTCAGTTGTTCAAAGGGGAATTTCTAGTAATAATAATCCGTCAAATTTGATTCAACAACAAATGCAAATGGCTTCATCGCAGTTAATGCCAAATATGCCTGTTCATAATAATCTTGGTACGCCTTTAATAAATGGATTTGCAGGACAAATTAATGCTCCTGTTGTTAGTACACCTACACGGCCTGCACCTCCACATGGATCTCAAGTTATTAATAAAACCCCTTGTAATTTTAGTGATACACATTTAAAAATATGTATGGAAATTAGCAATGCAAAATGTACAACATCAAATACTAGTAACGGAGTCCAAAATTCATCAAATATTTCTTCTAATTCGACAAATACAATTCCAACAACTGTTTCAAATGTGAGTACATCAACAAATGAAAATAAAAAAACTACTTGTACTTTACAGGCTTCAAATCCAATGCCAGGAATAACTACGGGTATTGTACCATCATCTTCTAACACATTATCAACTCCTGGAAAAGCTGTAAATAATGTTATACCTACAAATCCAAGCACACCCAGTAATTTAACACCTCAACAAGCTGCTATGATTCAAGCAATGAATGCTCAATTACAACAAGTAAATAATGCTAAATTAGTAGTTGGTAACCAAAGACCACAATCAGTTATGCCTAATGGAGGATTATTTTTCAATACCTCTTCAGGTACTAATGTACCGAATAATGGCGTAAATCACCAAGCATTATTTTCTGCTAATATGTCTAACTCAAATGAAGCTGCATTTCAGCAATTAATGATGCAGGCTGCCTTACAAACAAATGGAAATATAACACAAATTCAACAACAGAATCCGCTTTTAGCTGCACAAATAACAGCTATGCAACAACAACAACAACAGAATCAGGCGGCCAATATAATCATTCAAAATGTTGTTAATGCTCAAAATTCAGCTGCAGCTAATTTACTAACTGTAAATACTAATCAAACACCTAGTTCTTTGAATACTAGTGGAGATCCAAGTAAATCATTGTTAAATTCTGTAAATTCAAAAAATGTGTTCATTGCTCAGGCAAATGAACAAAAACAAAAGTTATTGAACATTTGTACTAATGAGATATTAAAGTGTGCACAACAAATCCAACACTATCAGAATTTAATAAATACATTACAGATACCCGCAGAAAAAGAAGCTGCGAAAGCCGAATTAATGAAGTATGTTGCTATGCACACAGAATTAAATAATAATTTAATAAATATAAAAAACCAGCTGAATACACCATTACAACAAGAGAACCTAATTACTACTCAGCAACAACTTCAAGCAGCTGCTATGGCGGTGAATACTAATAATCGGTCTCAATTGTCAAATAACATTAGTATACCTAATACAATGATAAACAACATACCAGTAGATTCTTTGTATGAAATTCAAAGACAAGCAGTAGCTCAACAGCATCTTCTACGACAATATCAAAGTTTGGCAGGTATTCAACAGTTTCAGCAACAACAAAATCAATTAAATGCTGCTGCGGTAGTTCAAAACGCATCAATGCTTCAAAATCAATATGCTCAATCTCAAATATTACAAATGCAGCAATTATTAGCAGCACAACATCCAATGTTCAAACAATCGAATAATAGTAATTCGGGAAACCATAATTTGGATCAATTACATAGACAAAGATCTTCTACAGTAACAGGAGAAATACCAAATCAAAATCAGAATGGCGTTTGTCATCAGTAAACTGAAAATCAAATTTTTATAAAAAAATTTTTCTAAATAAATTCCGTTGAAATTTCAGTGAAAGCGATCTCTATATATTAATGTAGACTCTGACACTGTAATCAATACTCTTATAATTCATGCGGGTAATTATTCCTTAGAATTTTTAACTTTATTTGTCGGTAAAAATGAAATTATTCATTCGACTTTTCAATATACTAACAAATGTTTTATGAAAAAATTTTTGTTATTTTATTTAACGTGTATACATATGATTGTTTTAATTTTAACTTTTTAATAAAAATTTTAATGTTTACTTTATTGAGTTTTTATTTTAAATAATAGATTTATTTTGGAAATTAAATTCAGAACACATAATAATGGATAATTAATGACACAAATGTAACAAGTTTTACGTATTAAGTTACTAAAAGTATTTTTAAATTATTATAGTTGGATTATATTTACCTAGATGTTTGTCATAATAACAAGTTTTTATCTAATTTTAACAAAAGGATTTTTCAGAATATATATTTATATTATATACCATTTGTTATTTATTTATATATTTGGATGAATTTTAATTTTTTACCCTATAAATTATACAAATATTTATTCAATTTTGTTAACATAGCATACATATAGCATTTGTTAATGTTTTTAAGGTCTATATTAATATTTAATATATATTTTAAAAGTTAAATTTATTTAAAAAGTTCTACTGAGACTGAAAATATATTTTTTATATTTAAAAAATGTACATAGCTGTTGTATTCTAAATTAAGCAAAAATAATGTTTTATTTATCTATATTACCTAAAAGATTTATTTTACTTATGCTTCACATTATTATAATTTTAAATTTACCTGTTTTATATAAACATATAAAATTTTAATGTTATTTTAACAATTTGCACTTTTTAATGAATATATATTATTTAGTGCGTTAAGTTCAAGTAAATATATTTAAAATTTGTCATAATAAATAATTCTAGAAGGAATCTACTAAAAAATTAAAATTATTTTAAAAAATAAAGACATGAAATTTATAAGAATTATTAGAATAAAAAGGGAAATTTGAATTATTATGGATTAATGAAAATAATTCTAACTAGATATTGAGTTTAAATTAAACGATGATACAAAGATAATCTGACATTGATGAAAATAATAATTGTAGGCATACAGTTTTTATTCAATAAATATCTTTCAACTAACTTTCAGCCTATTTCTACTAAAATTATAAAATATATTTATAAAAATAAAATAATTAATTTTAAACGAAGGAAATCATTTGTATTTTTATTGTTATTATCTATTAAATAAAATATTTTTATAATCATATATTTTCAAACATTTCGGAAACAAATTACATTGTATTACACTATCACTTTTATTAGTAATTGTATAAAAAAATCCATTTTAGACTAACCTATTGTTAATTTTACCATATTTATTAATCATTTTTAACTTTTCAATTGTATAATTAATAACAAAGAAATATTTTATAAATGGATAAGTTTATGAAAAATAATAATCAATTAATCGTAAATGTAGTTACTAAATATCCTATTAAATGTATTATTTTTTCCCTTTTAACAACTATTGTATTTTCAATTTCTTTATTAAATGCAAAAATTGAACGTGATATAAGAAAAAGTTTTTCTTCAACTAATTCAAAAGCAGACATGTAAGTTATTATTAAAAATCCCTCAAAAACAGCAAATTACTTGAGTTATATCTGGTAACAAATACATGTTTATGATTTTGTGTAATATAATTTATACTTTATAAGTTTATTATCAGTAAAAAAAACTGTTTATGAATAAAAATTCATTGGTTTTAATTTTATACTATTCCATGTTATATGACACTTATTAATAATCTATTATTTGTTGTTTTTACAGTGAATTGTTGAGATATCTGGATTTCTATGGTTTTAAAGATGTACCCAAAAGAGCCTTTTTGTTAATACAGGCAAAAGATGGAGGAAGTATTCTGAGAAGTAATATTTTGAAGAAAGTTTTAGAAATTGATTCAAGAATAACCAATATTATCGAAAAGGAAGAGATAATAAAAGGTGATGAAATAAATAATAGTAATAAGTCAACTATTAATATGAATTCAAAACACCAACAAAAGAAAACAACAGCCTGTTATCCTTTATGCAATCTTAACCAACCATTTCATTTATTTTTAAAAACTCTTATTCCTGTTTTGGGAAAAGAAATTAGACTAAATACTGAAGGAAATGGAACACAATATAACGTTGACAAAACTTCTGATACATTAACATACCCTCATTTCAAATTAATGGGCAATGATATTTTTATAGGATTAAATTTGTTTGGGGTTGTTACATCAAATGAAATGTTTCCAAATAATAGATCGAATATTATAAGTGCTGAAACAATAATTTTATGGTATGTTTCAAGATCTGATACAATGAAAAGAGTTAAAGAATTTAAGAATATAACGTTACAGTTATTTAGTGAATCTTCACTATATAAAAATCAAAAAAACGATAATGAAATTATATATGAAATATATGGAGATGAGATTGCGAATCATGAAATGGTAAGGGGTGCAATAGAAGCAACAATATTAATGATTATTGGATTTATTCTCCTTTTCGGTTTTGTAACTTTCGTTTTTTATTCCCAAATTCACCCAAAAAAGTATGTAATTTATCTTGTTATTGGCGCTATTTTATCACCCTTCCTAGCAGCAATATCAGCATTTGGTATTTTAGTTTGGTTAGGAAATGATTTGTATGTTATAATGTGTGTTACACCGTTTATGATACTTGCTATCGGTGTTGATGATGCTTTTATTTTAACGAGTTCTTTTGTAAATTCGTCACATATAAAAGATAAAAAAGCAAAAATAGAGAAAACTTTAACGTCTGCTGGTCCCTCAATAGCAATAACTTCTATTACCAACACTGTTGCCTTCGGAATTGGATTTTTTACGCCTGCAAAACAAATGAGTCTTTTTTGTTTATGTACTTCAATTGCTGTCTTACTAGATTATATACTTACATTTACACTTTTTCTTCCGATACTTGTTTTAATATCTTCCACAAAAGTTGAAAATCAAAAAAAGAGTACAAAGAAAATAGGATTCATTAAAAAGTATGTCAACTTTTTATCATCATTAAAAGGGAAACTAATTTTAATATTTACAATGGCAATTATTTATTTAATTTCATCTTATCATGCATTTAATATACGTCAAACATTTGTACCATCAAAAGCTTTTCCTTCTGATTCTCATCTAGTAACATCATTGGAATCTATTAGAAAAATATTTGACAGTCATTTTCCAGTCAGTATATTTTTTTCAAACCCTCCAAATATAAGTAATGTCAATGAATACCAAAGATTTTATGAAATGATAAATAAAATAGAAAATTTAGATGAAACATATGGAAGAAATAAATCATTATTATTACTAGATAAATATGAAGAATTTGATCGAAAAACGCATCAAATATATAATTTCCTTGGAATTGTGGATAATAATTACACATTAAATTATGACAATATGAAATATTTCATCAACAACATACTAAAAACAGAAAGAATTAAATTTGATGAAAATAATAATAAACTTTTAAAACTCCATATAACTGTAATGGCAAAAAATATGAGTGAATGGTCAAAAAGAGCAAAATTCTACGAAAAAATCCGAAATATACTCAATGCATATTCTGAATTTAATGGTACAATTTTTGACGCAGATTCGGGAGTCTTAGATATGATACTAAACGTTAAAAGTGACCTCCTTGGATCGATAACAGTATCAATTATATCTATGGGTGTGATTTGCTTATTTTTTATTCCGAATTATGTAGGAATTATTTTAATTGTTATTTCCTTAACGTCAATTTGTTATAGTAAGTTGGATATAGGAAAATTAGTTAGTAATTTCATTTTTTTAGATCTTGTTGGATTTTTAGCATGGTGGGGATCAGATCTTGACATAATAACAATTGTTGATGTATTAATTGCTAGTGGCCTTTCAGTTGATTACACTGCACATATTGCCCATTTTTATTTTTCATCAAAAGGTAATTACAAAGAACGTCTAACTTATGCACTCTCTGAAATTTCATTACCAATGATTAACGCAGGTTTATCAACATTTCTCTGCATGTTTCCATTAATATTTATCCAAACATATTCAATTTTGGCGTTTGCAAAAACAATATTTATTGTTGTTGGTCTCGGATTAATACACGGATTATTCGTTCTTCCAGTAATGCTTGTACTAGCACCACTTGGCAATGAATCTAACGAAAATATCATAATTGATCAAGATAGTATTAAAATATCATCGATACAACCGTTCATATCGAGTGAAAAATAAAATTTATTAACCTATTTCTTTATTGTTTAAAAAAAATAAAGACTAAATTTTTTATTGACACTATTTAACGATACAAATATTCAGCTTGTAAATTAGCTGCTAATTCTGGTTCCCATCTATCTCCATTTAATAAGAGTTTCTCTTTATTGTACAATAATTCTTCATGGGTTTCGGTAGAATATTCGAAATTTGGTCCTTCAACAATAGCATCAACCGGGCAAGCCTCTTGACAGAGTCCGCAAAAGATACACTTTGTCATATCAATATCATAACGTGTTGTACGACGGGATCCATCAGGTCGTGGTTCAGCCTCAATTGTAATAGCCTTAAATTTTATAAAATTATTATAAAAAATATATAACATACTTGAGCTGGACATATAGCTTCACACAATTTACAGGCAATGCATCTTTCCTCTCCTGAAGGATAACGACGGAGTGCATGTTCACCTCGGAATCTTGCAGAAAGTGGACCTTTTTCAAATGGATAATTAATTGTTGATGGTTCAGTAAAATAATGACCCATTATTATACCAAATCCGCGAATTAATTCAGTTATATATACTGAATGAAGACCTTGTGTTACATCCCCACTTACTGATCCATCTGTTGTTGGTTTTTCTCCAACATACACTGAAAAAATTAACATTTAAAAGATATATACTTAAAAGTGTATTTACCATAATTTGTTCTACATTGACTAATAGATCCCAGTCTAGAAATAATAGTTTTCTGTAAATTTGATGATCCAAATCTTGATAACATGACTTCAGTTTAACTATGTGTTTTAAAAAATATAGTAAACATTGAAGAAAATGTTGGAATGGTGTATCGACAACATCAGATGCTTCTTTCCAAGACACTTTCTTTATCTTGGTTGTAAATAATGCAATTTTTGTAGTAGCTTATCTTTTTGTTTAGTTTGCTCATTAGTAAGTTGTTCTTTTTTTAAGATTTTTAAGTAGAATGCATGGTCAGATAGAAGCTATGGATTCAGCTGAGATTCAGTGGCAAAAGGAACATGAAGAAATGCACAGAAAGCATGCTAATCACGATGGTGGGTTTTAAAATTTTTAACAGTTCTACTATTTTTTATAAATTTGAATTATTTAATATTAGAATAAAAGTAAATTTTAGTTATGCATGCTGAAATACTTATAATATTTATAATTGCATTGATTTTTTTCCAATTAATTTTAATTTGGTGGAAAGCCAAAAATTTTAAGAGTTATCAAGTAAGGAAATAATAAAATTTATTTACTATAATTTTAGCTTGTCTCATTACTTGGACTTTGGGCAATACCTTTTTTTGTTGCAATAACAAAATATTGGTATCGTTTCATATTTACATGGGTTATATTCACTGTATTTAATATATATTTGTATAGAAAAACTAGCCAACCGCATATATCTGGAAAAATTCCAAGACTTGTTTATAAATGGTTTTTATTTCTACACAAAATGAGTTATTTTTTAGGTGTTGTTGGTTATTTAATAATGATGCTTACACTTCTTGGTTTAAATACTATTTTTAGTTTAAAAGCTAATGACTGTTTGGATGCTGGAATTTTATTTTTGTGTTATGGATTATACTATGGAGTTTTAATTAAAGACTTAGCTGAAATTACTTCAGAAAAAATGGCATGTAAAATTGGATATTTCACATCAGATGGATTGCCAAAAAAAGTTCTAGAAAATAATATTTGCGCAATTTGTGGAGATAAACTTAATTTAACAGGACAGTTGTTAAGAACAGATAAAGATTTTGATGATGATAATGATGCTGAAGCAGTTCATGCTTTATCATGTCAACATTTGTTCCATGAATATTGTTTAAGAGGATTTGTTATTGTCGGGAAAATGGCAACTTGTCCCTATTGTAAAGAAAAAATCAATTATTCAGCTACTTTCAAAAATCCTTGGGAAAAACCTCATTTATTATATGGGCAATTTCTTGATTGGGTTAGATATTTAGTTGTTTGGCAACCATTAATTGTTTTAATTGTACAAGGTGTTACGAAATTTTTCGGGTTAGAATAGTAATATATAAAAGTTTAAGTAAAGTTTAAATGAATTGTATGATCATTTAATCTCTGGTAATTTTTTATTTATTGTAGAATTTTTATTCTATTTATATAAAATTATTAAATTTTAACAATATTTGTTAATTGGATACTCCATTTTATACTTTTAATATTATGATTTAACTATAATTTAGTTTTAGTTCGTTTTCATAATGTCAAATAGAAAATTCTGTTTTTCTTTAAATAAAGATGAACCTGATAAAAAAAGAATTAAAGTTGATAGTGTATTTGATGATTGTAGTGATGACGAAGAGGATGTAAGTACGAAAATTAAATATGAAAGTGATAAAGTTCATAAAATAGAAGAAGAAGAAGATAACGATTTATATGATTATGATGCTGCATACGATCAAATACAGGCAGAGAAATTAAAAAAAATTATGAAAAAAATAGAGGATGATAATGATAAAAAACCTAAATATGTAGAAAAGATTATGGAAGCACAAAAAAAAAGAGAATTAGATCGTTTTCTAGCTGAAGAGAGGAAAATTCAAAAAGAACGTGAAGAAGAGAAAGGAAAGTATGACGATAAAGAAGTCTTTATTTCGTCAAGTTATAGAAAGAAACTTGAGGAGATTGCTGAATTACGGAAAGCTGAAGAAGAAAAGGAAAAAGAAGACGAGTTAGTTAATGAAAAAATACTTAAACGTGGTATATTAAGAACAGGATTACACAGGGATTTTCTACTAAATTTAGACAACGGTGAACCATCAAATAACAAAAATGAAGTTGCTTTTAGGAGTGTAAAGAATAAAAAAGATAAGAAAGATAATGTTGAACCAGAGAAATCCATTTATGATGAAGAAGAGGAAGATGAAATGAGACCTGTCATTAAACCCTCCTATTCTACAAAAGCAGATAAAAAAATTAGAGGTGGTTTAGAAATAAGGAAGAAACAAGTGGATATAATAGAAGAAGAAAAAATAGACGATGTGAATATAGATACTGAAATCACAAAAGAAAAGTTAGATAATAATATGGAAGAAAAACTACTACAAGAAGACATTAAGCCAAAAATTAATGACGTAAGAGTACTTCCTAAAGAATTAAGATTAGAAAAAATACGTGAAATAATGAAGCAACGAAATACGGAACCAGACATTAAAGCATATCAAAAAAGATATATGCTTAGAAAGTTGAGAGGTGAAATTGTCCCTTCAATGTAAATAGTACACTTTGTTTATTAATTTTTGTTTAAATTTCATTTTATGTTTTACCAAAAAAAAACATTCTTCATTGTTTTTTAAATGTTTACATTTCTCTGTGAAATTATGACACCACATAAAATTATTTTACTTGTATAATTAAAGACCTGCAAATCTAAACATTTACGACAGCCATTTTTGATATTTAAAATTTTCCAAAGGACATTTTAAAGAGAGAACACTTTTTTCTCAACTATTCTACTTTTTAAATTGTATATGTTTTTGATATTAAAGAAATCCAAGATATGTCATAACACCGGAGCTTAATATATTTATCCGTATTAAAAAATTTCTTAAAATCTCTTTATTGAAATACTCAAACAGGGTGAAACAAACAAAAATCTAATACTCAATCTTAACATGATCAAACGTTGTATCTTCTTGACACATTATTATGAAGTAATTTATGAGATACGAAATCATGGTCGAAAACTTTCAGAAGCCATAAATACGTAAAGAGTAGATTTATGGAGCTGATATTTTCTAGGTGGTAATATTTCACGTGGGTGTATTGTTTAAGCATATAAAAGTGGGTCTTAGATTTTTGCTTGTCCCATTTTGTTCGAGTACGTCAAGAAACATATTTTATAAATATACATAGATACATTAATATCAAAAAGATGTATTTTCTTGAGTGTAAATAAATGACGAATATTTTAATGCATCGAAAATATAATGTATAAGAAAGCAATTAAAATTACCAAAAATAAATATATTCAATATAATACAAATTAAATATTTTTATATTTTTAGAAACTCTAAAAATTAAATTAAAACGTACTTTTTGAGTATGACGTATGTTTTTCTAAAAGATTATTTTTATATTTATTTGACATAAAATATATTTATGTGTTTTTTAATACTTATTATCGAATTAATTGCGAATAAGTCATTATGTTACATCAACAAATATATTAAAAAAAATTTTATATTTGAATAACTTTTTAATTATATATACAAAAATACATTATTTTTAAATATCAATAATAAATATGGTATTTTTTAACCGTCCCTGGTACATTACACAATGTCTTTTTCACTTTATACATACAATTCTCGAAAAAATCATTTTTCCTTTAATACTTGTCAAAATCAATTAATGTTAATGATAATGGTTGAATAATTGATAGAAAAAAATGTATTGTTTTAAATCAACTTGAAAATGTTTACCAACACATTTTAAAAGTATACACATTAAGAATGTTGAATTTTTAGTAATTTTAATTTTTAAAATTGAAAAGACATTTTTTTTAGAAATTAAAATTATCCTAAAATATAATTTCTTTCGACGTTAAATTAATGTTATTAAAATAATTTATTTTGTACAGAAGACAAATATTATAAATATTTTGTAAAATTAATGAGATCATATATTATACCAAAGAAGAGGGTAATAAAAAAATTATTCCTTACTAGTAAAACATGGTAGAGGTTCCCATTTAAATATTTTGAATTTGAAATAATTCATGTGCCTTTTAAATTGTTCTTTTAATGCTTTATCCGTTAATAAGACAATAATAGGATCACCAATCATTCCAATTATCCATATTATTGCCGCTGTTGATGCTAATGCTTCAACTTCAAAATATATTTTTCCAAAATGATACGTTTTACATGGAGATTTTGATAATTCACCAAGTGAGGCAAGGTGATGTAAATTTACTGTTGTTACTATTGCTAGAATTAGAAATGGAAGTTTTGACAAAGCAAAAACACATAAATTGATGGAGAGACGATTCATTGCTGTTATGTTATTTGATATTGATGATGACGAAGGTTTCCTTTGTTCGTTATTAACTTGTGTAAATATCTCATTTTTTTTAATATCAATTTCTTCTGTTGGTAAATATGATGACTCATTTTGTATTATTTTTGATAATTGATTTTTACCTCTTGTATACCTATGCATTTTACTTAACATAATTAGATATTCAAATATTACAAAAAAATATGTTACGCCAACAAAAGCTGTTAATGATATAGCTATAGGATCTTGACATGTACTAAATTTGCAAGGAATAGGTGCTGTGTCATGATAAAAAAGAGTTGCTCCCAATACACCAATTAAAATCTAAATAAAAATATTTATAATGTAATTTGTACAATTACTTACTGAAAATGAGAGTGCAACAAACCAAATGATCCCAACAATGGCATAACATTTTTTAATTGTGACTTTCGTTTTATAATAAATTGGCTTAACAATTGCCAGGTACAACAAAAGTGTTGTTGCAAAATAAAAACCTAAAAAATTAAAAATAAAATATATTAATTTATTTTTAAATAATAAAAAAAGCTATTATTTTTTATTACCTATAAGTGTAAAAAAACTTAGCGAACCAACAATTATAAATAAGCTAGCACTAGAATATTGTAATGAACCAAATTTCCAAACCAATAAAACAACATAGAATGTTATCAATGCAACAATTGATGATACAATTTTATTGATTAAAAAAATAAGCTGTTTCTTTCTGCCGGAAACATATTCTCTATTGTTTTCTGAAGAACATATTTTCCAATAATTAATAAGACAATAAAGCAAATATAAATTTATAATTATAGCAAATATTGATATGATAAGTGGAATAATAGCTAAAAAATATGTTCTAAAATTTTTTGCTAAATGAACCCACTAGAAAACAATAATTTATTTTAAAAAAAATGAAATCATAAACATACTTTAAGTGATTCACAAGGAGTCATATCTAATGAAAGAGAACAATCCTTATATTTTAAATCATGTGGATATTCAAAATATGTACAATTCGCAAACTGATAAGGAATATCAATATCGGGTACCATAAAACGATCTAGAAATGGCATTATTTCTATCTAAAAAATTTAATTAATATAAGAAAAAAGAACTATTGTTTGATCAAAAGGAATATTATTTTATATGAAAATTCTTATGAAAATCTTTATTTACTTATTATAAAGTGATTTCAATTTAAAAGTGTGGCTGATTGATGATAAAAATAATAAAATAAATAAAACTTTTTTAATATTAAGAAGAAGTGTCTAGGAATTTGTTTAACGTTGATCTGAAATAATATTATTTGAAGTTTATATTTGAAAGAAACTTAGAGATGAAATAGTGTTAGAGGAACGATATGTACTTGTATATGTAGATTGGTAAAAACGAATTAAAACTTTGCATATTTTTATATAAATATTTAATCTTTTTGATAAGAAATCGTCAAAATATCGTACCAAATTTTAATACAGATAATTACAAAAAAATCAAGATAATAAATAGAAATGAATGATTATACAATGAATTGATTCTTTAAATGTACACAAAAATTCATGTAATTGTTTGTGAATATTGTAATAAAATGTTAACCTTGAAATAAGTAAATCCTATTAATAAGTAAAATTGGTGATTTATTTATTTTATTTATTTGTAATCCATGTTAATATGGTAATTTATTTTGATAAGTATTTTTGTCATTGATGAATATGATAAAAATTTATTAATAGAAAAAAGATATAAAGGTTTAATAAAAAATGAATTTTGAAAAATGATACTCATAAAAAATAGTACATATTTTTTCTTTTACAAATCAGTCAGTGAAAGTTAAAAAAGAGATCATATTAATTTATTTCTTCCAATTACCTTTTAACTGGTGTATAATTTATTTATACCGCAAATAAAAATAATTTTTATTCTTTGTGGTATATTTAAAATCAATCTTTAACTTAAAAGCGTTTTATTAAACTTTTGACATTGAATTTTTTTTAAGATACCAAAAATTACTTCTTCCTTATTCTTTTTCATCGTTTTTATACACAAAAATAAAAATAATGATGAACAAATGCTTTAAACTTTTCTCATTTAATTTTATATTTTCCAAAAAATACTTTAAAACTATTAAATATTCATACTGAATACACAATGAAATTGTTGAGTAATAGTCAATATAATTTAAAAAACTATCAACAACAAAAAGGTGTATCTCAATAATTGCTTAAATAATATTAATATATATTTTTTTGATATTTGTTTATTACAAAATGTTTAAAAAAATTAAGTAACCAGAAGAATATGAAAAAGTTAAAAGGTATTTATGATGAAATCTAATAAATATTTTCAAATATACCACAGTGATGTAAATGTGTACTGTTATTTTGCCATTATCCAACATAATTTCAGGATAAAAATGATGAGGTGGTGTTGTTTTTTGGTTTCTTTTAAATATTTTCTCTTAAAATAATATTAATTATTATTATATGTAAGAGAAAAGACGATTGATTATTACATGATAAAAATTTATCCTATTCTTGATATTGACCGTCATATACTTTACTCTTATAAAATATGAAATATAAAATGTATAAATTTTCTGGTACAATATTATGGAAACTTATAGGATATTGAGACAATTTTTCACATGCATATTTATCACCAGGAAATATACTATACATTTCGCCACTTTTAGAAAGTTTTAGTATATAATTTTTTTTAAGAACTGGAGGTAAAAAAGTTTCAAAACCACTTTCATCCTTACTATCACCACCTTCAATACCAAACTTTCTAAAACATCTTCCAATAATGATGTCTTCAAATCCATTAATTTCTTTTTCGTTGCAATTATCTACGAAAGCAAAATTTTTTCCAACTAACTTTTTAATTCCACCTCTGCTTATTACATACCCTGATCCACCTGAAATATATTCCTCATTATATTTTATTTCATTACTTATGTTATTAGAGCTACTATTAAATCCATAATAAATACTCCTATTTTCATCTTTATTTATAAGAAATCTTTTTAAATTTTCAATAACAACAAATGAATTATCATTTACTTTTAACAACCAATCAAATTGATTCTTATTGTTTCGGAAAAACATATTATATACAATTTTTAAAGATTCTATTGTTTTTTTCCAAATATCCATTTTCTTTCCTTCAGATATTATTTTTACTACCTCAATATTCATTTTTCCTCCTCTATTATGAAGTTTTTCCCTTGTGGTGGTAATAAAAAGAGACTTATCACAATGTGCTAACCATGTTCTTATAATATGATTAAGTGTTGATGTTTCTTTTGTTGGATGAGAAAGTATAACACACAAAATTTTTGGATATTTTGTTATTTTAACTATAAAAAAATGAGAGGTACTTTTTGTAATTTTATACTTTTTAAACTACCATTTCTGCTCTCTATAAAAGGCTCTTTTAAACTTTTAACAGAATAAAAATGTGGAAAATAAAGTAGTAATAATAAAAAACATATTAACTTATAAATAAAAGTTTTTTTACTAATCATTTTAATTAGACTAATATTGTATTACTTAAAATCATTTCTTAGAATGGAAACTTTATTATTTTATACTTCCAAACTATACTTTTTCTTTATTATTTGTTAGATGACCTAAAAACAAAACTACTAAAATTTGATTCCCATCATATCATAAAGATTTTTTTTGTATGTATTAAATTGATTGTGAAAGTACATTTATTTATTTTTTATTTTATTTATTTACAAAAAAGAAATTTTACTTTATATATTTTTAAATTTAATGATTACCAGAAGCATTAGGATTTTTTCAACAGATTTAATAAAATAAAAAATAACAATGAATTTAAATAAAAATGTATCTGTAAACAATATTAGATACAGAAGGTAGTTAAAACTAACATAAAAAAATTAGTAAAACGCGATAATTTCTTTATATGAAAATAAAAAATTTTTCATTACCCTCCAATCTAAAACTGATTTAGTTTGAAGTATTTTTATAAAAAAAACAAACTAAGTAATATGAAGATATAAAGAAAACGAATTTAAAAATGTATATATATATTTTTATATGTATAATGGGAGTATCAAGATATAAAACATAGTTATCTCCATTTTTCCTCCATTTTTTTGGAATTTACTGAAGATAAGAAGGGAGCTTTTGTTTTGAAAATGAGTAGAGGGTTTTAATATAAATGACTTATTTGAGAATAAAAATATATGTTTACAACAACATTTTTTTTGTACATGTGTTTCTAATTTCTTTCACTATGTCAATTAAATAATATTTTAAAAATAATATAAAATTTTTGATATTATAATTTATTTTTGATATTTTATAATTATTGTTCTACTAAATATTATATAATCAATTTTGTAAAATATCATTTCTTTTAATTGTCATAAATATTAAAAATCAAAGTGATAGAAAAATTGAGGTAAATGTTGAAATAGGTTTAGCTGATCATTAAATTTTTCACTTCATTTATATTATATATATAATACAATCATAATTATAATGCCTTTCACTTAATAAGATCTGATTTTTCTCTGTTTATCTTTTAATATTGCAAGATAAAGATTAATTATATTGAAAATAGTTTTCAAAATTTTATATTGACTTTCTATTTTACCTAAGCTCTTTAATAAAAACATTATTTAATATCTTGAAAAATATATATATATTATCTTTATAGATGTGAAAAAATTAAATTAAAAAGCTTAATGACATAGGATGCCCAGGAGAGATTTATATGTTTGTGTTCTTATATCGAACTCTTTTATATATAAATATATTTTTTTATCATTTTATTTTTTATAAATCTCAAATTAAGTGGAAATATTTCTATTAAATACACATAACATATAATCGTTTAATATATATTTATTGTAATATTTTTATATATCACTTTTTACAAAATTTATAATTTAAAGGAAAAAATCTTAATGCAAAAAGAAGAACAAAAATAGTTCGTTACATTTCATAGTACAAGTGCCATTTGTCTCCTCTTTTCCTTTATCTTTACACCCCTCATTCATTGAAATGTAGATTTCTTGAAAATTATCATAACTTCAACTACATATCTTTATTTTATATCTCTCTCTTATGTCATTTAATAATATCTATAGATATCTGTTACTAAATATAAATCTTTTTTTTGTGTTTCTATTAAAAATTACTCAAGATTAACATAAATGTCTAGTATGAAAAGAAATGACAGTTTTTTTGGAAAAGATGTTTATTGAACTTCTTTTATGTTCTTTTCCTCTCCAACAGTAATTACCAATGACATACATACACAATCTTCTTCATCTAATTTTTAGTGTTGGATAATACTTTTAGAAAATAAAATTTTCTATCATTTACCAAAAAATTCTTTCATTATGATTTCTTAAGTTTTTCATTTAAAAGGTACAAGAAAAATGTAAATTCCTTTTTAAATAGTATTTATTTCATGGTATTAGGATAACATTAGTTTTATACATCAGAAGATATGTATTGAAGTTTTGTTTTTGATAAATGCATTTGTTTTATCAATTAAACATCAATATTTTACATTTCAACTATTAATTAATTTCTTATGATTTTAAAAATCAGAGATATAGGAATGTTGTGAAGATGAAGGATAAACTTTAGACAAATTTATTACAAATTTATTTTAACCCAAAAAACAATATCAAAATGTTATTGTTAATGTTAAGGGAGAAGTTTCATACTTTCTCCTCCCTCTTCCTCCACCCCCAAAAATGTATGAATACTGTTTCTTAAAAATATATATATATATATATATATATATATATATATATTATAAGTTGAAAAAATAATTTTTTTTATTTAACCTTTTTCATGAAAATTTATCATTTGTAGTGCGCTTTTTCTTGAGATTTGCTTCAATCATCATTTCTCAAGCACTTTTTTGTGATAAAAATATTTTTTTTAACAATCTTTTCAATATAAATTGCACAAATCTGTTTCTATTCATATATTTTTATATGATAAGTTAAACATTTTATTTCCTTTTCATTACTATATCTTTATATGAAGTTTCTTATGTGGTTATATAACACAATAACTTTTTTTGTCTTCATCTAACTCCTTCATACATTAAATAAATATAAATTTACAATTTTGTTACATTTATACTTAAATATATCCTCACTATTAAATAAGGTGTTTAATTTTATATCCCTAAAGTTATAATAAAGTTTTTTTTTAAAAAAAGTAAAATTCTTGAGATAATTAGGAATATCCGTTTTAATTGTACAAAAATGTAATCTCCGACAGAATATTTTTAAATATTTATACTAAAAGTGTTACTTTACTAACTTCAGAAATATAAAAGAAAGAAATTATAATTATATTTTAAAAGGATAAAAATGTTAGGAGCACAAGCATTAAGAACAAAACAAGTAAGTTGTAATATATATAAATTATTTTGGTAAAAATTTAATTATACTTTCATATTAAAAATAACTTTGTTATTGTTAGAAAGAAAAGTTTATTTTTTCCATTATTTAATAAAATCTTTTTAAAAATTTTTTTACATCAATTTTACAGAAAGTTGAACAAAAAGAAAGAGAAAGAAAGAAGAAAGAAAAATTAAAGCAACAAGAAATCATCAATGATCCGTATTCAAGAAGAAGCAGGTAGGTTCAAATACTTTGATATTCAGTTAATCTATTTTATTAAAAATAAAACAAAATTTTTGGCTTTTATAAAGTCTCAATTCGTAAACATTTTAAATGATATGGGAAATGTGATTTAAAATGATTAAAATTGCATCTTAAATGATATATTTTTTGTAAATTATTTATCTTCAGTTAAAAAAAATAAATAATAAAAATATGGGTCAATTTACAATATTAAAATAAATATATATTTAAATAAGCTATTAATATTTTTAGCATAGAAATGCATAATCAGTTGTTAGATAGATTACAAGATAAAGAAGGCAATAAATATAATGGGGGTGGAAGAAGAAAAAGCCATAGCGACGATAATACCGGAATAGGATTAATTATTAATTGTGATGATAGAAAAAAGTCATTAGTTATTAAAACAGTACCGGAGTATGTTTCTCATAACATTGGTGGAAGTAATGTGCACGTAAGAAGAATGTCAGTGAATCCTAGTGCTACTGGATCTGGATATAACAATACCAATATTAGTCGATCACATAGTTCAACACCAGTAAGAGGAAACGCTGGAAGTACTGGAAGAATTGGCAGAGCATATTCGATGGCAGGCCATGATTACAAAAATGAAAAAAATATCAAATATAGTGGAGTCCACTCTGGAAGTTTTGACGCAGGAATCGAAAGATGTCCTTATGATGTAATTAAGAATAATAACAATAAAGGACATGAAAAATCCAAAGATGATGGGAAATCATTTAATCGTAAAGGTTCCAGAGCTTCCCTTATGGGGAAAAGAATACTTAAGTTTTTTGGTTTATCTAGTTTAGATAATGATAAAGAACAAGAAAACGATAAAAACGGTAAAGGAAATGTTTGATTCCAACGAAAAATGTTGATACAAATTAAGACCTAAAAAAATCATTCCAATAGCTAATTCTAGTTGATAGTCCTTGAACATAGAAGAATACTATACCGCCTAATAAAAGAAAATTCAAAATTAGTTTACTAATCAAAAAAAATAATTTAAAAACAAAGACAAAAACCAATAAAAGCACGAATATGTAGAACATATTACTTGAACAAAGTGTGTTAATCTAATTATTATTTTAAATTCCATTTCTCTCTGTAAAGTTCTCTCAATCAAAATATATATTCTAAATCCTAACAGGGTAATTTGTTACTGTATCTTATTTTATTTCAAATAAATATATTTTTGTAATCAAATTAAATAGTTTCCATAAGATCAACACCCTTAGAAGCACCGTTACTACAACTTCGATTCTTCTCTTTGTATGGTTGTAATTCTTCAATCACCTCATTTGAATCATGTCCACATATTAAACTTTTGTTTGATTCAATTTCTTTTATCAATCCTTCCAACTTTTCGGTATGTCCATTATTTATAAGAGATTGAGCATATAAATGAAGATATTTTTTAAAATCGCTAAAATCAGATAAAGCTTTGGCAGCTGTAAGTAATGATTCCAATGATCTTTCGATCGACAACTGAGTTATGTCATCTGGCAAGGTCAAATTAGAGTACAATTTACTGGAGTCAAATAACGAAGATATAACCCCTGTGGAATGAGAATCAAGATCCCCACATATTTTAGCTAAAGCATGCCTTGTTATAACATCAGATGTATTAGAAATCGATATTAGAGAATTAGTAATTGTCGAGTAAGAATATATTCGGTTATTTTCACAATGAATTATTGGTATTCCATTAGGTGATATTAAGACATTTATCAATTCCTTCTCTGTTTGCATTATAGCTTTTAAACTTATTGTGATAGAATTTCGGAAAATTTGTAGATTCCTTAAAAGATAACAGTATTAAAATAAAATTTATATGTGAAGAAAACATACCAAACATAAAGTTTTCCTTTCTCGGAAACTAATGAAAGCCAGTGGTTTTTAAGAAAAGCTATACACGTCATTTCTTTAAGTATAAATTGGATTAATTGTCTACCCGTTTTAGAATCTAATATAGTTACTGTTTTATCATAAGATATAAGCACCGTATACTGATCGTTAAATTTAATCACACCAATTTTAGATGTTATAACTGTCTCCCAAACTATTACACGTCCAAGTTTTGCTGTAACTCTTGTTATGTTTACACCGGGCATTAGTTGACATGCATTGTTCGCCGTTATACAATCTACTATTGTAGCTTTATTTTCTGTTATGTATTTTAGTAATTTTTTATATTCCGGTATTGTAAAGAACAACTTTCCTTTTGGTGTCTTGGATGTTGGAACTGCAGCACGTTCTATAGTTGATGTTTCCATGCTAGACTCAAAACTTACGTCTAATAAATCTTCCTCAGATTCTTGCAAAATTTTAGTTTTTAGTAGAGCATTAAATTCTTCCATCGTTAAAGCTGGCTTAACAAATTGTTGTTCATCAATTAACCTTTCCAGTGATATCATTGATGGTTGCGCAGCTGCAATATGATGACTCTTTGGATCTTCTTCAGGTTCTTTAATAATCTGCGTGGAAGTAATCTTAACAGTTGCATTATTTTTAGATCTCACAATTAATTTCGGTTGTTTAACAGTTTCAGCGGATTTTTCTTTTTCAATTTTATCACTATCTTTAGGAGTCTCTTTTTCTGCAACAGAGGGAGGGGGTGGAAGAACATCAGAAGTCGTTTTAACTGGTATTGTCTTGGGAACTCTATATAACAAACAACTATCTTCCGTTATACTATCATTTAGCATATCATCATCTCTTCTAAATTGAACAGGAATTTGTTTATGAATAAATTGACATCGGCTTTTTAATTCTTCAATACCACAAAATTTAATAAATTCCGACTCTTTTAATGATATAAATTGAACGCTACCATCACTAGAACATGCCCCTACAATATTATTATGCCATGAAAAATCATGAATAGTATCATTAAACAAATTTCTTATCAAACAAAGTGGTCTTTCGTATCTTGGGAACATCCATAATGAGAAACTTCTATCTCTACTACCAATAGCACAAACCATAACAGTAGATATTTCATCATTTTCGCTTTTTACTTTAATTAAACTTGGCATAAACTTAACAACAGTTGAATTTTGTCTTAAACCAATAATATCTTTCTTGTAATCCCAATTTTTCCTTAAAATTACTTGTGTTGCAGGTGTTTTATTATTCATAGCAGCTGGAGCTATTAATATAGTACCGTCCGGGCTCCAATCCATTCTTTTGAACATCGTGGAGTTACATGCACCCTCGAATGGTTTACTAATAGTAGTTTTAACTTTCCAATCATCAACAGACCATACTTTTAACGTTTTATCATTAGATTGGGATGCTAAGAAATTACCAATAGGGTCCCATGAGATGCCATTGACATTATCTGTATGTCCACCAGAAGCTTCATTTAAAATGACAACTTTCTCTGGGAGTTTCTTGACATTCCATATTATTATTTTTCCATCCATACCACAACTAGCCAAAAACCTACCGTCATTTGACCATTCGGCATTGTTAGCTGACAATGAATGTCCGTGCAATTCATATTTTGTTTTGTACAATTCTTTTATATCTTCTTCGTCTTCCGCTGATGATGATTTATTTTCACGACATCTTCCAAGATATTCAATGATTAAAATAATTCCATCTTCCGTTGATACAGCTAAATATTTCCCATGATCATATTTAGACCAACGAACAGAATTTAAGCCAGATCGAAAAGCAACATTAAACAAAGGCGAAGTGGACTTTGGTATGGTATCATTTATTATTGAATTCATAGACCACATCTCAAGATTACCTTTTCCACCATCTACCTGAAGACATATTGCAAATTTTTTGCCACTTGGATGGATATCGATACCGTATATTTGGTTATCTAAAATCCATTAATGTCAACACCAAATTTTTAAATGAAAAAACATACTTTTATAACTAATCCATGAACATGTATGTATACGTAGCATTGTTAAATAAAGTATATATAGTATTTATACAGTATTCTAGTAATAAAAAATAAGAATCAATTCGAAAATTCCCAGAGACATATGAAATAGAAAAAAATAAATAACCTGTAAAAAAAGTAAGGAGGAAAAATAAACAAATTTTGAAGCAATATCAACGCATTAATTTTTTATATTTTGGAAAAAAGCACATCCAATGTATACAACATGTATCTGGGGGAGATATATTTCCCGCCAAATAAAAATTGAAGAGGAAATTTACTGAAAAATAAACAAAACACATTGTAATTATTGAATTTTTTTATTTGTCATTTTAAAATATAATTGTTTTTGATGTATGATGTTAATATCTTTGTTTTGAACAAGAGGAAAGTTACATATTTTTTTGTACTTTTGTAGAAGAAAGCCTAATAAACTTATTTTGATTAATGATCTTTTTGAAGAAAAGTATAATTTTAGAATTTCTTACTAAGTGTACTTTATTTTTAGAGATAAGGGGATATATATTCAACTCTTGAGATTAGTATTTTTGATTAAAATATGTCATAAAGATTAAATAAGCAGTTTATTGTTTGAATTATTTTTCAAATATATAAAAGTATATTTCATATCATTATAAAAAGTGGCAAATGTTTTTACTTATTTTTATAGTAAAAAGTTGTTGAGCAAAAATTCTCTTTTCTATCTGTTTCTCTTAATGAAGGGGACATAAATTTGGAGCAATATCTCCAAAATGTTGTACTCTGTCGAGAATATTAATTTGTTTACGTGCTCTTTTACTTTTCTTGTCAAAGGTACTAACACGTACACATCCATGATATGATGAAGTTGTCTCTAAACCTCTTGGTTTTATATCCTTTGGTATACCTCCAAGGTATAGAACATCCTTTACTGGTCCACCAGTCTTTTTCTTACCTTTTAAGAATAGGAATTTACTTTTACCATTAACACTTAATGAAATAAGATTCTTATTTTTATAAAGAATAATGTTGTGCCATTGACCATCACAGAAGTATCCTGAATATGGAGTTAGGAACTCTATTGATTCTTGAACATTTCCTGTTGAAACTGTCAATTTTAATGTTCCATTTATTAATTGGAAGTTGAATGCATCATCTACACCAATAGAAAGCAAAATAGCATCCTTTGTTCTTGGTTTGATTTCGAATTCAAGTTTAAAGTTAGAACCAACAGAGAAATCTTGATTAAGAACAGCATACCCTCCAGATGGGCCAAAGAACATGCCTATTTCATTTACCTCACTACAATTTTTAACACCAATTTTATTTGTTTTTTCAGTAAAATCTTTTTCATTTAATTTAAAGTCACTCATACAACCAGTAAACTTAATTGTCATATTAGGGAAAAGTTTAGAATATGTTGCTTGTACATCAGTTGAAAGACCACCAAAGAAAACAGGAGATTGTAGATTGAGAATATCCATATCTCCAGCTGTTTGTCCCTCGTTTTCTGTTTTACCATCAATTTGAAGGATTCCGACATTTTTCTCTCTTTCAGCTCTTATTGTATGCCATTTGTTATCTAAAATATTTATTTTACTTTTCAAATCAATGTTATTGTTTTCATTTCCATAGGAGAAATGTATAAAACCTTCCATAAGGTATATTGATAGGTATTCAGTTGTCGAGGGATTTGAGATGTATGAAATTAGACCATTGGCTGCTGTTGGCTTAACCATGACAGAAATTGCCATTGAATTTGATGATAAAAGTTCTGGTGATTCATCATACTCCACACGTGAATATTGTTCCAAACCAAATCTTATGCCACGGTTTTCTCCAGTATTATCTCCAAGTGTGTAACATGACTCTGAATCGTAAACAACTGATGGAAGCGTAGTTTCTGTTAGAGGAATATTATCATCCTCGTCACTAGGAAGTGTATAG
This sequence comes from Strongyloides papillosus, assembly GCA_005656395.1. Taxonomy (NCBI): domain Eukaryota; kingdom Metazoa; phylum Nematoda; class Chromadorea; order Rhabditida; family Strongyloididae; genus Strongyloides; species Strongyloides papillosus. The sequence continues at coordinate 449,175 of SRSI01000052.1, forward strand.
ATAACCTCTTCAGATGAAACAGGTTGTTTTTCAGCGGATGTATTTTCACTACTAGATGTAAATGGTTTCAATGTCGAGATACATTCTTCATTAGCAGTAACAACGCTACATTGTTGCAATTTAACATCATTAACAACACCTTCAGCAAGATTAATGAGCTTTTGGTTAAATATTAAATCACCAATACAATATTTAGGATCACATTTTTCATCATTAGTTCCGATTCTCAAAGATACCTCTTTGAAGTTATCACCAATATATTCTGGTTTTTCTGTTGTCTTCAAAAGGATATCATCGACAAAGATTTTAAGTGAATCCCTATCGATAAATAATGAGGCTATGTGCCAATTACCATCAGATGCTGAAATAAAATCTGACTTTCCAAATTCTTCTCCACCAAGTAGTAGATAAAGGTATCCATTGTCAATAACAAAACTCATTTCATTTTCACTATTATTAGCATCTTCAAGTGTAAACAATGTCAATTTATTTTGAACAGTCTTGTATTTCAATGAAATTTCAATGTTCTTATCAATAAGAGTTCTTTCAAACTTAATAGATGATTGTGGTGTAGTAAATGTGGCAAATCTTATAATTTGTGTTGGACAGGACATTTGAACACCCTTTGAAGATAATGCTTTTCTAAGATCAACAAAATTATTTTCAATTTTGAAATTCTTAATACATCCTCTAAATGGAATTACTTGGTACTTATTTTTGGTGTCATAACCAACATCACCAAGATAGTACAATTTGTCATATTTTAATTCACTCATACTTCCAAGAGTCTCACCTTCAACTTTATCGACATCATCAACAGTTAATCGTGCTTTTCTGTCAAGTCTATCAACACGTAATGAATGCCAATGACCATCTGCATAGTTATTTTTATTACTACTTATTTCTATATCACCAGATCCAAGATTAATTAATAATTTAATATATCCATTTTCAATTTTAACCATTAAATAGTCATTGTCTTTACCAAGGAAAAATAGAAGACCATTTGAAACGTATGTTTGGAAGGACATTGTAAAGGCAGTTTTCTTTGTAACATCCCATTTTTCATGTGGTAATGCTATATATCCATTTCCATCAAAACTTACTCCATCACTTGTCAATTCATCCTTAAATATTGGTCTAACTAAAGCTCCAGTAACGTTAGTTTGTTTTTTGTAACTCCATAAACTATTATAAATGTTATTAATACGAAATTCTTCTATTGAACCAATGAAATCTTTACTGACAATCTTCTTAGGAAGAACTTCATCTGTTATACCTCCAAGTAACAATTTACCTCTACTTGGGTCAATATTGAGGACATGTTTATCTGATGGTAATATTAATTGTTTTGTTTCATCATTCTCCAGTGACATAGGTTTACTAACATGAATTGAAATGCTTCTACCAACTCTTTCTATTCTATAGAATCTCCAATTATTATCATTAACCATGGTATTAAGTGTTACTTCAATTGGTGTTTTTCCAAGATTAATAGAAACTTTTGGTCTTCCACTAACTAAGTTCATTGCAATATACTCAATAGATGATGAAGTTCCAATGTTACCAAAGTACATAACTAAACCACTAAGAGATCGTGTCTTCATGTAGAAAGATATATCACTAAATCCAGCAACATCCTGTGTTTTTCCTTTAACATTCAATTCAAGCGAACTTCCTCTTTCGAAATGCGCTCCTAATTTGATTCTATTAGCCATATTTCTTGCAATATCTATTTTCTCACGTAAAATTGCTAATTTCGCTTGAGCCGTAGTTAGGTGACTTGTAAAGTTAGTAATTTTCTTCTCAAATGACTTCATTTTTTCAATTGTTGGTTCACTCATTTTGGTTAACTCACTAACTTGAGCTTTTGTTCCACGAATTTCCTGGTTTATTCTTGAACATTCGTTTGTAAAGTTATTTGTGGCTTCTACAACATTATCACTATCAGCAATAATTGAGTTTAGATCGTTCTTAATGTCATCTAGTGATTTCTTTGTCTCTGCGACTTTCTTAATGAATTCCTCATCATCTACTGGTTCATTATGTATGACTTTATGTTTATCTACACTTTCTTTTAAATTGTCAACTTTCTCTTTCAATTCATCTAGATTTCCATCAATTTTATGATTTTTAAGTTCAATATCATTCAAAATATCCTTTCTTATAGTATTGATAGTGTTCATAATTTTTCCGTTTTCTTCCTTAATTTCTTTAACAACATTTTCAAGACCATCAGAATTTTTTGCACCAGTCTCACATGTATCCAAGGCTTTCGTTATTGTATTGTCAGCATTCCTAATTATTTCTGTTATATTTTGGTATACATTACCAGCTTCAACAGCATTACCAGAAACACGTTTGGTATTTTCGAACATCTTTTTGACTTCATTTGACTGTCTTTCTAGTTTTATGACATTATCATTCAATTGGTTGCTATTAATAGCTCTTTTTTTTCTTGATATCTTGTCATTTTCATTTTTTAAATCATCTATGTATGTTTGAAGAGTTTTTTTCAAATCAACTAATTGTGTTGAGATATTCGTATATTCATCTAATATCTTTTTTGTTTCATTAACTTTTTATCTATGTTAGCTATCATTATTGGTAAGTTTTGGTTTCCATCATTTAAACCTTTAATAGCTGCGTTAATTCTGAATAAAATATTTTCATTTAATGTTTTGTTTAATTGCTTAACAATACTGCTGACATTAATTAATTGTTCTAATTGTTCATTTGTTAATTTTGAGGATTCATCAATTTCTTTTCCAAGATTATCAATAGATTTTTTAAGATCTTTATTTTTACTAGTTCTTCTATCAACATCGTTTATTTTATCCTTTATTTCATCAAGTTCTTTATTGATTTTATCCTTTCTGTTTTCAAAATCATCATTTGACTTCATTGTTGATAAGATATTAGAAGCACCTTTAATTAAATATTCACGATTCTCAATATTTTGTTTTGTCATAAATAGTGTTGGAATTTCTCTTATTCCGTCAACAATATTTTTTGCTGTCTGATACATATATTTGGCATCGCCATTAAGTTCAATTGTTTCATTAATTAAACTTTTGATAGATTCTATATATTCAGTAAGATGATTTAATGTCATGTTTGTTCTAATAACATTTAATGATGAATTCTTTTTTAACTCTTCAACTTCAGCAAGTTCATTCAAGAATGTCTCATTATCCTTTTGAGTTATTAATTTTTGAATTAATGGATCGTATATCTTATATTCTTTATCATATTTACTTAATTTAGCACCAACTAATGCTGCTGGTGGAGTAGAATCAACTGTTTCGACGACTGTTTGAAGAGTACCTTCCATAACATCTAACATATCTCTTAATGAAAATACACAATTATCACACTGTCTACATCCATACTCTGGAATTTTTAAGAAATTTGCTATACATTGATCACATCTTGGTCCAGTTGCTCCTGGTTGACAATGACATTGACCAGTATTAACATCACAAACAGTTCCTTTAGAAAGGTCTGCTTCACAATCACATTTAGTACAACCTTCAGGACTGTAATTCCAAAATCCTTGCATACAACGGTCACAATGTAAGCCAGTTACACCAGGCATACAAGCACATTGTCCTGTTTTCAAATCACATTGTTTACTGGATGATGCTTCAGCACAATTACACATCTTACATCCTTCACCTGAATCAAAACCATATGCTTCTGGAATACATTCATTACATGTTTCTCCTTGAACATTTTCCAAACAAACGCATTGACCAGATGTCTTATCACATTCTTCTGTACCTTCAATAACACAGTTACATGCTGTACAATTTTTTGCCTCTACAGCATCACCATAAAACCAATCTTCACATTCTTCACAATACAATCCAGATGTATTATATTGACAATAATTACAAAATCCTTTAACATCATCACATGATCCAGGAACAGTAAGATTATTATTATTGTTACAGAAACATTTTTGACATGAACCATCACTTCTGAATGGTGTACCAAAATACCCAGTATCACATCGATCACAAATTTCTCCAGTATATCCTTCTTTACAATAACATTTTTCTGGTAAACCATTTTCATGTACATCACAACCAATAGCGAAATTCTCACCATTCTCTTTTAATGGACAAGGACACGAAAGACAATCATATTCTGTACCACTTGTAGCATTACCATAAAATCCTTCAACACATATTTCACAATGATCTCCCATTGTATTATGAAGACAATCTTGACAAATACCAGTATCTTTATCACAATTTCCTGAATGGCCATTACATTCACATGGGACACATGAACCCAAATAATCACCAGACTTAATACGATAATAACCTGGAGCACATTCTTGACATGATGGGCCAGTATATGAAGGTGGACATTCACATTTCTCAACTGATGTTGATCTTGAAACAGTGAAGAAACCATTCTTTTCTTCTGGATATGCTCTAGTCATCTTAAAATCGTATATATGAGCTTTTAAAGGTCTTTCATAATATGAAACTTTTACTTGTATTTCTTTTAATTTAACAAGTATCATCATAAGATCAGCTCTAGTTACATGATCACCATCTTTTGTAACCCAAAATTCAGGAAGTAATTGTATTGAGACAACGAATCTTTTTGATGGATCTGCTGGTTGTGATGGTAACCAAGCTTCAGCAATACCATGTTCTCCAATTAATCTTATATCAGGTTCGTTATTAAATACTCTATCTTTATCATTAGGTGTTGTTGAAGCATAATAAGAAATTAATTGACCATATATTCCTGTATAGTCATTATCACTATCAATACTATAAATTAAATAAACACTATTGGGTGATTTATCTTCTGATGGTGTATAGGTTATTTCACCGTTATTTCCTGATACAATACCGTTTACATCATCACTCTTCCAGGCAAAATTGTCGAATTCTTCATAATAGACATTAAACATTGATGAGATACATGAATCGGTTGTACCAAAACAGAAACAACTAGAACAACCTTCTGGATTTTTATCAGTAAGATCAAAAGTACCCCTTAAACAATGATTACAATTTCTTCCACCAACATTCTTCTTACAAATACATTCAGAAGTCTCTGAATTACAGATATCTGATGTAGTTCCTCTGGTATCACAGTTACATTCGCTACAATATGGGAATCTATAAAAACCTGCTAAACATGAATCACATTTTCTTCCACCAACATTATCTTTACAAAGACATTGCCCAGTTAATGGATCACATTCTAATTCACCACCTTCACTACCATCCTTATTACAACCACATAATTGACATCCAATTAATGGATCATAACCATAGGCATATTTAACACATTTATCACAACTTTTACCTTCAACATGTTGAGGACAAGAACATTGTCCTGTATACTCATCACAAGATTCATTAGGACCACAATTACATTTAATACATGATGGGAAAGAATAATATCCAGGTGCACACCTATCACATTTTCTTCCAATAACGTTAGGTTTACATGAACATTGACCACCATACTCTTGGCAATTAAAACTAAGTGATCCAGAGGCACTACAACTACATGGTTGTGCTTGTCCATTAAAATCAATAGCAAGAGAAAATATCTTTTCTTTACAATACTCATCAACACTTTCGGGATCATTTTTAAAGAAATTCTCTGAACATTTACTGGTAAATTCTTTTCCAACGTCTAATGGTTGTAATTTTAATAAATTTTGATTAAATAATTGTGATGGAACAGCTGTAACAGCATCAAAATATATTGGTTCATAAAGATCTTCTTCACCAATAATTGTTAATGAATATTTATCTTTAACATATTGATATAATTGCCCTTGGTCAAATGTTACAATACTCCTGCAACCAGAATGTGATGGACAATAATTGATAGTAAGTTTAGCATCATATGTATGTTCATTATTATCATTAAAAAGTACATTAAGTGTTCTTTCTTTACCATTTGGATTGTAATAATCAACAATAAAGTTGTAGTAATTTTCTTTATCAACAATACCATTAATTTCAATGGTATTTTGAGAATTATCTAATGACATTACACTAACTTTATTTTTCTTTGCTATTTCAAATGGTAACTTTTCTCCCAATATAGGTTTATTACCGTCAGATTCTTCAATTTCTGTTACAATTCCACTTTGAGCATCTGGATATGATTGATCTATACATTTATTATTTAATGATATACAGACATGGTGAACATTTAAATATGAATCTTTCCACTCATTTAATGGTACTAATTCAATTCCTTTAATCTCTAAATCTTTTTGTTTCACATATTTCATATTTATTTTATATTCACCATTATTTGATATATTGAATATTGTCGGAGTACCATTATGAACAGCTAATTCACGACATGGTGTTTGATAAGGACAATGTACAAAATTAACGACACCTTCAAATGTCTTTTCATTATCCCATATTGATGCTGGTTCAATTTCTGGACGATCATAATTATATGTGAATACTACTACATATTCACCACCATTTGGTACATTAAAAGTAATCTCGTCAAGTATTTCACCTGGTTTATCAGCTTTTATTGTATTTCCCATAGGTGGATATGATAATTTAACACAATACTCATCTGGTTTTTGATCTTTTTTGCATATTTCATCAACATTTTCTTTGAGATTATGTCCTTCATAATATTCTGATGGTAAAAGAACAATATAATCTAAGTAAAGACGTTTTTTTGTTTTTAATTTAATTATATGTCTTCCATGTGAAATTGGAATTGGTTTGTTATCAGGGTTAATTACTTTGGTTGTTGGCATTAAACTTGGTGAGATGACACTTTCAAATGATTGTTGTGGTTGTTCTTGTGAAACCAATGAATAGGGTGTTATTGAAACTGAAACTTCATTATCAACATTTGTTGGATTGTGGTAATGAGCAAGGATTTTGTAAACAGATGTTTTCATGACATCAACAACTAAATGTACTTCTTCTTGTATGTGTGAAAAAACAACAAAACCTCTCCATGAGAAATTACCGAATTGTTCTGAATCCATGGAAAAACGGACACCTTTGTTGTCGGGAGTTTTACCATCCTCAGCTTCATATTGCATATGCCAAAGTGTTGGGAAGAAGTGTTTTTCAATTGGTTTATCACATTTTTCACCTGTTACTCTTGGTTTACAATGACATTGCCCTGTCTCAGCATTACAAGTGTTACCTTGTGAAGCAGCCAAATTACATTTACATGATTGGCATCCAAGGAAGTTAATATCATTCTTATTATAGAAACCATCTTTACACTTCTCACATCTTCTTCCAGAAATATGCAATTTACATTTACACTGACCTTTCTTTTCATCACAAAGATTTAAACCAGAAAGTGTACCAGTTGTATCACAACCACAACTAATACAACCTTCCTCATGATATCTTTTTAAATCCCAAAAAGTTTCCTTACATTTGTTACATGTCCTTCCAATAACATTACTTTTACATTCGCATAATTCTCCCGGTGAAACTTTATCACAACCACCAAAATCTTTCGTAACACCATCTGGGTCACAATTACATTCTTCACAAATAGGGAAATTAAAGAAATTATCTTTACATTTTTCACATCTTTTTCCTTGGAAATTTTCTTTACAATGACAATTTCCTTTTGAATCGCATGTTTTACCTTTAGATCCTTGAGCAAAACAATTACATGGTAAACAATCGGGGTAAGCATAATATCCTGGTACACATTTATCACAAACTCTACCAGCAAAGTTTTCACGACATGGGCATTCACCTGTTGTTTGATGACATTGTGTAGAATTAGATCCGGATGAATCACAATTACATGGTTTGCAATTAGGGTACCCATAATAATTTTCTTCACATTGATCACATTTATCTCCGGAAAATCCAATTTTACACAAGCATTGCCCAGTTGTTGAATCGCACATACCACCTTCTGTACCAGATGGATCACATTGACAGAATGTACACGTAGGATTATTATAATAACCAACAGCACATTTATCACATTTTTCCCCACCATAGTTTGTTTTACATTTACAAGCTCCTGTAGTAAGATCACATTCACCATTTGCTGCACCATCAATGTCACAATCACATTTTTCACAACCTGATGTTAAATTAAAATGTCCTGGTGAACAGATATCACAAAATTGTCCCTCATAATTTGCTTTACATGGACATTTATCACCAATAGGTAGGCAAACATTACCAACAGTACCTTGGTAGAAACATTCGCATGGTTTACATTCAGGTTCATTGTAATATCCAGGAGCACATTGATCACAGTTTTCTCCAGTAAATTGAGGTAAACATTCACATTTACCTGTACCTTCAGAACATCTTCCAGTATGTTTTGATGGATCACAAGTACATTTTTTACATACATCAATATCACTCCATTTCTTTCCTTCTGGTCTATAATATCCATCAACGCATTCATTACAATTAACACCTTTAGTATTATGTTGACAATTTAAACATCTCCCACCACCAGAATATTTTCCATGAATATCTAATGAACCATTAATTCTATCTAATTCTTCATCATAGACACAGTCATTTGTATGACCATGACAATTACATTTTTCACATTCAAAAAATTGTCCACTCCTTGAAAGTTGCCATTTTTTTTGTTCAAATCCTGGACAACACATATCACACCTATCACCACATGTATTATGTTCACAACGACATATTAATTTATCTGATCTTGCTTTATCTAAATAATCACATGTTTTAGCATGTCCATGACATGCACATGTACCACCAATTTTAATTTCTTTTATAGCATAGAAATATCTTCTTGTAACTGTTGGATCATTTCCTCTATGAACATCCATTAAATTACCGTGTAATGTAGCTACTGATAATAACCTTAATCTAACATTTGTTGCACGGGCAAATTCTTGAAGAACTGGTGAATTAGAAAAATTAAGTCTTCCGGGGCGATTTTCAAGTAAATTAATATATATTTCACCGTTATCCATAGGTTGAAGTTTAGAGTATTCACTACTACATACAACACTATCATCTTCAGTAATAGGGGCTAATGATGAATAACCAAAATATCTAGCACAATCACTATTATGTTCAGCAAAATATTGCCATGGTTTAAAAGTTTTTCCAGAATCTGTTGATCTTTCCAATACCCATGTCGCTGGTCTTGGTGAGTTAGCCATTGCTATATAAATATATGCTACATGAAATTCTTGTCCAAGATCTATTGTTATATTAACTTTTTCATATTCACGACCTCTTGATAATGGTGGTGATTGCCACCAGGCATTTGAACCATCAACCATATTAGATGCTGGATGTTCTAAAGTTGTATTAGCTTCACAGATATCACAACTTTGACCTTCTCTTAGAAACGAATGTTCTGCACGAGCTTCACGAAATGGATTTCCATCGATAGCACTAGTCATTTGTTGATATGGTGTATATGGGAGAGATGAAGCTAATGAACAAAATATCTCACGATAAGGTTTTCCATGAAGTTCACCACATGTTGATGTTGCAACAATTTTCTTATGTTTAGCTAAATTAAATTGTGGTGGTTCTAGGAATCCATAAATTGTTAATGGTAGAAGAATTAAAAGATACTGATAAATTAGTATCTCCCTCATCTCTAAAATTAATAAATTTAAAAAAAAGAAAGTAAAAGTATAATTAGAAAAAAGATACGTATTATAAATAAAAGTAAGAACAATAAGTGTAAGTGCTTATAATATATTAAGCATAACCTTAAATAATAATACTATAACAGCTTGATTGTTAAATGTCAGAAGTAACATATCTTGAAACAGTATTGTTTTAAAAGTGATTGGCAGATAGTTTTATATATTAAACTTTTCAAAATCGTTAAGGTTAAAATATATATAATAATAATGAAGGAGGCATTAAATAAAATGTTAAAGGCGTTATTTAATAAAGATAGAACAGAAGTTATAGTATAATTACATCAGACGGATCATATCTTTAAAACATTTTCTTCAATAAATGAAATATATCAAAAAAAGCATTTACTTTCCAATAACTATTTTTCTTTAAAATTTTGTATAATTTTAGTTGTTTGATCAAAAAAGATGAATGGAATTAAGAATAAAAAATTAAATATTTTTACAGCTGTTGATAATTAATAGAATTATAAATTAATATCTCATTCAAACTATTTTTAATGAAATAATATAACTATAAACTAAACTACTTTTAAAACATTTTTCTGTCTCTTATGTTAAAAGTTTAAATAGATAATTACTAAAAATATAAAATAAGTCTAGTATATCTTATAAATACATAATGGCTATTAATAAGATGATTTACAAAAAAATATATTGAATAATGGCATTAATTTTATAGTAATGAAAAGGTTATACATTTTCTATACTTTATTACTAGAGACAGTTGATTGATAAAAATGAAGATGAAAAATAACGAAGGATAGTACATATATTCAGATAAATGTATATGCGAAGAAATTGGGCCAGATCTCTGTTTGTAGGAAAAAGGAGGGGACATCAATTAGAAAATTTTGTTGTTATATTACAAAGGTCTTAAAAATATAATGGAAGAAGAATATAATTAATTATCAAATAGGTTCAACACAATTTTTATTACATGTTTTGAAATGAGTAAAAGGTATTGTGACTAAAAAAAAGTACTTTTCTCATTGAAATATTGTTTTTTCTTGTTTATATATGTACTATATGAAATGATATTAGTAATGTTGAAAATAAACATGTATTACATAATGACTAATAAATGCAATAAAATAAAAAACATTACACCATCGTAATATACAAGATTAAAAAAGTAGTAGGCAAATATTTATGTTAAAAAAATATACAAAAAGTTTACAAAATATAATACAAATAAAAATAAATAAGAATAGTAATATTTTTTTAAATAAAACTATTTTCAATGGTAAAATCAGAATTATTAATTCCAGAAATCCACACTTGAGCACAATTTATACAATAATCAGGATCATTAAACTCGATTTTTAATTCTAGCACACCTTCACGAGATATCTTTATTTTACAGTATTCAGTTAATTGTAAGAATGGTAAAAGCTTTTTAAGTAAATCTGAGCTGTACCAATAAAAATCAGTATAACGCGAGACCAAATCCAAAACGTAATCACTATTAAATAATACATTATACTGTAATAAAATAACAATTTATACTTGGAACAAAATTTAACCAACCTCAAATTTAGCTCCTTCTTTATCTGAATATAAATATAATCCTTCTGATGATACAACCAATTTAACTTCACTAGTATGTTCCGCAATATAACTAAGTCCTTCGAGTAAATTTTTCGAAAGAAGTGTACAGTTCTGAGGTATAGCTCCATCTTTTCCTCTGAAAGCTGTAGTTGTAACAGTTAACGATGCTTCAATTTTAAAAGTTGTTTTTGTCATTTCCTCAACAACATCAACGTTAACAATATCCTTGTTTACTTCTTCATTATAGTAAATTTTCGCTCCAGTATCAGTAAATTTACAACCACGTAAAATATTTAAAAAATCACTAATTGCTATCTTTATCATTACAAAATCTATTTCTGGGTTTTTTTCTAACTTTTTGAGACTTGTTTTATTATAGTAAATGATTATTTGTAGTAACGTTCCATTCTCACAGACAAAACGTAATCCATCACCCGATACAACGATTGTAACTTGGAGAGCTGTCAAAACTAATGGTGAGATAAGACGATATAGACGTTGAAGATCAACAATCTCTACACAAAATCTATTGATTTCAGATGACATTTTATAGAACAATATATCTAACGAGAGAAATTTAAATAAAGTGTTAAATGGGAGTTTTTTTATTTTTTCCAGTAAATTCTTTTGTGTTTTACAGCGACAATCATTTTTCTTTGTACGTCTTTTACCAAATTTTACAAAGATGGAATATTTAAAACTCTTTAAAATGAAGATGATATGAGAATATTCAATGAGTGCCATAAAAGTAGTGTTTGTAAAAATCGAAACATGTCCAGTTACTAAAACGGTTGTTTATTTTTGTTTTGGTAAAAAACCATATTGAAGCTAATCAAAAATTGCATGGTAAATACATTTTAAATAACTTTGATTTCCATGCCTTTTTTTTAAAATTATCATTTCTAACGTTTATATATTCAAATTTTGTATCCATATTATAAAGTAAACCTCATAAATATTATCGGAAATATTATTTTAAGTGATGTTATGCAAATTTTTATTGCTTCAAATTCAAATTTACGCTTCAATAACTGATATATATAACCATAAAATAACCTGGTATAAATTAGCATTTATTTTCATTATTTAAAAATGTCAATTGAAAGAAAAATTCTTGAATGTGTTGATGATATTAAAAGATTAAAGCCAGGTGAGGCTTTTGCAATGTCATTTGAAATTGGCTATTATGACAATGAAAAATTGGATAGTTTTGTTACTTCAATATCATCCGGAAAATTGAAGAAAAAGAAGAAGAAAAATGGTACAAAACTTGGGAAATGTTATCGTGATAAATATGTAGGTAAAGATATAAATGAAATCAGGGATAAACTATGTACAAATACAAATTTAATTGTACAAGGTAGTGTTTTATCAACAAAAATAGTCAAAATACTGGACAACCTTAAAAAGAAAAGAAATTTACTGTATAGTTCTCAGGAGTATACTGATACACACGTCACTACTGATGGGTACAGTCTTAGAGAGTTGTCCTCCGGTCATAAAAATAATTTTGTTAATTATAAAGATATTTTATCTTCAGAGAAAAAAATACATTCTTCTTTATATGATGATGGTAAGAAAATAAAAAGTAAATACTCTGAAAGAAAAAATATTGAGAATGAAGAAACACCAACAACTGATCTAACTAGCACGACAACAACTGTTTCTTTCTATACTTCTAATGACAAGCCATCTATGAACCAAAGTGATGTTACAAGTGGAGTTTCATCGAAAATTACAACACCAAAAACATTAGAAACTACTGATTTAAAAAATCTACAAACACTTCAAACAACTGCTGTTACATCAACTTCTACTGTTCTCTCTGCTGCAAATAAATATTGTATAAAACCAATATCACGAAGACTAAATAAAAAGATAGCTAAACTTATTGAAAACGAAGAGAAAAAACGTAGGAATAATGAGATGGCTAAAGAAAAAGAGAAAAAAATTAATAATGCTTCCCTAAAGGTACTTTCTTCTTCTTCTAATGTTCAATCTGAAGATGTCTCTTCTTTATTGGATTCTACACAAAGGGAAAAAACGGCTTCAGTTAATAGTAGTTCTCAAGTTTCGACAGCAAATCAAATAGATTCTACAAATGATAAAGCTTCTGACAACAATAATGTTATAAATAAAAATAAACCTGATAAAGAAGTGGTCGTTGACAACAAATCAAAAGAAAATTCACCAGCTCTGCCATCAGTTAAGACAGTTGAATCACCAAAAATAAATAAAGACAACGATAAATCTAATTCAACATCTAATACCCCAACAGTTGAAACTGTAACAGCTATATCAATTAAGGATTACCATATAAATCCAGTTGTTGAGAAAAAAGTTGAAAATCCAGAGATATCCTCAAACGCAGTACAGTCAAATCTTTCTTCAGTACAGACTGCTCAACTACCTCCACACATTCAAGAACAAAATAATAAAGCATCACCTTTATAAGTATAGGACTTAAAAAAATTTAAAATACAATTTATTTCACAAAGAATATTTAAAAATTTTTAATACACAACATATTTTAAATGAACAATTTTTTTGAAATATAAATTTATATTTGTAATAAAATAAACATACTATTATACAATAATTAGTCACTTATGATACAATAAATACAATTTGAAAAATATTACTTTATTGTACGCCTATTTCTACCAAAAAGATCTCATTTAACTACTATCGTCAGTGAGATATTCATCTATGACATCATCATTTCTCCTTCTTTTGTATGGATATCTTTGCTTCTTTTTGGCATTTTTCTTCAAACTATTCTTTAGTAATTCTATTTGCTCCTTCACAAATTCATCACTATAACCACTACTATCACTGTCGGTATCAAAATCTTCCTCTCTAAAGCCAATGTATGTTACAGGATCTTCGTCATCATGAACAAATTCAGCCAATTTTTTTGATTCTTTGACTCTACTAACTATTCTCCATGCATCAGCTTCTGGACTTGAACAAAATTTCTTTAGTTTCTCCAACTCCTGTCTTGTATAATCTTCACCTTCTTTATCATATTCCTCCATGGTTAAAAATTTCCTCGGTTTAATAGGACTTGGAAATATTTTCTTTCTTGTATTATTTATCTTACCAGCTATTACTTTTGCTGGAGAGAATAGTAGATTCAAAAGTAAAATTATTGTTACAATTGTAATTGAAAAAGAAATTAATTGAGATGAAAAAAAGACCACTAATAAAGATGCAATTTGAAGAGCCCATTGTATTAAATTAATACTCCTAACGTCCCTAGGTGGGCCTTGCTTGTAAAATACTGCTAGTACTATGATAATAACACCTCCAACATATATTTGGAAGTAAATAAAATTATTAAAAATCATATCTTTAAGTTCATCCCAGAATAATGATAAAATAAAAGATAAGAAACTCCATCCACCGAAATAAATAACAGTCGCTGAAGTTTTCTTTGGCATAAAGCGATACATAATAAAAACAACTAAAAATATTGAAAGAAGTAACCCTGTTACCACACCGGTTGAGTAAAAAAATGTTTCCGTTTTGACAAGATCTTTAGCCTTGTAGAATAAAAAGATTCCCAAACAAAATGCCGTTATTCGGTAAAAATTATACTTTAAACGAATAGTTCTGACACTATAACTATCCTCGCTTAGGATGCCAATATATGACTTTCTTATCAAAGGAATACATGTCAGATTGGAATTTTTCCTAAAAAAATTTTGGAAATTGATTAAATTGTTTGTATGATCAATATACTGTTGGTTCACTTCATCATAAGTTTTACCAATAAATATTGTGTAACTATTTTTGGGAATATTCAAATGTAAATAAATATCACCTAGAGCATAGGAGAATGGTGATTCATTCAATGAGTGTGTAAAAACAGTAAATTTTCCAGATTCTACAGCATCATGTAAATGTGGTTTTTCTGTTAACTCTATAAAAAATATTAATTAAAAATAGTAAAAAATAGCATTCGATGACTAACCACTTAAAATAATACTTTTTGTAAATCTAGGCAATGTAATAAAAATAAAAATGAGTACTATTATTCTAACATCCAACCAGTTTCTTTGATAAAGCATTAGATAAAGTTTATAAATGAGAAGTATAAAAATGAGTGAGCAATAGATAAAAAAAATATCACACCAGATGTGGTATATATATTACACCAAATATTATCAGCGGCAAAGTAAACTTTCGTCGTAAGATATTTTTAAATTTTAAAAACAATAATAATAATGATTAATTACCATTTGAATCATTATAAGCAATATTTATTTATATATTATCAATTTTCAAATAGTTAATGATATTGTCTATAAAACTAAATTTCATTGACATCATATCTTAATTAACAAAAATACAAAGTAAATGAACTTTTAATTAAGATTGATGTTATGATACAGTTTTGATATGATATTCTCTTTCATAACATTTTTAATTTCTCATTTCAATAACAAAAAAATGATAATTATTCGGTGTATTCTATAACAATAAAATTACTTACTTTAAATGTCTTCTTTTGATGAAATTATAAAAATTACTACTAAAACTCGATTATTATTACAGTGTCAATTTTAATGATTTTTAGCTTAATCGTCAAAATACTTTTATTTTTATGATTTCAAAATAATTTAACTAAATTTATATCTTATTTTATAATGGTATAATGTTTAGTGATAAAAAATATCGAATATTTATACCATATTTATCTTATTCTTTAGTTTTCAAAAATTTTTGCATTTGTCAATGAAAAAATACATTTATATCGAAGATTTTTTTGTTAAATTACGACTTTGTTGTTTATGTAAAGTATGTTACTTTTCTTAACCTTAAATGTATTATAATTAAATATTCAATAAAATCTATTTTTTATGTCTATAAAATAATTAACTTTTTTAAGAATGGTTAATGATGTGTAAGCAAAATAAAGTTTTCTGATCATTATCTATTTAATGTTTAAGTTAATTGTTTTTAACTTTTCAATTCATTTTTTAAAAAAACAACATAGAATTAAATTTGTTATTGTTAAACTTTTATTTTTTTAATAAAACTTTTTCGTTGATTAAGATTTATGTGTTTTTAGAAGAAGCTATTGTTTTAAAATTAGTACAAAAAAATTAATTTAATGTGATTATTATATGTTAATACTTTAAATATATATTTAAAATGATTGATAAAAAAAATATTTTTTACTTTTTTAAATTATAGTAGATTAGATTCTTCAAATAGGCTATTTTTAGAATTTCTCGTAGCTTTAATTAGCAAATATTATTTTTGTTAATATATCTATAAATATCTATGGTATATATATAGATATGTACATATGATGGTTTATATATATTGTAAAATTTGTCAAAGATAATTTGGTTAACGAATATTTATAAATGATTTTTACTACAAGTTAACATATTCAGGACAATATATGAATAAAAGTTAAATGATATATTTATTATAAATTTCCAGATATTTAATCTCATTTACTGTAAGGATTTAAAAAGTTCTTATTGTACAAATATTAGAAGTAGTTATTACTTAATACCTATATAGTTTAGATGTAAAGTCATTTTAAAACTGTATTAGTGATGATAAATTAATTAGTTGAATAGGAATAAACATACCAAATTAAATTTATAGGAAGGCCATTAAGTGATCTTGTTATAGTTGTTAAGAAGTAAATATTATACATTTTCCAATTATCTTATGATTAAGTTTCTGATATGTTAAATATATGTCTATTACAACATGTGTATCAAGAAAAATATGTGTGGAGGTGGTTTAGATATATATACAAATATATATTATTATTATTGTAAAATTTTTTATTTCTTTGAAATATCAATTAAAAATTTTCTTATCATAGAAATAAATAAAAAAGAGTGAAATCTTAGTATATGATTGTTTAAGTTTTTTTTATTGATAAAAATAATCTTTTTATTTTTTTACTGTATCTCCACACTAAAGATCTATATCAAATAAATACATATATTTTATATATTTTTTGTATTACTTCTAGCAACAATTTGTGATTTATTATTCTCAATATTTTTCTTATAAAATGTACAAAAACAGTTGTCTATACTTTTCTATTTCACCTTTTCAAATATTTTTGTAAAGGGTTATATTGAAAGGTGAATATAATTTGAAAAAGGGATTCCCGAATATTATTCTTTCATCTTAAATATTATATGTATTTTTATTACTTTCATTTATTTTGTATACATTTTTTAGTGTTATCGAATACTATTTATAAGATTGATATTTCATTTTAGAATCATACTTTTTAAGTATTATTTTTATTTAAAAAAATTTATTGTTTTTTTATCAATAAATATATACTAATACTATGAGCGTATCTGTATTACCATCTGCTGATGATCGTCTAGCACATTATGAAGCTCATGATAAAGCTTCGAAAGTTAAAGCTGCTATTGACAGCTCAAGAAAGTCTGTTAAAAGACTCGCTAGAGGTACAGCTGAAAGAGTCTCAAGAGTTTTATCTGGAGGTACAATAGAAAATATAGAACAATTAAAATCAAACAATGAACCAAAAGATCAACTATTTTTAAAAAAGACAAGATGGCAAATTGCTATTATGGCTAACATTGGTTTTTTAATAGCTTTTGGTATAAGATGTAATTTTGGTGCTGCTAAAACTAGAATGGTTTCTAATTTTACTGATCTTAATGGTGTTACTCATCCAAAAGAATTCCATTGGACAGCATCACAATTAGGACTTCTGGAATCTAGTTTTTTCTATGGATATGCTGCTAGTCAAATACCTGGTGGTTTGTTAGCTGCTAAATTTGCTCCAAATATACTTTTTGGTTTAAGTGTTTCTATTGCATCACTTATTAATATTGCTATACCAATTGCTCTTTATTATCATCCATCAACAGATGGTGTTGTTGTTGCACTACAAATAGCTCAAGGTTTATCTTTAGGAATAGCTTATCCATGTATGCATGGTGTTTGGAGATATTTTGCTCCACCTTTGGAAAGATCTAAATTAGTTACTACAACATTTACTGGAGCCTATTTAGGTGTGATGATTGGATTACCTTTATCAGCAATTTTAGTTTCATATATTTCATGGTCAGCTCCATTTTATTTTTATGGTATATTTGGTTGTGTTTGGTTTATTGGTTGGATTTACATTTCAGCACCTTCACCAAAAGTTCACCCACGTATTAGTGAAGCTGAAAAGGAGTATATAATAAATTCCATTGGTCCTGTTGCATCATCTGGTCAAGTTACTTTAACAACAGTACCATGGAAGGAAATATTTTTATCTGGACCTAATTGGGCTATAACAATTTCAAATTTTTGTCGTGGTTGGGTATTTTTCTTATTAATCGGTAATCAATTAACTTATATGAAAGATGTCCTTAAAATGGATATTCATAATGGTGGACTCTTTGCTGCATTACCACAATTGTCATTATCAATAGTCGTTTTGTTTGGTGGACAAGCATCAGATTATTTGAGAAGTACAGGAAAAATGAGTACAACAGCTGTAAGAAAATTATTTAATACAATTGGATTTTGTTGTGAGGCATCATTATTATGTGTGTTAGCCTTTGTCAAAAATCCAGTTATTGCTATTATTATATTAACACTTTCATGTGGTTTAAGTGGTTTTACATTATCAGGATTCAATGTTAATCATTTTGACATTGCTCCACGTTATGCTCCAATATTAATGGGAATATCCAATGGTGTTGGAGCTTTAGCTGGTTTAGGTAATATTGTTACCGAACATTTAACTGCTCATGATCCAGCTGGATGGAAAGAATGTTTCTTATTAGCTATGGGTATTGATCTTTTTGCTGCGGTAACATTTTTAATATTTGGTTCGGGAGAATTACAAGATTGGGCAAAAGAAGAAGAACCTACTCAGACAATGAGTGAAATTATCAGAAGAGTTTCAACAGCAGTAAGAAGAATGTCGACAATATCAAGGAAAGGAACTCCAGGTGGTAGAAGAACGGGAATACAAAAATTAAGAGAACAAAATGGTGGGGTGGATGGTATATCAAATTTCGGAGCTTCAATAGGATCAGTTTCATTTGCCCATCCAGTTGTTACTTTACCAGAAGGAGAAGAATTAGGTGAAATAGAAAAGAATACATTTATGATGAGTAATGCCAGTATATTAAATGATAATAGAAGGGCACAACATTATTTGTAAAAAAAATCTCTACTTGTAAATATTAAAGAACAAATGATAGTATAACATGAAAAAACAAAGTATCGTTATACAATTTACTATTTTACAACATATATGGAACAATTATTTGACTCAAAGACTTTGATAGTTTTTGATTTTTTAGATTTTGTGCATAATTTGATACCAAAAAAGAATATATAATGTTGATTTCAATAAAAAACAACCTTGTTAAAATATTTGTTAATTAAAATAAAAGTCTAATAAAAAAAGTAAATAATCATTATGGTATTTTCAATGAATAGGTACTTATAAAGAAACAATTTTTATAATCAGAAGAAATATATTATTCGAAGATTTACAAAAATAATAGTGAAGCGTTCCAGTAATTTGTGCATCAGATATATGTATATATTTTTCTACCAAAAATTAACTTTAACAATTTAGGCATGTTATTTTTGATAATATTAAATAGAACAGTTTATAAAAATAATTTTTTCCATCGTTTTTTTATGGATATATGATATTAATAAAAAAATTTAGATATATATAAAAGTATATTATTTTCACAATAAATACATTATTAAAGACAGGATTTATAACTTTTTAAAATTGGTGATTATCAATTTTATTGCATTATTTTAAATTTAGTAATGCTTAGATACAATTTAAACAATATTGTAATAATTTCTTAACGTAATAAAGAATTTAAATAAGTCCAGTTTAGACATAAAGTTGAATTATGTTTTATGAAATGTTTCTGTGGCTGATAAATGGTAATATCATTAACTAATAATTTTTTATTTTATGGTTTTTTTTCTATAAATATTATATGCTAAAAAAATTTTGTAGGAGAAACATATTTTGATTGTATGTATTTATTATTTTCATTATATAGAAATCAACTTTCTAAGATAATAAAGGAAGGATATGGAAAATGTATATACAAATTATTCATTCGTCTCACCTTAATGTACACTAAGAAGCCTGTAATGGTAAAGTATAAAAGACTCTGATGTAACAGGAATCTCTTTTTTCAAAATATATGAAGATTTTTGCATTGAATATACAATAGATATATATATACACATATACTTTGACTGACTGATCATTTATTGTCTTCTGGAAATGTATGTTATTTTAATTTATCTTAGGATGTTTATATTTTTATATGTATAAATGTCCTCGGAAAAGGATAATGAACATATAATTATGTTCTTTGTGGATGACACACTTCAATATTTCTTTTCTATATCACTATTCCCACTCTTCCTATTAAATATATGATACATAAAATGGAGGTTGAAAAAATTATATAACTTGCTGTTATCAACAATCCTTTTTATTATTATAAGAGCCTTGTTTGTTACCTTCAAAGCTTCTCTTTTTCTTATTCATTATCATTATAAAACTTTATATATGTCTCTTTTTACAAATTTCATAATTCAGTTGTATTTCAGAAAACTTAGCCTTACACATTTCTAATACTACGGTACTGTTAAAATTATTATTTATAAACTAAAAATATTATTATTTATTCCTTCTTCACTTTAATCAACTTTTTGAAGTATGATTGAATCTGAGAGTAGAGAAAAAGCTTATCGCTTTATTGCTTACTCCTCAGTTACACTATCATTTATTGCCATTTTAACAGTTTTTATAACATTACCTATTGTAAATAATTATGTTAATTCAATACAAGCAAGAGTACATCTTGGAATGGAATCTTGTAAAAGTTCTATTGCTGAAGTAGCAATGGAGATGCATGATATAAAACCTATTTATGTCAAGTCTCAACTCATAAATGATACTACAATTGAACGTGAAAAGCGTCAAACAGGAATGTGTGAAGGATGTTGTCTACCCGGAATCCCAGGACCCGCAGGTAGACCCGGAAAACCTGGAAGACCAGGCCGACCTGGTTATCCAGGAGCTCCTGGTTTCCCCGGACGTCCTCCAGCAATTTGTGAAGAACCTTCTCCACCACCATGCGTTCCTTGTCCACCGGGAGAACCAGGCCCACAAGGACCACCAGGAGACCCAGGCAGTCCTGGAGCTCCGGGTCACCCCGGAAGGCCAGGAACGCCAGGAAGTGCGGGTCCACAAGGTCCTCCCGGTCCACCGGGACCAGATGGTCCACCAGGAACACCAGGACCAAGAGGTGAGCCCGGAAGACCAGCTATTTCAGAACCACTCTTACCGGGAGAACCTGGAGAACCAGGTGAACCAGGAGCTCAAGGACTACCAGGCGACAATGGAGAACCAGGCAGACCTGGACCACCAGGACAACCAGGAACGCCAGGACCAATGGGACCAATTGGAGCACCAGGAACACCAGGACAACCCGGAGAACCAGGACAACCAGGCCAACCAGGACCCCCAGGAGAAAGAGGAATATGTCCAAAATACTGTGCTTTGGATGGTGGTGTATTCTTTGAAGATGGAACAAGACGCTAAATTTAAATGAAAACAACAGTTAAAATCTCTGCCAATTCGTTTTTAAATTTAGTCTTTCTTTTATTAACATTTAAAATCCCATTGTAATGATCTTTTTGTAATTAAGGAAAGATGTAAAGAAATATAAAAATGACATATAAAAATATATTTAAGATGATAATCTACTTTTAATGGTTTAATTTGAGTTATATAATTTGATGAAATGAAACTAGTTTTTTTATTGTGGTTCAATTTAATAACTAGTATTAAATATACACATATTTTATTGTCTATTTGAATGTTATTATTTTTTAATATATCCTGTCTTTATGAGGATAGAGTTTTTTCAGCCCCAAAATGTTTTCTTTAATTCTATCATAAAGATAACTTCAGTTGTCAATTATTACTTTTAAAGATGTTTTTTCTGGGATGATTTTGTTGTTCTTGGGAGAATAGTAAAAAATATTAGGTTTTAACTCATAAGTGTCATCATATAGTTGCACTTTTCTAAATATAATTTTGATATCAATTCTATTAAAATTTTTGTCAAAACAATTCGTCTTAAATTTACAAAAATAGCATTCTTGAAATGGGACTAAGAGAAATAAATAAATAAAATTTGTTCTAGAATATTACTTCTTAGTAAATGTGATTTTTCTGAAGTATTTTTAGAATTTCACTTCTTATTTAAGTTCCAATAATATTAAAATATATATATATCTAAATATGGTAAGAAAGTTATCATGAAACAAAATACGTATTAGCGGATAAGTATAGACATTTCTTCGTAAAACATAGTTAAATTTAACTAAAGCAAACTTGTTTGTTTCTCAAAGAATACAGAAACATTTTCATTATTGAAAAAAACAAACCAAAATATATTAAAAAAATTTATTAAATTAACAAAGTAGAGGGAAAAGTGGTGAAATATTTATAATAAAAGTAGAGAGGGAAAGTGAAATATTTATAATAAAGGTTCAATGCCAAGAACTACCCATCTAAAGTTTTCAGCTGCCTTGCAGCTCACTTTGAATACATATGTTCTTCTCCTACTGCCTTCAAATATGTCCGCCGAGAGTCCTAATCTCCTAACAGTTGCTTCAGCTGGTTCTCCGAGGAACTTCTGTGTCGCAAAATTACGGCACCAAACCCATTGTGCCTCCGTCCCGGCGACAAGCTCAAATTCCACAAAAAATCCATATGTGCAGCTACCAGAATCTGTCCGACACTTCGGGCAGTAGAATGAACCAGGGCCCCTCTCTCTGACTCTTGTCTTGCAGCATCTCTGGTTCACACAGGCTCTGTAGAATGGAGAACCTTTTATTTGTCCAAGCATCCCGACCACACTGAAGATTTCTTCAGGTCCCTGTGTGGTTTCAACTCTATTGCGGGCTTCCTGGATTGTGATCGCTTTGGCTCCTACTCTTTCAACTGTACTCCGGAGGCTTTCGACAGTTGTAGGAGATATCGTGAACGGAGGCTGGCCACCATATTCCTCCACAAAAACGTCATCGTTCACTAAGATATCGTAGCTGTGTCCCGTCCGGTTGAACTTGTCGCTTGCATTCCGAATCGCAGAGCCAGGACCACGCACCACGTAAGACACATTCTCTCGGACCTTCCCAAACATCTCCGGTCTCGTGTCGTTAAAACATTTCAATGATACCACCGCGCCATCTTCGCCTACGATATAGAAATTAAAAATCTGACACGGGCCTTTTAGTGATGGCACACTTGAAAAACCAGTCTTCACTTAAAATCAAAATGTCACCTACAGGTGACAGTATCTCCTAAGTAGAATTTTTAATAAGTAAATCCTATTACAATCCCCACTTTATTTAGAGGAGTAACGAGGCAGATCAAATTTTTTTCGATGTTGAAACTTTTTTATAACTGAATATACGTAACTTTATGTGCTGATTTCAAAAAACGCAATATTTTTTTAATCTGAAGTCCCGTTCTTGAGATACAGCTACTTAAAGGTGTTTTGATGTGTTAGTCTTGACCCCCTTAGAGTTATTCGTTTTATCTGAAATTTTACAGGTAAATATAGTTTTAGATACTAATAATATAAAAATAAAAAAAGGTTAAAATTTCAAGTTCATTCTTGAGATTTTGGATTTTTTCCAAAATGGCCGAAAAAAACCTAAATTCTTACATTTTAAAATGATATATCAGGATTCAGAGAAGGAAATCGAAAAAAAGAAAAAAAGCTATCCTAAGTTTTTCTTTAACTTACATTTTGAATATAATCCCAAGAAAATCGAAAAACTTTAAGTACCATAAAACTGTTGCAGAAATTTTACGAAAAAAAATTTTTTGCAAAAGATTTTTTGTATTTTTTTAAAAAAAGTATGTCAAGATGAAACTTTTTGAGAAAGGTGTTTCTACAACTTTTATGTAGAATTAAATTCTCTATGGAATGATATATATATCATGTTGATTCATTTATCCGTTCCCGAGATATAAAGAAAAAAGTGATTTTTAATTTTTAAAAAAGTGATATTTTTTAGTTTCAAGAAAGAAAAAAAGTTTCAATACGTCAATTTTTTCAGAATGTCTTGAATTTTCCCCCTTAGAGAAATTTGTTGCGAATATTTTAAGATATTAACCGTTCATTTAACTCTTTTCATTCTTGAGTTAGTCAAAAAACAAATTGGTCAATTTTTTTTTTCTAATTTTTAAATTTTAAGAAAAAAGTAGGCAAAGATGAAACTTTTTCAATATGAAATGTTCACAAAATTTATGTGAAATTTAATTCTCTATCGAATGACATATAGATCGTCTTAATCCCATTATCCGTTGTCGAGATACATCTAATAAAGTACCAAATTCTGAAATTCGGTACCTCCATTTTTTCGTCAATACCGATTTTTTTATACAAACTTTCACATACAGACGTAATTTTTAATGCTTATTACATGCAGACTATAAAATTTACCAAAAAAGTCCGATCCCGAAAATAGTAAGTCATCGAAAATTACCCTAGATCTCAGAGGAAAAGTTTACTTCTTAAATGGTTTTGGTTATATGCACTATTTTTTATTAAAATGAAAATGTATTTTAAATATGTTGAACAGAAAAAATAAATATTAGCTTCATTTGAATTTTTGCTCTTGAGAAACATCTACTTCAGTAAGAATAATATTAAAATTTGTAATCTCCCCAAAATAAAAAATTACAAAAACAACAGATTTTTTAAAGAAAGTAAAAAACAATAATTCATTAAAGCCATTGGACCAATTGTTTTAAACAATTTCAAATATTAATTTATATTCCTAAGAATATAGTAGATAGGATAGGTGAAAAAAGTGGTTTTTATTTAATTATATGTAATTTTTGTGCCGACTAAAATTTTTTTTAATCACTGCAATATATGACAATCATTAAGATATAGTGAAAAACTTAAAAAGAAATTATATTCGGCCTTTTGAAACTTAACGAAATTTTTATTAAATATCATTAAATCCTATAATAAATTAAATTTTTTACTCCAAATCTTTTTATGTTAAAATGATCTATACTAAATCGTTTCAAACTATTGCAATATAGTTATCCATATTATAAGTTTTAAAAAAAAATGTTTAAAATTTATGATATGGTGATGCACACACTTATTTTTTAAAAAATGTAAAAATATCTAAAAGTTTTGCTATGGTCTGTAAAAATCACAAAAAAATTAACCTAATTTCTAAGTTTGAATTGTTCACCAATACATTTTGAAAGTAAATTTTACAATATTTTATTAAAAAAATCACCAATACTTTGATGTAAATATATTTTAAGCTTTTAAAGTCTATATAAATTTATTCAATGCGAAAAGTGTCTGAGTAATGGTTTTGATTTATTTTTAATCTTTTTAACTTAAAAGAATCTTTTTATCGTTTTGAATACATTCAAAATTTTAATTTTCACAACACATTTTAAAAAGTTTCTTTATTAAAAAATATAAAACAAAAATTATACATAAAAAATGTAAAAGTATTCTTTATTATGTTACCAAAATGCGAAATGATAAAATAACAATCGCAAAAATTGTATCATTTTAAGTTAAATAACTATGAAATACTTATGATCAACCTCAAATATTACTAATTCTTTAAAAAGTTAACCAAACTTAAAACTAATCTGTATTTTAAATTTCTATCATATTTAATAACTTAAAGCACCCATATTAATTAGAAATTTAATTTAAACATTTTTCTTAATTTTTTTTCTATACTAAAAATTTGTAGAAAGATTATTCAAACTTAGAATCTTAAATGATTTTAAAATCATGAGAATATGTAATAAAACAATTTTGATAAAATATGTTTTGTAAATTTTTAACATTCAAAAACCTATAAAATTTTAATAATAATTATTAATATTTTTAAATACAAAAATATTTCTTGGAATCTTGCAAGTATGCTATTATAAAACAAAAGATTTTTAATTTTTTCTAGAATTCTAAATATTTTTCAGAAAATACAAGCCCTGCGGGCAAGTAGCGACGAGCGAAGCGAGTTGCTGCTTGTGTTCATTATAAAAATAACATTAAGAAGTATTTCAAAACACTTTATTTCATTAATTTTATTTAGTTTTAGGAGAATAAGTATAGTATCTATTATTAATTAGAGTTATTTCTAACTTTCAACTATGTTACCAGTGAAATATATCACATGAATTACCGTGTAAGTTTTAAATAATTAAATCATGTAGTAATTTTTGTTTCTAGATTTCGTAATGATATTGAGATATTAGGTAAGTGTTTCTTCCACTTCTAATGGTCAAATTTAGATTTTATAATTACGCCAGTTGTCGGAATGGTTCCAGAATTATCAGATAAGTTTTATCTTTCATAATAAGTTACAAGTTTTTACTTTTAGGTATATGGCTGACAACCGGCACTGTTTCCCGTGGTGAATATGGTCTCATCTACATAGGTAAGCAGTTTCTTTTACTTTTAACAGTTTGATTTAGATTTGTTAACTCTGTCAATGGATAAATAATAGTCAGAAATAACGTGTAAATTTACGAATATAAGTACTTATATGAATACTTTTTAGCAATTGAAGCTTTTGGACAATGGAAATCAGAATCAGAGGGCAGAATAAACATAACAGGTAATATTTTTTAATTGTTTAGTTATTTTATTTATAAATAAAAGTTTACACTAAGCTTGTGTTATTTTAATTTGTTGTTTTAAAGAGAAAAACATTTGGAACCTAGTAAAAATTCTAGGTGAAAATGTCTTTTATTTTTTGACTTTGTCACCTGTAGGTGACAATGTTGTTAGATTCCTAAAAATTCGAGACATTGTCAGCTATAGGTGACAATTTGACTTTGAGTGCTAGAGTGGAAGGTACACTGAGAAAAAATCCGTGACTTCAGTTCACGTGACATTATGTCACGAATAAAAAAATAATTTCTCGTGACTTTTCGTCACTCAAATTTAATGTCCCAAACAAAAATGTCACGGGAAAGAAAAATCCCGTGCTCAGTAATGCTCACGTTTTACAGCTACGTATGGTACACAGGGCTTAAGGTATACCCCCGGTATGTCCCCCCCCCATCCCCTCCGGATCGCTCGAAGATGTAAGCATACAGTAACCTTAGCCCTACACTCTTTTCAGAGAGCTACACAAGGTAAAGGTTTGGAGCATACCCCCGATATGCCAATTTCGCCTCCCCTTTTCCCCCGGCTTGCTTCGAGAACGAAGCATATAGTGCCTTGGTTCTGCGCTCAACCAATTGAGCTACCAAGCAAACCGACCCGGCAGTTCTTCATTGTTTTTATAGTAGAAAGGTAAAAAATTATTCCAATTCCTTAAAGAGTCTGTCTGCTTACGTCCTCTTATGGTGGTGTGGCCGTTTATAGGTGTAGCGAAGCCTCCTGTTACATGTATGTATTTCAGCGGATACATGCTAGCTGGTTCCCACCACCTTAGCCGAGGTTGTTTACCAAATGAAAAAGCATGTTGGAACATGCGTGCTCGATCAATTGAAAGTGGAGTATATCCCCTATAAATATAAACACTACAACAAAATTATTATTATAAATTTTAACTATTATTTACAATGTCTCCTTTTTATTTTTACATATCCCCTAGAAGGCCAAACAATAAATGTGAGGTGTACTTTCTGAAAAACCTAGAAATTAGAAAGATGATGTGCTATTTTGTATTTTTGCGAAATAATGTTTTTGCCATCTTTTTCTTTTATCCTTTATACATCTGTTTTGCCGTGCTTTCATCTTTGGGGAAATAAAGAGAGATTTTTAATAGAGTTGTATTTAACAATATAATAATACACTAATAAATATAATATGCTAACATAATAATATAATAAAATAGGCTGATCTTAAGAATAGTGAACGCATTCTATATATCGTTAAAAAAGCAATTTTTTTAGCGGTAAAATATATATTTTTTTGATAAATATGCATAAATAAGCACTATTTGAGTACATTTTGCAGCGCTTGAAGAAAAAAATTTTTTTGTCACATTGACTTTTTTGAATTAATGGTTTAATTTTAGGGATGGTGGACACCTTTTAATTTTTAACCATTATTTGCCCTTATATGCAATTTTTTTAGCTAATCATGTTATTTTAGCAGTGAGCTATTATATTGCTATGATTTTTTAACTTTTTTTTTCCAAAATACCTTAATTTACTAACCAAAAATATTAAAATTCATTCGAGTTTTAATTACTAATTTCTTATGATTTTTTCAAAGACAGACTATCAATCATTTTTTGACAAAAGCTAAAGCATTTTATTCTTATTTATTATTAGGCATTGCCGTCATTAGACATACCGTACAGGAATTAGATACAAAAATTCCATGAACTTAATTCACTAACACAATTTTTTAATTTTAAAAAATATCAAAAGTTATCTAGCGTATCTTTTGTTATTGGAAATGAAGCGACACCGCCTCCATTTACTTTTCTGAGCCAAAATACCGTTAATGATACATATTTATAATGAAGTATTAACTATTTGTTTTACTACGGTAGCATACTTTTATGAATCATCGTTTCTTCCTATAAAAAACAATCTTATGTTAGAAAATATTAAATAATTTTTAATTACATTTACTTCTTACTCGGATGTAAATCACTTATAGAATAGAAAAGTTGTATTTTTTTATAATATCACACACATATTAAGTTTGATTTTTAATTTGAATTTCACAATGGTCTCTTAAAGATTTTTTCAAAGATTCAAAGTTGAAAAATAAGAATACTACCTTTTATGTGGTACAATTAAATATGAAACATACATTGTTACTACTATAATCAGTTTTCACTTAACTAGCCATACGTATATTATTTTCTTGTTAAATCATAAATAAGACGTAGTTTATTAACTTTAGATATTTTGAAATTTTCCTTTATCGTCATTCTTTCACTCTCAATACATAAGTCCTATCATACGTAGAGGCGTCGAATTTTTTTAATGTACACAAAGATTAAAGTACAAAAAGTACAAATTGTTTTAATGATGTTAAACTATCTTGTGGAGAGATTGCTATACATACAGTTTTACATGCATGAACACTCAAAACAGAAGCATACCTATAAAAAAAGTACACTATTGGTAAAGTCTTTATGATGATAATGGACTTAAAAGAATTGTGTGACAAAAAGAGATGATACATTGACGGAAAAATCACATATACCTAATTGCGTAAAATATATGTATATAAAGTAGGATATAAAAAGTGTCATTTTCATTACTTTTCTTTCTTAACTAACGTTCACCATGAATTCAAACTCACCTGATTTTTTTTACAACAGTTATAATAATAATATTTTGGGAAACAATCTTTTTCCTAAGTTAACAACCAACGATAATAACAATTTTGTAAGTTTTTGATTAATATGTGTATTTTTTATATTTTAAAAAATTATTTTCACTTTAGAATGCTGGAGGACAACTTTTTAACAATTCAACAAAAGAGTTAATTAACAAGAATGGTATGATTGCAGAGTCATACTATAGGAAATTAATAAGTGAGAGGGATTACTTGTATGCTTCAAATATGTCCTCAAGAGTTCCAGCAACAATCAAGGTTTTACAAGCTGAAATAGAATTTTTGGAAAATCTATTTGATTCAAATTATTTGAATTGTTCATTTACCCTTCCACCACCACAAGGTATGGTTGAAGTAAAGATAAGAAAAATTTATATTCCTGTGGA
Organism: Strongyloides papillosus; assembly: GCA_005656395.1. Taxonomy (NCBI): domain Eukaryota; kingdom Metazoa; phylum Nematoda; class Chromadorea; order Rhabditida; family Strongyloididae; genus Strongyloides; species Strongyloides papillosus. The sequence continues at coordinate 479,168 of SRSI01000052.1, forward strand.
CAAATATCCTGACTACAATTTTGTTGGGAGAATCCTCGGACCGAGAGGCTTAACGGCAAAAGATTTGGAACATAGAAGCGGTTGTAAAATAATGATAAGAGGTAGAGGGTCTATGAAAGATAAATCTAAGGAACAAAATTTTATTGGTAGACCAAATTATCAACATTTGAATGAACCATTGCACGTCTTACTTCAAGCTGAAGATACTCTTAATCGTGTTCAAAAAAAATTGGATTATGCTGAGAATGAAATCAGAAAGATGTTGTCCCCTGCCTCTGGAAATACTGATAATTTGAAAAAATCCCAATTAGTTAAATTGGCTCTTTTAAATGGTACTTATCGTGAGAGTGGTAATTTAACCCCAAGATCGACTGTATCACCAAATGCAAATGAAACATATCAACCTTTTATGAATTATTTTAATTCATTAGATTCAGTTAACAATTTCAACAATTTTTATAGTAACTCGGAAAGTTCTTCCGTCAGAAACTTTACATCTTTTGTATAATCATTACTTTTAATTACTGAGAATTTTCTTTTTTTAAATATTTTATGTTTATGTTTATTCTTTATAATTATTTTTAATAAATTAATTTTTTTACTTATTCTGTTATATAACTTTTTAAATTAGATAGAAATCTGGTACTTTATTTAGTATGGGTTAGTAATAATTTATAAGTATGTTGATTCACAAATTCCCAAAATAGGATAAATAACGTTGGGGTGAAATTTTTGTATTTTCGTCAAACGCCTACGTATGATGAAAAAAAAAATCCTTATTAATAGTGAAGAATTTTTGTATATAAAATGAATAAAGGGAAAATTTCCATTGCTATTTATTAAAACCTAAATTATTAATAACTCAATTTAATTTAAATTTTTCTTACATAAATTTTGTTAATATTTAAAAATGATATTAACGAACGTAAAAAATGTTATTCACTTATTAGTCTTTATAAAAACACTAATAATATATAAAATGCATCATATGCTAACATTTATTTTATTAATTACAAGTACATTGAACTATTTCAGTTTAGGAGATGATACCTCAAATGAATATTCTGTGAATGTAACAGTTGTAGCACCAGATGTAATTTATATATATGATGAAATTTTTGGAAAAAACGATGAATTATATAATTTTTATATACAACTTAAACTACATAATATTAATAATTATACATTTAAATTTCGAATAGAAGAAGATAAAAAATTGATAACTAATAAATATGATATAATATACAGTGATTTGAATCAATTGAAAATTCAATTTGTATTGGAAATGCCAACTAAAAGTAAAATTTATGAAGTAAAAGGTAATATTATAAGGAATGAAGGTGATACTGCTACAGAGGGTATTTTGTTATTCACACATAATATTTCTTTTATAAAGTTACATACCCCAACTTCAGAGAATATATTACTTGATAGGACATCATGTAGCTCGGAAAATTTATATAACTTATTGTCAATGTATTATAATAAATTTAATGGATATTTTTATGTTAATATTTATGTAGAATATAGTAATAGAAAAATGATAACAATTTATAATTCAGAAAAAGAAAGTTACAAAATGTTTGGACCTTTTGGAAACAAAGATGGTAAACTTCCATATATGTTATATCCAATTGAAATTGCAAAATTTTTATGTGGTAATAGTGTAAGACCAAGATTAAAAAGTTTAATTTTTTCTGGTAACTCAGATGACACTAAGGAAGATATCATTGTTTATTATGATGCTTATCCTATTTCAAAAAACACTTCAGATAAAAGTTTTTATCTAAAAATGATGTTTAAAGGCTATCGTGATAGTATGTATGAGAATGTTGATAGGGATGATTTTTATTTAAAAGAATCTTTTGATAGTGAAGGAATAAATATAAATTTAGAAATTTTTCTTAATTATTATTCACATTTTACACATAATTATTTTTCTACTTCTCTTATATTTGTATCTATAATGTTAATTTTTTATCAAACAATTGTGCTTTTTTATGTATAATTATTTATGAATATTTTATAAAACTAAATTTTAACAAAAAAAATATTAAAAATATCGAATATATAATTTTTTTTATTATTTATTTATAATATCTTTAATTTTTTAATCCTTAAACGATACTTTAGAAGGACTTTTTGGATCTATACATTTCCCTTCGGCAAATTTCACACTTGCTCCCGATTTCCTTGCACGCAATTTATTACTATTCTGAAGATTTATTTCATCAATTAATTTATCTAACTTCGAATTCATTTCATTCCTCCAACATTCAACTAATTCTTCAATAGTATTATTTAATGGGATATTTTTAATTGAATAAATAGATGGTCTATTTTTTTTAATAGCTGGCTTCATTGAAAAGGCACTTTCTGAAGGAGTTTCTAATATTTGAGAAATACTTGATTGTTTTCTTACTAACTCATCTTGTTTGTTCCCATCTGTTGTACATTCTTCAATACCATCTTCTATTAAAGGACAATCAATATTAAAGAAGACACTACTTGCATCAGTTGGTGTTGTAAATATAATATCACTGGGTTCCAAGCTATCTCCACAAACATCAAAATCGTTACAGTTTTCCTCTGGAACACTATCTTTTCGTGGAGAACGTAAATTATAACCAAACATTCTATTACTTGCAGACATTGTTCTCATAATGTCCCTTTTTACAGCATCTATATGAGAAGACGATCTAACTATCTCTTTTCTTCTATCATCACGTAATTCAAATCTTAAACTGCTAATATCTTGTTTTATTTCTAGTAGATCATCCTCATTAACACCATCCATTTTCATATCTTTCTTTGTTTGGAGAATGAATCTAGATACAAGTCGTTGCATTATATCCATATAAGTTAGAGGTTTATTTTCATCTTCGTCAGTATCACTACCACATTTTTTTTCCATTTCATTTCTTTTTCTACTATATCCTGGTCTCTAAAATATATTTTTATGAAAAAAAGTTAAGCATAGAAAATTAAAGATATAATCTTACTCTAATAGTGGCACGTGTTTTACTTTTTTGATATTGATACTTTTCCACATAGCCATCTAAATAAATTATAGATTTTTGTTATAAAATAATATATAGCTTTCGGGGTTATAATAATATTAAATGGTGGAGATAGGGTACTACCTTCATCAAAGTGAGTCATCCATAATTTGGTCCTATGAAATTTCCACTCTAAATCAGCATGATCATTAATTATTTGAAATGAATGAGACATCATAGCAATTAACATATTTAAAAGAACAATTATTGCTGTCATATGATAAGTTACAAACATTCCTCTTCCAACCCATTGAGTAAAATAATGTTCCTCCAAAACATCAGTATCTTCAACTTTTGTAATTGAAAATAATGACCATAATAATGTCATATATGAATTAGCTATATCACTAAAAGCATTTGCTTCAAGTTTACAATTATCTGGAGTTATACAAACAGGTGTGTATGAATCATAGTACCAATATAATTGTGCTAACCCAATTGAGAAACTACTTATTATAAGACCAAAGATAAAACAAAATTTTGCTACATCAACTAACATACATCCCAATGATATTTGTAATGGTCCTAAATATGGATTTGTTTGGAAAAGATAAATAATTCTTGCAAAACTAAAAATATTTCCAACTGCAAACAGTCCCTCAGCAACAAGAACTGGTTCAAAAGCATCCCAATATGTTCTTATCATATATTTAATATTAATAAATTCTTGACAGTAATTAAATAAATAGTATGCTCCAACACGTAATGCTATTGTACAAAGATAAAGACACATCATTATAAAATCTAACCAATTCCACCATTGCAATGTATATTTTTTAAAACCTTCATCCCATAATTGTTTTACTTCTGACCATATCATTCCCATTACCCAAAGAAGGACTAATGATTCAATAACTGTTGGTGGTGGACCACGATCTGAAGCACGATTTTTACCACCACCTCTAACAGCACCTTTTTCATATCTATACGGTTCAAAAGTAGCTAGTGTTAAAAGTATTAAAAAACAACCAAATGAAATAGAATAGTAAAGAAATTTCATAAATGGACTTCTAACAATTCTACCAAGTTTTGACTTTGGCATAATAATATATGAAAGAGCTAAAACAGGCCATAAAAGTATTAATATTGCACACATTAAAAAATTCCAATATGATCCACGTTGTTGCCGTCCGGGAAACCCTTCATACCATATAGAAGTTAACAATTGTTGACAATGTGGATGTGCCACAAATGCTTTTTGTTTATACTTTATAGCTAACTTTAATCTTCTTAAACTTAACTTAGATGCCCATACATCAATATTCTCATCATGATTATTTTCTTCTTTATTTAAAACAGAGATAACCTCTTCAGTACTACGACATTGACTAAGTAAGTCACAAGCATATTGTTTACATTGTTCAGACAATTGTAAATATGTATCTTTAAATTCATGTTCCAAGGAGGCAAGTTTTTCTAATTCCCATGATAATTTAAAGGCACTTAAAATAGGATCAGGACTAGTTAAAGACATCCAAGCTGGTGAAGCTAAAGCTCGATAAGTATTAATTCTTTTTAATGAATGATGTAATGAATCATTAAATCTTTCTCTATCACATTCTTGACAACAACACGAATGTTTATGAGGATTTTCAATAATAGCATCTTTTCTAATTAGCATTTGTAATATTTCAAATCTATTAAGATGTGCAGCAAGAATAACAGGAGAAATGTCACTGGAATATTCAGAAGAAGAAACTTCAGCCTCATTTAAATGTTTTCCCCATCCTGGTCCCAACATTTCAGTAGTAATTGATTTGTGATTTATTAACATTTCTACCAATCTATAGACTCCTTCTCTAATAGCACATAATAATGCATTTCCAATACGTATATCTTCTTGTTGTAGTAATAATTCAACAATTTCAATATTTTCATTATCAACAGCAATTTCAATGGCAGTTCTCCCCATTGCATCCATGGCATTTAAATTGAAATCACCTTTACTCTATAAAAATTTTTTAAAACAAAAAAATTTATTTTTAAAATTTACATTATAAAGAACATCAAGCATTGTAGGCTTATCACCAGCTTCAGCTGCTTCAAGTAACTTTCTTTCCTGAGGTTTCAACATATCTTGCGTTTTAATATGTACAGTAGGTAGTCCATTTGGATAGTTGCTTCCATAATTAACTGGTCTCCCTCTTGGTGGTCTCGGACTAGGAGTTAAAATCTTCCAATTGGAAGATGAATTAACAGAAGAAGTTCCTAAAGTAGAAGTAGGATATCTTCTTGGTGCTGATACTCCAGCATACATCTAAAGTATATGGTTGTGAAAGAAGACAATTTAAATGCCAAGATTGATAGAAAAATGTGGTTATTCATCAAGACGTAACATATATATTTAATTTATTTATACTTTAAATCAAAAAAATTACAAAAGTAAAGAAAAATTTTTATAATGTATATTGTTAGAAGAAAGATAAATTTTTATTATAAAAAAAGTATAGAATGTAAAATTGAAAATTAAATTTTTATTCATATCATCTGTATTTTACAATATGTAGATATATCAAATCTTTTTGAAAATCTACAAAAAAAATTTGATTAAAAATTGAAATTTCTTTCTAAAATAAAAAGGGGATTTAAAATTAAATGATAGAAAAAATATATTTATTTACAGATATATTGACAATTTATAAATAAAGACAAATGTTATTAGAAATCATTTATCAAATTAAAATAATATATGGATTAATTTTGGATAATATTATTTGGTTATGTTATAATAAAAAAAGTAAAAAGGACAGTAATTAAAATTAAATAATAGGTTTGATTTGCTAAAGAAACATTTGCATTTGGGAGAACTAATTTTAAATTGGTATTGTTTAGTAAAAAGGAAAGGAAAAGTAAAAGTCTGTTCTTGATATTTGATAGAAGGGAAAAATAAATGAAGAATAATTATACTCTAGAGATGAAATCGGTTGTTAAAGTGAGGAAATAATATACTTTTAATAGGAAGATATTTAAGATACTTTTGAAGGAAAATATTTCTAATAATAAATATTTAAAAGAGTAGTCTGTGTGAAAAATACAATGGAAACATGTGTTTTTTGGTAATAAGTAAATCAAACTTAAATGTCATGTTTAATTATATCATTTCCAAATGCTTTAGTAGTTTCAACTAAAAATTTTTCTATCACAAGAAAATGAATATTTAAATTTTGCGTTAAAATAACTTTATTTTAACATTATTTTAATATTATTTCTTCAGAGATTTAAAAATATATAGTAAAAAGATTGTAAAATACAGTTTTAGAGGTATGGTGAAAAATAGAAAATATGAACAACTAAATTTTTTTTTATAAAAAATCTATTTTTATGAAAAACTCTTTAATTTTGTGTGGGATAATAATTTTTACTACTTTGCAAAAAAGTAATAACGTGATTTCGGTAAAAACTCAACAACTGCTATAAATATATTATTAAGAAAAAATATCTTATAATAATAATAATAGGTTTTGATTTTATAAGATTCTTGCTTTTAATAGTGTAAAGGACTTTCCTTAAATCTAACTAACTTTTCTTTACACATAACATCTTCAATCTACCCGTTCCTTCAAATATCTTATTAACTTATTCTTCTTATATATTTTAAAAGTTTTTATCATAACCCTTTTGGCTAATATATATGAGTAATGATAACAAATATGTGTAGATATATACACATATATGAGAAAGAAAGTTAGGGGACGGTAATCTAATTTTATATTTATATTTAGTTAATCTTTTATAAAATAACTTTTATCATTCTCCTTAAATAGTAAATTTTTCAAAAACATATACATTATACTTTAAAATGATATAAGTAAAAATGGCAAACTTTACAATGAATAAATTATGAATTTACATAATATTTAAAAAATACACTTAAAAAATGAAATTTACCATTACTGTAGAAAAAGAATATTACTTTTATGATAGTTATACATATGTATATTGTAACAAACAAACTACCAAACAATTTGTTACACTTTGACATTTTGGGAATATTTATTAAGTATCTTTTTAAAAAATAAATATTGTTTTTATTAAAAGAAAGAAAAGATTTTTTATTTGTTCCATAATTTTACACTTACTTTTTTCCGTTTTTTTCATATTTTCTCATGGGTAAGTTAATAAAAATAAGAGATAAAAATATTTATTCTTTACTACATTACTTAAAAATACATGCATTAAATTTTATTAAAATTAACAATTTGTTTATAAAAGTTTGCTAAACTATTTTGAAAAAGTTAATTGTAAGCGGAAATTGTAATTTCATTTAATAAAAATGCTTCTTAGCAGCTTTTCTCGTGCACCGGTTCTTCAGGAGGTTTCTCATCTTCATTTTCATTTGTCATACTATTTTGATATTTTTTTTCATTCTCTTCCTCCATAGATATGTCTGCTTTTTGTGCTTCCTTTTTATTATCCTCTTCAAATACTATTTCATTATTTTTTTTATTACCAATTATTCCATTTGCATTCATTTCCATATCCAAAAAAATTTTTCCTTTACTTATCACATTGACATGTCCTTTTTTTTCTTCATAATCACTAGAGGTTCCTCTTATTTTTTTATTTTTAAACTGTTCAAATGTATAACCAATCCACATTAATAGAGAAGAGGAAAAAAGTGTCAAAACAAATATTCTACTTGGACCAAATCCAATGTGATCCGTTACTTTGATACCATAATATATTATTACTCCAACACATCGGAAAATTTCAATTAAATTACCATACCACTTATTATCAAAAAATGCTCCAAAAGATTGCATTGATACAACAAAGAAAGCTATTTTCACTGAAAAATCAATATATCCTAATTTATCACGATCGTATTCAAAATGTAAAAATATTGATAATAAAAGGATAAAGTGTGATAAACAGTAAAGTTTTATCCAAGTAGGTATAATAGGATTGTATTTTATAACTGGTTTCTCAATTTCTGGCACACCTTCACTAGGATTTTTCATAGAAAACCAATGAAAAAATAAATATACATCGATTCCTGGGAAATATCCTGGTGGAAATAGAGCCGCTTTAATTTTATTTAATAATCCAGGAAATAATTGATTTCCTTTCTCATCTTTCATAAGCCCTTTTTTAAAGAGAATATCAAATATAGTATGAAATTGTAAATATAATTGATTAAAAGTTTTTTTCCGGAGTTACCAATCCATAAATTGGAGGATCATCTAATCTTTCAGCTTCAAATGTATTAAACATTTTATCCCATATAATAAAAACTCCTCCATAATTTTTATCTATACAATAGGCATTTCTTCCATGGTGAACACGGTGGTGTGATGGTGTATTAAATATAATTCCTAATGGTCCTAATGTTCCAAGTAACTTTAAAAGTAAAAAAAAAATAAATATATTATTTATATAATATAGAAAAGAAACATACACTTGTGTGCATCCAGAATTGAAAAATTTCACTAAAATATCTATGAACAAGAAAAATTGGTGGTGGAATAAAAAATGCTTGTATAATGTCATAGAATGCTAGACCTGCATCTTGTATTGCTGCTTGCCTCAATGCAGTTGAAAAATTATAGTACTCTGAGGAATGGTGAATTGTATGTAAACCCCAAAAAAAATCCAGCTTCTTAAAAAATTAATTAAGAGAAAAAATAAATTTATAAATATATAAAAATACCATGAACTGCTCTATGTCCTAAATAATACATAAAATCTTGTGTAAAAAGACAAAGAATCCATGTCCAAGGAGAATCCCACGGTAATTCAAGAACTCTAAAATTATTCCAGACATATACATACCCAAAGATAGCTACAGCTCTACCACCAAATTTAAAACATTGTGAAAGCATTCCGGCACAAATGGATGTAACTGAATCATTTAAAGCAAATTTATCACTCTCTTTTTTAAAATAAAGAATTACAAATTCAATAAATATCAACATTAACCACCATGTTGAAACTTGTATATTATAGTTCGGAACTTTATCTATTGAATCGACAGTTGTCTCATATGGTGAAATAAGATAAAGAGAATGTCTAAAGTTTGTAAAAGTTAATCTTTCAAGAAGTCTGTGCCCAAAAGAAGTATTCGTAAATATTTTATCTAACCATGAAATATTGGTGGTATCATTGTTATATAAACTTTCCGTTGTATTTAGAAGGAGATCATGAATGGTATTATTAAATGCCATGACAAAAAGATTTTGTAGATTTTCTTTTCATTAAAATTTAAGAAATAATATTCTATTAATATAGAAAAATAATATTAATGATGATATTTTCTGTAAAAAAATAACACATAGAAAAAGTTAATTTAAAAATAGAATATAGAAAAGATAATAAATTATTTGTTGTATAAAATTATTGATGTATTAAGAGATAAATAATTTCAAAAGTAGACATAAAATTTTAGAGATATAACAAAAGATGTCTTGATCTCTATATATTAATGACTGTTAAAATAGTATTAATTGTAGAGAAATAATTTGATTTTTAATATTAACTATACATAAATAAATTTCTTCTGGCAATGAAATATTGGTATATGTGTATAATTTGATGAATGTTGTTTTGTAAATATAAAGAAATTCAATATATGTAAAGAATTATAAAAAATACTTGAGAAGATACATTAAAATAATGGAATGGAAATATTTTTAATCCATATTATAGTAGTATGATTAGGAACCACCTGATTTTAGATATTTAGAGATTTCTAATGTTATAGGAATGAAGATAGCAAGTATGTCAAATTTGATTGTTTCAATATTCCTTTATGATAAAAGGATATATTAGTAGTTCAATGAATGTAATTAACCAATCTCTTTTAATAATAGGCATTATTTTAAATAAATGTTGAGAATGTTTAATGTAAAGTATAGAAAAGATTTTCCTTTAATATCGATAGATTTCTACAATATGATAATAAAAAATCTATTATTTTAATATTAATTTGTGGGATTTTTATTTTAAATCATAAAGATGTTACTAAAGAAATAAAACTTGTTAAATGTATGAAAAAAAGAAATATATTTTTATTTATGCATTTTTTAACATTTCTTTTTATTTAAATCAAGTAAATATAAGTTTCAATAATGTTTTCTTGAATATAGAGCAACTTTATTGTTAAACTTTCTTGATAAAAATACAAATTATTATGTTAATGATATATTAAATTCTTTTAAAACAAAATTGTTCTACTTACTTGTTATATATTTACAATAAATAATGATTTGTAATCTTTTCACATATACTTTTTTCTGTTATTACAATAGCTTGATTGTACAAATAAAACTCTCATTTATCCTTAAAATTTTAATTTCTTAAAATAAAGTGTTTGTATGATTGATGGCACTTTTTCTTTTATTTGATAATTTAACTAAGTGTAAAAATTGTTTTATTATAATTAAACGAATCCTTATAATGAGTCCACTCAAGAAAAATGTTTTCATGTTGTAAAACTACTTTTTTAACAGGTAGTCACTAATTATTTTTAGTTAAAAATAAAAAAGAATGTAATTTATGAACAAATCTTTAAAAAGTTAGTAGTGAAAAGTGATTTTAGTAACCTAAAATACATATAATATATTTACAAATAGTATACAAATAAATAAAAAAATAATTGTAAAGTATATAATTATTCTTTGACATATCTTGGCCATTCAGAATTTATACCATTTATTTCTCCAATAACTCTTCTATTCTCTCCAAGAACTTTACTAATTTCATCTTTCATAACCTTGATCTTTTCTGTATACTTAACATCTTCATTTATTTTCTCGGTTAGTTTCTCCTTTCTACGCTCAATAAACTTTTGGGATCGCTCCTTATATTCATTAAGTTCATTTTTTAACTCTTCAAGAGCAAAATTTTTGTCGCCACTAGAGAAATTCTCTACCCATTCAATCTCTTTTATCATTCTTTCTTTTTTGTTTATCTCACTCTCACGTTCCTGGCTCATTCTTTGAATGTCGGCTTTAATTGCTTCTTCAAGATCTTGATTACGTATCTCAAATTTAGAACAATCTCCCAACAACTTTTGACATGCAGTAATTGTCTCAGCAAGGTTTCCTTCGGCTCCGTTAGCTTCTTCCTTCTTTTTAGTACAAATCAAATCTATCTTTCTAATTAACTCTTCTACAACAGAGTATATGTAAGTATCGTAGTGTTCTGAGAGAGCATTAATATCTCCAAACACATCAATAGCTTTGATATTACGGTCCTGGAATAAAGACTCACCACCAATTCTAGCATCCAATCCCTGGACGCGACTGATAAGTTTTGAAGATGCAGTTCCTACAGCTTTTAAAAGTCCGGAAGTCTCTGCTAATTTTCGAGAATACTCTTCTTCCAGTATCTTACTCTGCTGTTCGATGGACTGAATATGACCAGCAATAAGTGAGTTTCTAGCACTATACTCACGAGCCTCATCCTTACTGAAACGTTGATTCGTAACATTTGAAATGGCTTCCATCCACTTTTGTGTGCTTCCTCAACTTCTTGTTCCTTTTTTTTACAAATCTCATCATGTTGTACAACTAAATCCTGGATTTTAGTGAGATTCTCATTTAATTCAGTTGAATACTTTTCCAAATTAGTAGAATCCACTCTCATCTTCTCAACAGAAGTCTTCTCTTTCTCTATTTCAGCACGGATTTCATCAAGGTCATTCTTCTTCCTCCTTAAAATTCAACTCGCTCTCTAAGAGTTTCGACGTCATCATTAACATCTAAAGTGTAACTCATATATCCATCCATATAATTTTTTAGTCCTTCCTGATAATGCTCCGGCCCACATCTATTTGATCCATTCATATTTTCAATCGTTGTAAAAAATAACTCCAGAAAATTACCATCATTCCAAATCTCAAAAGCGCTGCCATCGTCATCGTTACCACCACTTTCCTTAAATCTTCTACTTCATCACGATTTTGAACTACCCTTACTAACTTAACAAGGCCTTCGACGACGTACTTCCAATTGTTACGGAGACTGGTGAACATCGTTGTTTGTAAAGTATCCATCCCAAGTGCAGATAACCAGAAATTGAGGTCCTTCTCAAGTTTCGTGCATTGGTAATCTTCCGCAATATGGTAGACAATAATTTGAAGGTAATCAAGAAAATTCATCTCAGTTGCATAATTGAAGTCTTTGGTAACAACGGCAGCCTCAGCGTCAAATACATTGTACTCAGAGATAAATTCTCGCAAAACTCTTGAGTATTCTTCAACTTCTTTGTGTGAAAGTCCAGTCTTCCGGCGCATTTGCGGTCCAGCTACATTACGACTATGTCCAGCTAACGACCTAAACATTGAGAAAAAAAATACTATATATTTACAAATGCAAATGTAACTTACTGTCTAGCAAGTGATGGCCTGCCAAGCGATGGTCTACCAGTTGAAGGTCTCCCTGTAGAGGGCCTACCCATTGAAAGTCTCCCAACCATGGATGGCCTCCCAGTCAATGATTGGTTTTCCAGAAAAACTGGGCTTCTCGGATATTGATCTACCAAAAGCACTCTGATTGTTACTCATCATCAATAATTATATCACGAAACACAGTGACTGCGTTGATATAGAAAATAATATATACAATGAAGCTATAAAGTAAAAGTTAGTTACATGGAATCAAAAGAAAATATGATCATAAATGCAGAACTTTAACTAATCAGATGATGTTAAAAATAAACGCTTATATTAAAAGACAAAAACAGCAGTCTAAATATCAGAATAATAGCAATAATAAATATCCTAATTTTTACAAGATCATATGGTAAGGTGATCAAAAAGCCTTTCTATATGGCTAGTTAAAAAGACAAAAATCGAATACAAAATTTCAAGAATTATGGGTACAATGCTAAGAAATTACCATGCAATAATCATAACAGTGACAACCAATATGTTTTAAGTTAAAATTACTTTATTGTAATTATCAAACTTCTTTATATGAGACATCATTTAACCAGATATCTATGGGTCGAACAAACTGAAAAACATTCGTATTTTTGATATGAAAGGGATTATTGTAGTCATATAACATCTTATTTATTTTTGTTCTAGTAAAAACCACTAGGGAAAACAACATCTAAGCAACAACAGTTATCGCAAAAAAAACTATTATAACGACGTAAATAAATGACTATATGCTTTCCCACAAAAGTTAGATTTACAATACAAAATGACGCCAATTTTGTCATTCTTTGCGAAACTGTTGGTAAGAATGTTTATAACTATATAAGAAAGGCGGGATGTAATTTCTCGATGGTAATTTGACATTTGAAATCATATACAACTCAACTAATAATTTAGAGTTTCCCACAATAAAAAATTATAATTGTTTATAATGATACTCATATTTGATGGTTTCTACCAGTACACTTTTAGTGGGAAGAGTTGAAATACAGCTTTATATTGTTTTGAGTGCAATTTATGGTATCATGGTACAAAGATCAGGCTGCTGAAATTAAAGTGTCTTAAGTAGAAGTTATTTTCAAATTTAAATTTAGTCTCGATCATTTCGTCATATTTTACAATCATGTCTACAGATTTACCCCCATCTGATATTAGTTTAGCCGTTGAAAATGATGTAAGTTTTCCTCAAGGGTGCAAAATTTTTTAGTAATTTTTTAGGATTTTGAAAATTTGGTCAATGCAATACTTTTTTACTTGAAATCTAACAAGGAAGCTCAGAGGATTGATAGACAAAAGATGGAGCAAAATTTCCGTGGAATGTTAGATGAAGTTAAAGGAATGTTTATGGAAATTGAAAGTGCTGTCAAGAAGGACGTAAATAATATGGCAACGTTTGTTAGCGAAATGTTTGGCAGCTCCGTAGAATCTCTTCGGGAAGAGAGCAGTATTACAATGAAACGAGTATCAGCATTAGAGGAGAAAATGTCAAAATTCGGGGTTTTGCTAATACTGTTAATGAGAAGCTCGACCTTATTATTGGTAGATTACCGCCTAGTAATTTGACATTAGGAGGTAGCAAACCCTCTGATAAAGGCAATATAAATCCTGGTGAACACATATCAGTAGTCAAAACTGAGACACAAGACGTGAAGAGTGATGTTGTAAATGAAGCTAAGGGTAATGGTGGAAAAAACAGTGGTAGTACCGGTGGTACAATAAACTATTCACCTTCAGATTCTGGATCTTGCGACGAATACTTTCCTTTTAACTCTGATAGTGCTCCTTATGTAGAAATTAAGAACGTAGGTTCTGATGGTGAGGACTACTACGACATTTCTGACAGAATTGAAAAAGAGTATGTAGACAACTTGGCTCCTGTTGAAGACATTGAACGTGGTATTATCTATGTTGATAGTGTAGAAGTATCTTTTCCGGAAGAAAAAGATCCTTCTAATCAAGGGCGTCCTGCTTCACTCTATTCTTCTTGCTCTTCAGATGAGGAAGAAAGTTTTGTAGGCAGAAATATTGTACCTGTTGCCGACTTTTCCTTTAAAGTACCTAAAAGTATTGACGGAGAATCTTCGTCGTCTAAAGGTCAAAAAGTTGTTGAAGGGAATTCGAAGAATCTTAAAATTGCAACTGAAGGAGATGATTTTACCCAAGGTCAACCAAAAGAAAGTGGTACTCCAAATGATGGACATCTACAGAAATCATTGGACTCTCAGGATGGTGCTAAAAAGCAAAATGAAGGAGGTAGTTTTAATGTCTACTACAGTAGTGAGGTTCCTTGCTCTTTATTTTATTTGAACAAAGATTCTTCTGAGTTTGATACTATGGGAGAAGTAAAGTGGAGAATAATTTCTGATGCGAAAAATGGATGTTACAAGTTGTTGTTTGGTGAGGTTAACTCAGATAAAGTATTGTTTTCTGTTGAACTTAATGAAAAAGTTGTTTTTAGAGAAGTGAAAGGTAGTCCTCATATAATGTTGAAACATGTTTCTGACACTTGTGGATTGCAAGTAGTCGACAATCACTGCATTGAATTTAGCAGTGAAGCGGAAGCCCGGGTTTTTGTAGTTTCTCTTAACTCTATTTATGATTATTTTATTTAATAATTGTTTTTAATTATGTTACATTAATTCCTAATTTTTGTTACAATTTAGTTTTTTTTATTTAAGACAGTAAATATAATAATATGTACAACGGTAATTTAAAAAAATTAATTAATATTGTTCTCTTCTGAAAATCTTAGTTGATCATTGGTGATCCTAGATATTTTTTCCTCCAATTTGGAGCGAAATTGTCTTCCATTTTTTACTGGTGAGTCTTCTTCTGTAATCATTGGAGTGCAACCTCTAGTCTCGCCGTTCTTCTCACATAAATTAACAAGATCGTGGTAGGCAATAAGATGTGTTTTGACAGGTGAGATAACATGTAATATATCTTCTTCATTATCAACTTTTTTTCTTTTGAGTACTTTCTACGTGAGAATCCACTTCCATTTTTATGCCATCTTCAACGATGACGTGTGTCTGTTTATTTGGATTTTCAATCATAATAAGATCTTCTGTATACCCAGAAGGTATTGCAGCACCGATGTCTAGACGGTTCCCGCTAATATCCATGTACACGCGGCCATTCTTTAAGAATTTTAACCTTCCTATTTCTATATTATTATCAAGTAGATCCAAACAGTGTGCATTTTCATCCAACTTTTTGTTAAGATTTACATTAATATAATCACCAATTACACGTAGTGTAGCTGGTAATTGAATAGAAAAAAAGCTGTCATCATTGTCTTTTAATAGCTTTCTAAAATATCCTGATGCTTTTACTGAGTTGAATATTTCGTCATCATTCAAAACATATAGTGGTATTTTTACATCTGGAATCTTCTTTCTTTCTGCTCTTCTTTCTTCTTCCTCATCATCTATGTCTAACAAATCTTTTAAAGCAACTGCTTCGTGCGGTGGTAGAACTATTGGTGGGTTTCTGCATTTTCTCGATTTCATCAATAAAAACTGAAGAATACTCCAATTCTTCTAATGCCATGTTGTCAGCCTCTTCATCAGATTGCCATTCTTCTTCATATGTCGTAGGCAATTTCTTGCCCTCTAAATCTGTGGTACCTAGTCCAACACCCATTTCAACATTGACAGCACTGGTCTCAACAATTTCTTCAGTACCCGTTAAATTAGCCTCTTTTTTAACGCGGCTTTTTTGTGGGGCATCTTCTCCAAGTCCCAATGAAAAGATACCTTCAGTTTGAACAATAGTCGAACCTCCACGACCGCCCTTGCCACCTCGATTTCCACCACGGCCTCTTTGACTTCCACCCCGTCCCTTTGCATTTTTACCACGTTCTTCCCTTTGTTTTTTATCCTTTTTATCATTATTATCATTGTCGGTTTTATTTTTTTTACTTTGATCACTTTCAGACCGACTAAATTTTCGACAATAATCATTAAATTTTAAAACAAAACATACCTAGAACCTGACAGAACACCAGACAAAGCTAAATTTGGTCTTGCTCTAGCTCTACCACTAGAACCACGTTGAGACATATTTTAATATTCCAAGAAAAGTTAAATACTAAAATCTAAATAATGTAAAATTCAAATTTATTTGGAATTCTATATCTGAACTTCTTTTTAAGACATTAAAAAAAAAAACATATTGTCATACTCTACAAAAATTGGAATTATTTTATCTTTTTTTACAACTTTTTTTTTAATATTAATGTAAATATTTCAAACGATGATTAATGTCCATTATATTCCCAAATTTTTTCATGATTTTTCATGATAATTATTTTCTATAATTTTGTTTAATTTATGAAAGCTACACTTTAGCCATTTTTATCATCATTTATAAAATTAAGTTAGGGCATTTAACTCTCAAAAATTTTATTTTTTATCGGAAGTTATATGAAAGAAATTCCTTTATCTTCTGTACAGAAAAAATTTCCTCAAACTTTTGTTATCCTTTGAATTGTTTACTTTTGTTACTACCAACATGTAATAATATCACTAATATAATAGATAAAATACTATTGACAAAGTAACAGATTCGTTTAGATTAAAAAAATTTGAATCCTACACAACATTATTATTCATTACGAGTGATATTTTTTAAAACACCCCTTGTTATTTGTTCCGCTTCACGAGCGATTCTTGAAGCGATTGTTTTTGGTATATACACTTGATGAAAAATAAAGGCGTATTTCATTATTAGTATCATTATTCTTCTAACTATTTTTGAATAAACACCATGGATAAAAAAGAACAAGTAGACAAAGAAGTTAAGAAGGAAGCAAAAAATGAAGGTCAAATGTCAGCGGAAGAAGCCAAAAAATTAAGGGTTCAGGAGGATAGTAAGTTGCTAAATACATATCTCCAGCAAATTAAAAATGGTTGCGGGAGGTTTATGTGTGACAACAAGTCATGTGCTAGCAGTGGCTATATAAAACCTAATCAAGAGGACCATAAATACTTAAAGTATGCTATAGAGGTAATTTAGTTGTTGCTCATAAAAATCCATTTTTCAATTGTTGTATTTATTTTTAGATAATGAAGACTAAAAGCAAACTTTGTCCTCCAATTGAAGTTACGTTTCCATCAAGTAAAGAAATAAAAGCTAATGTATGTAAGAATTTAATAGCTGACTTTAAGAAGACTGGTGATTTGAAACCACTTAAAGAGTTTATAAACTTTACACTGTTCAAAAAAGAGAATATACTATGTCAGATAATTCATTACGAGTTGGCGCAACGGTTTTGTGAGATAATGATGATAGAAGAAAGTAGAATCAGAGAATTTACTCAGGCATACTATGATTTCCAACAAGATGAGGATGGAGGGAAGAAATTGAACATTAGAAAGCACCTTCAGAAAGCTTCATATTTTAAACAAGCTCCAATAAAAGACCGTATGAAGACATTTGAGAAAAACCTTCGATATCCAGGTGAACAATACGTTAAAAGAAGATCATCACAGGATAAAAGTAATATATCAAAAGATTTAATCAAACGTTTTCCTAATCGAACTGAGGAGGAGGAAGAAATTTACACATGCATCAAACTTCTAAAAGAGATTGTTCTTGAAAATAACATTATACGCAAAGTTTATGTTTGTGCTCTTAATAAGATGATCCGTGAAATATTTGACTTGTACACTTTAAGTAACACCTGGAAAAATAATCAGAATTTTTCATTAATCTTCCTTAAATTTTTCCTTACTATGCCACATATAATAGGCATCTCTGAGTTTTATACTGTTAATCTAGTTGATATTGCAAAAGTTTTCTCTTTAGCTGGGTATCAGGCAAGAAATAAAATTGCCAAATTTGTTTCTACACAAAATATAGAGTGGGTTAAAAATTGGATTGATGACATACAACAGGCTATTACCGTCCGATCAGTAACTATTAGAGCTTATACTGATACTTTAGAACATGACTTTTTCGATGGAGAGGATATTCCAGGTTTGTTGGCTATGCTAGAGATTTTCCACTCTGCTGTTATGATAAATAAAAAGAAAATGGAAGATAGTGACTTGGTTGTTAAATATGATAATCCACATATTAAACTAGCTAGGAAAAAATCGAAAAAATTAGAGAACGATAATGCTTCAAATGATAAAGTTGGAGATGGTGATGAAGATGGTACATCTGTTAATGACGAGTCTGTTATTCAAGTAATGGAACATGATAGTGGTGCTGCATCTACTGTTCCATCAAATAACGTTATTCAATGGTCTAGGGATCTTAAAGTTGATCTGGATTTAGAAAAACCAGGTTGGTGTGAAGGATTTGACAAAGAAATTGCCGATAAAATGCATCATATAGAAATTCATCATAATTCTAGAAACAATGCTTGGAATACAAATCCATATAATACAGTAATTCCTTTAAACTATTTCATTAATGATGAATTGTCTTCTAACGTAGATGTCGAAAGAGACTTTCGTGCATTTAAGACGGGTTTTTCAACACCCCTTATTTTGGACTTTCCCTTTGCGTTTCATACTGGTGTAAAACATTCTTTTTTAATGGAATATAATAAATGGAGAATGAAAGTTGAGCAAACAATTCCGATGAATGCTAATTTTGACGTAGATGATGATGGAGATGATGATATAACAGACTATCTTCAAATACAGGTACGACGTGAAGAGGCAATGAATGATTCCTTAAATTGGCTATCAAATGTTTTTTCAAAAGAAAAAAGTCGATTTAATGTTAGAAAACAGCTTCGTGTACAATTCGAGGGAGAAGAGGGAATAGATGAAGGAGGGCTATCAAAAGAATTTTACCAAATAATAACGAAAAAAATATTTGACCCAGATTACGGAATGTTTATTTTTAATAAAGAATCAGGGACTTATTGGTTTAACCCTCAATGCACATACTGTGATATGGAGTATGTTCTTATTGGTTTAATGATAGCTATGGCCTTGTATAATGAAGTGATGATAGATGTAGCATTTCCAGTTATTCTCTATAAAAGATTATTGTCAGGACAAGTTGATTTGGAAGACATGAAAGATTTTGACAAAGTTATGTACAATTCATTTAAAAATCTTTTACAAACGCCAGATGTAGAAGATATTTTTTGCCTTAATTTTACAGTCTCTTACAAAGATGTATGTGGGGTTGAACATACATATGATTTAATTGATAATGGAGCCAATATTCCAGTTACTGATACAAATAAAAAAGACTATGTCAGACGGTATGTTAAATTTTTTGTTGATAGATCAAGTAAAACATCAATTTGATAAGTTCGCTACTGGGTTTTTTATGGTAACAAATCCAATTCTTCTACGTGCTTTATGTCATCCCGAGGAAATTGATCAATTTATTTGTGGTGTTGTTGATTTAGATTTGAATCAATTGCAAAAACATGTTTCTTATACCTCTGGATATACTGCCGATAGTCAAACAATTAAAGATTTTTGGAAAGTTGTTCATGAATTTACTTTAGAACAAAAAAGACAATTACTTGAGTTTATTACAGGTTCCCATCGCATTCCGGTTGGTGGTTATAAATCAATGGAGTTTTCAATTCAACGTCATGGTGATATGAAAGATCAGTTAGTTTTATGAATTTTTGTTTATTAATAATAATTTTTTCTAGTTTACCTTCATCGCATACATGCTATAATTTTCTACTGTTACCAGACTATAAAGATTACAATATACTGAAAGAAAGATTAACACTTGCTTTAAAGTACTGTAAAGGATTTGGCCTTCAATAAATTGCTATTATAAAAATTCCACAAAAAAAAAACCCTGAGTAGTACAATATTTTTTTATTTTTTAATGTATAAAATTTTAATCATTGTTAGATTAAATATTATTAATATTTTTCATACTTTACTTTGATTGTGCAGTCAACAGCTGGTGGTTCTTTTTCTTTAATAATAAGAAAAATTATATAGATAATAATAAATTCAATAAGCACGGCAATTAGAGAAGCCAAGAGACAAACAACTTCATCTGTGGTGTTACAATAAGTTGAAGTTTTCAATAATTTCTCAAAATTATATATCATGTTGTAATATATATTTTAATAAATTGTGCAAATGTTAAAAAGAAAACGAAGTATTATTTATAATGCCTCATAAACAATAAAATAACAAATTATGACAATAAATAAAAATAATATATGGAAATTTTATTTCCCTTTCTTTTTCTGTGATTTTTTTTTCTCCACTTGTGTGTCGACCGTTTTTAATTGAGCATGTCCTTCAGTTCTGATGTGATTAAATAATTTAGTCCTTGATTCAAAAGTTTTTTTACATATACTACATGAAGATGATACAGGCTGTGAGGGCGTTGGTAATGTCTGAGCTTCAGAAGCAGTTTTGTCGCGTCTCCTAGTTTTTTTCTTTTTTTCTTTATCTTCACAATCTTCTTTTTCCACTTCCTCTGTGGGATTATTTGTTTCATTCTTTAAATATTCTTGTGGAGGAATACATTCTGTAACTTCAATCTCACATTCATTATTTACGTCCCATTTTTTTTTATTTTTTCTTTCTTTCTTTTTCGACTTTTTTGTATTATTTTTATTTAATATTTCACTTTTATCTTCATCATCAAAACCTATATTCTCAAATTCATCTACGATTGTTTCATCAATATCCTCCTTTTCGAGATCATTAAATAGATCTTTATCTTCATCTTTCATATGTTTTTTCAGTTCTTCTAATATTTGTTTGTGCTTCTTACTCTTTTTATGATTTTCCAATGCTTTGATAGATTTGAATTCTTTTTCACAGGCAACACAATATAAAGACTCTTCTCCAAATTCCTCAATTGACTCGCCATCACCATAATCATCATCAATTTCTTTTTCAAGTTGATCTAGTTGTTCTTTGTATAACCTATTCAACTCTTCATCTTCTTTAAAGTTCTTTGCTGCTTCAAGATTCGCTCTAATTTGTTCACGTTGTCGTTGTTTTTGTTTCTCTTCTTGTTCTTTTCTTTTTACCTCTAATTCTTCTTTCCTTTTTTGGATTCTTTTATCTCTCTTTCTAACAAATAATGCTAATTCCCTGATTTCTTCATTTCTTTTTTTCTTTCCGCCGTCACGGAATTTTTTATTTTCTTTTTCAATAGCTCTTGCTACAAATCTATTATCAGCTTGTCTAATGTCATACTGATCTAACCAAGCAAATGAACGTTTAGTACAAAAAGCTGTCCAAAAAGAGTAAAATGGTTCTACAACTTCATCATAATCAGAAGTAGAGTTTCCAAACATTGGGTAGTTCCATTCTTTAGCATCATCAATAGAATTATAATCTTCCTCAGCAATTGTCTCGAAAACCTTTCTATAAACATTGTAAAAACCTTTTTCATCATCGCCGTAACCTTTGTAGCATGATGTTGTCATGTATTGATATACATCCAGCCCTGTTCTTTTTTCTTGTGGTTCATCATCTTAAAAGATTTAATAAAAAATTTACAGAATTTATAAACTCACATCCTCTCAAAATACTTTCTCTATGTCTGTCATAAAAAGCTCTTTCATGTGGATCGCTTAATACTTCATATGCAGCTTGGAGAAGTGCAAAATATTCTGTGCATTCTTGAAGTCTGTCGGGATTCTTGTCAGGATGCCATTTTAAAGCTAATTTTCTATAGTTTTTCTTTATCTCTTCTGGGGTTGCCTTTTTGTCAACTTCTAATAATTCGTAATAACACTTCATAAAAGTAAACGATATAAATTTTCAATGAGAAAAATATTTTCTAAAATCTTTTTTTATTTCAAATATTATCTCATCAGTATTTTAAAAGAAATTCGTTATAGGAGAGACTTGTAAATGAGACTATTATTCAATTGCTGATAACATAAATTAACAAATATTCTTACACAAAAAAATATCTCCATGGGTTAAAGATAAAGAGGAGAAGTAATATTTAAAAAAAACAATACTTTCCGTTGCTTAACTAACAATCCTAGAAAGATCAACCTAATCCAAAAGTAAGTTTTATATAAGGTTAAGTCAGAAGTAGTGAAGTACACTTTATTATTTTTCTGTGTTCTACGGTGTTTTTACCTATTTATTTAGTGTATTTTGATACAATATTTACCAAACTTAATAATCTACAGAAAATTAATTGTTATACTGGCAAATTTTGACAACACAACCCCCAGAACATGTTTTTCATCAATTCCCTTCAAATTTACCAGAGAAAAATGCCTTTTTTGGTAAAATATAAAACAAGCACACGTCTTACGTACACTCTGGAATTCCCATTCCTGGATTATCAAAAAGTCCCTTTAACCGAAGTTTGCAAGGATACATATTACCAAAAAGGTGTTAACAATGTTCCATTCAAAAGATAAGATTGACTTATTGGATAAAAGTCACCCTTTGCATATGCCATGATTAGGTTGATGTATAGTTAATATACTATGGAACCTTATTATGATTCTAAACGGAATATTCATTCTAAAATACAACCTCGCTCTACTACTAATCAAAGTGAATTTCTTAATCCTAGACATTTAAGTTTAAAAGGGGACTCTGACGACCATGATCCAGATTATGTTATGGATATTTCTGATCTCAGAAAAGATCGTTCTTCTGCCGGTGTTGGTGGACAAAAAGGGAGTGGAAGACAATTAGAAGTAGCATTAAGAAAAGTTATCACAGAACGCCTTCAACATCTTAAAGATCGAGGGAAATTTCACCTAGAAAATTATGGTTTAGCAAATTTAACATCAATGCAAATAGCAATGTATATGAGAAGACTTTTTAAGAGAAATGATTTGCAAAATTACATGACTCCTGATATGATTAATTATGTATTTGGAACATCAAAAAATGATTCGCCTCTTACTAGATCTGGAAAACCAATAGTGACACCAAATATTAAAGATTCAGTTGATAAAAACCACCAACAAGCAAATGAAGCTTTTACAGAAGGTGGTACTAAAGTTAGTAATGAGTCAGATACTGAAGCAAGTTCAGATGAGGATTTAGAAATAGAAAAGTATAATGATTTCAAAATTGTAAATTTTGTAAAATACATTCCTGGTCCAGCAGTGCCTAATATACAAATTCCACCGAATAAGTACCAGCCACTTACTAGAAACTCAAATGTTTACAGATGTGCTAGAGATCAAGCATATATTTATGGGAGAGGGAAATGGATAAACAGAGAGATTGAAAATTTAAAGCAAAAAAAAGCAGCTATAGCTGCACAGATAGAAATGATTAAAAAAAAGAAGACTCCTATTATTTTAGAATCAAGAGCACCAGTTTTAGATGTCACAGAGACATGTTCAAGACTATGTGCCTTTAGAAACAAAGATTCTTTTAAGGTCAAACTAGTTAATGTAACCCCGATACCATTATCTGAATCTGTAGGAACACCGTTAGATGAATTTAGTATGAAGAACAAGGATACCATGGCTTACTATTCTAGAATTGACGATAGAGTCCATAGACATTTATCTTTAAATGGAGGTGTGTTTATAATTTATAATTCATTATATTGTTTTAGCTGTTCCTGGTGATTTACTTTTCCATAAGTATCTTAAAAGAATGTCTTCTATTCGAATGGTAAACAAATGTTCGAGTTCAGAATTAACAAAATGTAGACAATTGGCGGAAGTTTCATCAACACCGTGGACGTTAGGACTGTCAAATGCATATAAAAATATAGTTTTGTCGGAAAAAGAAGCACATGATAATGAAATTTTGAAGATGGTTAAAAAGAAAGAAAAAGAAAAGGATAGGAAAGAAGATAAGGGAGACAAAAATGATTCAAATAACTTTTACACAGTCAAAGCAATTGCTCCATTGAAACTAAAACTTTCTGGTGTTTCGAGGAAATCGGACAAGCATAAAAGCTCAAATAAGAGGAAATTCGATGAAATGTTTGAGTCTGAAGATGATTCAAGAAACGCTTCTGCAGTTCATACAGCAGATGAGGATGGTGATGTAGAATTAGGTAGCAAACCTAGAAAAATTTCTGTCCGTGATTCAAGGAGAAATTCAGGTGCTAATATGTCAAATACAAAATCATGGAATTCAAAATATCCAGTCTCAACACCAATAATAGATGTTGGATGTAAATTACCAACTAAAGCAGATTATGCTGAAATAATAGTTCCATCATGGAGTGCTTGGGAATCACCAATATCTCATGATCAAGGTGAAGAAGAATGTGAAATAAATACAGAAGAATACGAAAGAAGAATAGAGAAATATCATGAGGAGATGGAACAACAGGAGAAGGCCAAAATAGTTGTATCGAATAACAAATCACAGAAAAAAAATAAATCTTCGATTTCGAAAGATTTCTCCAATAATACTGCACCTTTTACTGCTGAAGAACTACTTATGAGTATTAATGGAACGACAAATAAGATTTCAGAAAAAGTTGAATCTACAGATGTACCAAATTACGATAGACCATCCTACGTCAAACCATATGAAAGAAGAATATTTGAAAATTCTAAATCTAACTAGAAATTTATAAAAAATGATCAATATTATTTATATATTAATTGGTTATTATCAAAAAAGGACCTCGAATAAGGTAAAATTATCAATATTATATAGTAATACCGATCTCAATGATTCTTTGGTTTATGGGAAATAATTTCAACATTTTTATAAAAATATTATCTCTCTGGTGAAGTAGAAATATATGTCTTAGTTACACAAATAGGGCATATATTTTTTATATCAATTTTTTGTTTTTTATCTGTATTTAATGTTTTACCACGGGACTTTTCTAAAATCTAAAATTTATTTCTGGCATAATTTCAATTGATTGTTGTTTTTTTTATTTACAGTTTTTCATAATTATCAATTGTTTTGTTTTTTCTTACCGTTATGTTATCAATATATTTTATTTCATGTTATTAATAATGTTTAACTGAAAAAAGTAGCAGGAGGAGTAGAATTTTAATTTATTTTCACATATTACCTTCAATGGTTTCTATTCCATAAATTATCTTTATATATTGCTTTTTTTACAATTATTTTTATATTATTTAGTTGGAAAAACATGGGCGGACATCATGAAGACATTAAGATTCCTCATCCTTCAGCCTATAGTAATTATAGACAATATCCACAATTAGTTGCTCATGAGAAAAGACTAGGTCGCTTGGGGCTTCGTGACCCATGGATAAGAAATATTGCTTTTAATTACAGCGATCCAAATTCTGCCGCTGTTAGAGGAGGATTCAACCATTTTAAAGTTCTTATTAGAAGTGGATTTAAGCCAGGTCTTATTGCAGCTGTCACACTTATTGCAATTGAAGAAGGTTACTCATATCTTAAACATGGACATACTAGTTGGGATTCTCATCATTAATTTCTATTTGTTTAGTAGGGTTTCGCTAATTTTTCTAGATTAAAAATAAATTTTTTGACAACCTTAAACTGTTTTCTAGTTATTTTATTTATTAAATATTCTCAAAGTGAAAATCTGTACCTTTTGGTACTAAGTATACTTTCTTCTAGTGTAGACATTTTCTGCATTAAACAGATTCTACAAAAAATTGGCCATGAGTCGTTTGGGTAGCAGTATTTCAAGATCAATACTATGTTTAAAACCTTTATCTATTACCCAGTTCTCTGGAGTTCATCACCATATGGAACGTGGTGATTTAGAATTATTTTTGGGTATTAAAAGATCTAATAAAGCAAGAGCCAATCGAAATACGCATAAGAACGAAAGAATGTTTAGAAGAGTAAGTTATTTTTTAAAAGTATCCTAATTGACTTTTATTTTAAAGTTGCGTGGCCAAAAGACAATGATTATGAATTTACCTGATGATGTGAAAGTGCGTGAGAAGGATAATTTACCCCCCAGTGAATTACGTCGTCAATTTTTAAAAGATGGAATTAATCCGTATAAAGATGTGTCTCTTAGGGAGTGGGAAGATCATCAAATGACAATTCAATCATTTTATCAAGTTATAGATCCTTATGTAAGGCCAAAATTCCCAGGACCGTTCTTAGATGTATTTAAGTTTGGAAAAAGTTCCAAAGAAAGATTTACTCCATATACTGAATTGGCAAGGAGTGTATATTTAAATATTACGAATGGAACTAGAGCTATTCGAAAATATGAAGATTTTAAGAATTTCAATGCTAAGGAGTGGGCTTCAAAAGATGCCCTAGAAATTTATGAAATGGCATATAAGTCATTAACGACTAGAGACGAGAAAGAGATTTGTAAATACGTTACAGAGCATGCTTTTCAAAAATTGTGGCCAGATGTTGAAAAAGGTGGTATATACTTTGAATTTTTAGGTGAAACAGCTCCACCAAAAGTTGTTTCTATCAGGTGTGCTGATAACCCATCGAAATCAGGAAACACAATTGCTCAAATAACTCTTAAATTATGTACAAAACAAAAAATTGCTGTTTTTGATAGATTTGGACATTTGATTCTCGGTTCAAAGGATAAAGTTAAAGAAGTCGAGGAATATGTTGTGTTTGAAAATCATATTGCCAGTAAATATGGTAGATGGAGGTTACATGATAAAATTGAACCACCGTTTGCCAATAATGTTAAGGAAGTTTCCGCTCTTACTGGACCTGTAAAACCTAAGAAAAATAGCACGAAACCTTCGGAATCATCAGTTGTTGAGAACAAAAAATTAGCTGAAGTTAATGGTGATTAATATGTTGTTGTTACTTTTATCGCTAGATGTTATATATTAATTTTTAGGAGGATATTAATTTAATAAAAATTAAATTTAAAAATTGTTTATTAGATTGATGAGTTAAATGCTTTTTGCTATTTGTAATTGAGATATATTTGTAACCCATATGATATATTTTTTAGAAAATGTCATCTAATATGCAGAATGGTTCATCAACACACCATTTTGATGAATATAAAGAAAAGACCTGGAAGGAAACTGAAGAAGTTGTAGACTGGCAACCTATTGCAAAGGATGACAAAATGCCAGATTATATGAAGAAAAAGTATTTGTATGTATGATAGAGGCTTAATTTTTACAAACTCTTTTCAGAGAATTACTAGAAAAGGAGGGAATACAGATTGGCAGTACCAATAACAAGCAGTAACATGGATCTTTAAATTATTAAATATTATAATTGTGAAGTCAGTTTTATAATATTTATTTATAAATTAAAATAAATGGTTAGAATCAATAGATATTTATTGATAAATAAAATTTTTCACCACCACTTAAATAAAATATTACAAATAAGTATTTATTTTGCAGAAACTGGGATTGTTAAATTTCCTGTTCCAGTAGCACCTCCTGCAAAAGCATCTTCTGGTTTAGCGCACTCTGGTGGAACTTCAGCGAAGTGGACAACGATTTTGTCTTCTTTTGGAGCACCTGCAAGTCTGGTAATTTCAACATCAGCGGATGCACCTGGATCAACGAAACCGAAGACTGGCTTAAGGCGAAGTTCATTGTTATTGGAAGATTTGATTTTGAAAGCTACACGGTTAGCACCTGGATTTGCGAGTTTGTGAACTGATTTTCCTCCTGCGGCTGGAATTTCAGCAGCAGCTGGTTCTGCGGTCAATGAAGCCATCTTTATATATTTTTATAATAGACTAACTGTGTCTAAAAAAATACATTTTACTTTTTTATTATTTTATTTATAAATTTTTTGATTATAAAAATTTGTTTTGTATATTCTTTAAATTCATTTTTTTTCTCTTTGTAATTTTTATATGAATTATTTTAATAAACAAATTATATACAAATTTGTCATTCTTTATTAGTCAAAATGTATCCTTCTTTCACTAAAATAATGATAATAAAACTATTCTAACAAGAATGAAGATGTTCATTAAACAAGTAGTTTTTTACGAAATGTATCATAATCGATTGTATGACCATATAAATCAATTGCCATTAACTATAAAAGTTTTGAAAAATATGAAATTAGTTGTAATGATTAAATGATCTTTGTAATTGGAAATATAATGACCCTACTAAAATTCCTATCACCCCTTCATCTATCCCACAATATTTATTTTTTACTAGTTTTTACATAGAAATAAAAAATGAAAAAACCAAACAAATCGCAAAACATTAAATGTATATTCTTTTCAAGAGAAAAATAGGAAGTCTGCTTCCAACAAAGCATTTTTTCTTTATAATACGTAAATATATGTATAAATTATTCATTTTATTTAATTAAATGTATATACTTTTAAAATAATTGATTTCGTAATAGTTCTTCTTATTTTTAATTATCATTAATATTCATCTATATCAAAAATCCACATTAAAGTGATTGGAAATGGGCGGTGGCGTCCTCTTCTTTTTATCTCTTTATATATTAATACCCTATAAAACCTTGTTTTCTTTTTCTTTTTTCATTTTGTAGTAATTCTTTATTTTGTATCTTTCATTTTCAGGTGATGATGTGGCAGTCGTTATTTCTTCTGATATCACTGGCATTTTTAAAGATATTATGTGTTGATAGAAATAATTTCAAAATTTGCGAACAATCTGGATTTTGCAAACGTCATCGTGCTTTCGAATCATCTCCAGATTATTCTGTTGATCCCTCAACTCTTTCCATAACTCCAACTTATCTTGAGGTTGTTGTTGCTTCAAAACAAAATAGATTAAAAGTTAAAGTTGTTGGTTTAAAAGATTCTAAAGTGCGTATTGTTATTGATGAAGAAAATGGGTTGCGTAAACGTTTTTCACCAACAATTGCATTAAATGGAGAGCCAGAAGAAGTTAATCTTAAAGGTTTGAAAAAAGAGAATTCTTTTGTACAAGTCGATATTACTAAAGATATCTCTCTTCAATTGCATTACAAACCATTTAAACTTGAAATAAAGAAGAAAGATAATGTTCTTGTTTCTATTAACTCTAAAAATCTTTTGAAATATGAGCATTTCCGTGAAAAGGTAAATGATGGAAAAGATGATGGTGAAGGTTTTTGGGAGGAAGAATTCAAAGGACATCGTGACACTAAACCATATGGTAGCAGCAGTGTTGGTGTAGATATTAATTTCCATGGCTTTAAATATCTATATGGATTACCTGAGCATACGGATAATTTAGTTTTACAAAATACCAAGTCCGGTGAACCTTATAGATTATACAATTTAGACGTTTTTGAATATGAACTTAACAGTAGAATGGCTTTGTATGGTGCTGTACCATATGTTATGGCTCATGGAAAAGATCATTCTGTGTCTGTACTTTGGTTGAATGCGGCTGAAACATGGATTGATATTGAAAATGACTACCGTGGATTGATAAGTTCTCGCTTTATGTCAGAGTCTGGTCTTATTGACATTTTTATTATGTTAGGACCAACACCAAATGATTTATATAGGCAATATTCTTCATTAACAGGAACTTATCCATTGCCACCATTGTTTTCCATTGCTTATCATCAATGTCGTTGGAATTATAATGATGAAGATGATGTTAAACAAGTAAATGCTGGTTTTGATAAATATGATATACCGGTCGATGTTTTGTGGCTTGATATTGAGCATACAGATGAAAAGAAATATTTCACTTGGGATAATAGTAAATTTCCAAACCCTCTAGAAATGGTTAAAGATTTAACCAACAAAGGTCGTAAACTTGTTAATATTGTTGATCCACATATCAAAAAGGATGATAATTATTATGTATATAATGAAGCTGAAACAAATGGATATTTTGTAAAAAATGTTAATGGAGAAGGAAGTTACCAAGGACATTGTTGGCCAGGTGCCTCTATGTATCCTGATTTCTTAAATCCTAATGTTAGAAAATGGTGGAGTGATTTATATTCCTTTGATCGTTATAAATTATCAAATAATGATATAATGATATGGAATGACATGAACGAACCTTCAGTTTTTAATGGACCTGAAATTACAATGCCAAAAGACATAAAACACTTTGATGAATTTGAACACCGTGATATTCATAATATTTATGGATTACTTCATCATTCATCTTCTTATCAGGGTATAATTGATCGTTCCAATGGTAAATATCGTCCATTCCTTCTTACACGTTCCTTCTTTGCTGGATCACAAAGATCTGCTGCTGTATGGACTGGTGATAATGCAGCTGAATGGGGTCATCTTAAAGCATCAATTCCAATGCTCCTCTCTCTTTCCATTTCTGGTATTCCCCACGTTGGTGCTGATGTCGGAGGATTCTTTAAAAATGTTGATGATGAATTATTAATTCGTTTCTACCAAATGGGAGCCTTTTCACCTTTCTTTAGGGCACACGCTCATATAGACACAAAACGTAGAGAACCATGGTTATTCAAAGATGAAACTAGAGATGCTATTCGTTCAGCCATCATACAAAGGTACTTCTTCTTACCTTATTGGTATACCCTCTTTTATGAACATGGATTAGACGGAAAACCAATTATGCGTCCACTGTTTTCTGAATTTCCAACTGATGAACAAAGTTATGATGAAGAAAGAGAATTTATGGTTGGTAATGCTTTACTTGTTCGCCCAGTAACAGAACCTGGTGTTAATCAAGTCTCTCTTTACCTTCCCGGAAGAAGTCAAATTTGGTATGAATGGGATACTAATAAAATCCGACCAGGTCCTGGTGCTGTTTACACAGAAACTCCAATTGATAGAATTCCTATTTTCCAAAGAGGTGGTACAATTATTCCAGTTAGAAATCGTCTTAGAAGATCATCTAAACTTATGCATGATGATCCAATTACACTATACATTGCAAATGATTTTGCTAATACTTTTGCTAATGGAACAATTTATCTCGACGA
This sequence comes from Strongyloides papillosus, assembly GCA_005656395.1. Lineage (NCBI taxonomy): Eukaryota > Metazoa > Nematoda > Chromadorea > Rhabditida > Strongyloididae > Strongyloides > Strongyloides papillosus. The sequence continues at coordinate 510,352 of SRSI01000052.1, forward strand.
TGGTGAAACATATGACTACAAAAAAGGAAATTATTTATATTGGCAATTCATTTATAAGAAAAAATCTGATCATCTTTTCACTATCACTTCAAAATCATTAGATCCTAAAGGAACTTTTGATCCTGATGTTTATATTGAAAAAATAGTTATTCGTGGAGTTAGATATTATCCAACTTCTGTTCATATTTATTTGGATGATTTTTCACCGGAAGATCTTGAGTTTGAACATATACGTGAAGAAAGTTTGGTTGTTATTAAAAAACCTGGTTGTTTTGTATCAAGAGAATTCAAAATTGATATTCACACGTAAAAATAATGTTTTATATTATTCATTGATTTGTTTATTTGCTTTTCCTATACCAAATAATTATTTAACTGTTAATAAAAAAAGTGTTAAGAAAGCAAATATATAAATTTATGGTTACATTTTTTTTACTTAAATTATACGATCTTTTTGTTAACATTCCGATTTTTTTATATGGGCTAAGGAAGAAATATGATAAAAATTAAATAAATTTGACAGTAATCTTCAAACTAAATCTTATGCGAAAGTAAAATTTTGAAGATAGTATGTTTTTGCCACATATTTATTATATTTCTTTTAATAATAAATTATCATTTTAAAAATGCTCACGTTTTGACTATGTATTTCAACATTAATTAAAAAACCTAAATATTTTAAATAACTACTAATTTGTAGTTGATGTGTTTATAATAATAGGGTAGATTTTAATTTAAAATTTCAATGATTTATTCTAGTGTTTTAAAAAATACAAACATTGAAGTAATTATTATTTTCAATTTTTGTTTTCGAATTAAAACTTGATCATTCTTAAAAATTTAAATAAGAATAATGTAGTAAATGAATATTACAAATATACAATAAAAACATTTTTTATATGTAAATATCCTAGTGACTGTCAAAAATACAAATTTTTGTTGAATAAATTACAAGGAAATTTAAGCATTTTTGGATAATTTTTAATGTCATTGAACACGTCACAAAGGAACGAAAAGGAATCGTTGTCGGCAACAGTTAATACATTACATTCTATCCTTCCTGAAATAAAATCTTTGAAGAATGTTAAGAGCTTGCGCCAAAATTTTAATTCAAATAAAAGTTACAAAGGGAGGAAAATAAAATCTGATGGATTTTATCCAAAATATTGCGATAATGAAATATTTCCAAAAAAATCAGATAATTATATAGAAGGAAGTTTAAAAGGAATCAAAGATTCCGTGAATGAAGAGCTTTTTACTAATAATGTTCAATCATTTCAAAAATTAAAAGAAAATTTTGTCAATCAAAATACAATGGATGATTCGGTTTATAATATTATATTTACGAGAAACTTCTTTAAACTAGCATCTTCTGTCGGGATAATGCTAGGATTGGGTAATATTTGGAGATTTCCAATGGTAGTTTATGAAAATGGAGGTGGAACATTTATTATTATTTATCTTATATTATGTGTAATAATTGGTTTTCCTGCAGCTTACATGGAAGGACTTCTTGTACAATTCTCGAAATCAACTCCATCATTTTCATTTAGTAAAATTGTTCCAATCATGAAAGGACTAGGGATGACTGGTGTGATGATTAATATGCTTACAACAACAATATATGGAGTAATTCTATCATGGATAACAATTTATTGTGGTATTTCATTAATCTCTAAACACCGTCTTATATTTTCGTGTAAAAATAGTTATAATACACGAAATTGTTTTTCATTATATGATAATAAAGATTGCCTCAACAATCATCGTCCAGAGGGAAAAAAATCGTTCAAATACAATGATACATATTTTCTTCCAGATGGTTATCAAGGAGGAACATGTATCTTTTCCGATATTGATGATCAAATTACGGACATAGTGAGACTTCATTACAGTAATGGAAATTATCAAGCAGCGGGAAAAGAATTTTTTGAGAGATTTCTTCTTAATAAAACAGATGATTTAAATAATGTTGGAGAATTAAATGGAACATTAGTAACAACATTAGCATTAATTCTAGCATTTACTTCCTACATTATTGTACTGAACAGTAATAAATACAAGTATTTTAGCAATGCTATTTCTGTTGCTTCATCCTTTGCAGTATTTATATTTATGACACAAACACTTACAATGAATGGATCACAAAGTGCTTTAATGCAGTATTTTTTTAATTTTGATTATAAATTTTTTTTATCACCAAAGACATGGGTTAATGCTGCTGCACAACTTTGTTATTCTATAAGTATTGCTGAAGGATCATATATTATTAACTTATCCTTGAAAAATAAAAAGAAAAATAATATATTTAAGGAAACAATTGTTATCTTATTATGTGATATTGCAATGTCTTTAATATGTACTATAGCAGTTTTTTCTGTAATGGGACATTTAGCCTATAAATACAAACTCACAAGCATCAAAGACCTAGCTGATTATGGAGCTATGCTTTTATTTGTTGCCATTCCAGAAGGAATATCAGAAAATTTTGCAGGGAATGTCTATATGCTTATCTTCTTTGCTTTTACGTTTGTCCTCGTTCAATCATCCTTAGCTTACTACATTGAGTCAATTGTTTGTTGCATTATGAATCAATTTAATATGAATAAATCTAGGAGATCTCTAGTTGTTGAGTTGACTGCTGTTGTTTTGTTTATACTTTCATTACCAATGACATTTGGAAATGGAATATATTGGGTAGTAGCTTTTGACGATGCTATAACTACATCATTACCAATACTAGCATTGATTGAAATAGGAACAATATCATATATTTATGGAATTGACAGGTGGATGCTTGACATCAAAACAATTCTTAAAAGTGATGGAACAAACCATTCTAGAATTTATGGGTCTTCGGGAGCAATGATTCGCTATCTGTGGAAGTACATAACCCCATTATCGTTATTATTTATTTGTTTAGCAACAATCTACAAGATATTTAATCAACCATTTATGCTTGGAAAATATGAAATGCCCAATTATGCAAAAATTGTTGGTTGGATAGTGGGATTTGCACCGTTTTCTTGTGTTCTTGGATTTGCTTCAGCTATACTTTTAAAATCTATAATTGATAAGAAAACAATTCCAATATTAGTCAAGGTTAAACCAGATTGGCCTACTTACAGTCAAGATTATCAGTCAAAAACGAAACGACAAATTAATGTTCAAAGAAAACATTCAGACGAAAAGGAAAAAGGAAAACAAATTTATAAAAAAATATATAATAATGTATAATTTTAAAATAGTATTAACATTTAATAATTTCTATCTTTTATAAAATCACAAAATAAACTTTATACTTAATCTTCTAGTTAATGTTAATAGGGAACAAATTGATAAGTACATTTATTAGAAAAATTAAATTATAAAATATTTCTACCCTAAAAAGTTAAATCATAATCGCAAAATGGGAATATCCGTGTTGATAATTATCATATTTAGTAAACACTGAGTTAAAATAAAAAAAATAAAATTTCTCATAACGACAGTTAAATTGGCGTAAAGTAAAAATTGGTAAAGCATATATTCATTAGTTTTTTATTCCACCGTTATTCTAAATAAATGGATCAAGAAATTGTTGATACTGAGTCATCTGGTGTTGTATGCAGAAGCACACCATTTATAGAAGATTCAAAATCGTATAAGTCTTCTTTTCCTGTAAGTTGAATATATTATAAAGATTTGGTAATTCAAAATTCTTTAGGTTTATATGGCAAAATGGAATCCAGTTCATGATAGTTTAGTTATAGCTTCAAAAAAAGGTGACTTATGTCTAAGAAGAGGAGGTTATAAAAAATCTTGGAAAGTTAATATCGAAAGAATACGTGGTATATATTATGAAGAGTTAGGAAGTCTTCAGAAAGAGTTTGACATGGGGACAACACTAGAATGTATAGAATGGTCACCAAATGGTTTGTACTTAGCTGTTGCCATGACAAATGGTTATCTTCATATTCTTGATTATGAAACTGGACAAGTAAGGTATTCCCAAAAATTTAATTTTACAATAACAAGAATGAAATGGCAATGGTACATAGAGTACGATGCAGTAAAAAAATTTAGTCAAACTTTTTATGAGTCTTCACAGATTAATGTTAGATTTCCAAACTTTTATGAAGAAGAAGAATCAAATAGAGAAAGATTTTCTGGTGTCATGGCTACAAAAGAATTTTGTACGGAGAGTGTTCCAAAAGACTTATTTGGTACTATACTTTTTATTGTAACCGATAAAGATTTGTTGATACATGCTCTATCATGTGGAATTTTTCCAGTAGCTAAATTTGAAGCACCATTTGAACAATTTGGTAATTTCGATTCAACTAGCGCTGTAGTAAATGATATAAACTTTGATATGTCGTCGAGAATGTTATTTGTTTCATACAGTGGAATGGCGATGGCTTATCCTTCATATCCATCTGAAATTGGTGTTCCTGAACCAGAGTCATCCGAACAAAGTATGGGAACGAACACACATGTAGTTGAATTTAAAATAGATTTTGGTTCTATAAATTCAACGGTAAATATCTTTTTATTGGCTTGCAGATGGGCTCATTTATATTTTTCAGCAATTTACATAAGAAGTGTCTTTGATTATGCTATATCAGATTGGAGAGAACAAATATCAACAATATCGAATATGTTTAAAGCTTCTGCAGACGATAATAATCAAGTGAAGAATTTAAGTAAAGAATTGGCAAAATTAATAATGTTTGGTGCATCATCGCCAAAAGCAATGTATCATTTTAGATTTAAAATAAGACCTGAAGGTGTACGCTCAATATATGATATAATATACACAAAATTCACCGCTTTAGCAAAATTAATAAATGGTCCTTTAAAAATTGGTTTATTAATGGTGAATGATGCTCACACAAGATTAAGTGAAGAAACAAAATCACTTGGGCATAACTTTTTATGTGAAAGAACAAACCAATTATTCAAATGTCATGAAGATTCTGTAAATATACAAGCGCTTTTACGGATAGTTGATGATTTTCAGAGGGATTTTGAAGGAGAACGTGGAAGTATGTTACAATTAGTAAGATTTATGTATAGCTGCCAACCTGTAACTTCTAATTTCGTTGTTAATAAGAAGAAAAAAGTTGAAAATACAAGAATTTTGTCTACCAATTATCCTCTTGATTACAATGGTATGGTTGATTATTTGGTTACTGATAGAATTCAACCACAACATCCAGAATCAGCATTTAAAAAATTGTTAATCGATTGTGGTTTGCCACAGTATTTGGATGGTGATGGAATAGATGAATTTATTGACACATGTTTTCTTCAAAATTATAAGCAGGCAAAAATGAATGAATATATAACACTAGAAAAGAAGAATGGAAATGGTAAATGTGACGAAGAATTAAAATTTGTGGATGAGATGTATTGTGAGATACATGGTATTGATAAGGAGCTTTATAGAGAGGCGTTAAAAAGAAATGCAACAATTCCAGGTGGTATAAAAACAATCTTTAATATTCTTGATAAAAAGACAGAAGCTTATTTAAAGAATGGTATCGTTGAAGGGAAATACTGTAGATTTTATAACATTGAAATTGCTCACCCAATTGAACACGATAAATTTTTAATTTTTCCTAATGGAAGGATGACGAAAGAATTTGACATTGATGGAAATGTTACTAGATGTTCAATAGATGCACAAAGCACATATGTTTTACATTACTTAGTTTTTAGAAAAGCTCTTGGTACTGCTTCTTGGAATTCTCTTGATTCTGATGGTACTGTGAAAGTTATAAGGCAAATTGGAACATCTGATAAAATTTCTAACGAGAAATCTTCAGATAAGGATAGTCAACTTACAGTTATAACAACAGGTTTAGAAGTGAGAGCAAAAAAGTCAGTTGTAGATTGTGGTATTAATGAAAATCGGAATATTGTTGGACTTATTAAATTGAATGAAAGTTCCAATCCAGACTTGAATTATCCTTTTATAGTTGATCCAAATTTTGGTGAAGTATATATTGAAAACAACCTCGATGACTACTTTGTTGCTGATCAAATTTTGATTCATAAACATTTTAATATTGCTGGTACAATTTCTAGAGATAGCAATAAGATTATGTGCTTTAATATCTCTTCACAGAAAATTGAAAAAGTGTATAAACATTTTAATTTGTAGTTTTTAATTGTAAATATATTGTATAATGTTTTAACGTGTTAAACCAATTTATTCTTGTAAAAAAATTAATTATTCTACTTATACATAAAAGTACATTGTTATGCAGAATATTTATTCATGTTTTAAGATTTACTAATTTTGTTACATACAAAGTCATTATACCATGATTCATATAATGTCTATCAAACTTTTTAAGAAAATTAAAATTGGAGATTTACTTCTTTTTGTAAAATTTTATAAAGTTAACCATATCTGAGTAAACTCTTAATAATCACTTTTTTTACTATTGTTTGGTCTAATTAGTTAAAAGAAGTTAAACTTTTTAAATACATTTATTTTAATTCGAATATATAATGAATTAATTGAATAATAAAAAATTAGCACAATAAATAATATGATATAGATTCTATGCTTAAATTAATGATTCACTTTTTATTTTTCTAGTTCTATGTATAAAATGTCTAATCAAAAGATATATTCCTATTAATAAACCTCCTAATAGAAACGCAATAATACAAAAAAAATAAATACGTGATATTACAACAAAATCACTAGATAGTTTGGATACAAAAGCGACTCGTTTCACTTTTTTTTTCGTTTGACACTCGTGAAAATGCTCTTCTTCTACAAAATCTATTACCTTTTTAATAGCCATCTGAATGTTATAGTAAAAATTTGGAGCAGATTGAATAATAAGGACTTTATATTTTTGGTCTCTTTTTGTTGCTGTTATTGCCCATGTATTATTTTCGTGTTGTATTTCCATATAATTATATAAATATTCAATTGTTTTGTTGTTTTTCTTAAGATATTTCATAGTGGAGCAACTCTCTTTACTGCTAGTAGTTTCATTTCGATATCTAAATTAGGTTCTACAATTCTTGTCAAAATAATTTTTCTAACTTACGGATAAAAAATTATAGGAAGTGTGCATACGTTATTTTTAACAATTATAATATCATCGAAATTTGGGCAATAAGTTTCTCTTTCAACAACGACTTTAAAACTTGCCACAAAATTTTCTCTAATATAATGAAGAATTTCATTATCCCGATCCTGTTTCGTATGGAATACAGCAACATCAGCACCAAAAGAGAAGTAAAATGCTGAATATAGAACCAAAAAAATGGATAAAAAAAACATTTTTACAATAAGGATAAATAAAAACGGTAAACCATTTAGAAGGAAAAAATTTGAATTTGAAAAAAATTAAATTTTACATAATATTAAAATTATCAGTTTATTTATAATAAGTTTTCTGTAATTTAAAAATGTATTTGGCATGAAATATTTTGTAATATTTTTTGTTTTTTTTCTTCTCAGAGAAAGCAAAAAATTAATATATCACCATTATGCATTAATAAGTACTCCTTTTAAAGAACAAACAATTGAAGTTGACCAAAATAATGACGTGATAATTAACTATGTTAAAGGCCAAAATGTACTTATAATTTTTGAAGCACACAAAAATGTATATCTTTTTGGTGATAATATTCACATTTATCATAGTAATCAGAGAGATAAAAAACAATTTAATTATTTTATTCAACGAGATGGTATTAATTGTGCATTATTTATTTATAATATTGGCACAAATATAAGTTCTTCATCATTTTACTTTAAAAATATAGAGAAGAACTTTGAATATAAGTTTATTATTCAACATAAAACACCTTCTGTCATTAGTAAAGAAATGACCGATATAGTAATGCTTGGAGGAACTTCAATTAAATATTTTGGAGAACGACAATATTTTGAAGTAATTTGCTACTCCAATAAACCATTAAAAAATAAAGACAGCCTATCTATAGAAACTTTTGGAAATAGTAAAGCTGCTAAAAGTATAGATGTTCACAACAGAAATATGGATGGACACGGTAAGAATTATTTTGATATAAGAATAGATAGTCATAAAATGATAAATAAATATTCTACCGTGAGTTATATATGCAAAAATAATGATAATTATGTAGTAGAAACAATTATAACAACATATGATTTTAGAACGAAAAATGAAATGTAAGTTAATTTATTGTTAAAAGAATTACTATGATATATTTTAGGGGCACAAAAAAATCAAGATTTTTTAAAGATAATCTTTTTTTAATTGTTGGTTGTTCTACACTTTTACTAATACTTATATGCATAAAATTTATACTACCTATGTATAAAATAATTAAAGAGAAAACTAAAAAAAGAGAACAAGATATTTGCATGAATGCAACAAATTTTTTTTTAAATTATGACTTAACTGAAAATCTTAGTACCACATTTGATAGCTATACTAAAGCAGAACGGAAAGAATTTGATAAACAATGCATATTTACCGAAAGTGATGTTCGTATCACTTATGTTTTAATCAAATTTCCCGAACAAACAAGTTCTATTTATCTTATTAATGTAAGTCAACACCTTAACTTGTAAAAATTCTTCTTTCTTTGTTTTAGAATCTTACCTTAGATGCATCAGTTTCATTTTGGAAGTTTGCCTATTCCAAAAATATTGAGCTGGTTGTAACTTTAGCTCCATGTTTTAACCATACAAATGCTAAAAATAGTAATGACCATTTTTATGAATATGCACCTGGATATTTTCCAGAATTTATCTTTGATATGATAGTTTCCATGAAAGAAAAGCAAAAAACAGATTTCACAGGAATATATTTAAGAGATTTTGAAGTTAACAAGTTAGATATTGGAAAAGATGGTGGAAATAATACTATAACAACGTCAATACTTCAATTATATGTTGCTAATTGGAGTTTGAACAATAATTTTCCTTCTCTATTTTATATCAGTCATATTTTAAGTATTATAGAATCTCTAGAATGTGAAAATTTACTTATTCATGGAACACATTTAGGAAGAAGAGCTGATATACTTGTAGCAATTATACTACTTAACAAAGAAATTATTAAAAAAATTGAGGAAGGCATAGAATTAAATGATAAAATGATAGAAGAAGCAATATTACTATTCGAATCAATTACAAAGAGCAAAAAATTTAATAAATTTGAGTTTACTCTTATAGTTATGTCATTAATTGCACATCTTATCAAAAAAGGATATATACAGAACAAGACATTTGAAAAAAATTTGAGGGAAATCTTTATAAAAACAATTAATGACAACAAACTCTCAAACATCTGATATTATATATAATAAAAAAATAATTTAATCTAACGTTATGTATTCAGTAAAATAAACTTTTATATTAAAAAAAGTAAAATGTTTACCTATCTTTCAGTTTATATTATAGGGTGGATACATACTAACCCGAAGAACAATCTTGAAGATACATATTCAAATCAATATCCAGTTTCACAATAAACTAAAAGAAATCATCCGCAACCTTGAAAGAAACAAACAATAAGAGGGACTTGAGATTGGCCCTGGAATAATATCACTCTCCCAGCAATTAAATCATCATTATCAGTTAACTTCATCACCTTTAAAAGTATAAGTCCCTATATTAATAACAATATACTGATCTTAATTTACCAGACACCCCTAAAATTTACATAAACAAAAACAACCAATTGATAAACCAATTTATTACAAATCAAATTACAATAAATTAGAACATCAAACAACAAACATTAATTAATTAATTATCATTACATTATTATACAAACAGTAGAAAAGAACAGTAAAAAAAAATCATATTAAGCATTAAATCTTTGTTTTCCAAGCTCCTTATTAGTGTAGTTAAGCTTGGAGGAGTAAACAACATAATCATCCTCCTGGAATGGAGCATTATTTGTTTTGGTGAACCCAATCAAGTTGTTGTTTCCTCTTTTGACACATTGGGCAGCAATATATGCCGGAGCTGGAATTGAAACGGCAGAGGGGATGATGTCGTATGTGTAGCACAACATGTTGACAACCTTCTCCAATTTCTCGACAGTGAACTTGTCCTCTTTGACGTTGTCATCGTAGGCTAAGTAGTACAATGGAAGCTTAGCCGTACCCAAGCAGGATGGATTTGTCTTGGAGTAAATCTTTATGTTTGGACCAACGCAGAATTCCTTTGAGATAAATGTTCCAGGTTGGATATTTTCAACAATTCCATCTTGATTTATGTGGTAGAAGCGTGTGTTGTCCTGCTTGCTAACAAAGACGAAGGTGTAGTTACAATTGAAGTTCTCTACACCAAAGAGTTTGCCAACTTTTGTCTTCAATTCAAGTAATCTGGATAATTCAACTTCAAGTGACTTTTCAAATTGAGCGTCACTCAACCCACAGCGGAAGAATACAATTTTTGTGGGTGGTCTATGGGAATTGTCCTTCCATTTCTTCATGATATCCATAAAGACGAATTCAAGGACTTTAGAGTCGATAAGGTAAGCATCATCGACCTTCTTATCTTGGTACCAATAGTCACCGACGTACTGACCATGTTTTCTTCCTAAGTTGGCACACCAACCTCCGACAGAAGTGTTCAAGTCCTGCTTGACTGTTCCAGGGACAGTTAATGAGAGGTCGAGACCAATATAAAGAACTTCCTTACTGGCAATATTAAACTTTTCAAGACTTTGCTCGGTCATATATACATTGAAGTTGAGACCACCAAGCTTAGAGTTAGTTTTTCTAATAACATTGTCCAAGGTAACAATTTGGTTCTGAGCCTTTGAAGCAATCTCATAAGTGATGTGCTGAGTGATGACGTCATGGATCTGTTCGAAGACTTTAAGAACAGTATGACTCTTCTTGATTTTCTTCTCATCAATCAAAATTAATAATGGCTTGGTTGATGAACCCGAAACCTTTCCAAGAGCCCTGGTGAACTGTTGCATCAACTCCTCTTCACTTGTTCCATTGTCAACGTCGGTGTTACAACTATGGAGTGAAGGTCTGTTAAAGTAGATTCTGCTCTCCCTACATCTAGCAACGTATCTTTGGCAGAATGAGTCAATTGTTCTTCCATCACACCTGTTTCCATAAACAACAACAAGGGGTCTTTCCTCGGAGGTACTATAAAATGCAGGCTTGTTCTCATTCTTGATTTTTCCACCCTCCACACGTACACTTTGATTCTCACGAACCATAACTTTAGGATTCTCCGGAAACTCAGACGAAAGAAGTGCGGATGAGGGACTGATATGTATGCCAAATTTGATGAAAAGATTTTCATCGCCAATAACATTTAAATTATAGAGTTGGATATTGGCTGATCCTTTTCTGTAGAATGGGCCGACGGTATTAATCCTTTGTTGAGCTGATGCGGATGCTGGATCCATCTTGTTAACCGGAACTTGTTGTCCAGGGATAATTCTTAGAACCTCCAGAGGGTAATAATGAAGCTCCTCAACAGTCTCCTTCATCTCATCCGTCTTGACTGTCTTCTTGACCTTATGAATGAATAACGGCCACTCTGGATATTTTAATCTTAAGTTATATCTATCTTTAAAGTGTTCGGCAACAGTCTTCTTAAAACCATCCTTTGTATCAAGGTAAGTGTTATTGGCGTTCCCACTATGGAGATCATTCCTGAACTTAAAGACATCTCCATTACTCCTGTGGGTTGTTTGAACGTAGACACCTTTGATGTTGAGATCGGTGATTCTACTACTAAATTCACTTGATGAGCGTGGGACATTTCCTCCAAAAATCTCATCTTTGATGATTTTATCGAGACTCTCCGCCTTGTAGTAGACATTTTTCGTGGCATCAATAGATAGAGCGTAGCATGGTCCGCCAATGTTCACGAACTTGATGCCTTTTGTGAATCCATCGATGATAACTCTACCGGGACCAGTGTCTGACTCCTCATTTTCAGTAGAGACGGTAGAGTCAGTGAGAGACTTTCCTGATTTCAACTGGATGTATCCAGCGCCTCCATTCTCCTTCTCATTCAATGCCTGTTGTGTAGTGATTAGATCAAGGCAATTTGTGATGACCTTGTCTTCCTCCTTTCCATAACTGTCAATGAAGTTTGTCAAATCAACTTTAAAGAAATTTGGCTTCTCCTCAAAACTAACTTTACAGGCTCCATTCTTGAAAAGAGTCCTGAATTCCGTGCCAAGTTGGTCCCTATTAATCGTGAACTCCATAACTTTTAATGGCTTGTTAGTGATAAAATTTGAGACGCCATCATAGGCATAAGAGAGTCCTTTTGAACCAAAGTAATCGGACATCTCATATGCTTTACTAACAGCAAATTTACAGCCATTCCTCTTTTCTAAAGCTGCGACTGGTGAACTAAAATAAAAATGGCATTAGATCTTCCACCTAGATGGAGCATAATAAACTAACCCACTACCATCAGCATTCACACGTGTTAAGTCCCTTGTTCTATCACCTTTCGGGAATAGTACTTCAACTTTGCAGTTGTAACGGTACCAAGAAGTACCTTCAGCGAAAGTAATCTTATGTAATTGAGTGCCAATTTTATTATTTGACATATTAAGCCTAAAAACAATGTTATTAAATTAAATGATACTCAGTGACAAAAAAAGAGATACATGAAAATCGTTGTTAATCGCGTAATATGCGTTAATCGTCTTAACATATAAGTTAAAATAAGACACACGCACTATGAAGATTACGTAATAAAGTGAATGTAAAAAATTAAACTAATGAATATCAAAAAGACACTTTGAGACACATATTGGTCACCACCTAAATTCAAAAAACCAAAATAATAAACGACATTACAAAAAATATGTGTAGAAACTAAAGGGACAATTATAGAAGCATAAACATTTTATAAGCATATATCGAGCTAAAAAAAACTAACAATCAGTAATAATAAAATAAATCATGTACGAATAGATAGAAAATAAATATTAATGAAATCAGGAGATTGCAAAAGTAAAAAAAATGAAAGAATGACTATGACGAACGTGAAGAGATGGTTAAATAGTACATAGGGGAATTATAAGTAGAAAGTACAAGATCAACAGAACATTCCATGAAAAGCAATTCGAAAGAGACACGCCAGAATCTTTTCCATACATGCCATTATCTAATCGGAGAGTACAAAGTATGTAACAATGTGAAAGAAGTAACACTTAAAGACTTTGTATGTTATTTTTTCTTTTCATATTGTCTTTCTTTCCCAACTTCTTCAAGGCACATCCCTATCCTTGTATATTCTTTTTTCAGGTACACCCCTACCTTAGTATACTATTTTTTCAGGTAAACCCCTACCTTAGTATATTATTTTTTCATAATCCTTTTACAATAAAATGAATTGGTATTGTCGGATAGGGTAATGGTAAACTAGCCGTATTGGGCTAATACATATTTACCTCTAATACAAAAGGGGCAAATACATACTAGGCCAATAAGGCCAGTGTACTTTTGCCCGTTAATAAAAAATTGGCTGCTAATTAACAAACATAATTATTATTTTTATTATTATCTTCAAATAATTTTAACATTACTATGAAATTTTAAAGTATTGTATTAAAAATTTGTAGTTTCAAATAAAATATATATATACATTTTAATTTTTATTTTTTAATAAAAAAATCTATTGTGAATATTTATTTAATGGTGATATATCAGATAATTGAGGATATAATTTCATGTAAAACATATCAGGAACAATTTGTGGTTTATATTCTAAATCCTTGTCTACAATTCCAAGTCCAGCATTTAAATTTCTATTAAGAACAAAATCTACATCAAGATCATCATCATCATTACCAAAAGGGTTAACAAGTTTCTCAGCAAGTTTTAACCAACCCATATAAAATATAAATTGTAATACAGTAAATACTGGTACATAAATATCAAGTGATTTATTTTTTTTATCATAGTACTCATTTGACATTCCTTTTTGTCTACTAACTATACAGAAAAAAAAGTAACTTCTAACGGCAATTGAAACTATTTGTGTATAAGCTAATGGTATTGGAAACCAATCAAATATTAACAATTGTTGAAGTGATCCTTTGAATGCTATAATTCTTGTTAAACAGTCTTGTACTCCAAAATGATTATTATCTAATCTTCCTTCTTTTGAAGCATCAATTATTAATTTCATTGACCATGACACTGGAATCCACCACGGAGCTAAAGTATTTCTTGCATTATTAACAAGTGTTTCATGTTCGTAATCTGTAAGATATCCTTCATTTTTTATAGAAGCAAATTCTGGAAACCGTTTTCTTACTTTAGGACTTATATCTCTATAAACAAGAATTTGTGATGTTGCCATAAACCTTAATATTGATCTTCTAATAAATCTCGAACGAATATCCATTCCTGATATATATTGTGTACAATAAATTGAAAAACTATCAATAAATGCTAAATTATCAATTATTAAAACCCATCTCATAAAAACTTGTGTCACATAAAATCCTAACATAAAAGTCAAAGGTATAAAAGATTCATATTTCATCATTGCATAAGAAATTTTATCAAAAGTACTATATATATAAAATTTACAAATATTAAAATATAAAATCACTTACAATTTTTGTTCTTCATTAAAAGCAAATGTTACAAGTAATTTAATTATTACAAACAGAAATGCCCAAATAATAAATTCTTTGTAAATATCCTTCCAGACACTTCCTTTCCATCTGAGAAGAATTTTTATATTAGACCATATAGAAGCATCTCTTACATCATGAGCATACTGTATCGTCATATTTTATATAAAATTATAACTTTAGTGTAAAAGTTTAAAATTTTGAAGGATTATTTAAATGTAAATATAGTTTTATAGAGATGTTAAACCTTTTGTTCAAAGATTATCAAATATATTTCAATGTACTTTTTATGAAATATCTCAGATTCATTATTGTATATTAAATAACATTTTAATATTTCATTGAATCAACTAAAAAATTTTAAAAGTAGAGTAATATATGAATAATTATTATGATAGTATTTTTATAATACACAGGAATCAATTTTTATTAAAGTTTTCAAAAGGAATAAAATTTTAATAACATAAACATTATTTTATCTTCTAACCTAACAATAAAGTGTAACATTTTATTTATTAATCTCATAGAAAATATGATTATGAGAATTGAATCATTTATATTTAACAAAATTTTAATAAAGTATAATTTGATAATAGTCAATATTAAGAGTACAATGGCTACAAAATCACTTTCAATTTATATAGAAACATTTTTTTAAAAATAATATATATAATACCAGCTCATAACTGTAGTTGGCATGGTTTGTCTGATTTACCATATCAATAGTATTCTCTTTTAATGAAATCTTTATACAATTCTATTTGTGCTTGTTCTCAATATTAAAGATCTGGAATATATTGTCTAAAGCCAAAATTATCACGAAATTATAAAGATTTTCATACTTCCTATTGTCTCATTATTATATAGTCTCACGTTAAAGAAGATTCAAAAATCATACATTGTAAAAAAATTCTTTATAATAAAAAAGTTAGTAATTACTGAAATTTTAAATGTATGATTAGAAATGGTATTTTTTTATCAATTTTACACACAAACACTGTTTAGGTTTCAAAGAATTTGTGATAAAAATAAAATTACATTTTTTACCTACTTTATTACGGGCAACTTTGTTAATTTTAAAATATATATAGTAATTTGTTATAATATTTTTTTATATATTGGTAAATTAAATTTTTTATTAGTCATATCCCAATTTATGTTGTGTTGAAATCAATTATATTAATTAAAAGAGAATTAAAAGTAAAATATTATACTCTACAAAAAATAAATTTATTAACAATAAAAATATATTTTTTTTAAAAATTTTACGTCTTTATTAATAAAAGCAATTTTAAATCAACTCTATTTAATTAATTAACATATATACTTTTTTAATTAATTAATATAGCAAAGACATTTTAACGAAAAAAAATGATTGATAAATTTTTATTAGTGGAGTTAATCATCTTTACAATTTTACGTCATTTTACTTCTCTTAAATATTTCATTAAAATTTTGCTAAATTGTTCAAAATATTTCTAACGTCAATAAGTGTTTTAATTTCTAATATATTTAAGACTAACGATGATTATTTTAATCACCACAATTACCAATCAAGCAATGTGAATGGTATTAGAAAATTTAACCCGCATTACTTTTAAATAATTAGAAAAAATATTAATAAACAATTTTCTTATCATAAAAAAAGAGCATTCATGTGATTTGATTTATTTATCTTTAATCTTGCTTATCATAATTTTTGGTATTAAAGTATGCTTGATAACTTTAAGGACAAAATATAAATAATAAACTCTTTACATTATTTCAAACATTAAATGAATAATTTTTTAAAATCATTTTTATTATTACTGACATTAAATAATGTCCAATTAACAACTTCTGTAAGTGGTCCATTCACAGACGACTTTATGAAATGGTTAAATGATAATGGTTATAGTGAATATGATTTTCCTAAATTAATTTTCGGTTCTTCTGGTTCATATGGCGGAAAGATAATGAATAATGAAACATTACAAAATACTCCAATTATATTCTTTCATGGAAATTCTGATTCTGCTTTAAATGCTGGAACTTCAACAACTACAGGATGGAGTAAAAATATCGAATATTTTATTTCTAAAGGTTACAAATCATCCGAATTATACGCAATAACGTGGGGAGATAGAAATCCATTAACGTCTACATTGAAAGTCCACGATTGTGAAACTGTGATACGTTTGAGAAAATTTATTGAAGCTGTTCTGAAATATACTAATGCGCCTAAAGTTAATATTATATCACATTCAATGGGGGTTACTCTTGGAAGAAAGGCTGTTAAAGGTGGAAAGTTAACAGAGTTTCTTGGTACATCTTGTGAAATTGGAGATTCTATAAATCAAAATATTGATGTTTTTATAGGCATATCAGGTGCAAATTTAGGTTTATGTAACTGTGAAGGATACAGTTCAACATTATCAGCAACTTGTAATCCTATTGTAAGTTCAACAAAACTGTTTTATTAGAATTATATCCAATTTATTTAGAACGGATTTTATCCTGGAACATTTTGCGGATTAAATGTAGCTACATGTGGAGTTTATCCTCTTCCATTTCCATGCTCAAGTGTGACATATAGTAGCTTTTTAACATCATTAAATGAAGATTCCACATCTGAAGCATCAACAGTTTTCTCTTTATGGTCAAAAAATGATGATGTGATAATGTATTTTGATTATACTTGGGGAAAACCTACAAGTTTAATTCCGAACAGCATTCAAAAGATAGTTTATGGATTAACACATATGCAAACAAAAGAAGATACATCAGAAATTCAATATCAAATGATAACTAATAAACAAATAAATTAATTCTTTATTTAAAAATCATTTATTATAAATATTATCTTCAAAAATTTATACACAGTATAGTAATAGTAAAAAAATTAATAGAGGTTAACAATAATTGAAAGTTTATCTTGTATAGAATCGCGTAAGATCATGCCAGAAACAAGATTTCATGTTCTCAAAACGATCAAAGCAACTAATATAACTCATATCTAATGGTGTAACTTTTCCTGGTGTTTGATCACAAAATATGAGACATTTTTCCCCAGCTAATGTTGTTGTGACACCATTTCTGGCACAGCATGGTCTATGATCTTTTCCTCTTGCTGCACAAAACTGTAATTCGCTTAATGCTGCTATTGGGCAAGCATCTCTTTTGAAATACATTTCTGTTAATGTATTTTTATTAAATCTATTAAAATTACACTTTTCTAAACAAGCATCTGGAAGTTGACGATCCATGCAACAATTGAGGAATGCTGTGTTAGGGTCTATTGGTGATGAAAGTGATCGTGGATTGTTTAAACGAGCAATTGTTAGAGAAATTTTTTCCATATCATCATCATTCATTCCAGTAAGATCCTCATTTCCATTCGAAATAAGTGTTTCAGAAGTAATTTCTTCTCCTCTAAGTTCACTAAGTTTATTCTTAAGAATAGCTCTATCTCTTAATTTTCCGCTTTCAGCAACTCTTAACATAGGTTTTTGTCTGCTTCTAAAAGCATCAGGTTCAAAATTTGTTGCAGCACGAGCTCTAGTCCTATAACAACCATATGATCCACAAGAATAAGATCTTTGGCAAGTTCCACATGCAGGTTGCGAATAACCATAGCTAGGATAACATAGTCCTGGAGTAGGACAAATACCATTAGCAACACAAGAATTTAATATCTGGTATTTCCCAAACAATGTAAGGATAAATATTATAATTTTGCAATTCATGGAAACTAAAAATATTTTAAAATGATAGTTAAAATGAGGATATATTTATATATATATATAACAATAATTATTATCTATAGGATTGATAAATCGGATTACTTAAAGTTTGAATCTACTAAAACTTGAAATTTCGAAGTCACTATTATGAAACAATTATAAATTTAAATCTGTTACTAAATTTTTCCTATATTTATGCAAAATATTAAACCAGACATTTTAAAGTCCACTACTTTCAAGATTTTCGCATAATTTGTATATATATCAAGTATAACAAAAACTATTGGTATCTAAGGATTAATAAAATCTTTTAATATAATTTTTATATATTAAATTTGAAAAACATCACACGTCGTTGTTGTAAAATAATTTCTATATAAAAATACATAAAATCAATGTATTTCTCATCCATTGAAATGATCAAAATAAAATTCTGATAAATTTGCAATTATTTTATTAATTTACTTTAGCATTAATATAAAGGCGTGTATTTTATAAGAGTAAATAAATAATATGATAGTTATTCATTTATAACTATTAGCATCATAAAATATACCTAAACTTGTTTAAATTAATTCTTTAAAATTTCAACTACTTTTTTTCTCCTAAAAGAAGGACAAAAAATGACATTCATAAATATTACATCACTTGTTATAAAAAAATTGATAGAAAAGTTTCACTTCATATTACAATTTTGATTAATAACATATTTAGAAAAGTTTGAAAGATAGTGAAATTTTAAATTTAAAATATGACCTTTATAATGATGTTATAGTAAAAAATTTTAGAAAGTTTATATTGTTGATTTATATTTTTCTATGAAATTAAATAAATACTTTAAGGTTACTCTCACTAAACATAATTTCTGTAACTGACATTTATGTAACAATTTATTTAGCGAAATGATAGCAAAAGTTATACAACAAATAAATTAAATAAATCACAATATTTTACTAAAAATTTCTTTTTTGTAATTATTATTATAAAAATTGTCCTTCTTTAAATATGATTCATTTGTAATGATAAGAAACCTTGAAAATTTAATAAAACTTTCATTTATTCATATTATGTGTTGGAAAAATTGCGTTTTTTCCATCTATCGGATGATTAAATTGTTAAATAATACGCAGTCATACATATTTTTTAACTTTAAACAAAGTTTAAAAGTATTTTTATTAATAAATAAATATAAATAAAATAATACTGTTACATAACTATAACAAATAAAAATTTTTTATCAATTTTTATTCAAAAAAGCTTTCCCTTTATGAATAACACTATACTTAGCCTTTTTAACTTTAAATTTTGTACCTGGATATGTATAAAAGTGTGAAGTCTGAATTTTCTGACATACTGGAGAAAAAACATAACAATTAAGTCCACCACCTGATACTTGGCAAAAATCATCAGTATGAGCTATATAACTAAAAAATCCTGTTCCACATATTACATTAAAATATTCATTAAACTCATTTTCTAGTCTTTCTTGTATTGCTCTCTTACTTTTATCAGCATCATTTGTTATAATTGTCTACAAAATTTAATTATATCAACAAAAAATAATTAATTACCTCTTCAATAATTTCTTGCATCTTTGGATTATTACATTTCTCTATATTTTCATCTGGTTTTGCTCCAATAATATCTTCTTGTGATATTTCTGGAACACCTATTGATTGTGTTGTAACTTCGGCTACTGGATTTAATAAGACTTGTTCGCATATTCTTGGATTGTATGAGGATTCTTTTGTACCTGGTGGGCAATGATTTATTTCATTTGTATATTTATTTGAACCTATTATTTGCTGTTGGGGATAATTATCAACATTAAAAAAATTGTTTTGTGGTAATGGAGTAGTGTAGATTGATTGTTGTTGATGAATGTATGGTTGAACTGTTGTAAAAAAATTAACTTTTTGTTCTACATATGGTGAAGATGTTGTAGTATAATAATTGTTATTATTTGAATAAACGTTATAAGAGATTGTTGAAGGATTATATTGATTTGATTCATATTTATTATTCATATAATCAGGTGTAGGAACGGAAAATTGGCTCTTTTGTGAA
This sequence comes from Strongyloides papillosus, assembly GCA_005656395.1. Classification (NCBI taxonomy): domain Eukaryota; kingdom Metazoa; phylum Nematoda; class Chromadorea; order Rhabditida; family Strongyloididae; genus Strongyloides; species Strongyloides papillosus. The sequence goes on from SRSI01000052.1 coordinate 530,735, forward strand.
TTATAATTAGATATAGGATTATTGTTAAAAGAAGGTAATGTATTAATTTGAAAATTTTCATTATCACTTTGAAGTTGTTTACTTCTCATTGGTGATAAAAATTCATTTCCATATTTTTCTTGATATATACGATTTGATATTGATGGTGCTAACGTAGGAAAATAATTCATTTGTTGTGGATAATCATAAAGTTGTGGTGCAGGGTTTTGAGTTTGATTAAATTTATATCCACTTGCTTCAATTCCAAATAACCGTATTGTTCTTCCTTTACTATCTCTTCCGAATTCTTTAACTATTGGTACATTAATTTGTGGATCATCTCTCTCGATTTTCATTTGTGGTCTAAACAATGTTGGATTATTTTTGAGATTCTTATAAAAAGTATGTCTCCATCGTTTTATTTCATCTAATTCTGAATCAAATGATGATTCTAATTGTCTTTGCCTAATTTTATGGACACCATTTTTATTTCTTACATATTTAGGCTGTTTAACTAAAAGTTTTTCATTATATTCCATAAATTTCGGTTTAGAAATTTTTTTAACAATTTGATTTTTAAAACGATCTCTTTTTTGATTACTTTCAATTGGTTCATCATTATGGGTATTTTTTGAAGTAAGAAGTTCTAAATGCTCATTTTGGTTATCTGAATATTGATTTAGATTAGTTAGTAATTCTGTTTTTAATTTTCCTTTTGTAGCAATAATATTTATAATCAGAAGAAATTCTATTAAAATATAAATTAGTTTGAACATAATTATTGATAATAAATATTTTTAGTATGAAAAATATATTGCCAACCTATAAAAAAAATTTTTAATATCTAATATTGTTAGGTAGATTATGAATAATTATTCTAACATTTCTTTATTTAATTTTGTAAAGATCTAAATATTACTAAATAATATAAATATTTTAAAATAATTTATGTTATCGTTTTATTTAAACAATTATATTATTATTATATCAACTTGACCCTCTTTATCTTATAAGAAGGATTGAAAAATAGAGGTAAATAAATATACATAATGAATAAGAAAAATCTTGCAATTATATAGAGAACTTTCAATTATGTATAGGATATAAAATAAAGGTACAATAAATAAAACTAGTTAAAATGAGACCTAAGGCTGGATTAAGATTTATAGACATTTTAAAAAATTGAAAGTATTTCATGAGAAATTAAACTATTTATTTTAAAACATATGGAAAGTAAATATTTCTTCGTTAATTAATCCATTTTCATAACTGTAATTAATAAAAAACTTAAAAATTGTTTAAAATAACATTTTAATCACAGTCTGTATATCTTATTTGATAGTTCCTCCTACTTAAATTGTTTTTTTGTTTGATTTTCTACTGCATTTTTTTAAAATATAACTATATTTTTAATTATTATTATAGTTTTATAATGATTATTAAAATTAATAAAATCCAAAATTTAGCTGTATTATTAAAAAAAATTATCAATAGCAAGAACATCTTTTAACTAATAAGTCATTAATTAATTTTGTTTCAACGATAGATTTGTTTATAAAAATAGTTACATTTATAGGTCTATATTCAGTTGGATGACAACAACTGCGATAAGTAAAAACATTTTCATCCTGAATTTTACTTAAAACATTTCCGATTGTACTCTTTTTTGAAATTTTCTTACATTCACCATAACAATAGTTTGTTTTTAATACTCTTGGAGAAATTATAAAGTCCCACTTTAAATCATCAAAATTAACTTCATATGATCTCATACAGCATGAATCTCTTGATGCACCATCTTCACATGATGAAAATTCTTTATTATTTCTTTTCGAACGACTATTTCTGTTTATAACTTTCATTATAAGATCTGCATAATTTATTGTAATATTTAAAAGTTTATTAGATGTTTTTGGCACAATCATCATATGAAAATTTTTTTGACCTAATTTTATATACTCATATAAATGTTTCTCGTTTAAACTGATAAGGGTTGGCAAATTATTCCCTCCATAACCTCCAAAATCCATTGATTTACTTCCTAGTATCTTACCAATTTGAAAAGGACCTTCTATATCATAAACTTGTATTTTCCCTTTAATAGTTTTTCCATCAATTGAAGGACTGTCATACTTGATAAAAAGACTACTTTGTATAATCTCATATTTTTCAAGAATTTCACTGATTTCAAATTCTATTAAAAAATCATTGACAACTTTTCCCATAATTTTAATTTCACTAAAATTTTCATCACCAATATTTTCTTCAAAATTATTAACACTTTTATACTTTTCTTGTAGCAGTTTTATATTACTAACATCAATATTATTAATTTGAACAGGATTAGATAAATGAAAATTATCCAGTAATTTTTTTAATAATAATTTTTTCTGGATTTCATCATAATATTGTTCTTTTTCAAAAGTTTTCTAAAGTAAAATAAAGACAGAATGAATATAATTATATTAAAATAACTGGAAACTTACATTAATAAAAATACAACAAATTATAAGATTTTGAATGAGAATTAAAAGATACATATTGATTTCTCGACTAAATATAAAAGGTGAAAAATATGAAAATGAAAAAATGATTGACTTGATATTAATAAGGCCTTATATAAACATATTATTTTAATAAATTAAAGTACCCAATATTAGATAATCGTTCGATCATCTTATCATAAATACGAAGTATTCACATTTTTTTTATTACTTCTATTTTTGCTTTTTTATTTAAATTGAAACATCAACAAAATAACAAATATTTTTTATTATAACTGCAAATTTACAATAGATTAATTTAAGAAGATGTTTATAAATTTATATCGAAATAGCTTATTATTTTTTATCGTTTTAATATCCTAAAAAATAATATTTAGAAATTAATCATTATATTTATCAAATTCTTCCTTATTGTTTATCATCAACAAAAAGTTGTTTTTTTCCCACAAAATATACTATTTTTAACAATTCTGATATTGTTTATTTTTAATGTTTTTTTTATTTTTACATCATCTTTACAATTAAAAAATTTTCAATATAAAAAATTATTTTATCTTTATACCAAGAATTTCAAAGAATGTATCAATATATTAAAACATAATATAAAAATAGCATAAATCTAAATATTTGATCTGATTAAAATAATAATTTATCCAAACATTAATATTATTTTTATGTAATTTTTAAAAAAAAATACAACAATTTTCATAACGATGATATGATAATTTATGCAATTATGAAAATGAAAAAGAATTATTTCAAATTTTAAGAGTTTTATGTTAACGAAAAACTACAATATGTACAAAATTTTTATTATTTTAAATATTATTTAAATATCAGTTGGTATACTTTTACATGACAAAAATCGAAACCACTTTTATACTATATTAAATGTTGAAATATGTTATTACGTTGTAAATGAAAGAAAGTTTTAATATGACCAAAATGCATTCACCTGACATTAATGTAAGTTTTGTTAATTTAAATAAAAACTTTTCCATTTTTTTTTTGCATTTTTTATTATAGTTATGCAAGTATGATTTAAACAATTCAAAAAGAAATGATGAAAAAAAACATTCACCAATAAATATTATGATATCAAAAATATTCTCATTGATCCCTATTTTATCATGGCTTCCTAAATATAGAATAAAGGATAATCTTATACATGATATCATTTCTGGAATAACAACGGGAATTCTTCATATTCCTCAGGTATAATCTATTTTTTATTTACTATTATCATTTTTTTAAAATGTTTTATAAAAAAATTAATCTTCAGGGTATAGCTTATGCTAAGCTTACAAATGTTCCACCCGTATACGGACTTTACGTTAGTTTCCTTGCTCCGCTAATCTACATGATTTTTGGAACTTCAAGACATGCAAGTATAGGGACTAGTAGTTTTATTTGTCTAATGTCTGGTGTTACAGCACAAATGATTCATGAAAAATATAATATATTTACTGATGAGAATTTTAATGATACAACAATTAGTTATGAGGATGAATGGAAGAAAAATCTTACTAATATAGAAATAACAACAGCTACAACATTTACAATTGGTATTATTCTTATATTAGGTGGTATATTTCGATTAAAGATTATAACAACTTATATGCCTGATTCTTTAATAAAAGGTTTTACAACAGGTGCTGCATTTCATGTAGCTTTATCACAGATTGATGATATTATGGGCATTAATATACCTAGATTTTCAGGACTTGGAAATTTTGTTTATGTATGTTAATAATTGTAAAAATAACAAGTAAGATAACATTTTTTACATGTTTTTTTTTTTTAGAAAATAATAGCATTATTTAAAGAAATACCGTACGTTAATATTTATACCTTAATAACAAGTATAATAACCTTTTTATTTTATTATCTTGGAGATAATTTTGTTACACCATTTTTAAATAAAAAAACAGGAAAAAAACTAATAATTCCTTATGATGTAATTTCAATGATAATATTTACGGCGCTTTCAAGTTCCTTCCTATTTAAGGATATCATAAACATGTCTGTTGTTGGTGATATTCCAACACAAATACCTTCTCCAAATTTACCCATTTTTAAACTTATCCCTGATATTTTTGGTAATTGTATTTTGATTAGTATTGTTTGTTTAACTGTTCACTTATCAATGGTGAAGATGCTAGCAACAAAATATAGTTATGAAGATGAATTAAAAGTTGGACAGGAAATTTATGCACTTGGATTTACCTCAATTTTGTCTTCATTTTTTCCAGTTTTTCCTTCAGCAATAGCTATGTCAAGAACCATGGTTTTAGTTAATTCTGGTGGAAAAACTCAATTGACAAATCTTTTTAGTTGTATCCTTATGGCGATTGTAATTTTATATATTGGTCCATTTTTATATAACTTGCCAATGGTATGATTTACTTTAAATAACGATGTTTACATAAACACATACTTTTTAGTGTATTTTATCAACTATAATTATATATGCCTTAAGGTCAATGTTTTTATCAATATTTCAAATACCTAAAATGTTTCAAGAAAGTAGATATGATGGTGCAATATATTTAGTTTCATTAGTTATAACAATAATTGCTGATATAGTGTACGGATTAATTGTAGCAATAATTTTTGCTTTATTTACAATAGTGGTACGAACACAAAAACCAAAATGGTCACTTCTTTTTCCAGTATCATCACATCTAATACAACCTTTATCTTTTCATCCCAATAAAATCAATATTGATAAATCTTTTGAACTGGGTAAATTTTTTAAGGATCAATCCTTGACATTACATCAACCATTGTTTGCTGTACATCGTTTTGAAGGTTCTATAATTTTTACTAATGCTGAAGAATTTAGAAATAGTTGTATAAAATCTTTAGAAGAATTAAAGCAAAGAAATTGTATTAAATATCTTGATTACGTTGATAACATAAACACTGACGTAATACTAATAATAGATTTTTCACGTGTTATAGAAATAGACCTGGCTGGAATTAAGTGCTTAAAAGAAGTTATAATAAATTCTAATAACGTCAATATTCAAGTTATTGGTGTAAACGTAAATGGTATGTTTTTATTATACAGTGTAATAATTAATTATTACTTATAGAATCTGTATTGAGAATACTTGAAATTACAGGAATTACAAAAACCAAGATTATTTTTTATGATAATCTTCAGAAAGCAATTTCTTCCATTACTTCGATTGACAGTAATAAAAAAAAATTTGATGATAGTTATGTGATTAAGTTATAAATAAAAATTATATTTATTTTGGTAGAAATTAAATAAATATAATTTACGTATGTATTAGGACATTATGATTTTAAAATAAATTAATTACTATGTCCACATTTTATTAATTGATCGTTAAATATATTTAAAACATTATAAATTGAAAAAAGAAAACCTTTTATCCAAATATCTTTTTTACTTTATTTAGTATTTTAAAAAATGTTCCATTACTTGAAGAAGATGCTGAATTTGAAGTTCCAACTATTTTAACATTTTCAGGTGTTGATTCTGCTATTTCGGCTCCATCAGGAACTAATTCTTCATATCCTCGTGCATTAGGAATACAGCCTAATTTACCAAATGACGTTATTTTATGTTCAAAATAATGTCTATGATCACTTATATAAGTGCTATACTTTGAAACTTCAAAACTTAGAGAATCACTACAAGAAAAATCTTCATTTATTGGTGAGCCTGTGCATTCATAAAATGTATCATTTTCACTCATTCCTGTAGGATACCATATTTCTGTACCATGATGATAAGGATAATCCCCACCATATGGATTACATGGTTTGCTATCGTCATTTTTAAATTTAATTAATCTTGAATTAGAATCTTTGGCACAAGCTGGTAAATGTGGAACAATATCAAGTCTATGAACAATGCGCCAACTCTTTGGTACTAATTTATCAAATTCAAAAGCAAATTTGGGTGATCCAACTCTTGGTTGTCCGAATGTATATAATGTAATATCATCACTACTTCTATAACCTTCAATCTGTGTTCTAATAGCTGCTAATGATGCTAGTGCTCCACCAAGTGAATGACCAGTAATATAAACTTTATAACCATTATATTTTGGATCTTCATAGATTTTTATTATATCATCCCATAAAATATTATGTGCTTTAAAGAAATATCTGTTAACAAGGCCTACACCATAAAAATCAATTCCATTTTGTAATGAACTTATACCTTCTCTTAATAATTGTTGCTTAGTTTTAGTACCTCTAAATACTATTATAATTTTTCTTTCAACTTGGCTGACTATAGTATAAAAAGAGCAAATATTGCCACCAGAGTCGCATGATTCGGAATGATTATTAAAAAGTATATATCCTGAATCTGGCCGAAAAGTTCTATAGAAAAATTTATTTCACAGAAAAAAATTATTTTTACCTTGCTATACATGGTTCAGGATTGATTGCGTATGCACCAGCACTTAGCATAAATAATACCTTAGCTTCATTTTGATTGTATTGCGTCTTTAAAGGAGCTGCAGGTTTTTGAGCTACACTTAAATTAACATTTAAAAAAGTCAATATTAATATTTCTAATAGTAACATTTTTTTACACCGGTTTAAATAATAAAATTTATCTAAAAAATATTTTTTAAAATATAAATATTTACCATTATTTAAAGCAAGTATAATATTTATAAAACATCATCAATGAAAATAACAGTTTATATGACTCATAAAATTTTTCTTTTTTTCGAAAAAAAATTTTAACCATATGCATTCATGTATACATAAAATAATAAAAATATTACCAAAATAATATAATGTAAAATAAAGAATATATTAATATTTTATTAAAAATTTAGAATTTATGAAGACTATTGATAATTTTAAATAATTTATTATGTATTTAACTTATTTGAATCGTTGTAATTGAATTTATGTACAATAGTATTACAAAATGTAAATGTAGTATCAATGAATTATATTTATTTTTCTCTAACTATATTTGAAAATTATATCCTTTTAAGATTTAAGTATTTATAAAAATAAAGTAACAAAATGTAAAAATTCTAAAAGTATTAGACAATAATTAACATCAATTGAAAATTTGAAAAACATTTTCGGTTATAAAATCATATAAAATAAATTGACAAACTGAATGGTCAAAATCTTTTGTAATCATGTTATAAAGTTTCATTTATATTTAAAATGAAAAAAATTATTAAAAAAATGCACATCTATTGTTAATATCAAATAACATAACAATGAGATACTTTTTGTTAAAAATTAAAAGTTTTTTTCTAATTTAACTTCCTTTAACAAATAAATATATTTATTTTAGTTTTAAAAATTATTTTTATCCTTTGTAATTATTTGTTTAACTGAGAATTAAAGGGATTTTTTTAATTTCTTCTTATTAAACTAATGAGATCATTTTGTATTTTCTTTGATAGTTATTTTAGACAATTGTATAACTATATTATAACAAACTAAAATATCCTGTTGTTAATTTCAATAGTTTAAATTATTAAAAAATGCAAAAAAACAGGTTTAAATAAAATATTTCGATAATACTTTACTATTAATCTTTCAATTAAACAATCAATGATGATATTAATACTTTCAATGGTATAAATACGATCAATATTAAAATTTCAAAAACAATAATAATTCAAAAGAAATTTTTTTATTAAATTTTATGTTGTTATACACAATTATTTTAAAACTAGATTTGTTATTCGATATTAATTGATAGATTCATATTTTATATTAATCTTTATTAATCTAAATGTAAATAAATAATATTTTGATTTAGAAAGAAAAATTTTTAAATAAAAGCTCATATAATACAACAAATAGAAATAAATCTTTGTATTATTAAGATTATCTTATAATTACACAATTTTATATAAAATAATTTAAATATTTGAAAAATAATTATACGATTAATCTAAAAAACAATTTATGTAAGTATATTTACGAGTATAATGATAAACAGAACTTCTATTTTTATGAGATCATTTTTAATAGAAGACTACATAATGATTTAGATGTAGATTTATGTATATTTTCTTCGATCCTAATAATGTAAATTTTAAAAAAGCAGTTTAAGATATATCAAAAAATATAATTGTTATAGATAGTCAAACATAAAAATAATTTAATTGACGAATTTTTTATAATCACTAATGTATATTTTACATCAAATGATTTTATTTTTAAATACTTCTTTCCTAATATAATAGCAATTTCTGTTCGGCCTTTAAACTTTTATTAGTTAAAAATGCGTTTTGACTTCTATCATGCACTAATAAATAATAACAATATGATAAATAAATCCATTGTTGATTAAAAGCTTTAAAATATGTTAAATTTATTAATGCAATTCCAAAAAAATTATACTTTGGTAATGTATGACATATTATCATTAGTACTACTTCAGCCTATAATTTTTGAACAGTCTATTGAACTTTATACTAACTAGAATTATTGAAAGCATGAATTTCCGGGAAAAGATTGCCATGCGATACTTTAATAACCTTATTAGTTATATTTTTAATAAAGCAATTGATTTACCAATAGATAAATGAATATTTTTTGTTTCGAAAATTATTGTTCAGAAATTACAGCAATAATTCATTGATTTGGTTGGTTCCTCTTGCTAAAGTTATTTAAAATTTATAATATTAATACTTATTAAGAAATTTGTTTACCGTAATAATGTTTAATAAATTTAGGAGTATTATTTTGAATTGTCAAAAAATTATTTATAAATATAACTTTTCATTTTTTAAATATAACTAACTTTTTGCAGTAAATTTGAAGCACTACAATAAAAATAATAATATAAAACAATATTTATTAAATAATAAACAGTATTCACAGATCTTAAGTAACATATTAAATTTTATTTACATATACAAGTTATCCAAAAAAAAATCATTAAAAGTAATCTTTTAATAAGGGTTATTTCTTACAATAAATATACAGTTTTTTTTTAATTTTTAAAGTATTATTAAAATTATAATCGCGGTAATGTTTTTTAATTGTTAATGAAGTTTTCTGATCACATAGTTAATTTTAAATAATATTACGTTTAAAAATTTGTAATGTAGCAATCACTCAAGTACATAAATTGGCAAAATCTAAAATTTAAACGATAATATCGTACTTCTACACTTTTTTTTGGTGATAATGCAAACTCTTAAAAACTGATTAATATTTTATGAAATAAAAATACTGTTGTACATAGAGAAACAACAACATATTCTAATTGTTTGCATATCAACCCAAAGGTGGGAATTCTTCCTGTTTTTCTCCTCCGCCAATAACAGATAATTTTTTTTCTCCTTCATTATCAGCAACCTTTCCAGATTTTTGTACAGAATTCGAAGAATTTGTTTGTGTTACTGATGTAATACCAGAATCATTGTTACTGTTTTGTGCTACGTTTGCCGTTGGACCAATAATGTATTGATGTAGCAAAGAACACTCACCTCCTTCTGGTGGAATATGATAGCAATAAAGATAGCCACCAGTTGTGGCAACCAAAAGATGTGAGAGTTTATTTATTACAGGCATACAAACAACATTCTTGAATCCAGAACGTGGTAATGTTGCCGTTGCATATGATTTTGATCGTGACATTACTTCACTGACTTGGGTAGGAAGATATGGAGAAAATTGCTTTTGAATATATCCTACCCATGTTCCTAAATTTTGATCATCATCATTCTGTTTACCTTCATTTTGGGGAATTAATTTAAAAATGTGTACTGTTTCCGTGTTACTTGATGCCGCAAGATATCCAGAACAAGGAGAAAATGCTAAAGAATAAATCGTAACACATCTAGAAACACCACGAGAAAATTCAAATAATTTTTCACCAGATGCAACATCCCATATTCTAATAACGGTACCTTTTGTAGAAGAAGTAGCAATCATAGTGCCTTCATTGTTAAATTTTAAAGCAGCTAATGGAGAATCATGAGCATGTATTATTATTGCAGAATTGCAATTGTTACCATCATAGATATTTACAATTCCACTGTGGGCATCACCAGGATAAGCAACAAAAGATGGCTCATTATTAGATAAATCTATTATTCCATTTGGATTCCTTGGTGTATCATTGATTGTTTGGATTTTTTTCATGTCACGGACATTATGTATATGAATAGTTTCTTCAAGACAAATAATAATCCTCTAAAATTATAATAATAAATAAGGATTCTTACAAAACTTACGTATCTATTTAATCTTACAGCTACAACAGAGTTCACACATGGTTGATTACATACTTCAATATTTTTTGCAAAATTACATACAATAAGATGTCTTGGTTTGTTTCTATGAACAAGTGTAATCAAATTAGATGAAAACAATCTTTCAAAATGAATTACTTCTTTATATTCTGGATTTGTACATTCACTAATTTTTCCTAATTTATCAACCGTCGAAATATTATAAATTGAATATCCTCTTTCATGGCCAACAAGAAGACTCTTAAGGTCTTGGTTGAATGTTACACAGTGGACTTCACCAATTCGTATTTCATTGTCCATAGTAGAATAATTATCAAAATAAATATTCCTGAAATTATGTATAATATACATTTTTTCATTCAACAAATAAAATAATCAAAATAAGATACTTTTGACGATATTAACGCAACAAAGTAAAAACACATAATAATATGTAGTTGTTTTGTACATGCTATTTTAAAATATTTTCTCTCTTACATAACAAAAAAGCAAAGAAAATTTAAAAAAATCATATCTTAAACAAACAATTGAAACGTTTGTTATGGTCAGTTAACAATATAATTTCATTCTTCTTAACTTTATATTTTTTGATAATAAAAATTAAATCAATTTAAATATGTAGTAAAAATAACATTTTAGTTCACTTTCTTATCATTTGTCACATTACAATAAGAGCGTGATTTTAAACCATTAACTAGATATTCTAAAGATAAAATAGTAATTGTAGCAAAAACAATAGTTGAAATAGGAGTAACATCCTCTTTATAAATAGAATTTGCAAAAAAGACATTTGGAAATGCTAGAATTCTATAGAACAATGGAAAATCATACTTTGGAACCGTAAAAATTACTGAAGAAAAAGAATGGTAAGTTAAATAAGAAATAAGGCTTGCCCTAGCAATTAATAAACAAATATTTTCCATAATACTACTATTATTATTAACCTTTTCTAAAATTTTCTTTTTTTCATGTTCTAATTTAACGATTTTCCTTTCTATTTTCATGTGTTGTGCAAAGTCATCTTTAATCGAGTATTTATTTCTTTCAGATGTCAATTTTCTTATCTCTGCATCATTTTCCTTCAGCAATCTCTCATCCTCCGTCAATTGAGCAAGTTTAGTTAACTAAAAAAATAATTTGTTAAAATATATTTATTTTTATTCATTAAAGTAGGTATTTTAAAATTAAACCAACCTGAATTTTGAGAAATGAAGAAATATAGATCCAATATCTAGCTATAATCACGACCAAAAATGAACAGAATAATTTATAGCTATCTAAATTTTCATTTATTTGATAAACTTTACCGATATAAAGTTCTCTATTATCATCCATCTCTCTTTCTATAAAAATAAAAAAAATTCCTTAACTAAAAAATGATCGCGAATTTTACAAAATTTACAATTTACTAATACAACGTCACTTTTAATACATCACGTGGGATATTTCCTATTGTCATACTATTCCTTTAAATATCAAAAACAGGAGACAAGCATTCAAAACAGATAATATTCTCAATATATTCTAAACATTTTTCTTATAAAAGGTATATTGAACTAAAAAACGACTAACGATAATAAGAAAAATAATAAGACAATAGATGACAATAAACAAAAAGATAGTAGCAATCATAATAAAAATTAAAAATAAGAAAAATCATTTTGATTATCGATAGATGAACTATAAAAGCATTAGACATAAGATACAAAACCTACTATTGCCAAAACAACACTCAAATGTTGAAGAAAGAGGGATGCAATATGAATAATGGCCTATCACGACTATGTACCCCCGAAATACACACTAGATATGTCTCTCTTTATATGTAATAATTAGTATTACAAAAGTTATACTAAGTAAAAACCTATGTAAAATAATAATAACATATATTCTCTTTCTTTTCAATAAACAGGATATAATTTATTAACAATAATGTTGTTAATAACAAGATCCAAAACTAAAATATTATAACTGAATCATGTGTAGAGATAAACTGGACAAAATAAAATATTAAAGCAACATAGATTGATTACTTAAATTATAGACATTCATCCATTAACACTTAAAAAACATCTAAAAATTACAATGATTATTTATATAAAACAATTAGCTTATAAAAACTAAACTTGAATATATCATAGGATACTAATGAAATGCAACATAAAAAATAATTTTTCTAGCAATATCACTTGATTTTCCTTCTCGTCACTCCAGACAATTTTTGTACATCTTTCCAACAATCTTGTCTTGAAGCAATGTTTTTTTAATATTTATTATTATTACTATAGGAAATTTTTCGGTAAGTGATCAATTATTCAACGTGACTTGAAACCCCCGTCATAAATTATGTAAGCTGTCTAAAATGAAGCTTGTTTATATTTTTTGAGATACCATTGTATTACGCCTATGTAGTAATGATATTCAAATAAAAGGAAGAAAGGTTTTGTTATTGACAAAAATTTTTTCACAGATTAAATAGAAATTAATTATTAAAAAAACAATGTATTCTATAAAATACTACCGTCTATTTATTTATTGTCAAGAATTGAGTGTCGAAATAATATATTTTAATAGAACATCTACCATTAAAAATATTGAAAAAATCAAAATACAACGCTAGACTTTTTTTATGTAAAAATTTATTTAAACAAATTTTAATTTAAGAAACCATAGTTTTCCAATATGATAAAATAATAAGACATTAAAAAATATACAAGTGACATTGAAATATTGTAAGTAAAAAATCGGAAAAAATAATTAAGATTATTTTGTGAAAAAAAAGTTCTTTGCTTCATTATTTTTGTTTGAAATCTGAAAAACACATTCAAAAAAGCAGATATTTTATTTTGCCATTTATCTCCTATTAGTTCTTATTTCTTTCCGATAAAACTATAGAATGTCTTTTTTTACCACCAAAGTAATCATAAAACTTCTTTTGAAAGAACGTATATCACATATGATAATATAATTTTTTTTTAATTCTTAGAGTCCTTTAAGTTACCCGTTAATAGATACAAATAATAATTAAACATTCAGTTCTTTTAAAAACAAATTATACATTTTTCATTTATTTACAAGTTGCATTACTTGTTTCAAAGAATTATTACAATCATTTAGTAAACTTTTTTCCATCTCATCCAAAACTCCATCCCTTGGATCTTTCGTCAATTCTTTTAATTGTTTATTTATATTTTCTACATGTTTTAATAAATCGTTATATTTAAACTTTGAATATGGTGATATATTTTCAGCGTATATTGTACATTTTGAATGAAATTGTAGGAGAAGATTATTTAAATTTATCAATTGATTTAATTGATTTTTATCATTGTCTACTACTTTCAATAATTTTTTTGCTGCTACAATTGTTGAAGGCCGAATTGTTGCTGTTATTTCCGTTGTGCTTTTGAATGATGCTATACAATCTGTAAAATAAACAAATATTATTAAAAATATTTTTTGTTCTCGTAAATTTTGAATGTAAAATATAGCAAAAAAACTTTTAGAAATTTTTGGAAAAATTACCTTCAATTTTTTTATAAAGGTCAGCTAAATGTTCTTTTGATACTTCATTTATCGAATTTATTATATCCACTTCTTTATTTGATGATCTGTCATTCATTAAACTATATCGTTTCTTACTTTTCATTATAGGATTTCCATGTAATTCATTATTTTCATTTTCAATATGAATGTTATTTTTATTTACTCCTGCTAATGAGTTTCTACAGTTCTCAGGATTTAATTTAATTTCTCTTAAACTATGTGCCCTACACATATTATTAAAAGCAGCTTCAAATTCTTCAGATTCAGTTTTTTTATAATTTGCCTTAAGTTCTGCTTCTTTTTGTCTAACGAGATTCAATTCTTTTTCACCGATTATCCTCGTAGATTTAGATTTTGGAAAAGTTCCAGGTCCAGATATTTCTTGAGTTTGTCTCGGCGAAATAACGTTTTCAGCACTGCCATTGTGTTTAACTTTTTTATCAGATGATTTTAAAAATCTTTCAATTAAACCAGACGGTTTATTAGTTTTTTGTAATGTTGAAAATTGTTTTGGTGATGATGAAGATGATTCTTTCCTGTTAATATTTATTCCTGTTAGTGCACCACCTAAAGAAACTCTTTTTGGTGGAAGTTTAGGTGGAACAGAAGATACATCTTTGTTTTCAATAATTACATTTTGAGGTAACTCTTCTGAAGAAGATGAACGACAGCTAGATGTTGTTGAAGATGATCTTAAATTTGAAACATTTATTTCTCCTCCTTGAATACTAAAAGGTCTCGAATGTAAGGATTGACCATTTTTTTGAATTGGAATAGCTCTTATTTTAGCAGTTTCTGTTCTTGGTGGAGGTTCTGGAATAGGTGAAATACTTGGTACTGGTGATACAGATATTGTTGGTTTAATTTGAGTGCTATTTGTTTCAACGTGTCTTAATTTTTTTATTTTAGCTTTTAATTCATTTTCACCGTAGTCTTTTGATGTATTATTTTCTACTGTAACGGTCTTTGGAGGAGGTGTAGGCCCTTTTCCTTTATTCATTTTTTCCCCCGTTTCATCAAAATTTCTTCCTTTAACAAGAGGTATAAATTGAGATGTTGATGAAATAGCTGGCTGTCCTTGAATTTTATCAGTTATATATTGAGAAGTGACATCTGATTTGACATTTTGTGGTGATATATTTTCCATTGTATTCGTTTTTTTCAAACGATTCTTTAATTGAAGTAATAATTCACTTTGACGATTTGTTGAATTTGGCGTTGTGTCTAATGAATCTTGAGATGTTGCCCTAACTATATCACTTTTTGCACCATATCCTACTGATTCATTGTCATCACAAAGTGTCTGCTGATTCATCGATTCCAGAAAAGCTTCTATTCTTTGTTGTTTTGGCAATGTGTCAAATTGTGGAACAATTTTTCTTGACTTTTGTTGTAATTCATACATTAAAACACTAGGATTTGTTGTTGTTGGACTGTCATCAGATGACACCGATGTTTGTAGGAAAGCTTTAAGAGCATTCTTTTTTGCTGCAGCTGGGGGTGGTATAGGATGTGGGTTGCTTTGATGATTATTAGTTTGATGATGTCCCACACTTCCTGAAGCAGTACTACTTCTTCGAGTAGATGGTGATGATCCATTGTTAAAATTACTAGAACCACGAAATGTTGTTATGTCATTTCTGTTTGCTTCAGTATTAATTGAATGCCTAATACGATTACTATTTCCATTTAATAAATTTATTCCATCTGACATAGGGCTACTACCTCTTCTTCTTGAACTTGCTATCCCAAAATGACAACTTCTTTCTAATTCTGAAGCTAATGTGTTTTGTTGAAGAACTGATTGTAATGTTTGATAAAGTTCACTGAAAGTTGGTCTATCTGTTGGTGCCCAATTCCAACATTGAAGCATTAATCTATACAATGGATATGGACAATTCTGTGGTTCATCCATTCTAAAACCTCTTTCCAATAAAGAATATACATTGCTCAATTCAACACCTGGATATGGAGCCATTCCATAAGTAGCTATTTCCCATAATAATACTCCAAAACTCCATACATCAGATTTTGTTGAAAATGTATTATAAGCTAGACCACCGGGACAACACCATTTAATTGGAAATTTAGAGCCTTCTTTTGCTGTATATGTATCATCTCCTCTTAAAAATCTTGCTAATCCAAAGTCAGCAACTTTAACAACATATTCATTAGCTATCAAACAATTCCGAGCCGCTAAATCACGATGAATTATATTTTTACTTTCTAAATAAGCCATTCCAGAAGCGACTTGCGATGCCATATAAAGCATAACTGATGCTGGTAAAGAATCTTTTTCAATTTTTCTTAAATAATCCAAAAGATTACCCTTATTCATAAATTCTGTTATAATAAATAGTGGAGCTTCTCTTGTACAAATACCAATAAGTGAAACGAGATTAGGATGAGATAAATCTTTCATTATAGCAGCTTCAGTTAAAAATTCATGTATAGGCATAGTTTCTTCTTTTAATGTTTTAACTGCAACTGTTTTTCCAGTTGTCTTCCAATACCCTTCATAAACATCACCATACTGTCCAGAACCAATTTGATTTCTCATTACTATTTCATTTCTATCCATTTCCCATTCGTCTGATCGTGTTGGAGATAGTGAAAAGACTGTCAGTCCTTTTTGTTTTTTAACAGCCGGATACTGTAAATGACATATTAAACCATCAGCTTCTATTGAATGATGTTGAATTAATTCTCCTAATGTTTTAAATTTTGCCTCCGGAGTTATATATAAATAATTGTTACGATCAACATTTATGCGATAGTGATATACACGAGTATCATAACGAACAGTTATTGAAAATTGTCCTGGTGATGATTCGCTTTCACGAACTAAAAACGATCCATTTATTCCAGATGATAATAAAACTTCACTATCATTTCTTGAAATTTTACCATGATACCTAAAAATATTTTACATATCAATAAAAATAAAAATTGAAAAAAAATATACCAAGGAAATTTTTCTAATGAAGATAAAGATGCTATATAACTTGTGGGAATCCAACCAATACTATTTAATTTTCTTTTATCATTTTTTTTCATAGAAATAAGTTGTGCTTCGCACCATTCACCAGTTGAATTATAACCTAATATCCTTATACGATCACCTTCTCTAACAGTCATTTGTTCTTCACAAACTCCGTGAAAATCATATAAAACTACATATAAACTATGATATTGTTGTTGTTGAACAGCTATTGAATTTCTATTTTTACTACCCATACTATTAAATGATGGATATGGACTATCTCCCGAAAATGAGCCATGTGACTCCGAACCTACAATACTACCACATCCAATTGGTGAATGTAGAAGGTCATCTCTTGAAGGCCACCCAACTATATTAGTTCTTTTCGGTGATATAGATGTTTTTTGATTACTATGGACAGCACTAGTATTTGCAGTTGTTGGTAACATCTGGTGATGACGAGTACCTGGATAAGGTGCCTGACTATGATGATGATGCCGTTGAATATTTAATGAGTCAACGGAAGCTGGTCTCCTACAATCCATTTTGACTATTTTAAAGTTTTAAGGCAATTGCTTTTATCTGTTTCTATATATTATTATTTCTTATAATAAAATATAACTTTAGATAGAAAGAGATTTACAATAAAAGTAATTTAAATAAAATAATAGTAATTCAATAATATGTTTTTGATTGTTGCAATAGAGAGAAGATTTTTTAAATAGTATTAAAATTATTAAATATTTTAAAAGAATAGTAATATGAATTATATTCTCTAAAACAATTTTAATATGAAATAGAACTTAGCAGATGGATCCTGATTTGTTTCGTCTATTAAGACAGAATGGCATTCTAAAATTAAATTATTATGTACAATATTAGTTTATGAATTATAATATAACACAAAAATACAAAATGCGATTTACATCAATATAGCCATAAAGAATATAAAAAATAATAAGCAAAAATAAGTAATATAAAAAAAACAAAAAAATTAATATTTTCAATTAAATATTTTTACCTTGAAAATGACATAATTCATAATACTATTTACTTAATATAATAAAAAGTTCACTATTATCAATTTCTAGTTATTGTTTTATGAATAATAATTATAAAAGCATATTTATAAAAAAACTCTTATAAATGTACAATTTCTAAAAGTAGCATTTTATATATAAAATTATATATGATTTATCGCAATCAACATAATTACTCTCTTCTCAATTGCATTTCTTTACTTTTCAAGGGTATAAAAATATATTAAAAACAAGCAATCATTAAAGATGCCAAATATAGCTATAAATTAGGATGTTTAATAAAATTTACATTTTACTTGAGATATAACTGAAAGATATAAAAAATAACTAAGACATAACACAAAACGTTTTACGTTTGTTTCTTATTAATATAAATTTTATATTTTAAGAGATAAAAAGCTTAACTATATAAAGATTTCTATTATGAGTCAAAAAAATTATAATCAAAGTACTTATTAATCAGTAAAACAATTCTATGAAGGACAAAATCAGTTTTTTTAAGCACATTGAGCAGTAAAATTAAATATTATCTCTATTGAAAATAAATTTTTGTACTGATTGTATAGAAAAGAAAAGTGACCACATATTTAAGAGAGTTTAAATAATAACACAAAGAAGCTATGGTAGTACAATTCTAGACATAAACTGCGTAGATAGAATAATAAATAAACTTTTTTTGATAAGTTACCGATAGGTCATTTTCTCTCTTATTGTATATTAATATTTTTAAAATAAAAATATATTTTTGTTCATTCAATGTATTTAAAGTATATTAAAATCTTAATTGTAAGAGCCTTTTAATATTTTTAAAATTGGTATAATCTTATAAAATTTCTACCATAGGTGTATATATTGAGGTTTTCTTTATTAATAATAATGATGCGTATTTCAATTTTTGAATGACAGTTCACTCAACCTCCACCTACTATTATTTCTTTTATTTTCTTGTAAAAAATATTATCTAAAGAGAGGTAGAAAAGTTTTGAAAAACGTATTTAACAATCATCAGGAGCTGCTTTAATAATTTTTCAAGAATATTACAAGTAGAAAAAAACAATTATAGATAAAATATTACTACTAAAATTATTATCTTATATTGTATAGAAGGAGTACAACAATATTTAAAGTAGTATATTTAGGAAAGAAACAAAATAATAGAGAGAACGATCAAATATCTTTTACAAATGTCTCTTTTTTTCTCAGTTTTAAATCAAAGTGTAAATATTCACTGTAAAATTATTATTAATCAACAAAAAATTGATTAGAAAAAAAGTTATATGTATTTTATGATGTATGGAATAACAAAAATAATAAAATCTCTTGCTTCATAGATAAGAAAGAAGAGTACAACTAACATATAGTGTTGTTTAAAAGTACTAACAAAATCTAATAAGAATCATTTGTGAAAGTAGTCAATCATTATAAGGGGTGCCTCTATAACTCATATGCATATATTCTAGTGAACTATTATAATAATGTTCTTACAATAAGTATATAAATAATATTTATAAAATATCACAATTACAATTTCTTCTTGTAAAGAATTTTAACTATAAAAATAAGGTAATATCAAGATTATATACTTTTTCACATTCATTAAAAATATAATCATAAAATAATATTTTGTATATTTATTAAATACACAATTCTGTTAACAAATACAAAACCCATAGGATTATATAATTTAGCATGACAAATGCCACTGATGATGTTACTATCATATTCCTCCTATTTTATTGTAGTTTTATTTAAAACTTTTATACAGAAAATTCAATAACATATTTTAAGCTAATGAATATTAACAAGCTAGCTTAGTCCAAAATTTGAACCACACGCATTAAAATATATAGGCATATACAACTAAATATTTATTATTGTATGTACATTTTTGTCAAAGTTTGAAGAACAAAAACTACCATCCTCATTTCTATATATCTTTTCAATGTAGTCATTGTAATAATATAATAGTTATGTACAATTATATTAGAAATTATTGATGACCTTATTTAATGGTAGTTAAAATATTTTCAAAACAGTATTAAATACAACAATATATTCAATTGTATAAATAAAATATAGAAAAAAAATTATGCACTTTATAAATACAATATTAAATATTTTTATACTTACAATCACTTAAATATATGTACTTTCAAATTTTATAGTTTTTTTCAAAAATAATTGGAAACTCTTTTATAATATGTAATATTTTTCAAAATATATATACAACTTAAAAAAATGGTCTTCTTTTTCTTAATTGAACATATCATAAAATAAATCGTTTTTAGCTTTTAATATAATATCAATAATAAATGTACATCTCACTCAAAAATAAATAAAATATAGAACTCTCATAGGTGTAGAGCTAATTATTGGAAACCAGATGTCAATTCAATTCTCCTTCAGATCATTATTTCAAAACAATTTTCTGTTGTATGTATAAATATATATAGTTTAAGGTTTAACTTTAAATGTATAATAAAAAGTATAATTTATAAATTCTGTTAAATTTCTAAACTATAGTAAAAGATATGAAATTTAATATAGCAAAAACAAAATATTAACTAATAAAATGTTTTATTTTGTTTCTAAGTATAATAACAAAATTAATTAATAAGATGAAATGACAAAGGCATAAAATATTTAAGAAAAAACAAATATTCCGTTTTACTAATAATGATTAATATAATATATATTTTTATAATTACTAATAATTCAGTAAAACTTTTCATCAATAATTTCTAGATACATAATAATGACTTCATTTTACATCATATAAATAAATTAAAAATATAAATAAATGATAGAAATATCTGTATTTTAATAATTTGAAGATTTCTTTTAAAATTATTACCACTTGATTTAAACATCATTTTTATAAAAAAAATGAATTAAATTTAGATGTAAAAAATATTCATTAACAGTTGAACACTATACATATTTGTAAATACATAAATAACTCTAAAAGACTCTTAATAAATATAATAGACTGTTCTATTATTGATTCAACTTTCAATATCAAAAGATGGCAAATAGTGTATGTTAAACCAAAATAATATGTATATATTTATATTACAACGGTCAAAGATAAAATTAAATAAATGATTTATCAAGAAAAGGAAATTTTAAAATTTTTAATCTTTACATCAAAATAACAACAAATATTTGATTTCTTTTGTTGAAGGGCAAAGATGTATGTAAAAACAAAAATAATTTCATTTAATACTGCATTGCAAATAAAAAAAGAGTTTTCTTCAAGAAGAATAAATATAGTTTTTATAATGAAATATGACGTTTTAAATGAAAAAAATTTTTTCTATAAATTAATGATATGGCTTAAAACAATAAAAGAAATATAACATAGTAAAGTATATAAATAATAACAATTACATATCTTGTATCATTTAATATTAGTAAAAGAGAGAAATTTTAAATAAATAAATTGTACATTATATATTGTTTTTAAGAAAATCAGACAAAAAAATACAATAAAAATCTTGTATTAAGTAGTAAAACAAAAATGAAAAAGCATTTTTTTCATTAAATTTTAAAGAATTACTACAAGTGAAATAGAAGTAGCTTAGATAAATCAAGATAAGATAAAGGACAAATAAAGGTAAGAGTTTAATATAAGATCATAGGATAAAGATAAATAAAACTTAATTATTTATAAAAATTTATCAATATTAGACGATCTTAACGATAGAAAATAATATGTATATCAATAAAAAATTATATTCGTATATATATCTTGCGCGAAAATGTTTAAAGATCCTAGGTTAAAAATTTACTTTTGATTTTTCATAATAAAATATTATGTTTCCTTTGACAAATAATGTTTTATTTTTTATAGTTTTTTTAATTCTATAATATAAATTATATATAAAGGGGTGTAAAAATGAATAAGATATAAAGGAAAATATCAATTTTTTAGAAGTATTGAAAAGATACTATGTGAATAATAGATTTGTTATTTAAGCGTTTACTTTTAAAACATTAATTCTTAATTTCATTCTCACTCTCTCTCTAATTGTCATGAGGAAGTTTTTTCTTCAATGGTTCTTGTACACTTTGTTCTACATATCAAAGAAAAGTTCTTGCAAAGAGTTAAAATGAATTGAATGTGCATTCTACATATTCTTTGGTTGTTGTGCACAATTTTTATTACTCACCACTATTACATCCCCTATGTCCGATGATGGAAATGTGGCAGAAGAATATGGCGATATTATTGGGGTTGATGAATTATAAAAGAAAGAAAAATGGGATTGAGTGACAGTAAAATATGATATGTTTACTAGTAATTTGCTCATTTCTTAATATTTAACATCTAAATGGTATAATAATATAAATTTGTAAACTAAAAAACCTACAAAGAAATAATTAAATTAAAATAGAAATATTACATCACTTATTAATATTTTTAAATTTCATAAAAATTTAATAAATGATCAATAAAGATTTAAGGGGCACATTATTTTGACGTTAGTAAATCATTTACATAAAATGCGTATAAATTAAAATCTTTTCTTGTTAAAAATGGTAAATAAAAATAGAAACAATTGATTATAAATAATTCATTAATGCCATTGAACTTTAGTTTACCATTTAACAATAAAAATAATACTAGATAGAATAAAGCGGTACATAAAAGAAAGAGTTATAGAAGGAAAAATTATAGTACTTTAGTTAATTACATTTTATGAAATTGTTATTTATATGTTAAAATTTATCTTTTATTAAAAAATAACATATCAAGAAAATTATAGTCTGAGTATAGAAATACAATAGTCCTACTATAATAAAGAAATGAAAAAGATAATTATGTCTAATTAGATAGAAACATATTTGTTAGAATAAAACAACATATTAAAAAAATGTGATGCAAAAAAGTCACTAATGCTAAGTATATATTATAAGAAAAATATTGAAATTCACAATAGGTTTGTTTTTATGAAAAGTTTATCAACAATAAGCATCTAAAAAGAGTCATTAAACGATCCATTATAAAAACAAGAATAAATTTTGGGATTGCATTTAAAGAGATAATTTAATGTATCTTAATCATCGAGTACTTCTAATTCTTAAGATCAATCTTTTTCAATATGTCAATAATAAATCCATGAAACTGTATAGATTAAAAAGAAAGAAATAACTTTTAAATAACACAATATTTCCTTTTTATATGTTTCATGGTTACTCTGAAAAGCAATAATGAAATCTAATTAAGGAAATGATAATCATTTAACATTACTCATGGTCGTAGTATCTAAAAAATGTAATTCTACAGTCCTAAGTGAGAATAAAATAAAAATAAATAAAATATCACTTTAATTATCATAACAAGCTTTCAATTTTAAGTTTTACTAGAATAAAATACTAAACACTAGATATATAGAAAAATAAAATGCACTAATGGTTCATGCCTTTAATGCTAATTTATAAATATATATTAAACCACATTCATAAAACATTGAATACACATCTGCTTCATTTATATACACAGTAAAAATAATATAAGTTAAGAGTGTAAAAGAACAGTTATACAAATTAAGAGGCATTAAAGTTGTCATGTGTATGTAAATTTAACACAATATCACTAATAATCTATTCATAAGATTGAGATTTTGTTATGATAAATAATAAGTAATAATCAGAAATTTAAATAACGGTTGGAAATCTAACATATTTTTTGTTCCCTATTTTATTCGTGACATAACGTTATATTTTTTTACCTAGTATAGATAATTATAAAGTATCTCTTGAAATAAAAACGTCATTAATTATTAAAAAATAATAATTCAATTGTGATTAAAATGCATATAACGACAAAGAAGAAACGCTTCAATTGGAACAGGTCTACTTAACTTTGATAATATTACAAACGAATAATTTAATGGTATAAGAATCATCAATTTAATGAGATTAATCAAGGATAAAAAAGAAAATGTAACTTGTTCTGGTAATATGATATGGATAATTGAAATGCGTTAAATATTTTTTTAAGTTTTATACAGACAAAATTTTCAAATAGTGTCTCTACAAACGAAAAAAAAGATAAATGCTAAAACTATTTATAATTTTTAAATTTATTATCAAAGTAAAATTACTTATATTTTATAATTTTTTAAAGAGAAAGATTTATTCATGTAATATAAGTTAAAGTAAATGATTAATTTTTATTGAAATATAAAAAAATACTTAAAATTATATCTTAAAGGAAAAGAATTTATATGATCATTAATGTAAAATTATAATAAAAACATAACATAGCGTATTAATTGAAGATATATTAGAACAAGAACTATTTAATATCATGTAAAAAGAAAAAATGAAGTAATTATTAATAGTTTTTTACTCTTCAAAACTTACAACATGAACATGACATACAATAATAGACAAATAAGTATAAATAATTGTCCATAACAGATGGAACTGAGCTTAATGAGAACTTTTTCTGAAGAATTATAAATTATATCAATATTTAAGCACTTTTCTTGAATATTTAAATTATAGTAAAAGTAAGGAATAAAGTCAAAGTTAATGCATATGTTATAAATATGAATGATTTTTCAACAATTGTCCTATGAATGGGTATATAAATTACACAAACATATATATACACATTCATTTAAAGAAAAAATATTTTCAAATTTTATTTTTTCTATATAAATATATAGGTGTATAGCAAAAGTCTATTTTCATTTTCTATTCACTAAAATTATCAGTTGTATTTTATGTAGCATTATTTTAATAAAAAATATAAATAAACCAAAATCATTACTTCCACTAAATAGTGGAAAAATTCTGAAGTTTGAACTACACTCTATCTATTGAATCAGATAAAGGTTTGTTGAATTCAAGAAAAATATTTTAATTTTTCTATATAACTTTTATATTTACTACTATAGATTTAAAAGAATTAATAACAAGTATAAATAAGATATTATTATTTTATAAGTAAGATATGCCACGACTCCCCTTATCAACTCCTTTAACAACTTCAAATGGAGATTCGACAACAAAATCTACCAATTCCCTTACCAAATATAATGATGACAATGAAAATGCCAAAAAATTTGATGCATTTAATGTTAAACAAATAACTGATAATATTTTTTGTATAGAAGAAAATAGTAGTAATTTCGAAGCTAAATCTCTTATTTATCTTATAATTGGTGAGGAAAAAGCTTGTCTTATTGATACAGGTTTTGGTTCTGGCGATCTTAATGAATATATACAAAGTTTAAAAATTGTAAAAGATAAAATGAAAATTATTGTCATTAATACACATAATCATTGTGAAGAGGTTAGTTTCTTTATTTTCGTAAATTAGTATTTTTGGAAATAAACTTAATAAATAGGAAATTATGACGTCAGAATTACTATAAATTACAGTGATAAAATTAATGAGTCACAGAATTCCCGTATTTCTCATAAAATAATTAACCGTTAGAAAATAATTTATAAGTAGAAATAAATAAAAAAGGGAATGTTATGTAGATAACTTTTTTAATTAACAAGTTATAGTTAGGTTAGAACAAGTAGAATAAGTAAACATCCATTTAATGAAATAATATTTGTTTTACACACAAGTGTCATTGTTCCAATTTCTCTCCCTCCTCTTGTTAAGAATAAAAAATAGTACTAAATCATAAAGATTTTTAAATTTTAAATTATTCTCGTTTTTTTAGGTTGGGAGCAACTGGAGATTTTCAACAACAGGAAAATTAGGATTATCACATAACTGTGAAGATTTATGCGCTTCAAATTATAATAAGAATTATACTAAAATACCTGTGGACTCAAAGTATCAATGGAACATAAAACTATACAAAGTAACAAGATGGTTGAACGATAAAGAAGTAATTTTATTAGGAAGTAATAAAAAAAGTAAAAATGTAATTGAAGTATGGCATGCTCCTGGCCATACACCTGATTCTCTTATTTTATGGTATCCTCATGATGAAAGGTTTTTTGTCGGTGATTTATTTCACACCTATAATGATATTTTATTAACGTATGTTTTTATGGTAGAATATAAAAAACAAAATTTTCTATTAGTGTTTTATGTATCTTATTTGTTTGATTAATTTTAAATATTCTTTTTATTATAGATATGAGTATAGCAGTATTAAAAATTATACTGAATCTTTGGGAAAATTTGTTAATTTTATAAAAGATTACAAAAGACCAGAAAGATTGAAGTACAGTTCTTCAAAAATTGATATTGACGAAAAGTGCGTTCCAGTAATAAAAAATTACCAACATTTTCTTTTTGGTGTTATAACTGGTTGCCAGAAAAGCCAATTCATGAGGTCAGTTTTTATTTTTATTAATTTTTTTTTACATACATAAATATATATTTGTCATTATTAAAATAATTCTTTATCTTAATAACTTTATTGTGGTCGCTTTGTTTATTTTGATAAATTTTACTTGCCATTAATGTTTTACAACTGTTTTGAAGTAACTTTATAATACATTTGTTTTATTTAATCGGAAATTTATTTTATATTAAAACCATTAATTATTTAAATGTAAATTAATATATTTTCTTATTAGATTAAACGAAGATTGCCATGAAGGAGTCAAGTTTGTTACTAGAGATAAAACTATTTCATTAATTTTATCCCCTAAAATTTATAGGCAATTAAAAGATGCTAGAACAAAGAGAGATAACTATACAAGTTCTGTTGCTTTAAGTATTATATCAACAGACAATATATCAAATACCTCAAGAAGAGACAAAAAAAGTCAAAAACGATAGGTGGATATTTTTATATTAAATAATAAAGGAATGCCTCATATTTGCGTATGTTGATAAATTATTTTAAAAAAAAATATATTTTGATTTGCTTTAAAAATAAAAAATGATATTACACGTGTATGATGTTGTATATTTGATTAATTAATTTGATTCTAAAATATATCAGATTAATGATGTAACAACAAGAGAGAAAGAAGCAAAATGAACACTGATAAATTTCTTATAAATGTTGATATTATCTTAGTGCAATTGATTGTGTTATATTCTTATTTATCATATAATTGTATTTTTGAATAAAACTTTTAAAATTGGAATTTCATATTTTGATGTGTAGGAGAATTAAATTTTTGTCTTTTATTTTTGATATAAGATTTCTTTAACGAAGAGAATTTTTCCATTTTTTTCCAATTATACATTTGATGGTAGAGTAAAAATTCCCAAGTTTAGTATTTCAATTATATTATCAATTGATATCTATTTACTCTTTGACTCATTTTTAGACAAAATCTACTTCAAACTTTTCGTTTTATTTTAAGTTTGTGTTTTTAACTATACAATTGTCTTATCTTATTATCTTCCATTTTTAGAAATAAAAAGCATATCTGAAAAGATATGAAGGAAAAATGAATATTTAGAGATATATGACTCAAGACTGTAGATATATATTCTTACTTAATATTTATTGTCATGTTTGCTTCTTCCTAACTAACCATTACAAATTCTTTTTATAAAATATTAAAATATATTTTATTAGGAAAAGTTAAGGGTACTTGATAGAGAAATAACAAATATTATGTATATTTTATTATTATTTTACTAACACGTTTTAATCTTGAAAATGATAAGATGCAAGAATGATTTAGATTTTATATAATGAATAAATTTTGTTTTTTCGGAAGTAATGGAAATTGAAAATACAAATGAAAAATAATTTTCCCATAGTTTTTTTTAGAAAGTATAGATTTTGGATAATAAATGTAAATACATTATTTAATAATAATTTTCATTTTATTTTTTTTAATTAGGAAATAAATTCATAACTTTCGGTGAAGTACGAACATTTTATCATATAATTACACATAAATTAAATTAATTGTAATTTTGTAGTAAAAATTTTAATAATAATATTTATTAATATAGTAGAAAATCTCTGTTATTATGAATAAATATACCATAGTTATACTTTGTTATACTAAAAAATATTAACTTCTCTCTTCCTAATATTTTTAATAGTAAAATTAGTCGACGTATATTTATCATTTCATATGAACCAATTATTATACTTTCAACTAATTTAAACCAAATATTTAAAGTTGATATATTTTTAATATGAAAAATAAGTTTGAAATAAGGAAATTATAAAAATATTTTATTCTTAATGATGAATTTTGACACCTACTTATTATATTAATAATTTTTGTTCTATATTTATTATATGTATCATATAAAAAGAAAACGATTGAATCTAAGGTTGTAGTAAAATGATTTTATCATTTTAGCTTCAAACTTATGAACTAGGCTGTCCTAGGTGTCCTGTGCTATTGTCAATCATATCTACGATTATTTCTAAATATCTACATACCTTTATGCCTATCAATAACAATGGTTTATTATCACCTTAACATTTCTCCCACTAAAACGTATTCTGATACTATGAGTTTCCCTTGCTTTATCATTAATCTTGTTAAAATGAAGTATTATTTCTTTGTCATATCAAATTTCATTTTCATGGTTTTTTATAGTAACTATTTTTTTACAGTATCATTTCTAATTATTATTTAATCGTATGTTTAAATTTATAGTATATACTTAATTTTTTTAAAACCACTGCCATTATTTAATTTCATTACACAATATATTACAATTAAAATCATATTTCAATTTAATTTTTATCTAATTATATATTTAACTTCTTCTACCTCCAATATAATATTCTACCAATTACATATATTTTTATTCGATAACCACAGTTATAAGAATATTTGTCCTATTATCATTTCATCATTACCCTAATCATTTCTCTCTTCCTAAAGTTATTTTTACTTATCATTACTATGTAACACAAATGTACACATATTTAATTTTCACTACTTATTACCCCTAGGTTACAAAATAATTGCCTGTTCAATAGTTGTTATTTGATTATTATCAGATTATATTCATTGTATACAACATTTTTTTTCAAAATAAAAATGTACTTATTGTATTACCAATCTTATATTATGAAAATTTGTTTATTTTTTCATTTTATTTGAAAATATAATAGCTTGGTAAAATAATTAGATATTATAAAATTAAGGGAAAAAAATATTTTGTGTTCTAGCAAATATATATTTAAAAAATAGTTATTTTTTTCTCAATTCTCATATCACTTTTTTTATCATATCATACTTTTTATATTCTTATTCCTATATCAATTATAGAAATATGTATTTATATTTATGTTCCATCATTGAAAACATCATATAATAACTATGCATTTCATATTCCTAATTACAATAATTTTTATTTCATGAAAGTACAGTTTTACTTCGACATGCTAATTAATAAAATTTTATATGGAGTATTTTAAAATATGAGAGCAAGTTTTTCTAAATTTTCTTCCATCTTTACTTTTTGGTTTTATATTTATAAATTTTAACATTAATATTACCGAAAATTAATGCTTCCTCTTAAAATGCCAAGGCATGCTTATATATTAAAACATTTTTACTTTTTATCTTTATAAAACTTACGAAAAATTTTTTTCCTTTTACTTTCTTAAAGTATTTAAAATTAATAAAAATTTTCTTTTACATTATTTCAGTTTTTTTCTATAATTTATTTAGTTTTCTGTTTTTTATTATATATATTACTAAATTTAAATATTAGGAGTATAATCTTATTATACTGCAACAATTTTTCCTAAAATTTTATATAACTATTTTTCCATTGTCTTGTAATACAAAACAAAAAAGTTTTCTTTTTCAACAATCAAGGTATCAAATATAGTACGAACAAATCTAATGAAATTACAAATTTAGAAGTTTTAACGGAAAGATATTTGAAACAAACTTTTTGTAGTTTTAAAAGAAAAAAACTTCCCTTTTTTTATCAAATCAATATAAAAACTACCTTAATAGGGAAAAGTTCTATTAAAAGTGTACAAATTTATATTCTTATCTTGTTTTGAATGAGACAGTGTACCTGCTGGCAATTTGATAAAGGTAAGCCTTTTTATCAGTCTTGATATTCGTTACTTTTAAAATATGTTTTCATTATTAAAAATTATAATTTATTATGTATTTTACATATATAGGTAATTTTAAAGATATTTTTCTATGAAATCTTTTGTTATATTTATTATTTTATAAAACTTTTATCATATTTTTAGAAGACAACAAAGTTATTTATAGGAGATGCCCAAACCAAAAAAACGAGGGCCCTATAATATTATAACTGATGACTTGTATGATTGTAGGATTCCTTTACACAATGAGCTTGCCTACCAACATGGTATTCACTTTGAAGCTAAGGTTTGATTTTAATCTTTTATTAAATAAAACATTTTTTTAGTATATCGGAAGCATGGAAATTACGAGGCCGGGTACAAGAATAGAAATAGTTGCTGCAATGAGGAGGGTACGGTATGAATTTAAAGCTAGAGGTATTAGAAAAAGACCTGTTGATATAACAGTATCAGTTGATGGAGTTAAAGTTGTCCTTCAAAGAAAAAAAAAGCAACAAAAAGATTCATCATGGGATGAATCAAAATTACTAGTAATGTTTCATCCTATTTATAGGTAAGTTATTTGTGACTATCAAAAAAAATCTAATATCAAATATTTTTGAATTTTAGAATATTTTATGTTTCACATGATTCCCAAGATTTACAAATATTTTCATATATAGCAAGAGATGGGGCTTCAAACACTTTCAAATGTAATGTGTTTAAATGTGAAAAAAAGGTAGGTTAAATTGATTATTTGTTGTTAAATAAAATAAACATCATCTTACATATTCTTTACAACATCAATAATATTGTGTCATAAAAATGGAAAGATTTTAAATAACTTTATTAACTATATTCAATAGCATATATATTTCTTTAAAATATAGCAACTTTTTCATTTTTAAATTATTTTTATAAAAAACGATGATTTATTTGATGTTAACTAAATTAATACCAAATTTTATTTCCTTTCGGATTAAGTGAAGTATCAATGAAAAATTAACTCCATATGTCATCATTAATATGTTATCAAAATTAAAAATTATTTTTACCCGCTACCTAATTCTTTTTTCTCCCTGTTTTTTTCTTTTATTCCCATTATTATTATTATTATTTTTAAAATATTAACTTTTAGTCACATATATTATATATATATATTTTCTTTCATTTTTAAATTTATAAGTATATTTTAAAAACAGTCTTACTACAACAGGGCTTAATTATTTTATCTTATAATAAAGCCAAAAAATTTGTTCTCATAGTATCTAGGTGTTAATTATAAATAAATGTATTAATAAATTTTTCTACTCTTTTGTTAGGAAGTAGATAAATCATTGATAATGATTGAATAAGAATAACAATAAGTAACAATTCAAATTGATATTATTATACAATTAGCATATATATACATATTCTTGATTAAAAAATTATATATATAATATTTTCATACCACAATTTTTCATTTTAGCCTTCCAGTCTTTTGAAGAGTTAATCAACTATTATTCTTTATTGATATAACAATCATCTTGTCATTATCAGCAATAAATTTACTCAAAACGTTTCTTTTATCTTCATCTAACACATCAGCCAGTGGTAAGAAACGTTTTTAAAATAGAAACACTAAATGACTCCCTTTTCCTTGAGTTACATTATTATATCCTTTAAATAATACCCCTTTTCTCTTCAATCCCTCTTTCTCCTCTCTCCACGACATCATCATAAATTTAAAGAGATAGGCGATATATTTTTTTAGAGTCAGCTTATTACCTTCTTTCTTATGTCTCCACATTTTCTCTAATGAAGTCAATTTTTCTTTTTTCAAAATAAAACTTTCTACCCTTATCCCAGTAATTATTTTCTTATTATTACATCTCTATAATTCTTATCATCATCCCAACTTTTCTTTTTCTTTACATAAACACTCTACAATTTCGAAATATTTATTTATAATTATACAAATTATATTACATTTTAAATGCTTGTGGGGTTTTAGAGAATTTTTAACCTGTGGTTTTTGTTGTCACTCAAAAAAAAGAATAATATATCTTTAATATTTCTGTCATTTGTGATTATCAAAAAAAAATTTTTTTTTCACTTTTAATCACTACCACAACTCACACATATAATATTTTGACTCATTATTCTAATTAATATCTGGTTTATGGTTTTACAAAAATTACTATATTTCTACAATATTTCATCGTACTATATATTTGACCTGGTATCCTTTGGTGGAGAATATGATTAGGATTCAGGACGAAGACGATGAAAATGAAACGATGTCACAGGAACATCGATTTTACTATTTGAGATTAATGGCTAAAGCAGGAAATAAAAACGAACCAATTAAAATGAAGTTTGTTCGCTGGTCTAGTCCAAAATCACACTATATGAGTGTTGATGACGATGTAAATCTAGAGGTCTCTTTTAATATCTTATTCATACATAAAAAAATTAAATTTACAATATTAAAATAAAATTAATATTAAATATTAAATAATTATAGAAACATTTAAAAGTAAACAAAACTATTACAAATATAAAAAAATCAAATTTATAGATATAATTATTTTTTTAACAATTAATTGAATATTTTTACTGACATTTCAGAGTCAAGCAATGCGTGTAGTTCGAACAATTGGGCAAGCATTTGAAGTTTGTCATAAGATCTCACAAGAACAAATAGCCAATACACCTGGAGGAATAGAAAAACATCAAATGGATGATGGAGAATCTTCAAGCAGTGTATTTCAACAACAAGGAAGAAATACTTCTGCCAGAAATTCAGTCGTCGGTTTGCAGCTGTTAAATGCTGATAATGATAATGATGATGATGATGATAATAATAATCAGCAACAACAAATAAAACAGGATGACAAATTATCAACTGTAAGAGAAGTTTCATCATCACCTGAACCTAATATAATACATGATAATCGAAGGCCAAGCATTTATTTACCTCGAAAAATTTCAAATGATCTCTCCTCCTCTGCTCAGCCTCCTGATATATCGAAGGTTCATCAAAGCTCATCAGCTAACACAACTACAAACACAACATCTAATATATTACAAAAATCTTCTGTTGCTGCATTTAATACTACTACTACTAATAATAATATTAATACATTTATCCCTACACAAATGAATCCTGTAGCATTAGGAAGTAATAATTTAAGTCAACCAAATATTCCTAATACAATTCCTAGTGTAAATAACGTCTTTCCTATTAGTGGTACATTATCTCATTCTAATACTTGGAATGTTGGAAATTTTCCTATTGGAACTTTTCCATCACTTCAATCACTTGATCCAAATTTTAATGCACCATTATTGTCAAACAATCCATATCCAACAATATATAATTCAACTTCTGTGCCGTATGGCTTAGCATCACCACTTATAATATCTCCATCTGGAACGACTGGTAATCAAAATAATAATGCTGTTGGTAAAGATAATGAAATGTTACCAGAAAATATTAAAGGAACAATTGATCAGCAACAAGTAATTCTAGATTCAACAATGGCAAATGCAGCATCAGCTATACAATTAACACGATCTCTTGAACAGTACAATCAACAGTTAATACGTGCTCAATTAGATCAAGCACAACAATCAGCACAAGTAGCTGGATGCCAAGTTCAATTGTTACGTGATCAACTAACAAGTGAAACAACTGCTAGAATTGAAGCACAGGTAAATAATTCATTTTCTTTTTGATATATAAAATATAATAACACTTCACTTAAAAATATTTGTTTTGATTGATGATTATATTATCATTTTTTTTAGTCACGAACACACCAATTATTAAATACAAATAGAGAATTATTGGATCAAGTGTCGTCGTTGGTGCAAAGGCTCCAAAATCTTGAATCAAGGCTTTCAACAGAAATACATTCAGCTTGTCAATCAACAGGAAATATACCTTCAAGCCAGAACGTTCCAATGACAAGGGCACAATTTCCTCCTATTAAAGTTGGGCCACAATACATGGCTAAAAGTGAAGTTTTTTATCCTAATATTGCAAGAGATGTTACTTCTGCACAGCCAACACTTTATCAACCATATCAAATGACAACATTAGCTGATTTAAGATCTGGATCATTACCACCAATCAATAAACAAATGCAAGATGATAATGGAAAAGAAAAAATAAAAATAAGAAAAGGCAGAGAGGCTGATGGAGCTAAAACAGAACCTGAATCAGCTGCTGATGATACGAGTGATTATTCTGTTTCTGAAATATATGACAGACCTAGTGAAAAAATGTCTACTGTTCAATCACAACCACCCCCACCACCACCAACAACAAGTATGCTACCGTCAATGCAACATCAAAATTATTCATTAAATAATGATAATAATCTTCCTAATGCTTCGTCAATAAAAACTAATAAAAAAGGTACGGATTCCATTATAAACAGATATAGTCAAGATTCAGGAGGAACTATTAATAACTATATCCAATCATCATTTGGTGATGATAATGGAAATATATCAACGCCTACAATATCCAGAAAAGATTCAGTAGTAGTTGATTTACCGAATTTTAAAAAGAAGGACAAATATAAATTTCAAGATAAAGAATTTTATAGAATGTCATTTAACAAAATGCTTCAAGGCATTAAACCAAAACAAACAAAATACGAAAAACAAATACCAGAATTAAATGAAACAGATATTTTAGACTCACAAGTAAATATGAATCAAGAAGAAGATCTTCCAAAAACTGAAAAAAAGAAACATATCAATAGTAGTGGTTCAAATATGATGAAGGAGTTTTTAACAGGAAATCCAATTCAGGGAAATACCTTTTCATCTTCTATAAAGGGATTAGGTATAGACAAAAGTAAGTTAGCTACTGATGGTACACGTCTTAGTAGTTGTGATTAATGATTTATGTCAAAGAGAATGTATAAAAAATGAATGAAGGAATGTTTAAAAATTTTTAATATGAATTGAATTTGAAATTAATTTTTATCTTTCTTAGAATTTATACTCTAAATGTAAATATGATATTATTTAAAAAAAAACAACTCGTAATCTACCAATATTTTAAATGCAAACTTTTTAGAAATATACATAAAGAATAAATATTTCTTTTAAATGAAAAAAATGTTAAAATTTAAAATAATATGCACGTATATATTTTTTTAATCATTTTCAGTGGTAATGAAAAATATCATTTTTTTAAATAAGAATTTTACTTATTTAAATAAAACCCAAACAATGACTAATATTTTAAAAAGATTATATTGATAAGTTATATATATTTAAGACATATCGATTTTTAATTATTTTTTACGATATGCTTGTATGATTTTTAACATAATTTTTTAAAAATAATAAATGCTTGGGAATTAGATTAATATCATAAGTATACATCTAACAAGAAATTCAACAACTTTTAACCATTATTTTGTATGTTATTTTAATTTCTTTCAAATATTTTTCTTGTTGTGTTTTAACAAACTAAACATTTTGTCAAAAATAATTTAATGAAAAACAGTAAATATAATTTTTTTTAGATTTTGATAGGTTTAAAAATGATAACACTAATTCTTCTCCAGCATCTGCATCACTTTTCACAGCGATGTATCCGCCAACTAAAAAACATGTTAATAATCCTACTACTCAAAATAGAGAAAATAAACCAAAGGTATTTATAGCGTAATTAAAATGCAAGAAAAATTCCTAAAAGTTAATTCTTCTATGATAAAATAATACGGTTATTCTATTTTAGGCACGTTTCGATAATAAAGTCCAAATGAAAATGAATAGAGCAAAATCAATTGATATTGATCATTTAGGAATTGGAAAGATATTTGAAAATTTTAAAACTGCAAGTCCCAAGAATGATGTGAAAAAAAGAATATTATCACCTGAAAGAGTTGTACTTTTTCAAGATAATCAATTAGATGATGTAGAAAAAAGAGGGAGAAAAAAAAGCGTACCAACTCAAGCATCAACTACTGGTAATATCTTTGATGTTGAATTTAAAAAACCTCAAACAATAACTTCATTTAATGTTTCTCCTCTTATTACTAATTTTCAAAAATCTGAAACACCAAAATCATCTACCTCAACAATTGATTCAGAGAGGATAATTACTTTTTTAAATAAAAAATAATGATTAAATGATAATATATAATTACCAAATATTAATATATATAGATGTAAATTTATATATAAATTAATTAATTATTACATTGTTCAAACTTTAATTTTGTTTACTTTTTCCCAATATCATTCTATTTACGGATACAAATAATATTAATATTATTGTTAAACTTTTGTCAAAATTCTAACATACAAATATTGTTAATAATATAAAAATAAAGAATTTTTTATAGAATTTTTTTATTTATGATAACAAATAATAATCCAAAATATCCTTTTTTTTACTTAAAATTAATGTTATAACATTAAATAAATTTTCATTTAATTTCCTTTTATCTTCCTTTAAGATATGATTTCAGCTATTCTAAAAAATAATAAATTACCAAATAGTTATTTAAGAAAGTACAATTTACTTAAAATTATGTTACTGATTCTACAGGAAAATTTAACTATAAATTAAATTCTTTGAAATGTGTAGACAGGATATAAGACAAATAAAAAACATCGTTTATTAATGTGTGAAACTTGTAAATTAATTATTACTTATTATTAACGAAACTTTAATTATTTTGTAAAAATATTTCAAAAGTTTTTAATAATTAATGGCTTGCCAGCCATTATGGCATATTATTCATCCACATTATTAAAATTTTTTATACTATAAATAGAAATTTAAAAAAAAAATTTTTTTTAAAGATTGTTATTTAAGAAATTAACTTTTACGGAGTTAGACATATTAATTATATTTTTAATACTAAAAAATACAATTTTTAGGAATGATTTTTTAAAGGTATTAATTATCTCTTCAAAATTACCATTTATTGTAGTTTTTTTAAAAAATTTCATAATTCTTTAAAGCCATTTGTTTGTTTTTCTTTATCATCAAATATTAATATGGCTTAATTGTGCAAAAAAAAATTACTTAAAGGATAAAACTACTATTTTTTATTTAAGATAGTTGAAATAATAATCAAAATTCTTGTTCATTATTTTAAAAGTATTTTAAATTTTTTTTGAAATTTCTAGTAACCATATCAATTCTCATTCTGAAATTTTGGCAATCTGAAATTTCATATTAACAATTAGAATTTGATACTTTTCTGTCTTTTATATTTCACCCACTTTCAGTAGAAGGAGTTAAAGAATATCAAAAAAGACATTAAAATATGATATCACATATTTTACTAAGAAATTTCTTAATTTTTGATAAAATTATAGTTTAATAATTTATAATTCTTTTTACAATATGCTAATTATTTATTTTACAAAATTTTTAAATTTTTAACAACATAAAGTATATTTTGTTTCCTTACCATCATTTTCTTTCTAGAGATAGGCTATATAGTTATATAACAAAATACAAAAATATTATACTTCTGACAATATTTGGAAATTGAATTGACTGTTGTTTTCAAAATTTGAAAACATTTAAAAAAGTACAAGTTGATAATCTTAGTTTATACTGTCTTTTAGAACTAATTGTTAGAATAAAAGAAATATAATAGTATTGATAAAATCATATAAGCATGTATAAAGATAAAAATCTTTAAAGAAAACCACCTACACAAAAAATATAGAAATCAGAAAACATATTATCTACTACTTTAAATTATTTCAAAAAATAGAGCACTTTAAGGTCAATAAATATAAGAACACATATCAACATAATTCGCTGTTTGTTTATATTCATTTTCAATATTATCTTAAGTTATTTTTTTATTTTTTATTTTTATTTTTTAATATCGAGTACTTTCTTTTTAATATAAAAAATTATCATAATACATTTTTAGAAATATTTTCAAATACCATTTTTTAAAAGATAAACCATTCTAAATTCAAACAGATAATGAAGTCGTAAATTTTATTTTAAACAATTATTTTCTTTAAAAATTTCCTTTTTTAATTCCAATATGTTACATAGAAATTTCTCCGCCCATCTTGATTTTCTTCTAAACTATAAAAATTCATACATCACCCATTCTTTATTTTTACAAGTAAAATTAAATTTTTTTTAAATATGTTCAAAAAATTTGTCAATTACAAAAGTTATTATTTATATCATACTACAATAATTAAAACATAAAGGATAAATTTTTTTAACCAAAAATTAATTAATTACTAGTATTTATCTGTACCATATACTTATTCTTTTATCTTATTTTATTAATATTTTTATTACTTTTAGTAATATATAAAATAATACTGCAACAATTTTTTTCTCAAATATCACTTCTTTTTGAAATGTAGTCGCATTTTTAAGAAATACAGCTAATTTTAGTGACAATCCACTCATAACTTAAGGAATATGTTTGTAATATAATGATAATATAAAACCTCTCTGTATAATTAGATGAAGTTATTTGGTTATACTATCATAAAAATATAACAAAATGTTATAAATAAAAATTTTAAAATATTTCATATTTCAGTTTTTACAATAAATTTTCTACAAAAATATGGCATATTCAAGCATTCTAATTAAAGTAACCTTCTTGATTATTGGATTCATTTTATTAATTTCCGCGGAGTGTAAGTTTAATATTATTGTAAAAAAATTATGATAATAAAAAACAATATTTAATAATTCCAATTTTTCTAGCCATCAAAAATGTTCCGGAATCAGAACAATTCAATACTAATGAAGGAACAGAATTATTCAATCCTCATTTTTATCAATTTAAAAAATTCCAATATCCAATTGATAATGAAATATTTTCCTATTATCAGCAAATGAACAAATACCTATTAGAGATAGAAAGTGGGCATCACAGTTAAGATATGGTAAACGTTCCAGTTGGGCAAGTCAACTTCGTTATGGAAAAAAATAAAAATATTTTATAAACATTTATCATCTCTCATAACAAACTTATACAAAATATTAAATTACTTAGCATTAAGTAACCTGAATACTTATTATATATACATGATAAAATAACCATTTCAATACCTATATATCGTCCTTACACAGTCATTAAAAGACAATAAGCCAAATTTTTCTGAAGCTTAACTGTTTATGTTTCTACGATAATATAAATACTCTTAATGATTTTTTAAAACGATATTGTCTTTTTTTTTGATACTTTTATATTCTTATATTGGAAAATACAAATACATTTTTTTTGGAGAGTAACCGAGTTTGTTATTATTAAATTTTACGTCTAATTTTTTTATAATGTTTACCACTATTATAATAAAATTTAGTGAGAAAATTGTTATATAATTAATTTTAATAACTATTTTTAATTATTTTGTACTCGATAAAATAATCTCTCTATAAAAATATTCATGTCGTTATATCATAAAATTGAATAAATATATATAAATACAAAAATTCACACTAAAATTATATTTTTTCTAAAAAATAAATTTATGCTCTATATATTTAAATAACAGACAAAAATGTTATGATTAATTGATGAAAAGCTTTGCAATTATTAAAAAATATTTATTTCTCTTCAGTTTTTAAATCATAAAAGGGAGTATTAAATAATAATTTAAAATGATTTTAATACTCTATAGAGAAAATGCAAATTACTGGTAGAAAAAAATAAAATTAAATACTAACTTTTTTAAAATCTTCAAAAATATAAAGAAAAACAAATTAATTTCATATATATAAGTTTATTTTTTTCAATTTTCTTACTAAAGATTACTTTATATTATTTCTTCAAAATTGACTATCAAAATGGTTTCTTAATTTTGCTTAAAATAGTTTAATTTATTTTATGGTATATATAAAAAAATACATTTTAGACCATATTTATTCAAAAATGTTTTGAATTTTATAAAAAAAAAGTTTCCCACGTTATATTATTCAACAATATTTTAGTATTTTTAAAAAAAGCTTGATATTCCTATGCACATAAAATTATTAAAAAATGAAAAACCTGGGATATATAACTTCGTCTAACCAAATAAATTCCCATAGATTAACAAC
Organism: Strongyloides papillosus; assembly: GCA_005656395.1. NCBI lineage: Eukaryota > Metazoa > Nematoda > Chromadorea > Rhabditida > Strongyloididae > Strongyloides > Strongyloides papillosus. The sequence continues at coordinate 571,062 of SRSI01000052.1, forward strand.
GTTTAAAATAAAATTCGTAAAATGATAAACTTCATTTATCCACTATCAAAATATCTTATTCTAAAATTTCTTATTCTTCAAATAAACATTTATTATAAAAATAGTAAGCATAGCAAAAATATATTCTATACAATATTATCATCTTCAATTTCATTATCAGAAACAACATCTTCACATTTTATTGGCTTAAATTGGAAATTCGTAAAAACTCCTAAATGGTCAGACAAAGCGCAGTCCTGATTTTTTAACCATTCAAAACCAATGTGTTCATAATCTGATAAGTGAAGAAAATCACCATCATGATATAATCTATCAAATCTTGCTTTAGGAATAAAGGAACGACTAGATTTTTTTGAAAATACTTCTTCACCTCTCCAAGTATAGTTATATTTTGATGGTCTTCCACTTTTAACAAAGCAGTCCAACTTTTCAGCAACAGCCATAGTAGCCTCCTCTTTGCGAATATTAAGATCTCCACCAAATATAACATCATAACCTCTTATTTTTAATTCTTCCATTTTTTTTACACACCATTCCATTTGTGCAATTCTAACACTTGAAGATTCTTTACCACTCTCCAAATGTGTATTCATCAAAGCTACTTTTTTTGACAACAAATCAATTTTAACCAAATGACATCCTCTATTCATTTTGGAATTTTTAAAAGGTAAAAAATCTTTCCCGAGAACTTTTATTGATTTAACTACACAAATAGCTGTAAAATAGTTATCATACATCGTATATACATCTCTCTCATACAAAACATTGTATATAGGTGCTAAATATTTGTCCACAACAGCAGCCATGCTTGGAGAAAGTTCTTGCAAAAAAATAATTTCAGGTTTCTTTTCATCAATTTTTTTAATAATGGCTTTCATTCTTACATTAGAATGAACCTTGTGGAGTCCATTAACGTTCCAGCTTATCAAACCAAAGTCTAATTGTTCACTATGTTTCTCATCATCAATTTCTTCGATTCTAGCTTTTTTACAAGACGGTTCACCTTTTACAGAAGATATACTACGACATTCTGATTGAACATCAACACCTTTCTCTTCATATAATTCATCGGAAACTTGAAAAAATAACAAACATGCCCACTGAAAACAAATTACCAAGAATTGATTACAAACATTAAATAAAAAAACTCACTTCAACAGAGTTATTACAATCAGCTAAAAATTGTTTAGCAACATCTGGATGACTTTTTGTGTTTTTAACAAATTCGTCTATTTCTGCTTGTGTAGGTGGTCTATTAGCTTTACCTGTACTAGATTCCATACTTTTTCTAGACATTTTTCAATTCAAAATATTTTATATTTATGATTTGAAAATATTTCCAGTAGTTATACACAATAAAGATAAGGCGCAATTTTTGTGTGTGGTAGCTTTGTTCCAAAAGTGTTTTAAGATAATACTTTGTTTTTTTATAAACTTGTAACTACAAATTTAAAGAAAAATTAAACTTATTGTGTTTGTTACTTGTTCACTATACTATAAAAATGTCAATATCTGACGATTCACCTCCATATCGTGTAATTTCACAATTAGTTGTTATAAAAAATATAGATTTTATAAAGAAAACGTTTAATTTTCGTACTGAATTGGCAATAGCACCTTTGAAAAAAGAGATATTTCAATTAGAACTTCATATTGGGAATGGTTAGTTAGATAGCGGAAATTTTTTATAATTTATTTTTCAGACGTAACATTGCCAAATGAGATTAATGATTCAAATATGATTGTATCAATGGAAGGTTCTGATGTTGTATATACTAGGAAGAGTTTAGTAAAGAAAGGGAACATGAATTATTCTAAAAATACTAATGAAATACATTTTTTGAAATATCAAGCAGCTCAGTATAAAAAAGCAATAGAAGCTGGAAATGTTAGTCAAAGAATGTTAATTACTCTTAATAGAGTTGCTAAAGATAAAGTGAAAAATGGAGATATTCTCAATTTATGTATAGAAGGAGTTGTTAAAAATCCACAACACGGCATTCACTTTACATCACTTCTAGATGAAGAACATCTTGAAGGTGTTCATATGTACACTATTCGCACAAGTAACTTATCTTCAACTCATCAATGGTTACCGTGTCTTGACTATCCAAATAGTTTACAAGTATGGAGATTTGAAATAATAATACCAGCAGAGTATATGGCTGTTGCTCCTGGTGATCTTATTGATGTTGTTTCACAAACACAAGGGAAAGAAAAATGCTTCATTTACGAACAAGTTATACCAACTTCTCCTATGAATGTTGGTTTTGCAGCTGGAAACTTTCATGAGTATACTTTTGGTGACAGCTTGAAGTTTACTTGTTATTATCCACCTCATTTATTACCATTAGTTAAACAAACTATGGAAAATGAATCTAGAACATTGGAATTTTTTGAAGAACTTCTTGGGTGTAAATTTCCTTTTAATAGTTATCATATTGTTTTTGTTGATGAATTAGAACGTGAAATGCAATCTTATTCTTCATTAACAATTTCTAACATATCTCAACTTTACCATAAGAAGATTTTTGATACTGTTAGAGATGTTAGACAAAATTTTGCGCACGCTGTTGCACAACAATATTTTGGATGTCTTGTTAATATTTCTGATTGGCTTGATATTTGGTTAATACGTTCTTTAGCTAGATTTTTAACAACATTATATGTCGAAAAATACTTTGGTCATTCAGAGTACATGTATCAAATTTCTAAAATAATGGAAACTGTTTGTTCATATGAAAGTAAATATGGTCCGATTTTTCTTCGTCCCTTCAAGGATTCAGAGAAAGGGCAAATGATATCAAAATTACAATGCCAGACACAGGCAAAATTCTTATCAGAAAATGAATTTCCGGGCTCATTATCAGAAGAAAACATTGGTAAACTTAACAACAAATGGAAAGGCCTTCATTTTGATCCTCGGTCACCAGAAACGGCTTCACCAATTTATGTAGATAATTTGTATAGAAAAGGACATTTTTGCCTGAGAGTTCTTCAAATGAGACTTGGTAAAGATACATTTTTCAAGGTTATCCAAAAAGTATTGTCTATGTCGTTATCTGTATCAGAAAAGTTATCAAAATGTGCCGAATGGGAAAATATGTGTGTTTCAACTGAGTCGTTTTTTAAAACAATAACAAATATAACGGGACAAGAACTACCATCATTTATGGAACAATGCATTTATGGTGGTGGTCACGCTAATTTTGACGTGCAATATACATTTAACAAAAAGAAAAATATGATTGAGCTGCAATTAACACAAGAGCCTGGAACTGATAAGGCTTTCAAACATATGTTGGTCCACTTACTGTTGTGGTACAAGAATGTGACGGTCCCGTCTACCATACAATACAGATAGATTCAAAAATCACAAAACATGACTTAAATGCAAAATCAAAAGGTCGTCGTTTAAAGAAAAAAAAAGTACCATTACATACGGGTGATGAAGTTGAAATCGACCTTTCATTACTTATGGATACAGAATCACCTGTCTTATGGATACGTTTTGATCCAGATTTACAATTGATAAGAAGAGTCAAGATGCGCCAACCTCATCATAATTGGCAATACATGCTCAGCTATGAAAGAGATGTCCTTGCACAATTTGTGGCTATTGAAAATTTGGAACCGTTTGCTACTACAGAAACACAAGAATTACTACTAGAAGTTTTAGAAAACGTCAATTTTTTTTATCGTGTTAAGATTGCCGCTGCAGATATGTTAATAAGGATAACCAACAAATTGAATGCTGAGGAACGAGTTGAAGTAACAAACACTCCTAGAATATTGCAATCATTAAAAAAATTTTTTTCATGTAAAAGTTCATTGGATTTACCAAAGTCAAACAACTATTCACTAACTTCTACACATCTTCAACATTATTTTTTATCACAAGCTTTACCAATGTCTATAGCTAAATTGAAAACAAGGAATAATATCCCTAATATGGATGCTTTTAATTTCATTTTAAATCTTCATAAATATAATGATAATTCTCTAAATAGATATGCCGATGATTTTTACAGGGCTGGTATAATAACAGCAATGGGAAATTTAATATATCCTAATAAAGATACAAAAGAACTATGGAATGTTAACAAAATGAATCCTGATATCAAAAGAATTCTTTCTGAAATCACATTTGCCTATAATATGGATATGATGATTCCTAGTTACGGAAGAATCGTTACAGTTGCATGTATTAAAATATTATATAAACTTATGTTAACGGAACATATACCTTTGGAACCAAATACATTTATACCCTTATGTAAAGAGGGAATATATATTGAGATAAGAAAAACAGCATTCCTTTGTTTGATAGATATGATAGGAAGAGTACATAATGAAAAAATGATACCTATTTTTGACTTTGTACTTAATACATGTCTTGAAACTAACAATACGCAGCTAAAATATCAATTGGCATACATTCTTGCTACAAGGCCTATTTTTGATTCAGAAAAAACTAAACGTCCTGGGTTTAAGCATCCGCTCAATAATCCTGAAGTTATGAGGAAATTGTGGCTTATTATTAATAATGATAAGTATAATAGTCTTTTGAGGTTATCATTTGCTGATATGTTTTATGAAATGTATGGTAATTTTATCCCAGGTATTTTAATAGAAAAAAATGAAGAAGAGAAATCTTCAATTGGAATTATTGTATAACTTTTAATGTATTGTTGAAATTTTATTTTGTAAATATTTGTAAAGAAATTTTTTTGTAAATATTATATAAAAGTTTTTTAATTAATAAAATCAGTCTAGTGGTTTACTTCTTAAAAAAAATTATATATCATAAGTAAAAATATTATAAAGGAGATCTTTGAAATTGTAGTATAATTATATGTGATAGAATCTTTTTTTAAGTGTTAGAGAATGATGTAATTTTGTTTGATGAATCCTTGTTACTTTGTACGTGATGAATGTTATTCCATAATAAAAATAATATTAACCCCATATGGGCCCTAATTTTGTCCATTTTTTTGAATTACGTTTCATATATTTTCTTGACGTACCAAATAAATCCCAAAATATTCCAATTTCAGGGGTTGATAAAATTTTATTGTAATTAAGATACGGTTTTTCTTTTTCCATTTCTGTTATTTCGCCATTTTTAATATTGTTTTGATCTTTTATTGGCAATAAAACGTATATGCTACAAATAAATTAGTTATAAAACTTGTTATTTCTCATCATTGTTTACCTTTTTTTTAAAGCCAATATTTCATCATTGTCAATTACAACACTTCTACCATAACTTAATGTTTGAAAACACAAAAGAGTTAGAAAAAATATTTTTGTAATCATTACTTTTTTAATTATAGTAAAAATAATATTAGTTGAAAATAAAGGTATTCTAAAAATAAAAATAGATAGAATAATTTAACTAGATTTAGTTTTCTTCAAAAACTAATACATAAACGCCTTTAATACGTATTAGTCTTGGAAATTTATAATCAATTAAACATTTAATTATTGTAAAGAATGTAGTTAAAAATAATTATCTATGGTAAAAAATGAAAATACCTATTTATGTAAAAATGGAGGATTTATTAATAAATGGGAATATACTTATAATTAAAATTTTTCAAAAAGAGTTAATTAGTTATTAAAATAATCTTACACCTACATTCTTTCTTTTCTCTTTACAATATTTTATTTAATGAAAATTTTTTACACAACTAAGTATATAAAAAACAATCAGTATTTTGTATATAAAAGAATCATAACAAATAAAGTAAAGTAATCATATCATGTAGTTAATTATTTTTGATATAAAATACTTCTATTAATTAATATTTAGAAGTATAATTAAAATTACGTACTATCGAAATAATAAATATAGTATAATTTGATTGAAACTTTTATAAAGTCTAAAAGAAGTAGTATTGTACATTAAATTAATGACATCAAGTTTCAAAGAAAAAGAAATTTAATTATGTATAACAAGTGAATAAGATACAACAGTTCAAAAATTATTATACTATCAAAAGGAGTGGAAAATAAAATAATTGTTATAATTATGTATTGCAATATTATCATTTTGCACCATACATAATTTAGTCTTTTTTTAGAATCATTTAGAAAGTAAAATATCTTTTGAAGATATGATAGAAATTTATTTAAAGGAGGACATGATGATATAAGTAATTTCAATAAAGTAAATGTATTGATGCTAATATAATTGTTGGTTAAAATTTTTTTCATTTCTTACCTTTGGATTTTATATATCTTGTAATTGAATTATATCATTCTTTAAGGATATGGTTTACAAAGAAATATTCTATTTGTGAAGACTTAAGTTCTATATATTTTATGAATGCCGTAGTTATGGAGAGTCTTATTTAATTATCATTTAATGTAATAAAAATGTAATAAATAATAATCGTAACTTTTTATGTTTAAAAATGATCTTTAAACTTTTAATTATTACATATTCATAAAGTATTAATATTATTTATACAATATTTTGATATTATTTAAAAAACCAATATTTAGTTATAAAAGGTATTTGTTGATATTGTGTACAGAATATCTGGTAAACAATCATTTATCAAACTTAGATGATATTTATGGTACTTGAAATATGATTAGTAAATAATTATTACAGTTTAATAAAGTTTTTTTAAGTATCTTGTTGAGGTGATTTGTAAACATATATCATCTTTTCCTTAAACTTATTATTAATTTCTCATTAATTGTTCTTTTTTTCATTTCAAAATATTCTCATTTAATATTTTAATAATTATTATTGCGTAATAAAAACCTTCCGATTCATCAAAATATCTTGCACACCTTTGTTAACCATCTTCAATAGTAGTTGCAGCTGGAAGACTTTAATATATGCAATCACTTATTGGTACTTGAAATACTTTATTTAGTTACCTACTATAGACGAAAGATTGATCCCAATTCTTCAGAATAATTGCATCATCTGTAGGCATAGTTGTTGTTGAAAGACAATTTAATACTTATTATTTGATAATATACTATTTTATGGCTCTTCAAAATATTTGAAAATTATGCAGGTGTTTTAAAAAATCTCTAATTCTTTACTTCTAGTCACATCTCTTTTAATCCTCTTTTACTCCTCCGTCAAATGTTAGCTATTTTATTCATGATGAAAAATTAATAATTTTAAAATTTATTCAATGATTAAATATGACATATAAACAAATGTTCCAAATTTTTTTTGTTACTTTTGGCTCAAAAATAATTATTTTAATTTTACTTTGTATGTAATTTTACCCTTTGAAAGATAGAGTATTTATGATGTTTATTTGTACATTTTAAAGAAAAAGTATTTAAAATAAAAATACTACTATAAAGACAAAACTATAAATTAATTGAAATATTTAATATTAAAATAAAATGGAACATTAGAAAAAGATAACCATACATATGTTTTGCCAAGATTCATATTCACTTCAAATTTAATTTTATGTCAAGGACCTCTCTTAACAATCCTTGAAGTAGCTAAAGATAATTGAACTCATTCTTCACAGATGGAGAAAAATGAAAAAGCGACAAGATATGTATTAAAAATAATAAAAGATGTTAAAGTATATTAATTGTTCAATAGACATCGACAACAAAAAATGTACAAGGATAACTAAATTTTTACAATGAATACATCCTTCTCTTTTTGTTTTATTCATTTTTCAAGTACCTAACACCATTTAAGAAATAAACAATATATTTTATTCAAAACTTCTGGTAACTTTTTAAGATTTTAATATATATTTACTAGATGTGTCGTTTTAAATCAAATTTTAATTACATATTTATAAAGTAATTATACAAATGACAGATTTTAGGATAACAAAAAACTTTTCCCTTCATTCTCAAGAAAGATAAATAATAAAAAAAATAAGGAAACTTCTTGATTGTAATAGTAATAATAAATAAACTTATTTAAAGAATTGTTAAAATAATTTCTCACCTTGACAAATGTAACATAACAATACAACTGTTTTGTTTAATCAATCCTTATTTTTGTTTCTTCACAAACTAGTAAATAGTTATTGTACCATCTCAAGTTCATGTTCTCAAACCACTTATTGTTACACTTTATTGTTTAATGATAATAGTTATAACAATCAAAACCAGGAAATGACCGTTTAACACTTCCTTATGTTTATATTATCTTAATATCTTCTTTTTTATTACCAATAATGTGGTAGTAATATATTTTAATAAGTATTGTGTACTTTCAATTACTGTATCCTTATTTTTTTAATAATAATAGAATAGTAAACAAAAATTCCTATATCCTTTATCGTTAAATTTTACAAAAACTTTCCAATAAATACTTTTAAATTCAAATAAAAATTTCGTAAAGTTATTTATTACTTAAATAATTCATCATACAGTATACTATAAAAAAGTGTATTTAATGATTATAACGGGAATCTATTAAAAATTTTTGCAATAGAATTTTCTTTATTTCTCAAATACTTTTTTGCTATTGTTAATTAACACAATCAACTGCTAAAATACTGTATTAAAATGTCTTAGAAGATATATTCTAATAGATGATACAATTTTAATACAAATGGTACTAACATTATAAAGAAATGTAAAGAAATTTTAATAAAAACCCTACTTATTGCAAGAAACGAAGATAAAAAGAATGATATGAAAAATAATATTTTTACATTTAAAATTTTTTCTTTTTCAATAAAATAACTACTCATAATCGTTTAATGAAACAAACTATTATAAAGGAGGAAAAAAATTCCTTTATATTATTGTCCTAGCACACTGTGACACTTTAATAAAAATGATAGCTATATCTAATATTCAAGGTGATAAATTATTTACATTACATTCAAGCACAATATCTACCTATTTCATTGGTTTTTGAAGTGTCAATATGTTAATTGAAAATGATAAAGATATCAAATATATTATAATATTCTCGAGTTAGTTTACCTATTATTTACTTTTTAATAAAAATGATTTCTTAAGAGTTTACTTTATATTATTAAGTGATAATACACTAAATGATTTTCTCTATTGAAATTGATATTTTTCATATTTTATAAATATATAAAATCATGATTATACTTTTACAGTTAACTTAATTCAATATATTATTATTTATTTATTGTAAAAGGATAATCTTATTAACTTTTATTAAGTCTTATCATTATAATGTCATATTAAACTCTTTAATCATGATGTATTATTGTTAAATGAAATGAAAAAGATTGTCCAACATAATTTAAAAACTACTCAAATACACATCCACATTTTCAGCTCATACTGATTCTTCATTGTATTTTTTAACTTCGTGAACTTACAATGAACCATTTAATGGAAGGGTGCCGTTATCCTGGAGATTACCTTTTAAAATCTTTAATTTAACTTCACCATACATCTTAACTGAAGAAGCATGCTGTGGAATGCAGGTGCATAGATAAATAAAAAAGGAAAAGTGATGTTTAATTAAATAATTGCTTATAGCTTCTTATTAAAAAAACAATAGTAAAAGAACTTAGAATATTATTAGGAAGGTTATGTGAAATGATAAATTACTTTATTTCTCATTCTCCAAATGTTCAAGATATAATAGTGAGAAAGTTCAAACGAAAAACAATTGCATCATCTCTTTAAGTATCATAAGTTCAATACTTTAATAAATACTATTAAAAACTTTTTCTTTTCCCAATATTATCAAGTGAAAGAATAGGAATCCTAATTAAGATTCAAAGAAAGAAATGATGTAATATTAAATTTTATTTTTTATATAAAACCGGAAGTTAAAAAGTTTCTTCTTAATTTATCAAAATCGGCATGCTTCAAAAAGAAAAACCATTAGTTTGTTAAAAGATTTTTAAAATAATAATAAAAATGACTTAAAATAAATTATAATTTGTTTGTCAAAACAAATATGGCATTTAATATAGTAATTGAAGGCAATAACACCAACCGCTATAATCTTTTGTTTATTAATTATTTTTATTTACATTCTCATTACAACTTTCCTTTAACATCTCTCGGCATTCTTAATTCCTATATACTATATCTATTCTTCCATAACAAACCCCTAAAATAGGTTTATAAATAGTTACACTTTGTCATAATTAAAATAACAAACTATCTTTTCCACAAAAACTTTTGATCATAGCGAAGAACCTTTTTTTATTTTCTTCTTTTAATGTCACTATCCAACTACCTTCTATAGGATAACCCTTTAACTTCTGGAGATATTATGTGTATATATGTAAACAAAATAAAACATCATTTTATCTTGTCAAAGGATTCCTTTCAATTGAGGACGGTTTACTTAAAAGAAGATTTATAGTTAAAAACAATTAGTCAAGACACTTTGAACAATATGTCTTAATTGAAGATAAGTAATTTTAAATGTGTAATGAAGATCAGAGAGGAAGGTTAATTGAGTGGATAAACACCAAAAATATACATATGATTTCAATAGGCACTTCATTTTTAATTTCTTTTTATTTATTTTTCAGTCACTTATCATTTCTTTTGTTAATACTTATTCAAATAATTATAAATGTCTTATTGTATGATAAAAATATATTAAAAAATAATTTATCTTGTTTGAATTTGTCAATATCGTAGAGAAAATAATAATTTTAAGATTTACAAAAAATTAATAATTAAAAGAATTCTCACATTATATCGCTAAGTGATAATTAGAGGGTAATTAAAATAACTACTCTATTATATCATAACTTTACTTAAACTATAATCAATTATTATTAATGCCGAAGAAAGAAAATATATAGAGAATTGTAAAGAAAAGTATCTACTGGTAAAGTTAATCCTTTTACACATTGCATAACAAGTAGTTAAAAAGAAGTTCACTAAACTTTAATTACAAGCTTTTCCTTAACCAAAAATCCCATTATCCATTTAATAATAATGATATCTACTCATAATCTACTTCTATAATCCTATACAACTTTTTTTTCTTTATACCAAGCATGTTTATTTTCATACATACAATTATTTATACAAAACTAAATTTTTTTTTCTATCCAAAAACATCATACATCCTTCAAAATGTCTATTCCAATTATCTTAAAAATTACTCTCTCCAACAATAGAAGTTATACACACATTTATACAAATATAAATATTAAATATAAAAGTATACGGTAATATAAAGAATCACATATATATTCCCAATTTATTTGACAAAAACAAGAAATATTATAAAGAGTTATTAAATTATTTTATTTCTCTTAATCATAAAAAGAAATATACATAAAGATTGTATAAATATATATATTTAATATATAACATGGAAAGAATGTAGAAAATTATGTGTATTTTTTTTTCTACAAAAGCACATATTGCCTAAAACCAGGTGACATATAGAAAAGATAACTATTTTTTGGTATATAAAATTTTACAATTCACATCAAAAACTTTTAGCAGTAGTAGGAAAAATAAAGTAAAATTAAGGAATTAATAAAAAAGTAAATATTAGGTAGTCAAAGAAAGAACAATCCTCTTGATTTTAAAGAAAGATGTATAAAAATAAATAAAATTAATAAAATATAATTTTTGTCGCTATGTATTAATTCAATTAAAGTTATTTAATAAATGTTAATGATATCAAGGAATTTGGCTTTGACCATATAAAAGTATATAAAAAAAAGTATAAAGAATTTTGGTAAATCTTTTGAAAATCCTTATTGATCATTAAATATTGAAATAAACGATAAATTTTTATGTACAAAATTTATATTAAATCTGTCTCTCTTTCTTATTACATTTCACAATATATATTGTATAATTGATTAACTGTTATTTGTAAAAAAATTTACCATCCACTAGCTTGCTTCATTTGAGAATAATAAGGATTATTAACAGCTTGATAATTTTGTGTTGCTGTTGGGTTAAATGTGGCAAATGCAAAACCTTGTTGTGCATACATTTGTTGTTGATTATGATATTGTGAATACAATTGATTAGTTTTATTGAGATCACTAAGTCCAAGTTGATCAAATGATCCGTTCATTGAATTTAATATGAGTGAGTCATTCATCTGATTATTATTTTCTCCTGATGTTTCACTTTTAATTTCTTCTTTTGCATTTCCTAAAATACCTAAGCTTTCTCTATTTTGGTGTGCAGTTTCTGATGGTGTTGAATTTCTCGATTCATCTGGTGACACATCTACTGAAGCACGAGATGACCTTTCTCCAGTCATTGCCTTTTCCTTTTCTTGACGTTTGCACTTATAACGATGATTTTGAAACCAGATTTTTACCTATAAATAATATTATTTTAATTATACTGTAATTTAAGGTACTTTATAAAACTAGTATTATTTTGTTACAATTTATACACATTCTAACAAATAAATCATATTATTACTTTTAGGTATACAAAAAGAAAGTAATTTTAAAAAAATTGATTTGGTACATGATAAAGCATTTTTTAATCATTTTTTCAAATTATTAATAAGTGATTACAACTTATGATGATATATATTGTATTACCAGTTATAAAAAAAGAAAAACTTACTTGTGTTGGAGTTAAATTTATGGAATTAGCTAATGCTTCTCTTTCAGGTGCTGTAAGATATCTTTGAGTTTTAAATCTTCGTTCTAATTCAAATACTTGTTGTTGTGAAAATAAAACTCTTCTTTTTCTCCTTTGATTATTGTGTATTGGTAACTGTATTCCATGAACAGCCGCTCTAGAAGGGTCAATGCCACAATTTAGTCCCATTCCAGTTGTAGGAAATCTTCCAACTACAAAATATAGTTATATAGAAAAATGTTTAAGAAATTATTTTTACTATTATAATACTTTTAAAGGTGTCAGAGTAGATAATTAACTAAAATTAGTAGTAAAAATAGTTTGTAATTTCATTCATAAACAACAATACTAGTATATCTTTCTTTTCATTGATTCTTTACTTTATTTATATAATATAGGGAAATAAAATGAATCAAATTTTCTTTCAATATTACTATTATTTATTGTTTCATTTACTAGTTATTATTAAAATTATATAAATATATTGTTATTATTCTTATATTATTATTAATTATGAAATAATAATTAATAAGAAATAAATTTTAAATTAAAACTTACGTGTAAATCGAGGATCTGGTCCACCATACCAAGATGAAGGATTAGTATTAGCTGTCATATATGAAGAGAAATCTGCTGCAGCATTATATGCTTGAGGAAATCCATGTGTAGCAGCTTGAAAATATGGATTTGTTAATGCAGCAGATTGCGCTGCTGCTGCAGCCGCAACATTTCCTGAATGTGATGGTGAATCTGGTGAATGTAATGTTGTACCAGTTCCTGTTAATGAGACTGGTTGTGTAGTAGAGAAACAAGTAAATGGATTAACTGAAGTATGATCAAAACCTCCAGAAGCAACTGAGGCAGCGGTAGAAGCTGTTGTTGAAGTCATCTGTAGGATCTTTTGATGACTTTTAGCTAAAATTAGAAAATAATGTGAGAGGATTTTTGAGTGGGTTTTTAGTAGTCGTCAAGAGTCTTAATAATACCAATAATCTTGAAGAAATTAAGGTATGTAAGGTCCTAAAGGACTCCTTTCAAAACAACTGATGGACCTCTTATGGCTTCTTGAGGTTTTATATGGATAATCGTGAAGTGGTATCAAAGGGGCACGGAAACAGCCTTCCATTACTACATTTAACACTCCGCCTACCTAGGAGGAGCACTCAACTTTTATGAGTGTGGTTGGTTGACCGTATAATGAAAGGGTTGTAACATATAATATTTCTACCCTTCACAGGAAATTTGTTTTATAGCAAGTGGAAATACTAGGAGCGCCAAACATCTTTTTTAAAATTTTTTTAAGATAACGTCAAGCTACAAACCTTTAAGGTAAAAACCACTACATCAATTGTTTTTAAAGCTCTTTAAAAAAACACTTTGTCAAAAGATTTTTTTCCTTAAAGTCATAATTATATTTTGTTAAAAAATCGTTTATTCAAATAATGTTTTTTATATTTATCTTACAAATTATATATAATAACTTTTAATACTATTCTATTAAATTAATGTTATATATTTTATAATTATTAAACCAATAATATTGAACTTATAATCATAAAAAAATAGCATATTTTAAAACTTAAATAACTAAAATAGTATACATAAATTAGAATAAAAAGTTTTGTAAAATAAAATAATAACATAAAATATGTTAAATTTAAACAAAAAAAGAAACAATAAGAATTTCTTATCTATAATAACAACAACTTTTTATATATTAAAGCAATTAAATTTCTAAATAAAAAGTTCAAACATAAACATGTCTATTAAAATGTTTTAAATTTTAATTATCTTAATATAGCCTCAAATGCAATATAATAATAATCTTATAAATATTCTTAAAGATAGTAAAACATTTTTTTAAATAAAATATCACCTATTTGTTTGGAGATAACTAGGATAAGCAAAATGATAATCTTTTTTTTCAACATAGTTATGTCATTTAAACAAGAATACTATATTAATACTTCCCCTCTTCAGTACACTTGAATAAAATCTTTCTCATACCATTATCATATTAATATAAACATTTTGATGGAAAAATAATAAAAAATTCATTTTTCTTTTCAAATCGGTACTTTTCTACTTTCAATTTTTTTTTGTTTACTAATACTATTATGTTAATAAATAAATCTTAACCTTAGGATAATTTTTTTACTTATTATGACTGTCGGCTTTTGTTTTATCTATTATCCATTTTTTCCGGCAAATATTTTTAGTTAAAGCACGATCGTAGACAGATCAAGAAAACTTTCATTAACACTTCCTTTTTTGACACTATCTGAGATGTATAGTTTTTTACCGACGGGATTGATACTTTTTTAATTCATTGTTATTGACACTAATTCTGTCATCTTAGCACAGCTTGAAGTTAATTAGTATAAGGAAGGGATTTAAATTCATTATTGATATGTCTTATAATATTAAAATGATCGTACGAAAAAAAAGCTATCATTTTTTATACTTATACATCAGAAATAAATTCTAAAGGTTAATATTGATTTTTTTAAACCTCTTACTATATTTGATCAACATTACCAAATAAAATATTAACTTCTCAAGTTACTTCCTAAGTGTTAATTGAAATTATTGTTCAATAGACATATATAGAGATACATATAAAAACACATATCTAATAAAACTCAAGAATGTTTTTCAAACTAATACAAATGATATTTGAAGTGTAAGGTAAAGTGACAGAAGAAATAAAGAAAAAGTAATGATATATAAGTCATATCTATATTACTGTACATCAAGACTTTTCTCAAATAATGACAATATTGTTTTACTATACATAAATTATATACTAACAAGTGTTTGATTTAAAGATAAGCCATTTAATGGGGTTATGTTATGTGGTTTTTCTAATTGACACATTTTTTAAGTTTACACTTTTAACATATTTAAAAAAAATTAGTTTTTTTTATCTATACTTTGTCAAATTATTATTTTTTCTTTTCTACTGTTTTTAATTTTTATTTAACTTACCAAGATGAGATGTAAAATTGGATAGTAAATCAGAAACACTGAATTTACATGCCCCAATATTGTTATTGTTATGTGTTATTGTAGAACTATTCTTAACTTTGTCATCTTTTCTTTTTATTGTCTCTTTTTTTACATTGTTTCTCCCAACCGATGAATTATTTTCTTCATTGCTTTCCTCTTCCTCAATACCATCATCTTCTACCATCTCAGTTATCTTTTCTTTCTACAAAATAAAGTTTAATTTAAAAATATATATTAGTTTTAAATATTTTAAAATATTTATATTATTATGAGTTTTAGAAGAAAAATTTTGATGAAACAAAAATAGACAAAAATATATGATAGTTTTATCTGGTATTGAAAAAGCTATTAAATGAATGGTTGTTTGATTATCAGCAACAAGTTTAAACGTCCTTAACACTATTGAAATGAGATATGGAAAAGTTGTCAAGAGTCAATGATGTTAATGGTTATATATCTTCTTGTAACAATCATCTGAGTGTGATAATGGAGGAAATTAAGTAACATAGACATACATTGTTATTTGTCGGGTATTCTTCAAGTATCCCAACAGACTTTCTTTAACAATAATCTACGATAATTAGAAGAGTTCTTTTAAGAATACTTCAATCGTCCTTATTAAAAAATAGTAATTATATAAGTGTTTAATTATGAAGTATATATTACTTTTTTTTAATTTACAATGATTTTAAAGTATTTTTGTTATTATATTTAAATTGAATATACAGTAACTTTAATAACCAAAGATAAAAAAATATGTATAAAATATGTTTTTCTACTATACATTAGTAAACAATTTTTTTTGTCGGAGATTGTGGTTTAACATTAAAAAAGATATATTAAGGATAATTCGTGGACGGAAGTTATCATTTAAACGATTGGCATTGGCTCATCTCTAAGGTAAACAATTAATATTTAGAACTGTGAAAACAATATTGAGGTTAACTTTTATCAAAGTATTCCCGTCTCATAGACCGGAAAGAAGCATTTATCAATAGTAACTTATTAAGATAATCTTTTCAAATAAACAAATCGGTACATATTTTATAAATTGTCCCTTGAGACAATGTCTTGAAAGATACCGCTTTAAAAAGCTTATTAAAAAAATACTTACCTTTGTCAGTTCTTTTAGCGTTGATTGACTTTGAATCATTGATTTCATTGCTTGAAGGCGAATTCTCTCAGCAAGCATAGCGGACTCTAGTAATTTTTCTAACATAGCCATTGTGGAAAATATTATATAAAAAATAATATTTTATATTATTTTTATTAGAATAGAAATGAATTATTCAAATATATATATTGTAGAGGGTATAATGAAACTTAGATTTTAACTTTAAAAACTTGAAGTCACCAAATAATATGTAAGATTTTCGAAACAATGACACTCTGTCTTCTGATTATACCATCTTTTATCTTCCCTTTTGTTATCATTCTAAAAGTGATTTAGTTAGTGTGCCATTATCCGTTTAACTCTCATTTAACCGCCTCCGGTTCTTTGAATTATTCTCTTCCGTAACAAGTTCTTCTTCAAATTATCATTCAGCTATTATACTCTATATAGTTTCTCTTTCAATTTCCATTCTTGTCAACACCAACTTTAACCTCTTGTATCAGTTAACAAGACCTAAACAGTATCCTTTTCATGGTCCTCGTTAAAGCAAAACTTGAACAATTTTTTCTAACTTTCTCATTTTATAAATAAGTTTTGTTTTGAATAGATAAAATATAAAGAAGATAAAAAGAAAAGAATTAACAAATTATATTATTACTTCTATATATCTTTATCCTAGTCTCCATATATATCAACTTAGATATAAAAATATTTATATTTCTATATACCATTAACTAAATTTAAAAGCATGATCCTTATTCAAATGATGAAAGTTATAAAATTTAATTACCAGACAATTGTTTTAACCACCATAACAATATAACAGAGAAAGAAATTTGCCTTCGTTATGTGTAAGTGATACTAAAAATTCTGATTTTCAATAATATAATAAGCAATTATCTATTGTTTAATTGAATAATCAGATGTACATAAACTTTTTCTATCACTGAAAATACAAGACAAAAGAAGAAATAGATATAACTTATTTACAGATACTTAAAATATCTTCTCTAATTAAATGCCTAATCACCATCCTTTCTGATAAAGCAATTGTTGAATCTTTTTAAAATCAATTACCATAAATGTTTATAATTCAATTTTAAAGTTTAATTTTAATCTCACATCTTTTAACTGACAAGATAGATAAAAATTATCTACAATACTTAGTTTATGAATAAAAACTATTTTTCCTGAGTTATTATACATAAGTTTTATGAACAATTATATAGCATTTCACATTATTAAATATCATTTTAACTTGAAATCAATTGATTTACTAGAGAGAAAACAAAAAATTTGATATTTAATAGTTATGTAATAATCTAACAAATTGACACTTCTCAAGTAACTTTCTAATTATTATGTATATTCTTTAAATTCAAACAATCACATTTACGCATATAAATAGCAGATACTTAATAAAACCACTTAACAATTATATCAATATAATCGGGCTTTTGTTTAATAAGTACATACCTAATAACTTGATCTTGTTATCCTAGATTATATATTTAATTAATATGCTACTTCATATTTTTTACCATTATATCATATACATCTGTTTATTCTCTTCCAATAAAGATTCAATATTGCACAATCTTCAAGGTAAACTTTGAGGAATTCTTTTTATAATACAATCATAACAAAATATCACTTTATTATTAAATAATTTTAAAAAGAATGAGTAATATTTTATTTAATAAACATCAAGATTTTAACAATAAATTATAAAAAAGTCAATATCCAAAAAATAACTCTATTTACATTTGTATAAATTGCACATTTATTATTATACGTAGTAAAAAAAATTCAATAAAATAAATAATATCCATTTACCTGTATCATCTAAAGTTTCATTTTATAATAAATATCATCGAAAATATTATTTTTCATAAAAATATGATATTTCGCATTAATTTTTGTTAAATATGTTTTTACCAATGCACAATTGAGAACAATGATAATAATAATATTTTTATAATTGAATTGATACAAATGATAATCATAGTAAAACGATTTATTTTTTTAATATATGAAAATTTTGTTTCATAACATTTTAAATAGTATTTTGTAATTACTAAAATCGTTGGTTATTGAAATCTATTATAGTAATAATAATTCTTAACAATTAATTATAAGAGAAGTAATGTTATCGTGCATTCAAATTGCTACCTTGACCTTAAAAGTTTCTAACCAATTTTTCATAAAAATATATGGTTTAAAAGGAAACTTTAAAAAATAAGCATTTATATATTTTAACTTTAAAATTTGGTATGTCGTTTCTTACCCTTGTTTACTTTTCGTAACACACGTTGTATATTATTAATAACCCCCTTTTAACATCACTTGATTAGGATGCTACACGTGTCAAATGTCTTGATTTGCAATTAATTTATTTTTTTTCAATTATGAAATAAAACTTAATCATTTAAAATTTCTGTTATTAAGTATTTAATTGGAATTTTTTTAGATTATCTCACATAATAATGGGTAATAAAACTGCAAGAAAGTATAAATTTCAAATAAAACAAGCATTAAGTCATAAGCCAACATTATTATTATTATTAGTTCTGGTTTTATGCATTTTTTATTTATTTACAGGATCCAGTGATAAAGGAAACACCAATAGTAATGTGAAAAGAAATTCTTACGAATCATTAAGTCGAGCAGATCGAACAAAAACATCTTATGATGGCTTGCCAGGTGATAAGGATCCTAATACTTTTTATACCCCAAATGCAAAGGGAAATTTTGAACCACCACAACAAATTGATAATGGTGGTCCAGGTGAAATGGGAAGACCTTTACATATAGCAGACAATGCAGAATCTAAGAAAGCTATGCGTGATTATGGTTTTAATACTTATGTCAGTGATATGATTTCAATGAATCGTACTATACCAGACATCAGAATGGAAGAATGTAAACATTGGAATTATCCTGAAGACCTTCCAACAGCTTCTGTTATAATTGCTTTTCATAATGAAGGTTGGTCTCCATTATTACGTACTGTTCATTCCGTTATACTTCGTACGCCATCATATTTATTGAAAGAAATTATTATGGTTGATGATTTTTCTGACAAAGAACATTTAAAAGATCGGTTAGATGAATATATCAAAAATTTTAATGGTAAAGTAAAATTAATAAGAAACGCTGAAAGAGAAGGGCTTATTAGAACAAGAACCTGTTGGTGCTAAAGCTGCAACTGGTGATGTAGTGGTATTTTTAGATGCTCATTGTGAAGTTAACATCAATTGGCTTCCACCACTTCTTGCTCCAATAAAATATAATAGAAAAGTTATGACTGTACCTGTTATTGATGGTATTGATATGAATACATGGGAGTATAGAAGCGTTTATGGATCGCCTGATGCTCATTTTAGGGGAATATTTGAATGGGGTTTATTATATAAAGAAAAAGCTCTTTCTGGTAAAGAACTTCACAGAAGAAAATATAATTCTGAACCTTTTCGATCTCCAACTCATGCTGGGGGTCTCTTTGCAATAGATAAGTCTTGGTTTTCTGAATTAGGTTATTATGATCCAGGTTTACAAATTTGGGGTGGAGAACAATATGAGTTATCTTTTAAAATATGGCAATGTGGCGGTGGTATATTAATCGTTCCTTGTAGTCATGTTGGTCATGTTTACCGAAGTCATATGCCTTACAATTTTGGTAAATTAACTGGTAAACCTGTTATATCAACTAATATGCTTCGTGTCATTCGTACATGGATGGGAGATTATGAAAAATATTATATGATTCGTGAGCCATCTGCCCAGCGTAGAGATCCGGGAGATATTTCTGAACAAATTGCTTTAAGAGATCGATTGAAGTGCAAAGATTTCCATTGGTACATGGAAAATGTTGCATACGATGTAACTGAAGATTTTCCACTCCTTCCACCAAATGATGTTTGGGGTGAAGCTAGAAACGGAAAAACAGGGCGATGTCTAGATGTTGGTACACCTGGATCAATAATGAGTGCATCTGATTGTCATGGTTATGGTGGAAATCAACTTCTTAGAATTAATGTTGAAGGTCAATTCAGTCAAGGTGAGTGGTGTATTGCCCCACACGGAAAAAAAATTCAAGCTGTACGTTGTAAAATGGGAAAAGTTAGTGGTTCATGGAAGTTTGTAAAGGAAACTCAACAAATAAAGCACGAAAAACTAGATAAATGTATAACTGTGTCAAAATCTGAATATTCTGATGAAGTAACAATTGAAGAATGTGATTCCGAAAACAATTATCAAAAATTCATATTTAAGGAGATTTTTAACGAATAATTTATTGTTGTTCACTTATTATAAGTATTTACAAAAGCTTTACAAATATTCTGGAAATAATTGAATTTACTGTAGTTTTTTAATTTATTCAACAAAACTACTCTGTTATTATTTTTAATCTATATATATATTGTATAAATTATAAATAAATTTTAACAAGCCAAAAATTATTGTAGTGTTTTTTATATCTTTACTTAGAAAAATCTATTAATATATAATTTATTAAATAAAAAATATAAGTATTTCGTTAGTTGTTATCATGTAAAATATTATGATTCATCTTTTTCGACTATTTTCTGTTTTTAAAATTAAATTGTTAAAATTTGTAAAATTGTATTTCGAACCAAAATAACAAAATTGTTATAGTACATGCACTTTGTTATATCATGTTAAAGCAACATTTGATTTTTATTTTACAAGATAAATTTTTTGAGTTATAAAGTAATATTGTTCAAATTAATAATAATATTACAAAAGTTGATTTATTAATTCAAAAAAGTAAACGAAAAAAAATTTGCTATTTGAGGCATTTGTTTAATTGTTGTGTTTGCAAAAAATTTAAAAAGAAGAGTAATCTATCATTATGTTAGAGGAACTCTATATTTGTTAAAGATTTCTTGAAATCTTAAGATTTATAGTATAAAAAAGGCCTCAGTTTTCTAGGAAAATGCTTTTCATTTTATACTTCAAAATGAGCTGGTAAATGATCATCAAAGGCAGCCCTTGCTCTCTATACATCTGTTCTATCTATCATCGAATTATTTTCTTTCACTATGATGACTGGGTTATGTAGTAGTAGTATCAATAAAATGTTCTTTACTATATAAAATAATATTTATTTACTTTTTTTTCAAAAAAAAGGTAAATATACGTAAATAAAGTTTTTATGCAGGTCTAACTAAAAAATTAATAAAATAACTAATTCAAGTAATGGGAAATTTGTATGAAATTATTATTAGAAATATAATATTTTAAAAATAAACTAATAACAAACTATTTGAAAAATTTGAAGACAATACCGTTTAAGGCAAAGAAATATTAAACAATCATTTGTATTACATCATTACATGAAAATTAATATTACATTAACTTATAATTTATTTAACAATTTTGATATACATTATGAATTACTAAAAATAAATACAAAGATAAACAAAACATCTCCAATTACATTTATATGGTATTTTACGTAAGACTATTTTATTACTTATAACAGTTATATATTAATTATTCACTTAGATTACTAACTTTTATTTGTATTTATATTTTAAAATAAAACTTTATAAATTTAGATGATAAATTTTACCTTTTATTCTTTTAAATTTTACTTATTGAAAAAAATTATTTATAATTTCCATTTGTTTCCATGTCAATTTTTTAATGGAGATATTTTTAACTTACATAAATGCTTATTGTTAGATATACAAAAACTATTTTTATATTTTTAATTTTATTTAAACGAAATTATAAAATACTTTTCAAGTTATCTTATTTTTAAAAGCTTCTTTCTTTATCATTATATCATTTTTTGACATAATCTATGTAACATTATTTTATTGGAACAATAAAATGACGTTTATAAAATGATAATAATGAAATTTATAATAAATTATTAGAAGTACATATTTATTTAAAAAATTTATATTATTGTTTTTTTGTTATTTTAAATACAACCATATTTAAATAATATTCCCAAGATAGTTGTTAGAGAAGTAATGAATTAATCAAAAACCACCACGCCCACAAAATAATAATTTTCTAATGATTTGTTTTTTGGATTGTATAAAAATTAATAAATCTAAAGAATATTTATTATTTTTAATATACTCAGTTTTCTTGCTAAATATTGATATTTTCAAATGTAAATATATATCTTTATAAATCGTTAATTTTATAAATAGTACAGTATTTTAGGTATGGTGATAACTTTTACTATTAAATTTTTGGTTTTATTACTTATCCATGGAGTTATTTTACCATGTCCAGTTAAATGTTATAGTGCTAAATTTTTCAATGATAATTCTGGTAATATTTTTTATATTTTTATTCCCATTTTTTAGATTTTTACAAGAAATATTTCATGAAACATTACAATTTAAATTACAAATTACCTTTGGATTACCAATATTATCATGATATAAAAAACATTGATGATTTTCCTGTTCCAGAATTATTGGTTTAAAAATACAGATGATCATGATAAATATGGAGAAGGGATTGAAATAAATGAAGTAATTAAAGAACCATTAGAACCAGAAGCTATAAAAGATCTTTGTTGGGAAATAAAAGAAACAATAGTTTAAAATTAAAACTTTTAAACCAAGGAGCAAGAGGATTTGGTAGAAAATGAAAACCGGTGAGGGAATGTAATCTTTTTATGGATAGTTTATAATGTCTGTAACCAATACTTACTTATACTATAATTTTACAAAAAACTTTTATAATTATTAAAAACAAAAATTCAAAAATAAAAATGCTTCCGGCTATGAGTGTCAATTTTTATCTTAAAGATGTGTATCAATAAACTATATAAAGTAGAAGAAATAATTTTTGGCTGTAATTGATCATCCCTAAGATCTCATTTCAAAATTAAATAAAACTTTTATTAAAAATTTTAATTTCATTATAGTTATAAAAAAAATTTAATTACGTTTCTTTTTATTGACATAAAAGTAAAAATCACATCAACTAAGTGTAAAATTATATTTAATTTTAATTTCCAACCACAGATAACTTTTTTTCTTAATTTTTTATTTGAGGGCAATTTGTTATCTTAAAGTGCATCAATGAAGCATTTATATTAGGTTTACCAATAGTATATTCTTTTGTTCTTGATGATAAAGCACAATGATTTGTTTTAGTAGAAAAAGATATCATTTCACATTTATCCTTTCCATTTATACAACTTTTACATAATTTACACATTTCAAAACACTGTTTTATTGAATTTGATTTTACGATCACATCTGGAGAAAATGTTCTTGGAGAAATTGATACAAAGCAACCTTGTGATAACCCACCCAGTAAAAGAACTTCGTCTCTCAATTTATACATCTTTTTATATCCATTAGTTGGAAAGTTATTGTTTATAATTTTTTCATTTCCAGTAACACCTAAAAATGGTTTTATAGTACTTGGTAGAATTAATTTAGATTCATCAACATTCATAGATAAGCTTTCTGTCGTTACTTCTGGCAAACCAAAATTTTCTAAGATTTTATTTTCATTTTTATTTACATTCATTACTGGTTTTGATGTTGTAGCAAGGGGTGAGTTATATGAATCTATTACCATACTGTCAATTACAGGAACATTTTTGGGGGTTGTTGAAAAAATGGTTTTTACTTCATTTGCTGTTATTGTCGGGTCTTGTGCGTCATAGCCACTAAGCTCTTGTTGTTGTGAGATTTTAATATTTTTAGGAGTAATTTCTGTACTTATAGGAATTATAGTTGGTGTTTGAATAAAAGATATTGGTGTTGTAGTTAAAATTTTAGACGAAATTTTAAAATTATTTTCATTGTTATCAGGTACTTTAAGGGTTTCATTAAATTGAATATTTGTATTTAAATCTATTGACTTTTTGAGACATTTATTTTCTATGTATATAGAATCAGCATCAGATGTAAATAACTCAGGCATGGTAGTTTTTGTTTCTGATGACAATACACATGTTTGATCTTTGGTGTAATACATGACAGCCTTGCATTCAACGTCTCCCACAAGTTTTGTTTCTAAACATATTTGTTTACATTGTTCTTTATCAGAAATATCTTTAATTAATTGATCAACAACTCCAATTAATACTTTTCCAGGAAATTCTTCAAAGCATGTACTTGGTGAATCTTTTAAAATGTCTAAAAAATATAAAAATAATACATTGTGTAAGATATTTTTATAAAAATATATAATTATAACTTGCCATTATTAGTGTGTCTTTTAAATGGTATCAAATTATTATTTTTATCTAAAACAAGATTGCAGCTGTTTTTTAAAGTCTTAATTACTAATTTTCTGCTTAAAGCTTCTTTATGATTCATACATAATTGAAGACATATAGCAGTTTTCTGACTTTTAACTTTTGCAATGTCCATAATTTTTAAACATTCTCCTATTTCAGTATTTTGAACTCCAAAAATGATATTTTTATTCAAAAAAATAGTTAAAAAAATATAAAAAAGTAGCATATTATTCTATTGGCAAATTTTTTGATAAAAATAATTTTAATACAGAATATCAAATGTATTTTAACATAATCTAAATTTCTTTTATATGTTTAAATAGCATATATCCATCCTGTTTGAAGTGCATCAAATCAGCCACTTGAAATGTCAAAAGATTGTAAATTTTATTGTTATGAAAAATTATTATTTATGAACTAATACCAGCTTTAATCATCATTAATATTAAGGATAATTATTTTTTATTGCTTTTACTGTTAAAATATTACTAAATGTAAGGTTAATTTGTAATAAACCTTGAAAGATTAATATTTAGAAATTTTCATCTTTTTATTTAAAAGTACCATATGAAATATCATTTGAATAGAGTCAAAAAGGTATTTCTTTTTTAATTATTTATATTTATTATTAGAAAAAAAAAAGGTTTAAAGGATAAAAGATTAATTAATTTTACACTTTTCTTAATTGTTTATCCTTTCTAACTTATTTTTTTTCTCAAGGTTAATGTGTTTGTGTTACTGAGACTAACAAAATTTTTAATTTATTTATATAATTTAGGAACAATTAATGTTATCACCAATTTGTCGATGGACTGTATGAATGCCATGTTGGAGGAGATGGTGGATATGGTGGCCATGGAGCAGAAGGTGGATTTAAAGGTGCTGAATCCCATTTACCATGATGACTATTACTAGGAAATGTATAATATCCATATTTAATTCTTCTATAAATGCCATTATTTTCGGTAGTGGTAGGTCTGTTTATGACAACAACTTCAGGATTCCATGAAGGCCATTGAGCTACTACTATGTTACAGTTTAGTAAAACAGCTAGTAATAATAAAAGAATACTCATAATTGTTTTTTTTAAAATAATTCTAAAAATTCTAATATTTTCTTAAATAATATATTTTGACAGAGGAACAAGTTTAATAATATAAATGGAAGACCAATATTAACATTTTAAAATGCTACTAAGTGGAAGATAACAAGTAAAGATAGTTGATATTTTTAATCTCGTTTATTTAAATGACAAATTTAATAACAAATCCTGTAGTAATTAATATAACAGAATTTAAAGCTAAAAAAACAAGATTAAAAGAATCTTTAATGAACAATTAGCAAGATAAATAATAGCTGATAGATATTTTTTTTCTACTCTATAGGAAAAATTATAAATTCTTTAACGATGTTTTAAAAAAAATGTAATCAAAAAGTTTTTGATTATGCTTTGTCAAATATTCATATATAATAAATATATTTAAAAAATTTTAATTGTTTGTTTTTAAACAATTTAAGCAAATTTTATTATAAAAAGATTGGTGAAACAATATATTATTAACTAAAAAAATATTTATAACATGCTAAATAGAATGTTTAAACAATATGGATAAATTATTAGTTATGGATAAACAAAATAATTCAATAATATATTATTTAGAAATTTAATTTTATTATATAAAAGAAAAAATATTTTTTTTAAATAGAGTCATTTTTATTTTGTATACTCTAAAACTGTAAGATTATTTAATGCCAAATATTGAAAAATTTTTTAATATTTACTTGAATATGGAATTTATAATCCTTAATAAATTATAAATTCATTTCATTTTTGATTTTCTTTTGATTAACACTTATTGTACTAA
Organism: Strongyloides papillosus; assembly: GCA_005656395.1. Lineage (NCBI taxonomy): Eukaryota > Metazoa > Nematoda > Chromadorea > Rhabditida > Strongyloididae > Strongyloides > Strongyloides papillosus. The sequence continues at coordinate 597,844 of SRSI01000052.1, forward strand.
CTCTTATATTGATATTCGCACAGTAACACATCTTCTATTCATACAGCAACAATTACTTGGACATAATAATTTTTGGCAAATATATCATATTACCGGTAAAGATTTTTATAATTGTCATATTACTTGTACTACTACTAGAAGTACAAACTCCGCATGTACGTGGGCATTGTGTTCTCATCATTTCTACATATGCTATATTAGTACATAAATGCTTCATAAGGAAACAATTACTATTCAAATCAACACAGGTTTCTGATGAAATAAAGATATAGTTGATAAAAAAATTTAAAAATAAATAGTTTTAAATCCATTGATAGTCGAATAAAATATTTTCACAATATTTTGATGTAATTTATATTATTTCAGGATTTTATTTATAATAGTCAAAGTTACTCTACATTACGTGTACATTTTTATAAAAATATATAAAGAATGGTATGTATTTTATTTTATAATTTTTTCCTTCAATTTTTAAATATAATTTTTTTAGTTAAGTACATATCAATAAAAAGTATTTATGCTTTTATAGTATTAATTTAATCATTCGACCATTATTTGACTAATAGATCATAAATGATTATAAAAAAATCATTATATACAATGTAAAATTTCTTTTTTATCATTTCCAAAGTAATGCAAAAAAATTTGAAAGAATAACTTTTAGCTTTTATTTAATTTAGAGTTTATATTTTATTTTCCAAATGTTGAATGTTAGCATAAATGTATTTTTAAAAATCAAACGATAAATATTTATACGTTTCTCTTACGAATATTATACTAATTTTGATTATTCCAAATTTTTCGTTCTTATTGAAATTTCAAAAATATAGAATTTAAGAGAAAAAATAATATATTTATGGTTAACTTTTATTGATAATAATAAAATTTTAGAGTAATAGTTTTTATCAATTGAAAATATATTTTCTATAAAATTGTAATTATAAAGCATTTGAATGATTTTTTTAAAATTCATGATATAGTACATGTTTTTGATTGAGTTTTTAAGCTTTCATTAATAATAATTTCAGTATCAATATCAGTACCATCTTCTAACTCTTTATAACCATCTATAGAATTAACATTCTCATCTCTATCTCTCTGTATAATTTCCCAAATACTTTTCTTAAAACTTTTTTTCAAATAGTATGTTTCCATGTCTCCTTTACCTTTAATAAAAACAGTTCCTCTTTTTTCAAATTTAAACCTGCCGCATTTATTTGCAGCTTCATACGCATTATTACTACAATGAATTCTAGCCGTTGGACTATGACTTTCCATTCTACTTGCTGTATTTACAGTATCTCCAAATAAACAATATCTTGGCATTTTTGCACCTACAACGCCAGCTACTATTGGTCCAGAATGTATTCCAGCTCGAATTTGTAATGGTTTCTTCAATACAGGATCTTCAACTGTTCTTGCTTCCCATAACATTCCTAATGCCACATGACATATTAATTCACAGTGATTTTCATATACTTCTGGAATTCCTCCTACTGTCATATATGAATCTCCAACAGTTTCTACTTTATAAACATTATGATAGACAACGAGTCTATCAAATTTAGTAAATAACTCATTTAATAAATGTACAACATCTTTAGGCTGACAATGTAAAACTATATTATGAAAATTTGGCACGTCACAAAACATAACAGTTGCTTCTTCATATTCTTTTGCATCAACACTTTTTCCTGATATTAATTGTTGAGCGACAGAAGCTGGAAGCATTTCTTTTAACAAAGCATCTGTTTTTCCTTTTTCCATTTCTAAGTCCTTAGCCATTTGTTCTAGCTGTTCATTATTAGCTTCTAATTGTAAATTAACCTCAACATCACTTAATCTTTGTTGATTAAGTAAAATTAAATCTCTTGTAGCATCATGTAACGGCATAGCACTTAATCGCATACCAAATTGTAAAAGTTCTGGTATAGATGTTACATAGGGTGAACAAAGATAAATAATATGATTTTTTGATTCTAATAATATCATTTGACCTTTTAATTTTAATTGTTGATTAAGATTACCTTCTAAAGAATTCATATCATTTTCACTTGGCACTCTACTATTAATTTGTGATGTATTAACCTTTTGAAGATTACTCGGTGGTAATTTTACTTGTAAAACAAACACTGCATTTATAAAATTACAAATATTATCAAAATCTAATGGTATTTGTGGTCTCGTTATTTCAAAAATCCGAATTATAGGTGTACCAGGTTCGAGAAGTTCAGGTATAACATGTTTATATAAATCTTTTCCTGCTTGTACAAGTTTACAATCACGATCAACAATAAAGTGATATGGAAATGCTGCTAAAAAATCACTATGAGATACTCTTAAAACAGAATTGTCGAGATTAAATTTCTGATCAGTTGATGATATTATTGAACTTGTACTATCTGAGTGTCCTCCGTTAACTATTGATGGATCAACATCAGTTGCATTTCTTGTTGGTGTCTCTTTAATAAGCATTATTACATGTTCTTCTACACGTTCACCTGTTGACATTTGAACACTTCTTTGTGTCCTTCCAGATATTGATATTGATATTTCGCTTAGATAAATACGTTTAGCAACTTCACGTAATACACCTTTTACAATTGGATATAAACCTGGACGACCAGTAAAATAATGTAAAGTAATTGATCCGTCATCATTTTGTTCACATCTAAATGAAGGACCTCGAAGATTAGCCTTATAAACAACGTGGTCAATAAAATAATGAAGTGAATCTAAATTATCAAGAAATCCTTTTAAGTCAGGAGACAATGTTCGTAATAATTCGTCCCAACCAATTTCCATTGTATATTCGATAAGAAAAGCACCATACATTTCCCATACTTGCTCTCTGGACATTTTAGCTAATGCAGCAACACTATCAACTAATGCATACGTATCAGAATCAGGATAATAGTGATTAACAATATTTTCTTTTCCACTTTCAAATCCTGCTCGAACAAGTACATTTGCCCAGAAATCCTCACCATATCTCCGAAACATTAACTGACGAATAGATTCATGGATAAAACCAAACTAAATATGTTTTAAAAATAAGAGTGTATCTAAATTTAAAAATTTACCATATTTTAATAAAGTAATTTTTAGAATTATAATATACGAAAATATTGTAGAAAAATTATTTTACAAAAAGTAATATACCAAAATAAAAATTTAGAAAGACTTATAAAGCCATCTATTACTTCTAATATATTCTATGTGTTAAAAGGATTTTTTAAATTAATAGTTATCATGCAATGATCTAATGACATATGAAATATTAATCAATCACAAACATTTATTATTCTAGAAATTTAACACTTAAATGAATTAAATATTTATAAAAATTATTATTAAAGTAGAATAAAAAATTAAATAGGATATTTTGCTTAAGTATGGCATTTTCTGAATTACATCTGTCACCAGAACATCCACAAATAATAGGATTTATACTTGCCTGACAAGTTCGTTCTTGAATATAATTCCTTGAGATCTCTTTATTACTACTTTTTTTTAGAAATATTTTTTTTCGACATCCTCTCATAGTAAATTGTAAATTTTCTGATTTACTAACAACTTTTACACATTCATCATTATCATTACAGATGTCAATTGGAATTAAATATTTAAAATTTTCATTTTCCTCATAGAGACATAGTATATTGACTGGCGGAATGTTAAAATTTTTATAAAGTATATATTTTAATGATAATTGTGCTTCTTTACTTATATGAGCTGGTAACTGAGAAGTACAATTATAACATAAAAGTGTATTAATTTTATTAAAGTTTAATTGTAGAAAAATGAAGATACAAAAACATTCTTCTTAAAAATAACATAGTAGTTTTTTAATATTTAAAATATTATTTTATATCAAAATAGTTTAAATATTTTAACTTTTAATCTATCAAAACACTACAAAGCACTTAAAGGAGTGGTTTTTCGTGCATAATATATCCATAATGATATATATTTATTTACAACATCTATATAACCTTTTATAAATCCATTACTTCTATATGCCAAAATGGATAGGATTATAAAACTACCTTATAATAATGCTTCTACAAATGTTTAAGTGTATCAATTAAAATAGTATATTATAAAAGAGAAATTGAAAATTCATGGGTCTACCATAACAAGATGATGGATTACATATGTCTCTTTTAAATACACCAAGATAATCATAGTGTATAATTATTTTAATTGTTTGTTACCATAGTAACTTTCTTACTTTCTACCACCTTAAATTTACAAAAAAAAAACTATAAAAAAATTATTTTATACTAAAATAATTCCTAAAACCAGTAGAAATTTATTTTTATTAATTGAATAATAAGTAGTAGACAAAAGCAGCAATAATTACAAGCATAGCAGGATAAATCATAGCTTCGATTGGTCCTTGTGTAACAATTTCCTGATTTACTTTATCAGTACTTTTCTTTGATGAACTATAAACCCATTTTTCTTCTTCAACAATGTCACCAAGAATATATTCGGGTAACATTTGCCTTGCATCAGTTGAGTGACCAACATCTTCAAAAGCTTCTGTTGCATCACCACCAGCATGTTCAAGAAGAACTTCACAACCACCAGGATGCTAAAAATTAATTATAAAAAGGTATTCTTCAATTATATAAAATCACCTCATCCAAAAATTTAGTTACATCCAAAACTTGGTTGTTAATAATTATCCAACATGATGAAGCTGTTGTATGACCTTTAACTTCTTCCCTCTTAAATACTTTATCTCCAGCCATAATAATTTATTACTAAAAAAATACTGTATAAATAATTATATATTTTATAATAAAATGGTTTATTAAAAGAATAATATTAAATTATAATCACTATTCAAAATATTCTTAGTAAGAAAACTAGATAAAAGTTACTGATAACATAAAAAATACAATAATTTACCAACAAAGGATGACTTATATATGTAATAGAAGGTTACTTATATTATAAAGATAGGCAGGAGATAAGAAATTAACAATAAAAATTACATTAGAATTTTGATAATAAAAATTTTGTGTTAAAAAAATTATTAAGATTATTTTTTATAAAACCTTTTATAGTTCATCAGGAAAATCTTATACGTAATAACTAAAAAATCTTACAAAAAAAAGGTTTAAATATAAATGACAGCCTTTTGATTAAAATAAAAGGTATAACAGAAATTAAAAAATAAACAATTAATGTATAAATATTGTTAGACACTATATTTAAATAGACTCTACACATACATTGACAATAAAAAATCATTTATAACCATATCTTTTAATTAAAAAAGAACTATAAAATTAATCAATTATGAATAAATCATAAACAATCATTAATAAATAATTAAAATATAAAAATCTATATAAAAATTATTAATATTAACAATAAATAAAACGAAAAACACAAATATTTATTATGAGGACTTAGAAATTACATTATCTATATAACTTTAACTAATAAATATATGAAATACTTTTGCAAACTAGGACATTGATTTTTGAATGTCATATATTAAATTTCTATCATATATAAAAATACATGGTAATATGTTCATTTTATTTTTTATAGAAAATACAATTATATTAATGAATAAAAAGCTATAAAAAAAGTATGAAAAATTATAAAATCACCATAATTTTATAAAAATATTCTATAGTATAAGATATACTAAATTTCATCAAATATTTATTGATTATTCAATGTTTCAAATTCACGTATAGTTACGTTGTCATATTATTTTGTTTGAACATAAGAATGATATCTTATTTAAAAGTAGAAAAAAATAAAATCTAATAATAATTGTTATTTAAATAGTAGAATGGGTTAAAAAATTCTAATCATTGTCATTTAAACTATTCATTAAATGGGTACATGTATGGTGCTAAAATTATATTTGATTCAACAGTTAAGATGACACTTAGTGCTTTTAATAGGTTGATTGACATATTTATATGGTATAGTAATTTGGTTTTTCGACCAAACATTACATACAATAATTACCTTTAAGAATATTTTTTAAAATGATTTTCAGCGTTAAAAGTGGTTATAATTGTAATATTATGTGATTGAATGTTTATAGTTTGTAGGGAAAATATGTAACTCTTGTGACTTTTTGTAGATAATTTGTGTTTTTAAATAATAATCAGTGATCAATTTAAAATTTAACTAGAAATGTCTGCATTTTATTTTAGGGTTTTAATTTAAAAATATTAAAATTATAATTGAAAGAAAGGGATGGAATTTATACTTTTTCTCCATACAAACAAAATATACTTAACCAAGGCCATTCTCTTCGAAAATCCTTGTGGAGTTTCTTCTTCTTGAATCATATCTTGACTATTAATACTTTGGAGTACTTGTTTTTTACTAGTTTCTTGAACTTCCCCTGCAAGTATAAATTCATCTAACATGAAATAGGCTTTTTCGAAATTAAATATGATATCGAGTTCACATACTGATCCAAAATATTTGTCCAAAAGTTCTACATAACGGTGTATTATTTCTAAGCACATCAATTCATTATCTGTTTGTTCAATACCACAACAAAAGTAAAGAGAAGCATATCTATATTAGAGAAACAAGAATTAAACGTTAAATTATCTACTATTTTTTTATATACCTTACCTTTTATAAACAATTTTTAAATGTTTGTACTCAAGAAAGGCACACATTTTAGGCTTGCGTGCCAATATCTGAGCTATCAATTCTCTTGTTATCTTTTTCTTTTCCTAGAATTAGTTAAAAATGTTTCGATAAATAATAACATTACCTTTTCAGGATATGGCTTGTACCACTTTTGAAGTCTAAGTTTACTTTGCCGTGAAAATAAAAGCATAAATTCCATCATTTTGTTATATTGTAAGTCGTTAGAAGTATATATTAAAACAAATAGTTTTTAAGAATAAAAAAAGTAAAAAATTTGTTGATAAATAAAAGTTTTATAGTGATATTCTTACCAAGAAAGGACGTGGAGTTTTATAGTTAAAATGTTTGTCATTCTATACTATAATAATCATGTCATATAGAAAAGAGAGAGAGAAAAGTAGAATTAGTTTTCAGTTGCTCTGTCTATACGTACAATAAATAAAGGAATCAATTATTTAAAAATAATTCTTATTTCTTTATCAATGGGTAAAAGTATTTTATCTGTAAATAATTGATTTTACATTAAACAATGTGAGGTATAAGTTAAAACATAATTTTTATGAAATTCATGTGAGCTTTCCTAGCTTTTAATTATCTTTTCTTCAATCAAAAATATATAAAAAACATATTGATGATGGAATCTTACGCTTTAAATATATATCTATATAAAATTAAAAAATACTACTCAATAAATATTTTTTATCCTTAGAATTTCCTCGTGTTATGATCAGATAACTTTATACCTACTTTATCAGCGCATATTCATAGTGAAAACATAAATATTAAAAATTTACCAGTTTCATACTATTATTCTTTTTTCAAATTTTTACATTCACCGACATCTTCTGACTACAAAAATTTTTGTATTTCCAACTTTTTGCATTAAATAGAATAAATTTATATTTTCATCATTATTGTGATTAAGAAAATTAATATAATAAATTATAATTTAATTTGTATAGAAAAAACCATTAATTTATTTATTTATGATAGTTTTTGGACATAATTAGGTGTGTTAATATATCAATAACACTACAATGTATTAATATTTTGTTATTGTTTATTATATATGAACCCTTAAAAGAAAAATACACATATCTTGTGATAGTCAAATAAAAATTTTAGATAGATTTATATGCATCATTAATTATTTTTAAAGAAAAAAGAAAATTATCTAGATATATAAATGAATTTTATTGATATACATACTTATACTTTTTTTAAACAATTTTTCTTTAATTTTTTCCATACTCCCATTTATAATGCTTTCATAAATTAATTTAATAGTGATACAAAAATTCTAATTTTTTTTATGATTTTTAAAAAACATGCTTATTATTTTTGCAAATTTTATGCTTAATTTCCCATAGTAAAATTACTTATTTCAAACGTTGTAGTAAAGATTTGATTTTTATTTTTTAAATGTATAATCTATTTTTTTTAAAAAATTCATCTTTTTATTTTCAAAATATATGTTTTATATGAGTCATTTTAGTCCTGAAATTCCACACCTGAAAAGTGTACAGTTTTTTTTTAATATAAAGCATAAATATAACTAGGTAAAAGTAAATATTATATCAAAAAAATTAATTTATATAATTCTATTTAATTATTTACAATATAAAAGTAGTTTTCGTATTGATTAATAATATTATTTTATTTGGAAATAATTATAAACTACAATAAATAACAACATTCCAAATATAAATACTTAAAAATTTTCTAAAAGCTTTTATTTTAGTAGATATGTATGTTAAAGATAAATGACTTGATTATTTTTATTTAAAATGAAATTTTTCTTTCTTTTTCTACAAAATTTTATTTTTACAAAATTTTTTCATTATATGTGCATAACATCTCCTCATAAAAATTTTAAAAAAGAAATTGTGAAGTAAAATATGTAATAATAAGTATTCATATGTGGTATAACCAATTATTTCAAATAATTAATCTTTTTATTATGCAATAGTTAGTAGTTTGGTTATAATATATCGTTTTACTTGTATATTTCATTCTACCTATACATTATAGTTTGTATAGATCTTCCCTAAAATGTGCAATTTTTAATCTTTCCTATCAAATATATATCTCTTTTCATCTATTTGAAGTGAATGTTAATTATTTATTTATGTTATATTAATTTTATTAAAGGAAAAAGGCGTTTTATAACAAATGTTTATAAAATTTCAAAATAATTAGAAGATTATTCTATAGTGATTACTTTTTAATATTTGTTGTTGATGTTTTAAATATTTTAAAAATATAAATATATCTATTATTTTTTAACTTATATTAAAAGGTTGTTTTGGTCGATTAATATTTTTACTGTTATTAATTTTTAAAAATAAATATTATTGTAATCAATTTCTTTTTATATTTTACCAGCTATATTACTCTTTACGATGATTTTTTCGCTCAAATGTAATATCTTTTTTACAGTAACATTAAATTCTATATTTTCTTTAATAATGCTTATTTTGAATTTTTTTATCATATACGCCCACTCCTGTCCTTTTAATGGAGAATTACTGAAAACAATATTTATCTTGATGTTATCTTTTTCTTAATTATTTTACCTAGTAATAAAGTTTTTCTTATTACATTCTTATCTTACAATTGATAATTGTTTGCAAAAAAAAAACTATAATAACTTAAAAAGGAATTTTAAGTATGACAATATTCAGTTATTAATTATTAACAATTCTGTTAATTAATGTCAGCATTTTTATTTTTGCCAAAAATCAGTTGATCTTGTAACGACATTTTTTTAAATCTTTTTTATAACAATATAATTATAAACACTATCAATTTCACTTTCATTTTTATCTTAACAAACTATATTCCATTTTGTTTAATATAATCTTTTGTACGTCACTAGAAATAACATTTCAATTATATATATAAAGATTCGGCTATCATAAATAAATAATGTAATGTGTTAACAATTTATTTTTCTAGAAAATAAACCAATTTTAATTTATACATTTTTTGGTATCTTACTCTTTTTTTATCTAAAGCTTTTTCTTATTCTTGAATTATTACATTTTGTTATATTAAATGATAAAATAGCAAAATGTTGTCAGTACTTGTTATATGTGATAATATCAATAACACGATAACTTATATGTGACATTAAAATAACTTGAAAAAATATTATATATATTACATTTTGTAGAATTCCCTTTATGTTATTAAAAAAAATATTCTTATTTTGTATATCAACATAAACGAATTATCTCTCATATTCTATATAATCACAATTAATATACTATTTTATTTATTATACAATATTTTATTACATATCTTTTAAAATATTTACAAATACATGGCCGTTCAACGATTAAATAAAATAAATGATCTATATAATATTAAAAATTATCAATTGTGTTTAATACACATATACTTACAACATACATTGTATGGTATACATAAATAAATATAAAATACTAAAAAAGCTTACATTATTGTTATAAGTCTAAAGTGATACTAATGTATGTTAATATTAAAATCGTTGTAATTATAATATTTTTTTCCTTTAACTTATTAAAATTGTTTTTTGTAAAGTTATACACATTTAAAAAATTCATTTATTACACATAAAAAATATCTAGAAAAAAAAGTTTGATTATATATTAAAATATATGTATCTTATCGTTTTTTTCTCATATAAATTTCTCACCTTTCACAATACTATTATAATTTTTTAATATCAAATAATAAAATTTTATTTTGATATATGATCATTTAACAAAAAAAATCAACTTTTAACAACATTTAACTTTTATTCCTACACCAACTGTCTTTTATCATTATATTTTTGTATTACTACAAACAATTTTTATTACTAAATCATATACTATTCTTCTTTAAAATTTTTCTATTTCAACATTCATATCTTTACCTATACCGATCTAATCGATGATTGATAAGAGAAATATTTTATCCTTTTTATCTTTTATAAATGTAATTATTTCTTCTATTTTTAATTATATTTTATAATTTTTTTTAAAAATTTTTATTTAAATGCTAATAAATAATTTATTTTGTACATTTTTAAATAAAACTAATATAGTTTATTTATTGTAACTCTGAATAAATTTTGATTTGTTATTGAAAGATAGATTTCCCATTCAATATAACCTTAAAAATATTTTAATCTTTGATTATAATTTAATATCTTTATATTTTATTATCTATATTAAAAATTTTTCTATTAATTATTTTTAGAATATCAAGAGAAGACATTCGATGAAATAATGCTAACGGAATTAAATGTGACTTGTTCTTCTTCAACAACTTCTTTAACATCTGTTGATAAATTATCTTCTAATAATGATGAAAATCTTGATACAGGAAATAAAGTTGTGTTTAGAAAAAAAGAAAAAAATGAAAATGATCGTGGAAATATATATATGGTTATTTATGAATGTAAAGTTGAGTCGAAGAAAAAAGATATGGATTTAAAAAGAGGATCAACGATAAAAGTAGTTAAAACAGAAAAAAGAGATGATGGTCTTATTGAAGCCGAAGTTAATGGAAAATCTGTTCTCATACCAGAGGAATACCTTGTTGAAGCTGTTAGAGAAAAAAATATTATAGAACGGAATGAGTTAGAATATGATGAATTAACTTCACGAATAGGTTCTGGTGCATATGGTACTGTTTATAAAGCAAAATATAAGGGAGAATTTGTTGCTTTTAAGACATCTATAAATAAAATGTCAAATCCAAATAAAATGCCAAAAGAATTAGAGGAGGAATTAAGTATATTAAGTATGCTAAAAAATCGGAATATTATTAAATTAATTGGAGAATGTAGGACAATAAAAAGTATGGGTATAGTTATTGAATATTGCGCTGGAGGAACATTAAGTGATATTATACATAAAAAGAAAATCAATGATGAATTATGTTACATATTATATTTGAAACAAATTTCTGATGGTATGTCTTATCTACATAATGATAGTAAATGTAAATATCTCCTTATCGGTAATGAAGGATATAATGTTATACATAGAGATTTAAAACCACAAAATATTCTTATTAAAGAAGCTATCTGTGAACATGAAGGTCCTTCACTTTTTGATGGTAGTTATATTGAATGTAAGAAATGCCAAAATACTTATGTTGGGAATGTAACATTAAAAATTGCTGACTTTGGGTTAAGTAAATTAAGAAGTCAATTAAAAGATAATCAAGAAAAACATTTGTCTATACAAGGAACTCTTCCTTATACGGCTCCTGAAGTAATAAGAGGAATATGCTTAAAACAATCTGATGTTTATTCTTTTTCTGTTATTATGTGGGAAATGGTACATAAAAAAATTCCTGGAACAGGATGGAATAGAGATAATATTTTTTTTGAAATTGGAAATAATGAATTTCATCTTGAATTTGAAGAGGATTGTAGAGACTTATATAGAGAATTGTTTAATTTATGTAATGATAAGAATGATCCTATGCATAGACCATCATTTCAAGAAATATCAGAATCACTATCAAAGTACCAAGATATAGTTATAAAAGAAAGAAAAGAAAATACCACAATACCTGGTTGTAGAGAAGTAAAAGAAAGTACATCACAAATAAATTGTATCCTCGAAAAATTGCGACAACGTGTAAAAGAAGAGAAACGTGATCTAGAGACGGTAATTAAAGAATTAAGACCACATATAGAACAATTAATGAATACTAAACCAGAGCTTCGTAAAAGGAGTGATATAACTAAAGATATGATAGGTTTTCCAGAAGATGTTCGTATAGGATGTTCATGGAATTCATCAAATACAATGTCTAAATTGATCTCAAGGAATGATTTTATAGAAAGAAATAAAGATCAAATCCTTTTAAATAAAAATCTCATACCAAATAGACCATCGTTAGATAATATTAATGATAATGATTCATTTAATAATAATACAAATAGGGATTCTAATGTTACCTTAACTGACGATAATATTGGGGATTTACAAAGGAAAAGTGCCATTAGAAATGTAAAAATTTCACCAAGTAATTCTATTGGAGATATTTATGGTAGTGTATGTGAAAAAGGTGAGAATTATGTCTATGATGTTGATTGTACTGAAGTTATCAAATATGAATGTATGTTATATTTTTATGTCAACCTAAAATTTATGTTCATTAATAGTATTATTTTTTTTACGTAACTAACTTTTTTAATTCTTTTTTCTTATTTTTAAATGTAAAATTATTTTAGTAATCGAAGCGATACCTCATGATAAAATAATTGGTAGCTCAACATCAACTATCAATAGTTCTTTTGAGCAAAGCATATCTGGTGACAGCGATGATATTGATAAATTAACAGCAACAAATGATTTTTCTGTAAATAAACGTTCATTATCAGAGGCTTCAACATCAAGAATTAATAGTAGTTATAGTAGTAATAATAGTACGCCCAAAAAGCACAGAAGTCATTTGCTAAATAAATTTAAAAACTTGATTAAACCTAATAAAGGATGTAATAAAAATAAGGAATCATCTAAATTCTATGATACCTCAACTTTATCTTCTACAAATGATGATATAAGAGAATCACAAATATCTTTCGATGATGGTCGCATAACAAAAACTAATAAATATAATAAAAGAAGTAATACTACAATGTCAATAGGTAACTCATATATTCAAGTACATGGCAAAGGACATAGTCGAAATGCATCTTCATCTTCAACAGTTTCAGACAACAATATTTATGTAAATGAATCTCCAGAATCAGGAGTATGGGAGTGTGACTCAAATAAATGTCTAGGAAAGTATAATCTTGAATCTTTCACCTATAAACAAATCGATCCTATATATTATCAAAGAGAAAAAATTAAAAAAGAATGTGAAAAGGGTAAAGATAATAAATTCACATATAATGTTTTTAGAAATCATGATTATGTTAGCGCTGAAACTACACCGGTAATTGAAAATAGAAAAATTAATGATAATGAAGATAAAATTTTTGAAAAAGGTTATATTTTAGGTAAGTTGTAATATATTCTAAAAATATTTTTCAAAATGACGAATTATTAATTTTAAAAAATATAATATCTATATAGTTTATAAGGATGAAATAAATAGAAAATTTTAAATTATATTACTAATGATTACTATCAATAAAATACTTATAATAAACATTTAAAAAAGACTGTTTTAAAATGAGTCATAAAATAAAAAGGGTGCTGAATAAAAAAAACGTTTGTATAATCATTTTTTTTCTATTTAACATGGTATTAACAAATACTTTGGTGAAGAATCATCACCTTCTGATGATTCATATAAAGAATTTAGCTATACGAATGATAATGTATGTATATTATAAGAAAAAGTTAAAATATATAAGTGGTGAAATTTTAAAATTCATTATTTATTTATCAATTGACTTATGTGTAAACTAAATATTTTTTCGTCTTTTTAGCGAATCAAGGATATAAATCATTAATTGAAGCTGGTACATCAAAATCATATAATAATATATTAGATAGTGAAAGTAATGTTTCAAGTATAATAAAGAAATTTAATGGAGATTCACAAAAACCTTTTATACCAAACTCGCTAAAAATACATCATCATAATTCTCATAAAAGTCATTCTTCCTCACCAATTAATAGTATTATAGAACCAATTCCTACAAGGACAACTTCTCTAGATCATCTAACAATACTAAATGGGGATATCGAACCACCAGAAATACCATCTCATCGTAAAAATACATTATTATTTTCTTCAAAAATAAAAAAGGATAATATCGAAAATAATAATATTTATAATAATACTTGTAAAGGAGAAACATATATTGAAAATGAATCATACAATGAAATTAATTTAAAAGTACCACAAATTCCTAATAAATTACCAATAAGAAGTAGGCAAGTTAAAAGTAGTGAAGGAATACGAATATCTCATGTATAATAATACTTTATTATTAACTAATAAAAATTAATATCTTTAATGATTGTTATAAAATTATCTATAATAAAATTTATATACTATTATTACCTTTTACCTGGATACATAAATTTAGCAAAAGTTTGTATAAACTAACTAATAATTACAAATTTTATGATAATATGTTCTCAAAAAATATTTGTATTATATATATATATTTATTCTTTTACTTTTCATATGTTATTAAACTTAATAAAAAAAGGTAACTAAAACGATAAAATGTTATTGTTAATATAGTTATTTCCATAGTAACAAATGTAAAATTTTCTACAAAAAATGAGTGTAAAGTTCCAAAAGTTATTGTAGATATAAAACGTTACAGATTAGACACTTCATTCCTCAAACTTTATAAAATTACTTATTTTTTTATATTAATTATTTGAAATGACTATCAAATATCCTTTCATTTCAATCTTTATATAAAGTTATTAGAATATAAAATTATTATTTCTACAAACAATTTGTATTTCTTTAACATAAATAACATTTAATAAATTGCTCTTGGTGTAGAAAAATAAAGTATTTTTCTTAAATTTATTATATTGAAGCAAAAGTTTTGCTCGTATGTTAATATGCATTATCATATCAATAATGATAATTTTAAAAAATGAATTATAAGAATTTATTTAAAATTTTAATTGAATTAAAACAAGATTAAAACCTACTGCTTACTCTATTTTTATTTTTTACTTTAATAAATGTTACTTATTTTATTGAAACAAATGAATAAAATTAATAAAAATTTTTTTTAAAAATTATACTTTTCTCTACCCTTATCTTGATAAGAATAAAGAAATTTCTTATCAATATTACTTTAATACAAAGTATTTTAATAAAATATAATAAAAAATTTTAGTTATTTAATAAGCATATATATATTTTATCTTTACTTCATATATTTCAATAAAGAATTTTTTTATTAAATAATAACACAATTGAACAATTAATAAATTTTCATTGATAACGTTTATCTATTGTGTTTAAAAGATTAATTTTTCTTTACATTTTAGCTATGAATTTTTTTAATTCCAATATTAATTGTGAAAAATTTGGTTATAAGATAATAAAAATAAATGATTTATACTTTGACAAACAAAAAGATATCATAGGAAAAGGTGCTTTTTCGTTTGTATACAAAGCATCCTACAAAAATAACTTTGTTGCTTTCAAAACAATGCTTGATAAAGAATATTTTAGTAATAAAAATATAACAGTTCTAGAGCATGAAATTAAAATTTTGAAATCAATTAATCATCCAAATATTATAGGATTATTAGGTGTTTCATTTGGTGTCAGAGAAGTGGGAATAATTCTAGAATATTGTGAAGGAGGTACATTGGCCGATATAATACATAAATGGAGAATAAAGGATCTATTAATGTGTTTAAAATACCTTCAACAAATATGTGATGGAATGTCTTATCTTCATAATGATTCTAAAAAAAATACGAATATATATATTCATAGAGATCTAAAACCACAAAATATTCTGATAAAAGAAAAAATATGTGTAAAAAGAAATGGTGAATTCACATTATATTACAAAATGTCATGTAACGAATGTGAAGGTAAATGTTCTTTTATTGGTAATGTAACATTAAAAATAGCTGATTTTGGATTAAGTAAAGTTAATAATGAAAGTTGCAGTCAAATAAAAGGAACAATCCCGTATATGGCTCCAGAAGCACATCAAAAAATTTGTAGTACCAAGTCTGATGTTTATAGTTTTTCCGTTCTGTTGTGGGAAATGTTACATTTAGAATTTCCAACACAGGGACGAAATAGAGAAAATATTTTAGAAGACCAAAGATTAGGGAAACAAATTCTTAAAATGAGTAGTAGTTTGCCACCATTTTTAGTTAAAATATTTGAAGAATGTCATTCTCATAACTTTGTTGAACGTCCCTCATTTTATGAAATAGGACAATTAATAATAGTTAAACTAGGAAAATTAATGGAAAAATTGGAAAAAGATAAAATAAACATATATTATGAAATATTAAAAGAACAAAACACTAATATTGTAAAAATTAATGATATGCTTCAAATAAATAAAAAAGAAAGATTATATGAAATAATTAATTTAGAGAAAGACTATGAAAAGTTAAGGATGAAAATCAGTGACAATTCTTATTTATCAACAATTCTGAATAAACAATTAGTTGAAAATAACAGAAATACAGTAATGAATAAATGTACCAATAGTGAAAATGGTAAAAAAACACAATCATTAATAGTAAAGTATATATTTTAGATTCTGAAAAAAATTATATTGATATTATAATGAAAAGTAAACCTATAAAAATTAATATTTTAAATGATTGGAATGTAATAGGGTCACCTACAGAATATAAAGATCTAAAAATTGATAGTCAAAGTACCTTTAGCTATTGTGATAGTAAAATCGATGACAAAAGTATATGGAAATTGAATAATAACCCCAATAACAATGGTAAAATTACTAATAATAGTCAAAAATTAGAGGAAATCAATTTAAAATCAAACATCATCTATAATAAATCTAAAATAAATGATAAAAAGAATGAAAGTAGTTGTAAGTTTCGTCCCTTATTTTCCACATTAAAAAGTTTTCTTAGTATTCTCAAATAGAATGAACAAAAATTTTTCATTTATCAGATGCAGATGTTCTCAACAAGATAAATGCCAGTTAACAGAAATTAGGCAAAATTTATATCTTCAAAATTCAAAAGTTTTTGATAGCAATAAGTCGAATGGTGAAAATTATGAATTACTAGAAGCTATTGGTGCTAATAAAGATTCTACAAAGGAAATATCAAATAGAAAAAATAAAGTTATTCCCCAGGAAAATTCTTTTTTAAAAAGATGGAAAATATCTTTTAGAGAAAAAGTTTTAAAAATTTTTGGTTAAAATATATCTCTTTTTTTAATAAATTATATATAATAAGATGTTTTTAATTTAAATTATATATCTTTTTTATCATGCCTTTAAACATCTTACTAATATAGTCACTTTATGTAGAAAGAAAATATAAAATTTATAAAAAAAATTCCAAATTCATTGATTACATGCATTTTGTTGAATTTTTAAATCTCAAAAATTGTAAAGAAATAACCTATTAAAAATAACTAGAAAAGTTTTTGTGTAGTTTCATTTAAATGTTTTCTGAATGAAATATATCTTTACACATAAAAATGAATATTTAAATATCTTTATTGGTTTTTTTTACATGATATCGAGATATAATCGTGGTTTATAAGAATTTCAGAGATTGAGGAATCTTGACGAGGTGAATTTATAGCAATATATTTAGATTGCGATTCTATTGGCATAGAATTCCTTTCTTCACAATTGCTATAGTCATTATTATCAAATGAAGTTAAAGCTGTTGTGCTAGTATTTGCGGACTTTCTATTTTCATTGTTAATATTCAAGGGGGATTTTAGATGCCTTGGAAAAGTATTGTAATGATTTTTTT
Source organism: Strongyloides papillosus (assembly GCA_005656395.1). NCBI lineage: Eukaryota > Metazoa > Nematoda > Chromadorea > Rhabditida > Strongyloididae > Strongyloides > Strongyloides papillosus. Next base: position 615,909 of record SRSI01000052.1, read on the forward strand.
GGCTTCTTCTAGATAAAGCTAAAGCATGTTCAAGAGTTTCTATCCTTCTATCTTTTTCAGCAAACGTTTCTGCTATATCTTGCTCACTCTTATTTTTTATTTTGTTTTTAATTAATTTTAACTTTAATTCTTCTATCATTTCAATTATTTTACCAAACGATGGTCTTTCTGTGTAGTTATCATTTAAACAACTAAATATTAAATTTTTAAAAAAAACTGTGGAAGGAATTTTCGAATAATTCACATCAATTGTAGAATTTGAAGAAAATGATTCTGATAGAAAAGATGTTGATTCATAGTATTTAATAGCATCATCATTAATTTCCTTTATTATATCAACCAAACCTTCATTTTCATAGTAAGGTTTTTTACCACTAAAAACTTCCCATAAAACAACTCCAAAACTATAGACATCGCTTTTCTTTGTATATAATGCATTATTGTAAATTTCTGGTGCCAGATATGCTACAGTTCCTTGAACAATATTCTCAACTTTTTTTTCTGACTTTGATAAACCAAAATCAACAATTTTCAGTGTTACGTATTCTATTAATGTACCATGGCACAATTGACATATACCTTGAGCCTCTTTTTCATTATTTAAATTTGAATTTGTTATACCATCATCACTATCATACTTTTCTAAACTATGTAAACAAATTTTTTCTTTAATTAAAATATTATCGCATTTTAAATCACCATGAAGGAAGACTCCGTTATCCTCATCAATGCAATTAACGTTTACAATAGGTATATTGGATGACAACAAACTAACATTATCAAACACTTTCTTTATACTTTTATCAAAAACTTCTCGATTCTTATTATTTTGATGTAAATAATTTACTCCATCTGCTATTTGTTTAACTAAACCTGACAATATAAAAATGTCTTTAAATTTAATGTTATGCACTAAGTTTCCTAAACTACCACCACGGCAACATTCTAAAACCAGACCTAACTTTCGGTGAATACGTATCTCATCTATTGAACCATAAATTCCATATAACTTTATTATATTTCTATGATTCATCTGATATAATATTCCTGCTTCATTCATTAATTCATTCATTATTTCAATTGGATTTCGTAACCGATTGATAACTTCTTTGAAAGCGACTGTTTTTGTTTCATCTTTATTTTTTATATAAAGATAAGCTTTATGTACTATGCAAAAGGCTCCGCTACCAAGAATCGTAGACGTTATTCTTAAATTTTCTTCTTCTATCCGTGGTATGTGATTATATTCTACTTCATTATCGAAAAAATCATTATCATTATAATCTATATATTCAAAACCTTCGAAATCTGATATAATTGATAAATTATTTATTAATGATGGTTGGTATGACATAATAGATTGGGTAAAACATTTAGGTCTTATTATTTTTTTCACAAATGAACATACTTTCGGTTTTATAATAGATGAAAATTTTTTCTCAGAAATTTTAATATTTTCTGTTTGTGGAAATTCTTAAAAAATAATTTAAGACATAAATAACTTTGGTATAAAATTTACCTGGTGAAGGAGTATCCTCATTTAATAATTCACATGAAGAAAAAGAATTTAATTCAGATCCTTGAGAAACAATAGTCTTTATTTGTTTAACCATAAAAAATTTTCCTAAAAAATAAATTTTTGTCAATTTCCTTATTTTTATCTTATAATAGAAATATCATAAAAGAAATTATACAAAATTTTAACTAAGAATATGATTATCTGACAACATATTACTATAAAATTTTTTAATTATATCTTTATTTACATGCGATGAAGATAAACAACAACTAATAAATTTAAAAAATCCGATAGATCAATTTTTGTAAGAGAAAACTAAATTGTAACGAAATTAAAAAAAATATATTTTTATGTACGAACAATACCAGTAAATGTCTTTCCACCAGCTATGCAACGTCATGTAATATATAATTGGAAAACTGTTAAAATTCGATTGGAATAAATTTTATCAGTATAACAAAATGTATATATGGTTAATAACTAAGTGCATTGAAAAATACAAAAAAGAATTTTCTAAAATATTTTATAATAAAAAATATTTAACAAGAACAAAATTATTGATATAATGTAAGGAGTCACCACCTAACACTTCTTCATTATCACACTTTGATTATAACAAGATACATAAAAAAAAATTATAAATAACAAATTTTTTATGCATATAATAATTAAGTGTAAATTACTTGAAAATTTTACCTTGATTGAACTTTTTACCACCAAAATCTCCTTCCCACATGAGATACTCATTAACTAATTTCTTTGTTTCTTCCTTATCAGCATCAAGTTTCTTCCACTCATAACTTTCATAATCGACAGTCCAATCTGGGCATAGTGGGAAAGCAAGTTCTTGACCTCTCCAAACCCAGACACCAGAAATTGTTGAATTGTTGTCTTCTCCAAAGAGACATACAGAAGCAAAGGCATGCTTGCGCATCTTATCAAGACGTTGGAACATACCAGAAATAAGGTTACATGACATAAATGAAAGTGTTAAATCTTCAGGATATTTGTACTCGCCATACCAAATTGAGTAATTTTCTTTGTCGAAATTTTCCCAGAACCATGGAATTGCTTTTGTTGCGGTATCTTCATTTGAATATACACGTTTGAAAGCGTCCATTACGAATTTACCAGCAGGCATTGATGCAAATGGATCAACGAATTTTGGTGCTTCAGGTTCTGCCTCAGGTTGTGGAACAGCTTCCTTCTTTTCAGCCTTTTTCTCAGACTTCTTCTCTTCCTTCTTTTCAACCTTTTTGTCTTCCTTTTTGTCAACTTTTTTGGCTGAGGCTTGTGCAGAGGAAGCAGCCTTTGCAGAAAGTTTATTGAAAGTGTCTTGATCAAAGGTTGTTTCTTTAGTGGCGAATTCAACTTCACCGACAACAGATTTAACATTTTCTTGGTTAAGAACTGTGTTAAACCATCTAGTAACGTTTTGATATTTAGTTTGAGCGTGCTTATCGAGAACATGTTCATATGCTGGGAGAAGATTTAAAGCAATAGAAATATCAGCATATGATATTCTCTCACCAACGAGGAAAGTTTTTGAAACAAGTATCTCATTAAGTGAACTCATTTGTCCTAAAAATTCAGCTTTAGCAGCGGCAAGAACATCACTATCAACCTTGGCAGCTGAAATAGATGGGAGTACATAATTTAAAACTGTTTGGACAAGCTTTCCTTCACCATATTGAAGCCATTGACAAACTTCAGAACATTTAGCTTGTGGGAAAGATCCTCCAGAGATGTGGAGAGAAATGGCATCAGAACCAAAAAGTGTTACATCTCCATTTTCATAGGCTGGTGTCTAAAAAAATTTTAATTTGTAAAATAAAGATGATGTGGAAGTTTGTGGAGAAATAAACTTACAACACCAAGTGGGAATTTGGCAACTGGTGGTTGAGAATTGATAAGTTGAAGCTCAACTCCTCCATATTTAGCAGCGACTAAAACCTTTTGGGTTCTAAAAGATTTTTCTTGTCCAAAGAGCTTCTAAAAACAACAACATAAAAAATTATAATTTTTAACCTACTCCTTTAGTCATTTTTATAGGGATATTTGAAAATTTTGAATGAAGTTACTCAACAATTTCAAGTACAAAACCTAAAAAATATTTATATTAGTAAAAATGTATCGAAAATTTAAAAAAATATACACACGGTGAAAAAATATAAATATTTTTATATGTAATGAAATTACATTAACCCAACAACTTGCAAGAAATAGTTATCTCTTGAAAAGAAAAAATTTGAAAATTAATTTCCTCATTTTTACAAAAAAATATGCTAATATAATTATTTAATCAAATATGGAATTCTTTTTTGTTTATGATACCTTTATGGGACTATTACAATACGTAAAAATGAAGGTTAAGTAATTTTTTAAAAAATATAAAAATTTGATTTCTTCATATAATAATAATGATTTCACCAAAACTTTTTTCGCTATAAGAGTTTGCTAGTTTAAAGTGACACTTTCTTGAAAAGCCGTTCTTTTCATAGAATTCATTGATAAATTTGTTTGTTGAACTGTTACATTGAACACTGTCGTGTTTGAGGTAGATGATGTTTGATTTATATCACAATTTTATGCTTCTTTCAAATTAAAAGTCATATAGGTGTCATAATCTGATTATTTATATAGAAAAAACAACATAAATTTTGGTGTATTTTGCACTTTTTTCTGGCAAAAATGAGTTATTAACACTTTTAATTTTAGTTTTTTATTTTTCTCTTTTACACTCGATTTTAGAAATTTGTTTAAAATAACTTTAATTATTACTGATTTTGCCAAGCCCACAAGAACTAACTCATTTGTTGTTATACCTAGCTTTAAATTTCGAAAAGAAAAACTAATGTAATGTTAAATTTTTGCTAACATAAGCGAAATTCTTAATCAATTGGATATTCCTTTAAAATAACTTTCATAGGAAAAACGGAAAAGAAAGATAAAATATATAACAAAAATTGTAAAGATAATATTTAAAAAGAAAAGAATATTAAAAAGTAGTATGCAAAAAGACAAAGAAGAAATATTTTATTGGTAATAATATTACATCAAATAAAAGTTGTAATTTAATTAAAAACAAAGTAATAATTTGCATTAACAATCGTTATCAAAACATTCGAACAATATAGACATTTTAAAAGTAAAAAAATTGTATTTTAAAGTTGAAAATAACGTTTTATAATGAATTTCAAATATTTAACAACCATTTTTTCTATTAAACAATTTTTTAATTAACTTTGTTAACACTTCTCTTTATACTTTGTCATATTTTACAATCACTTTAGTTTCTTTTTTCTATCCAGTAATATTAATATACTCTCTGAACAAATATGATGGCATATTATATATTCAGTTATCATGTAATAGTGATATATTGAAAATATTGGTTAAAATACTTATTTATATCAAATTATTATTATATTGCTGATTTTCAATTTATTATATGCCATCTTAACATCATAATAAATATATTTATTTTAAAAATGATAGTTTTATATATTTTTATTGTCTTTCTTGTTGACGTCAACCACACATTTTAATCCAATATCTTTTGATGGTGTCTTTTTATTATAATTATTAGTAAAAAATTGAGTAACTTTGTTACAAGTTAATTTAAACATCTTCGAAATAAATACTTTATTACCTTTCTTATTCTGTCTCTATTTTCTATCGATATATAATATTATTTAAATATATATGTGTTTTGCTTTTTTTTTCTTAATTATTTATTGATGGAGATATTTTCTTATTTATTGTTATTCTTTTTTTAAGATAATTAATCAGGTATATATTTTTTGTTTTATTACAATTTTTACTTAAACTATTATGGCAACAAATTTTCTGAAAAAACTAATTAGTCGATCGAAATCGAGAAGTATATCTCCATCATCTCGTTCCATATCAAGTACGAATTCTGCAAAATTAAATAAAAAATTAAAAGATGATTTTAATAAACAGCCATTTTTATTTAATTTAAATGCCCAAGATCCTAGAAATTTTTTTGATCGAACTATGGATGAAATTAACTTCGAATATTACAATAACGATAAGCGAGAAATAAGAAAGCAGGATCATGAAAGAAAATCAAGGAGAAGATCTCCAACATTTAATGCACATATAGTATCACAAGATAATGTTTCATATGCCGGGTTTCATAAACATGAGAGAGAAGCTTTTAATGATGATGATTTATATTATCATAAAAATTTTTACAGAAAAAAAAGCGATAAAAACAATTATAAAAATGATATTGAAATTACTAATAATAAATTGTTAAACTTTGAAAAAGAAGAATATCCATTTAATAATTATCATAGTGCTCCTAATTCACCACCTAAATATATGTATGATTCTAGACAACGTTTAGGTGATTTTATATCACCATCAATGTTATATAAGCAGGATACTGAAGTCAATGGTGTTATTGGAAATCCGTACGATTTTTCAAGATGTAATATCAATCGATATAATAGTTATAATACTTTACAGTCAAATATGTTTGGGGACCCAAAAATTGTTAAATATCAATCACTTGGATCACCTTTTACAAAATCAAAAAATAAAAATATTTCTAACTATTCTCCTAACCATTTAGTTGTAGAAAATAAAAATGATGCAAAAGCAAAAATTAGTTCTAAAAACATATCAAAGGAAGAAAATAAAAACGTTGATGAACCGATTTATGAATCACTTAAAAGAAATCGTTCTTCAAGTCCTAAAAGAGTATTACAACATCCAATAGAAATATCTAAATCCGGAGGTACTTTATCAAAAGACCCAAATAGTGAAAAAAGTGGTGAGAAAAAAAGAGCAGTCTCGAAAAGTCCTAGTAAAAGATCAACAGCATCAACGAAATCCAAAGAAAAAATTGAAAGATCTGCTTCGGCTCACTTATTTAAAATATCTTCATCAAATATTAAAACATATAATTATCTTTCACCAATATGTAAAAAAGTTGGATGTATGGCAACAATATACGTAACAAATCCAGATTCAACAACAAGCAAATTCTTAGTTTGCAAATCGCAATTATCTCATGTTTCATCATACTTTAGGAATTTGTTCATGGAAAATAGTTCCTTAACAATACCTGGAGTTAAGCAACATTCAATAAATACATATACACTTGTTGTATCATCTCTTCCATTTCCAAAACCATCCTTACAATTTCAATGGTATATTGAATCAACAGTTGCCGATCCTGTTTTAAGAGAAGTTTCAACCGATAACTTAGAAACATTAATGAGACTTAGTAAAAGATTTTCAACACCATCATTGGTAATTAGATGTAGTCAGTTCATTATAAATGAAGTGTCTAGAAAACCTCCAATGATAGCTTTATGTTGGTTGAATTGGATCATAAAACATAAATTTGACCAAGGATGTTATGAAGCTGTCCTTCCAGTAGTCTCAAGAATGAGTTTAGTTGATCTTGAAAGACATCGAGCTATGCTAAGTGAAAAAATCTATGGAGATATACTTAGTAGTAAACTTCGTTGTGTATATAAACAGGTTTCAACTATATTTAAAGTAATTCATCAAATAGATCATTTTGTTGTCGAAGGAAGAGTATGTCCAAGATGTGAAAGAACAGGAAATGATGGAAAAAGTTTAGGAAATAAAGTACGTTTAAAAGTTTCACCTTGTACAAAAATTATTGGATGTAATAATTGCTATAAAAATAGTGAGTGTGAATTGGAAAAAAAAGGTAATGGAGAATATGAAGCGTATTTCAAATGTGATCACGATCTTAAGGTATTTGGTGAAAAAACTGAAGATTGTTGGTGTCAAGAAATGACATATAAGGAAAGTTTTTTAAAATTCGAAAGTTTATATCCATTAGAATCAAGAAAGGTAAAAGTAAAGGATGAAGAAAAGAAAGAAAATGAGAAAAAGTAAAATTTTATATATTTAATCAACTAAACGTTTATTTTTTAATTTTGACTATTAACTATGTTTTTTTATCAGTTTCTTGACTATAAAAAAATAAATGAAAAATTCAAATTAGAATAATATTTATCACTATAATAAAAGCGGTTATTAAATTTTTTTTAAAATCTTTAATTTAATTATTTTTAAATTATGCTAAATAATTTTTATAGTTATCAAAATAATAATAATGTACCACTACAATATGTTAATATGATTGGTAAATTTAACAGCCATCTTGATACACCTATGTCAAATGATATTATCCTTCATTGTAAAGGATTCTATTTTAAAGTGAATCATGATATTGGAATTACTAATAGCAGGCTTCTACAGACTGTAAGTAATCTAAAAAGTAAAATTTTAAAACATTTAGTGGTCAGTAAAAATGACTGGGAGAGGATTTATCATTGATTTAAGTGATTGTAAAAAAGAGGCAGTTGAAATTGTAGTACAATTATTCAAAAACACTAATGAACATGTTCAGCAAAAACTTATTCTTGATGTTTATCGTGTTTTAATAAAATTAGAATGTTATTTATTGGAAGAAAATTTTTATACCTACATTAACCAATCTTTATTAATGAGAGGAACCAACAACAACAATTTATCATGTTTATCAAACAATCAATTTAGCCGATATTATGCTGATACAAAGAAAGATAATTCATCAATTAGACATTTACAAGAGCTTACATCCGAAATAAAAGCTATGCACAAAAGTATTAATAATTTCACTGTTCAAAACAATCACGAATCGAAACGTCAAAAAAAGTCCTTAAATGATTTACCAGATGTTGGAATGAATGATAAGGTTGTTAATATAAAATTACTGACTGGACAAAAAATTTTAAATTACAATGATTATCAAGAGATTTTCGATTTGTTAGATTTTTATAAATCAAAAACTTCATTTGACAAAACAATGATTTCTTCGAATGAATATAGTAACTTGAAATTGCTTTTTGACAATGAAATTTACGAAATCAAATGTTTAATGGATTTAAAAAATGTTGCAAAGTATATTAAACGAATATATAATAAATATGAGAAAAGGCCTATCTTTAATAGTGACAATTCAATAAGAATAAAACCTATATCATCAAATATTTTTAATGGAACAAATGCAAAAAAATATAATGAAAGTAGACCATTATTTCATAAGGAACAAACTTCTAAATCATTTAAAAAAGGAAACTACTTAAAAAGAAGCGAAAAACTAGTACCAACAACAATAAAACCGCTCAACTTAATAAAACAAGAAATTTTAAAAGAACAATCAGAATTGGAAAGTAGGTCTAATCAACTAAATACTTTTGTGAATACTGTTCCTTTTAACAAGCTAGAATTATCAATAAAAAATAAAGATGTAGATAAAAAAAATGTTCATTTCAAACGTAACCATTATACGTTTAGTTCAGAAATCTCTAATAATTCTGATACTCAAATAAAAACCCCTATATCTGGTAATGAAGAAAGTTCAACTTCAAACATTTCTTCCCAAAGTCAATTACTATAAATAAGATGAATTAATTTTGTAATTTTAAGTTAGAAATAGTGTTATATTAGATAAAAGGTTGACGTTGACATTTAATTTCTTTTAAAAATATAAATACAAGATATTTATTAACATTAGTTATAAAAATGATAATCAGAAATTTTCATAAAGCATCATTAGCATAACTGACTCTTCTTGAACTATTATGTCTTGTGCTATTTTCATGTTTATGAACTTTAGTAGAATAACAATGTTTCCATAATTCAGCAAAAATAACACTACTATGAAATCTAAAAAATACCACTAATGGTGATACTGCATACATTATACTTTTAAAGGCTGAAATATCAAAAAATATACTTGTTGTTATCATTGATTTCGTACCTTCTAAAGTACCATAAATGAATAAAGCCAAATTTGCAAATATCATAAACGTCATCATTTGTTTACCAGGTTTCAAAACTTTGCTTTCTGTACTTTTCATTTTTAGTCTTGATGCTATAAAAAGATATAAAGCTTGAAATAGGGATTGAATTATTCTTATTAAAAATGTTGCTATCATAATATTTCTAAATCTTAGTCCACCCATATCTTTTATTTCATCATCATTTGTTGTGGAAACAAGAAGAAATGCCAAACAACAGTATATTAATTCACCTAGTAAACCAACAACTAAAAGTATATCATCAATTATACCAGTTAAAGTTTTTCCATGAAAAGAGTATTGTAATTTTCTCATCGAATATATACCAAATATGGTCATTAATGTTATAACAGAAATTAAACATAAATCTGTAATTCGAAATACTTTTGTTGCTTCAACAGTATTACCTAATGAATAATATAAATAGTATATTCCAATCGTTATTAAACATGCTGAGAGAAAAATAATTCCAATGAATAAACCCAAAAATGAACTACTACAATCAATTTTTATATGTGATTTTCGTTTTTTTCTAAATGTATCACTTTCTTCTGATGAATATATTGAATGAGATTCTAAATGTTCAAATTCAAGCCATGTTACAAACATTATGGCTGCTCCAATAACAGAATATTCTACAACACATGTTATAAGAATTGTTATAACATCATAAAATAAATCATAATGAGCTGTTGTCTGTTGGTCAAAAAGCCAATTCGTTTTCTTATTTTGAGTTATTGCCTCTGTTACGTTGGTTAATATCTGTGCCCTTGTCGCCTCTTGAACAGTTCTAATATTATATAGAGAAGTATAATTATTTTCCAAATAGAAATTTCCATTGTAATCTTCTTCTATACTACTGCTATCACTAGTATCATACACTGGTGATGTTAATAAATTATTGGACATTGTTGTTTGATTTGCAACTACAATTGAATCAATTAACATTATATGAGAATTTTTTCCTTGATATATAATAGTTTTTAAATTACTAGCCGTGCTAGAAGAAGATTGCTTCGCAAGAACATACTTCCACCACGTCCATAAATTAACAGCTAACAAATGCATGATTCCAATTTTAATAATCCATTGCAATTTTCCAGTAGACCCATATGAGACTTTACTGTTACAAAAAATATAATGTGTTTGAAGAAAAATAAAAATCATAGCCAAAATAATATTAGTCATTTCAATTCTAGTACATTTTTCAACTTGAGAGCACATATATATTTCAATACCAAAAAAAACTACAGAAAGTGTACCGAAAAAAATTGCTCCAAGACGTAAATAAAAGCTTCCACAACCTTCACCGTTATGTGATGCTTTGGTTAATGTTAATTTTTTTTGTTTATTAGATGATAATTTAAATATCTTTGAAATAAGATTGATTGCAATATAGTTATAATATTCAGGGTAAATTATGAAAAAATTTAAGAAAATTAGAATTAAAATAGCTGTAGAATATATAAATGTACCAAAAATACTAGGAGTAATCCAAAATGTTTTTACTTGCAAATGTGTTATTTCAAAGCCAAAAGCAAAAACAATTAATGCTAAACAATATATCCCAGAAAACATTCTTGAAATATAAGCTCTATAAAAAAATTTTTAAGAAGTAAAGAATTATACTTACATTGCATCTTTATTATCAATAAAATTTTCTTTACCAAAAAATATTGTCGTTATACTAGAGGATATTTTTGAGTATTTTTCAATATTATCAGCTAATGTTACAACATTTTCATTAAAATTTACACAAGTTACAGATGACGGTGATGGTGGCACTAAATCATCATTAGATATATTTGTATATTGTGTTGTACTTTCAAAATCAATGCTATTTTCCAATTTTGATCTTTCTTCGGGATCGTTTTCAGACAAAGTTACATTTAGATTAATATTTCTCATTTCACTTTCTGATAGTGAGCCGGAATTTGAAGACATTTTTAATTTAGAGAAGTCTAAGAAATTGGTAATTACAACTTTTTATTATAAAAATGGCAAATATTTTAAAAAATTTTCAAATATTAAATTTAGATAATAACTATGTTGTATGGTAATGTTAAATCTTTATATGAAATTTCCACACCGTTAATTATTTTATTCCTCTTATTTGTTCAACATAATAAAACTTATTTTACTGTTTCTTGATTTCATTTTTGTTAATAATAGATTAACTAAGTAGAATCTATTTACTGTTTGTTTAAATATGGTATATCGCTATCTAAAATTAAAATTCTACTTTCCTTGTATCTCAAAAAGGAATTTTTTTGAAAAAGAGTTTGCGTATTGATAATTTGTTTAGTTATAATATGTGCAATACAATAAAACTTTTTTTTTACAATTTATAAAGTTGAAAAATTAGAAAATCAAAATTTAAAGATGAATTGTCATTTTTTTAAGATATTGTAAATGTCTTGGTGATTTCAATGAAAATATAATTCTGCTTCCACTTTAATAAAGCAAATTCACAATTATAATGAAAATTCTACATTTATAGAAACTTTTAAGCTTACAATAAATCAAATTTTATTGTAAATAGTTTACTGAAATACGATAACAATTAATAGTAGAAATTTGGTGCTTTTAGAACAATTGGCCTTATAAACAAAAAGCTATGATAACATAAAGAATTTTTTTTCAATTACAACAAACATATATAATAATCTAAAAAGCTTTGGTTAATCTAAAAAGTTGTATATTTGTTTTATTTCACGAGTTATTACTAAAAAAACAGAATCATTTTCTAAACCGAGAGAAATTAGAGTTCCTGTCAATGGGAAAATTACAAGTGTAGAATTCTCAATTATTTAGGATACACGTTAATTATGTAAAACTAATAAATTTCATTAATTTTTGTTTGAAATATTCAGAAAACGAATATTATTTAATTATAACTTACTACTAAGATAATATTTTCAAAAATAACATTTAAAAGGCTAAAGCACAAAAACAAAGGAATTTACCAACCCTTTAGAACTAGAAATCTACAAAACGTGAGAAAAACTAAGGGCTTAGCCGGTGATCGAAACCGGGACCTCTCGCACCCTAAGCGAAAATCATACCACTAGACCACTAAGCCTGGGCCGGGGCCGAACTACTTTTCTTTTTCTGTAACCTTACTTGAAAAGCATGTGCTTTATAAGTATGCTTTATTCTGTATTAGTATAATTACTATTTTAATGAAGAAATTTAAAATAACTATATATTTTTACTGAAAGAATTGTGATTCATTTTGCTAAATACTTTGCATTTTTTATTAAATATTGATACTACAGAATATTTTATTAGTGTGGAATGTATTTGTTTCAACAACTTCTATTTAAAAATCTTATTATAACTTAGTCTTAAAAGCAAAATTACTACTTAGTTCAACATATAAAGTAAATATTAAATTAAACAATACTCTATTAATATAATTTTTTATAAGTGATTTGCTATGCATATAATATTTTTCAATTTTAATAATATGTGTATACTTAAACGAAGTAAAGAATTTTACTACTTAAGAAATTTTAGTAATTTTTTTAAAAATAGAATGTTGTATCTCAAAAAAATGTGATCAAAATGGGCATTTGTGATGGAAAGTGTGGGACTCGTCCGATCCCGCCTCCGTGGCGCAATCGGTTGGTAGCACGTCAATCTTACAATGCGTTTTTTGCCAAAAATCACACAGTGATTTTTTACCATACTTCGTGTCAGGATTATGTTTTATTAAAATGAAACATTAATGTAAATTTCTTTCATTATAAACAAAAATAACATGATTTTTTAATATTTTTTTGATGATTTAACGTATTACTTATGTTATTGTTGTTTTATTGGTAAATTAAATTCATATAGTAACATTTGGAATATAAAAGATATTTTATGTTATTTTGGTAATCTATGTATAAACTAATAATTAAAATATAAAATACATTTCTATTAATTAATAAGTAAATTGTTTATATAATTTAATTTTTAAACATAAATATTGTATATTTTCTAAATTTGAAGTATATATTTCCACTGTGCCATGAAAAACGTTAACCAAATTATTTTAAACTAAAAAATATGGTAATATTTGAAATAGAAATACATTTTTTTACTTTGTAAGGCGATTATTATTCAATTTAAACATTACAACAAAATTAATCTAAATTTCTACTATTCTGAAAATATAGGTTTTTTACTGCATCATAAATAATGTTAACAAAAGTAATGCCATAAATCTAAAAGATATTTTTTGATATTTTGCAAGATAGTTATTAATAAAATATAAATATCAAGTATATTTACTTTAGATTTTACCAATTTAAAGTACGGATTTTTACTACATCGTAATAATGATAACAAAATTATTATCCTTGTGAAATATATACTTTTTAAGACTGAAACACCAATTTAAAGGTTATAAAATTCTAAGAGCAATTTCTTTGTTAATATGTGGAATGGATATGTTTGTATATTGGAAAAATAGAATACTCATATTAAATAAAAATATGTAATACTAATACAATTATTATTGTTAAATACAATTTATTTGTGTTTTAAAAATTTTCTTTATACCAAATATGATAAAAATAATGTATATTTTCATAGGTTAACAATTTATCACTTTATATTTCATTGGAAAAATGTAAATATTAATCATTATAAGATCACTTTCATTTTATTTAAAGTGACATAAAAATTATAAGTGAATGAAATGAAATAGGTGTGGGGTAGGTACTTTTACTATGTCGTTGGTTTACAAAACCCAGTTTCAGTTTAGTACTGAGGCTGGGGCAATTTGGTATTTTGTATAATGGTAGTATATATATTATATATATTAGTATTATATAAAATCCTAGATTGCATTTTTTGACAAAAATCACACAATCCTCTAGATTGCGTTTTTTGACAAAAATTTTTGAAAGATTGACGTGTACCCCAATCGGTTAGCGCGTTCGGCTGTTAACCGAAAGGTTGGTGGTTCAAGCCCACCCGGGGGCGTACACCCTTTTTGAAACCGCTATATAAAAGTTTATTTTAGGTTAAGAATAAAGTAGAAATCCAAAATATAATTAATTTACAAAGATTATATAAATAGAAAGAATATTTACATACAACAGTTTATTTATCAATTATAAAACCAATTTTTTAGCTTTCCAACCATACTACTTACAATATTCATACCCCAAGAAATAGGTGCAAAATATTTTTTTCCAGAAGCACCACTAGAACTTTTCACTTTCGAAATATCGGCAGTATCATCGTTACAATAACTAGAAGAGTTACAATAGAATATTTCGTATGACGGATCATTTTGGTATTCAGTTAATTCCATTCTTTTATTAACACAGCCTCTTCTTATTTTGATTCCACTTGAAGTATAATGAATTAGTGTATAACATTCAGAGCCTTTACAAGCATCATATTTAGACATTTCATTTTTCCCACGAAAGCATGCTAATTAGAAAATTAATAATATTATTTTGTATTTTAAATTTTTAATTAAAATCAATACATATTTTTTGAAACATTTTTCTTACCTATTGTGTTGGAAGAGTATAGTGTACAGGCTACGGACGAAAAGTATTGCGAAATAATAATAAATATAATAAGAAAAATGGTTTTAAATGATGATTTTTCCATATTAAGCATAGTACAATAAACTGTTTTCAAATAAATTTTTAAATTATATAAAAAATGAACTATAAATAAAAAGACTATTAAATAAAATAAAAATTTTTATGATTGTTAAGTATTAGTCATTCGTATGATTGATATATTTGTATGGAAATCGTATACTTACTTAAATATAATTTATTATAGTTAAAAAATGTAAAGATAGAGAATAAGTGTATTAATCAGCATAAAAATGATAAACTATAATAATACTATTCATATATTACATAAAAATCATATTGTATCTAATTTTTAGGTAAATTTTTATTTTATCTATTATCATTGTAACTTGACAGAAATAATAACACTCTTAAAACTTGTATAATAAGTTAAATTAAAAAAGTTTGAATTTATTTAAGTATAAATGTTTTAAAAGTATGTAATAAGTTCAGCAAACTGAAATTGAAAATTAACTAAAATAAGTTATCCTTTATACAAAAACGAAATAATTGTACAATTTACAATCAATTCGATCAAAACAACCATTAATTTAATTAAATATATTAATAAAAACAAATAGATGATAAATCATTACTCATCAAAAACATTTCTTATTTGCAAAAGCAATCTTTTCTCTAATTTCAAGAATAGCTGATAATTTTAACGCTCAATTTTTTTAAACTTTTTTTAAATATATTAAATCAAATATATGTTAATGTTTTCAGAATAATAACTTGTTTTAATATATATTAAGATATTTCTATTCTGTTCAATAAGCTTAGCATTCATATAAATTAAAAGGAAATAAATATTTTTAAACTATACTTTTGTGAAAACTTTTTTGCTATTAATATTTTTAATTAGATTTTTATTTTAATTTTCTATAGAATGTATAGAAAAAGTTCATATAGAAATTTGATGTATTGCTTAGGAAAAAACATCATTTATTTTTTTTTCAAAGTATGAGTATGGCATTTATCGTAGAATTATTTCCAATTTTTTCTAAACTTTCACGGCACTTTCATAACAATTTATTGTTCTTAAGATAATTTTTTTTAGTTTTTGTTGGAATAATTACAAAATAAGACATACTATTTGCTTCTTCAGAGAATCATTTTGTCTAAGTGTTTTATTAAACTAAAATCACCTTTTCTTATTAATGCAAAGACTTTTTCTATAGAAATTTTGAATAAAATGAGAGGTTACTATGTAAGAGCTAAAATTAATTAAAAAAAAGATATAAAAATGTTTTTACTATTTTGATAAGAAAATTATAAAAGTAGTATTTTGTTAAGGATGATTAGGAAATTGCAACAATTTATAAAATTAAGCGTATAATTACATTGTTTTGAGGCTTTAGCTTATTAAACGATGCTTATAATAGAAACTAGATTTTCTAATATAATTTTTATTGCTATATAACAAGATTTTTTTAAACTGATTTACTATATATATTTTTTTATTAAAAATAATTGTCTTGATGTTAAAATGTAATCTATTCTCTCGCTACAAGTTAATTTTAAAATTTTTACTATTTTACTCATATAAAATTGTATTACATTAAAACATTTTAGAAATCCTTTTTAATTAAATTAAAAATTTTACCATTAATTATCTCCTGAAAATAACTATATGAAGATACAATTCAACATATTAATAAAAAATTTTTTTATTCTAGGTGAATTATACTTAAATCTGCTATATCTTTGGCACGCAATTTTCAATTAATTTTTTATTGAATCCAAACTGAAATTCTTTAATCCATATGTCTTAAAATGGAAAATCATTTGGCGTTTCTAAAGAAAAAATAGTAGAAAAAATAAAAATTTTCAATTAACTTTCGTATTACAAATCTCCGCCTATCTTAAATAATAATATTTTTCATCTATAATATACTCAATTTCTACCATTTTGTCAAATTTTATTTAATTGATACGTTTTAAACGTATTTTAATTACTTTAATATGACAAACAATATCTTAGTTTTAAAATATTTCATTATTTTTTTAAGAATTTTAAAGTAGTTTTTAATTAATTTCTGAATATTCTTGATAGTAAGTACAAATATATATCTTAAATTAAAAAATAAAGAAATTTTGAAATAATTTCCATTTTATTCAAAAAAATTCAGAAAAACATTTTTAATAACTATTTCTATTATTTTTCATAATTGTTAAAGAAAAATATTTTTTCTCTAAAGCTGTTTTTTGGTAATAACTTTATAAACTTATTTATATTTTAGAATAAAAATAGATCATTATAAACCAAAAATATTAATTTTACTAATCAAGAAGAAATTTATTCAGAATGGGGAAAATATTCAGTAAGAAAAAAGTTGAACCTGATTTAACTAACGACGAAATTGAAGCAATTCGAGATATGTGGTCCAGGTATATTCCATCATATAATTTTATTAGTACAGAAATATATTTTTAGAGCGAAAAATGAAAATGTTGGGAAAAAAATCCTTTTAACATTAATTGAAAAAAAGCCTAAATTCGCTGAGTATTTTGGTATTGGTTCAGAAAATGTTGATCCTAAAGAATTGATGAGCAAAAGAGAGTTTCAATTACAAGCACATAGAATTCAGGGTTTTCTTGATACAGCTGTGGGCTCTTTAGGTTATTGTCCAATGGCATCAATTTATGATATGGCACATCGAATTGGTCAAATACACTTTTACAAAGGTGTTAATTTTGGAGCTGATAATTGGTTGGTTTTTAAAAAAGTTACAGTTGATCAAGTTTCAAGAGTTTATTTTGATAGTAATAACAAAGATTGCAACAGAAAAAATAATGCGAATATAAATTCAGTTCGTAGAAATACTTCTGGTGAAAGCGAAGAAGTTCTTGATGTCAAAAATGATCAACAGCCTGATGAAAGTGCTAATTCATATAATGAAATGTATGAAGTTCAAAATTGCGTAGCACGTTTAGGGTGGAATAAATTTATGACCGTTATTGTAAGAGAAATGAAGCGTGGTTTCTTGGAGGAAGCAATGAGAAACTGCAAAGAAGATGAAAATTTGCAATCATAACATTCTTTTTTTAATATTTTAAAATTTATTATCTAATTTTTTGGCTTTGGTATATTAATGAGTAATTAATCTATGAACTCATAAATGATACAAGCATATTATTTTATATTCAGTCTAACAAAATTAAATTGAAACATTTTTTGGCTTATATTATTCTATTTCCTTAATTTGTAATTTAATAGTAATTTTTTTTTAAATTATAATTATATGTTAATAATATGTACACAACTTTAATTTTAATAAATATATTTTGTTATTATATATATTATAATGATATATACTTTTAGTTTGTTCCAAACATAATATGAGTTTTTGATTTGATACTTTCAATTTTCGTGCCTATAATATTTCTTTTAACGGCTAATTTTCGTCGAACAATATACCATTCAATGAATAAAGCTATAATAACCATAATAATACAGAACAGTGAAAGACAATATGCCCAACTGGGAATTCCATGTTTAGGTAATTTTCCACCTGTTGTGTAATAAAGTCTAATTGTAAAGCCTAATTGATCTATCAAATCTGATATTACTTGATGAAGAGGCCAATCTTTACAAAAAAATTTCATTAAAAACACTATGAAAAACTTACTTTGATTTATAGAATTCGTAGTTTCTAATTGAATATTACTTAAAAAAGGTGCTAAAATCGTATTGTCAGTGTGTATAGTAACAGAAGGCAACTTTCTATTATCTCCAACCATTCCATCAAGAACAACAAGGACTAAAATATCAGTTATATTCATCATATAGCAATTATCATTCCCGAAATTTCCATGTGTTTTATCATTTTTAGGAAACCAATTTTTATAAAGAATAGAAGCAAAAATCTAAAAAAAAGATTTACATAATATTAAGAATAAAAAAAATATACTCTTGTAAATACACGGTAACTACTAACAAATCTCTCAACTGTTTCAGCATCCATAACATGTGAACATTCATCTTGAAAAAGGCATCCAAATTCTTCATGATTACTATAAACTTGTTTGCTTGAATATGGTGCAAGAAGTTGTTTAACAATTATTATTGCTAAAGATGTGGAAATAGTTTTATTATCAAAAGGAGATATTTTGTTAAAAACTTTTTCATGTTTACCATATGTTTCACTTATTTCATTAAAACTTGAATACGATATTTGTTTATGCAGATCACATATATATGGAATTTGAGACGAAATTACACATTGGGAATAATACTAAAATATTTTCAAAATTTTTTAGAATATTTTTTATTAACAAATTACCTCTGCTTTATTTTTTTCTGGTGTTGGAAATTGACATGGAGAATAATATGGTGGATGTATACTTGTTAATATTGGACTTATATATTTTATTAGTAATATACAAGGTATGTAAAATAATAAATTATATATTTTAATCATACTTTTTATAGAGAGTATATTTTTAACTATAAAATTTTTATCGAAAGTATTTTAACAATAACTATTTTTTGAAACAGTTGTATATATAGAAAAAATTGATAAAAACATTCTTAACTCATCACATAAGCATAAAATTTATTTTTAAAGTATATTTTCTTCTATACAATGTGACTTTTCATGAATTTTGAATAAAAAAGCATGTATTTAAAGTACCAACAAAAATTTTGAGATCTTTACCATTAGAAATAACTGAAAAGTTAAATATAAATAAATTATTTATAAAGGAAATCTTTTAAGATTAGTATTATATTTCAACTAAGAATCGTCTTTAAAGGATTAATCTTCAATAAACATGGCCAAAAAGTTGGTAAAAATATAAAACATCTATGAATATTTACAAAATAATAATAATTTACTTTATATACAAATATAACATTTTTTTGTATTTTCTATGACATTTTTAATAGTTACTTATTAATTATATATACAATAAATTTTTAAACACAAAAAATGCAACAATAATAATTAAATATAGATAATACAACCTATAACTTGTCTATATTTTTCTTATATAAAAGAAAATTAAAAAAACATTAATGATTTATTTTGGATAAATAAAGATAAACAATAGATAACTGTCAAAATATTCTAACAATTTAAATTATTTATGTTTTTTTCGTAATACTATTATAAAATTACTGTTATTATTGAAAGTAATAGCCTTTTTAAAAATAATGAAAAATAAAAATTAACTTAAAGATATATAAATATATTAAAAATTTAATGTTTAAGCAAAAGTTATTGTTACTCTATTAAAACTTATAAATATATAATTCTATATATAAAAAGAAAAAGAAATACATATAACAATTCATATATGGTTAACTCAAGGGGTTAGGGAAAATATAATTTGTCACTCATATGATGAATGCCCTTTTCGTGGTGTATATAGATGTATTATTACATTGAAGAGAGAGTGAATTTTAAGATGAATTTTATATGGAAAATAAAGGGCAATATTTTTGTTAAAATACTTTTCATAAATATGGATTCATTTTTAAACTTCCTTTAAGCTATTTTTTCAACATTACAAGTGAGGAACAGTTAAAAAAAAGCAAGGAAAAAATAAGTGATTATCATATAAAAAACATTTCAAACATTATTAATTTCATTATCACTTAACTTTAATGCGTGAAATAGTTTAATAATATTGTTAAGTAAGAAGAAATATTAAAAATATAAAATTATTTTTGTACATAGTAAATGCTAAAATTTAATAAAGTGAAAAACTGTATTTCCAATCATCCAAGTCTACAAAAGAAACGGAAAATTTAAGGAAATTATTATAAACTTATTATAAAATAATTATTTATATGTTTTACTGTACATACATTTTTTTATATCAATATTTAAAAAAAATATTTATTTGTATTTAGATGGTTTTTAATAACGGTTTAAATACACAATTTTAATAAATCATTTGTTATTATAGAAAAATAAATTTTAGTTACTACTAAGATATTTGCCAAACAAAAGATATATTCACAAAAGGATGTAACATTATAACTCTATAGATATATATTTGAATACATGAGGGAGAGATTTTTTTATCATCAAAATAAATTTACTAAATTGAAATTCAAGATATTAAAGGAACAATTTGTAGTAAATTTTTCAAAAGGAATTTTATAACAAAATTATCTTTACCAAGACCATTATATGTTGTAAAATAAAAGAAGAACACATCACTAATGATAGAACACAATCTTTGGACTATATTTAATAATAAAAAAGAAAAAGGCTTTTAAAAAAATTTATTTAAATATAATCAAATATGTCTATAGTGACTCTAATAAGAAAAATTTAAAATATTTACTAAGAAAAATACAAAAACGTTTTTTTCAATAACTACTTCGTTTAAAAAATGCTATGTATTTCATTTATTTTCCAAAATTCAGTTTAAGGGTAAAATATTTGAATAACTAATTTTAATAGATACCATTTAAATTAATGTAATTATAAATGGTAAGCATGTAAATATAGTCAATAATATTTTTATAATAGAATTAAAATTGATAAATAGCATTTTAAAGTAACACAAATAACTAGTGGAAGTAAAAAAGGCATTTAAGAATACACTCCTTTTTTAAAGCATATAATTTTAAAATTTTATTACATAAAATTTACTTAATGATTCACAAATTTATAACTTTCCAAATAAAAAAAACATACATAAATTGTATTTCTAACTATCAAATAAAAAAAATGACATAATTAAAGTATTTTTTTGATATAAACTTTTTGAATGCATTATTATTGAACATTTTTCAACATATTGAGTGTGCTATTCATATTTTCACAAAAAGAATTATTTTATCAAAAAAAATTTCCTTTTGTTATTTCATATTATTTCCTCATACCATTGAAAAGAAATCACAAAAAAAAATAAAATGTATCTTTAAAGAGTAAAAGGAATTGATAAAATTTATCTTTATTAAAGCATTTTTTAATAACTTTTGACAAATCTTAACTGTCATGTTTTTGAATGGTAGCATTTTTAAGTATTTCTGTCTATCAAAAACATCCGAAACATTATAAAGAATAATATAATAATTCATAAAAACGAAAACATTTTCTCATGTATTGGAAAGATTCTTTTATTTCATAATAACCCATTATTTTACTTTAAAAATTAATATTATAAATAATAATTTTATTAATATTTTTTATAGTTGCACTTTTTGTTCATACTTTTTTAATTATATTAACAATATTAATTTTTTTTATTTTTCTTCAATTAAGTAAAGATTTTTTGATGCTCTTTTATCTAATAATTTACGTTCATGATAAATCTTATAAGATGGATAAAACTTCCTCTATCTTCTTTAAAATGATTACATATAATTATCTGTGCTATCTATCCATTATCAATAAATTTTTAATTATATATATATGTGTTTATACCAAGATATCATGGATAGTTGACATTCAACAGTAACTGTTAATTTAAATTATGCTACTTTATATTTCTTTCATAATTTTATTTGGGATAAGTTTTTTTTATTTCCTCACACAAAAGATACTTGAATTTTTTACTATCAATGAATTTAATACTAAATGCATTATAATAACAGGTTGTGACTCTGGGTTTGGAAAAGAACTAGCTATTAAATGTAATGACAAAGGATTTATTGTTTTTGCGTGTTGTCTAACTAAAGAAGGGTACGATAAAATTTCCAATACTAATAAAAGAATCATACCTTATATTCTTGATATAACTGATTCTTCAAATATTAATGAATTTGTTGATTATGTAACACATACTATCTCGAAATCAGAATCATGGACGTTATATGCATTAGTAAATAATGCATCAGTTTTTGGAGCATATGGTCCAGATGATTGGACAAAACTTGATTTTTATGAGAACGTATTTAATGTTAATGTTATTGGAACAATTAGAATGATTCATGCATTTAAGAAATATTTAAAAGAAAATGGTGGAAGAATAGTAACTATGTCTTCATGTGTGGTCAACACTCCACTCCCATATGCTGCTCCGTATAATGCTTCTAAATCTGCAATTGAAGGATATATCAATAGTATAAGATTAGAATTAAAAAAATGGAACGTTAAATGTATTTTGATTCAACCAAGTTGTTATAAAACAGAAATGCTTAGTAAAGAATCAAGTGATAAAAGACTTCAGGATGCTTGGAGTAAATTACCTTCAGAAATGAAGATATATTATCAAAAAAGTGTTTTAACAAGTTGTAAGTCAGATATATTTATAATCCCCCTGTAAAAAATAAAAGAAAATATTTTTTTTATATTTGATATTATTTTGTGCAATTTGTTTTTATTTATTAAAATATATCTACATTAAGATTATGTTTATTTTAGTTAAGGAAGCTTATTTTAATTTTATTGATTCAAATGCTTCAGACCAAGTAATTGATGTGATCAATTGTTATTTCAAAGCATTAGTTTCTAAATACCCTAACCCCAGGTATGTTTACAAAATTAATTATTGTTAAATGAAATTATAAATAAATGAAACAAATTTAATAATTTTTTATTTAAAACTTTACAGATATCAAGTTGGTTTTAAGAGTAAAACTATATTAAAATGGCTGTCATTAATACCAACAAGATGTTCGGATTTTTTTGTTTACCAATTAGCAATGAAAAATTTAGAAGAAATACTTCATAGAAAAACTGAAGAAGCATCAACTCCATTTATTGACTCATAATATTCCACTTATCTCCTATATCTATTAAAATATGATGTTAAAAAAGACTACTCTATCATACGAACTCAAATTATTACATCATTATATTTACAATTTTGAAAAACTTCCTTCTTTACTATTAAACAATTTAGAAAGAAGATAAAAATTAAATATTTTATATATTTATCGAATTACTTTCAATATAAATATCTCAATTTTGAAGTGAATATTAAATAAAATATATTATCTTTTTTTCAATACATTTTTATAATCAACAGCCAACACAACTTATTTCTTTAATATATTACTAATATTTCTATATTCTCTATTATTCAAGAATAGTCTCTATACGTTTACACTACTAGAAATTAGTGAGAGTGTGTATTAATTTCATAAATCTTAATCAAAGGGAGGACAGTTTTTAACAGTTGTTTTGTTCTCAACAAGGAATCAACAAAAATTATTTTTAATCACTATAAAAAATATATAAATATATACACCTAAAAATTTGTTCCACCTCGTTTAAAATAAAATTATTTCTTTAACTTCAATTGCTACAATCATTATATTATAAAATAATTTATTTCATTTAATATGGATGATATTGTTGTTAGGAAACAAAATATCTCAACTTCTTCATCCGATAGTGGTATTGATTCAAAACTTCATGATGATGATAAACCTATTTCTTATGATCCACCAAGAAGCGAACTTCTTGATAGAAGAACAATTGCAAGAGACTTTTCTACTGAAGCATATCTTAACGATTTTTATTCAAATGTCGATGATTGTGCAATGCAAATGGTTTTAAATTATTTACCACAATTTGCTGCAAGAATTGGTAAAAAGGATAGGTTACTTGATTTTGGAGCTGGTCCAACAATTCATGTTCCATGTTGTTTTAGAAATTATGTCGATGAAGTAAGAGTAAAATATTTTTAATTAAAATTATTTTTAGTTTTTTTTATCTGATTATCTACCCCAAAATCGTAAAGAACTTCTAAATTGGTTTAACAACACATCAACTTTTGATTGGTCCAAACCATTAAAAATGATTGCAAATTGTGAAATGGGAGATTTAACAAAATTAAAGGAAATGGAAAATTTAGCTAAATCTAAGGTTGTCATTAAAAATTATCTTATCACCTAGAGTAATTTTGTAAATAGAGTATTTTTTCAAATATACATGTGATAGTAAATTTTTTTGAGGAAACCAGTATCTATTATAGCAATAGGGTAGAGTTTTAATTTTTTTTGAAGATTGAAATATATTTTTTTATTATTCACTCTTCTTCAGATAATCTATAAAACATTAATTTTTTGTTTTATTTTTAGGTTAAAGCAATCATCCATTGTGATGCATTTAGAGATCCATCAATTAATTGTGATCCAAGTTATAGAAAATCTTTTGACATTATAACAAGCCTTTTTTGTCTTGAATATTGTACAGAGACAAATGAAGAATTTAAAAACTGTATTAAAAATGTTTTGAAACAACTCAAAGTCGGTGGTTATTACATTATGGGTGGTGTAATGGAAGAAAATTGGTGCTCATTTAATAATAAAAAGTTCGTTTGTTTATACCTTACAGAAGATGTTCTCTTTGATGCTTTAAGAGATGCAGGTATGGACGTAGATAATGAAAAAGAGACAAAATTCATTAATGACAATGGAATGTACATGATTTTAACTAAGAAAAAGCACTAAAAAATGTTATTTTTAGAAAATGGTTTAAACAAAATTTAAAATTTATGAGTAAACAAACATGATGAAATTAGCTTACAGGATAGTTTTATCTTTAATTTAATTAGAAACATTAAAATAATTCAAATATAATGTCTTCTTAAAACAATTTTTACAATAAAATTTTATTTACACAAAATCATTTACTTTATTTTTATTTTCTACTTTCCAAATTAATCCTAAATATTAATAAAATTTACTAAGAAATAAAAATTTGATCGTTTAATATTGAATATATTATAATCATTATTTTGTCAACTTATAATTGTAAAGAAAATTTTTTGTACAACATAAATTACTTATAACTTCCTTTTGGATAGCACTCATTTATATTGATAAGTGTGTTAAATATTTGTCATTTTTTTCGTGGAAAATTTGAAAATGTTTGTAAATTACAGTACAATTTTTCAAAAGCTATTTCATTATCAAAAAAAATAAGAAGTTAGAGGTAATTTAAGATACTTATCTAGGTATTTGGTATGCTAAGATTAAGTCAATCTTTAATTATATATATTTTTAAAATTGAATATTTATTATTGTCGTTGAAATTGTAATGCTAAAGTCAAAAAATTCTTTAGAGTATATGTAAATTATTATGATTTCAATGACTTTATGTTGGTAAATTTTTAAATAATATATAGAAAATTTAACTATTTACTTTTACAACTTTATAAAATAATTAGTTTAGTTCTAAAGAATTCACAATTATATTAATTTTGTTCATATTTCTAGCATATGTTTTCAATAATATGAAATAATTTATTTCTATAAACTAGTAAGCAAAATATATAAAATATGTTTTCGTTAATGTGAAAAATATACTTCAAAATGTTAAATATTAATATAATACTAATATAAGTTTTAAACGATGTTAGCTTTAAAAATTATAGCAAAATATTTTATGTAAATTGAGTTGAAGTATAACTTTTCCCACAATTGACGTTAGAAAAAAAACCTTGTGATTTTAAATTCTAGTAAATTTAGCCGCCAAAAAAATTATATTTTAAATGACTACTTGTAAAAGATGTGTCCAATCTAACATTAAAAACAAAATTAAAACAACATAAAAGTTCTATTACATACATGAAAATATCAGTAAAACAAAAATCAAATTATATCTTCAATTAATTATTTGTATATCGCAGATGCTGTGTTGGACTCAATATATACCAGTAAAAATACACCTATAACCTCATGGACTTTAAGGAAAAGAATATGGGATGAATCACCAGTACACAACAGATCACAGAAAATACTGAATTTTGAGTATCAAATTTACAATTCATACTTTATAAATATAAATATCTTTTTCGTTATATTAATATTATCCCTTGCTAAATAGAAGTTTAACCAAAAGTAAATGTTATTCTTCAAATAATAGGGAGCC
The DNA here is from genome assembly GCA_005656395.1 of Strongyloides papillosus. NCBI lineage: Eukaryota > Metazoa > Nematoda > Chromadorea > Rhabditida > Strongyloididae > Strongyloides > Strongyloides papillosus. Next base: position 642,664 of record SRSI01000052.1, read on the forward strand.
TGCTTTGGACTCTCAAGTATACACCAAGATTACATATTTTAGAGTTTTTTTGATTTATTATTCTCACCAAAGTAGGTCTTTTTTAATATTAATTTTTTAAATTATTTACAAATTTGATTTAAAATTACTTTTATCATCAATAATAATATTAAAATTTATATAAATGGTGATCAGAATTAATGATCTATTTTTAAATTTGAATAAATTGCTTTATAATTAACTTTTTTGATATTATACTCATGTGAGAATTCAAATTCTTATTATAAGTATTTCAAGATCATTTTTGGAAGCTAACTTTATAACATAGTTATAGTCTTTTAAATAAAAAAGATTTTTCTTAAATATACTCTCAAAAACTAATTTATAAAATTAAAATAGCCATAATATTTAACAACTATAAAATTTTATTCCTTTGAATTAGTAATAATTAACGATATTATTTAAATATTTTCTCTTCAAATTTTTTTAAAACACTTATAAGTTATAAAAAAATTATTTCTTTCATTTTAAGTATAAACAAAGTTTTGTAAACGTTAACTTTACAACTTAACATTGACATTCAAAGATGATTTTGAAATAAATAATAAAAAAAATGAAGTAAGACTATCAGAGGAATACAATTGAAAACACGTTAATTACAAAAAAGAATTATTTCTGAATCAATTATCAATCCATAAACTTTTTCGCAAAATGCCTCACATATAGTTAAACGTTTTAATAGTAAAATGAAAACGATTGTATAAACGAAAACAAATAATCAATTAAAAGTTTATTTTTTATTTTTTTCTATAATTTAAGTTATTCTAAAAAAACATGCATCATTCTAATAACAAAACAGTTTATTTCAAATTAAATAACTACAGATACATCCAATTTTCTTAAATTTCAAAAGAACTCTATCAACTTTTTCAATTTCTTGTTAAAATAAAAAAACATTTTTAGTCTTGCTCATTTCCTTGTTAAAAATCCCATTCATTTGAAAGCCATGTCAAAAATCTGCTATCTATAGTAAAAATAAGGAAATTAAGTTTGTTTCCACTATACTCTTCTTATAATAAACCGATTATCATGATTAAACAACCGAAAGATATATTCTTTTCTAACGTAAGGGGTTTGATTGATTTCACTTTTTTGTGGACTAAATTAACTAAGTTGTTCTTTAAAGAAAACCCTGTCAACGTGGTTTTATTGACGATTATGTTCCTTAAGTTAACGAAATGGAGAGATTTATATCTCATTTGAAGGTACAATTTTAGAACAGCGCGGAAGCTTTATAATAATGGAATTGATCAAAAATTGGTCAAGTTTTAGATTAAAGAGTGATTACCATGTTTAAAAAAAGTTTAAAGTAAGATAGCTATAACTTAGTAGTAATTTGATGTAAACAAATAAAATGCTGCTTATATTAAATATTTAAATCTGATTTAAAAAATGAAAGTACTACAAAGTTTCTAGCCTAATAACAAAATAAAATATACTAATTTAAGTGTCAACGTTTTTGATTTTTTGGTTAAAATTAATTTTGCTCTAGACATAAAACTTTAGTAATTTGATCAATTTCATTGGTCAATAGATATATTCTATTTTAACTAGAAATGTGAAAATAGTTTTAAAACTTTTTAACTTAATTAACCAAATTCTTTTTAAAAAATACCAATTTTAGACATTTTTTTGCATAATTTTATTCTAAATATAACTTTTTTCAAAGTTTTTAAAAATAATTTCCAGCACCATTAACTACCACATTTAACGTATATTTGCAAAATGTATTTTATCTTTTTTATTAGCATTTATACTATTAATTACTGCATCGTGAATCACATCATTGAATGTACATAATTGGGTTTTATTCAAGCGATTTTTTAAAAACATGCAATATACCAATGTTAGTTGGAAATTAAAAGACTCTAACTACCTTCGAATATAAAAATAACAAAAATCATAATAATTAGATCTAATAAAGTTTAAATAGAAAAACTGAAATTTGTATTTATTTGCTTTTTATAATCTTTTTATACTTTTTTAACTTATTCATATATTTAAAATTCATAGTATTGAAATCGAAACTCTAACAAATTCTATCTATTCTTATTTATTGTAATCATTTCATATTTAATAGATTTAATAAAACAAATTCTATTTTTTTATAGATTTATTAAAACATCTATACATATATTAATGGAATTATTTATTTTTATCAAATTTAAGAAATTTTATTTTAAAATTTAAATTTTTACTATTAGCACCTGTTCTCCATAAATTGCTCAATAATACGAGCGATACTAGAAGATTCTGTAAGGATGTAAGACTGGAAGAATCTTCAAGTACCGCGAAGTATTATTATTATTATAAGAGCAATAATTTATATTAGTAATCAACAATACTGCCTTATGGAGGTGCCTATTTTTACTCGTAATCGTGTCTTATAACGATGTCTTGTAGTGCGAGTTTGACTTAAGACATCTTTTTTCTTACATCGTCAGTTTCTTGGCCATGGGAGGGTTTCCATTGGGCGGGTAGTTTATTACTAATATAAATTATTGCTCTTATAATAATAATAATACTTCGCGGTACTTGAAGATTCTTCCAGTCTTACATCCTTACAGAATCTTCTAGTATCGCTCGTATTATTGAGCAATTATAATTCGCAATAATTTATATTAGTAATCAACAATACTGCCTTCTTGGCCATAAAAATACCATCTTGCTAACGCATGATTTTATTAATTAAGATAAACTAGAACCAAATAATAGATAGACAATGATAAATAGTCAGTAATGCTAGATAATAATGATAAATATAGATCATCATATTAATGAGATTGAGATTTATTCATCTTTAGTGTTATCTTGAAGGACCGTACGAGCTAAGACTTCTTTCTCAGATTCTTTGTAGTATACTTCTCTAAACATCCTTTCGTCTTTCCATTCTATAGCTTTAACAATGTCTTGAAGTCTCATATTCGCCCAAGCAGCAGCGGAAACGACAGCCTTTCTTGTATTATGTGTTCTTGTGGTTATTCCAGCTTCTGCAATATATTGTTTTATTAATTTTGAGATTCTTTGCGACGATAGAGCTTTAACAGGTCGCACAGAGGATATCCATAATTTATCCTTCTCCTCCATAATTAGAATCTCCTCTCTAAGCTGCTTAGAGATCTCCAAATATTTCTTAATATTTGTATAAGGAGATATTTTTGGTTCTTGTTCATAGTTGATTACCTCCAATTCCTGGAAAATTCCATCAAGACCTTTTGTTTTGGTTATTCCTAATTGAAAGACAAGTTTGTTACCATGATCTTTCATTTTGCTAATTTTCATCTGATGAATTTCGGATACACGATTTCCAGATGTTATGGCGACTAAGGTGAGGGTCCTTTTTATTATTGTTTGTGTGTCGTCCTCTTCATCAGCCCTTATATAGTCTAATAAATCTTTGATATTCCAGATTGTTGTTTCTGGTTGGGTTGATGTACCTCTTTCTCTAGCTCTGCCTTTGAGTAAGTTTTCTACCGTGTTTGTTAGTTCTTCCGGTAGTTTCATGTTACTAAGTCTATAAGCCGAGAATATCGCCGACTTGCTTAGATTTAGGGAGTTACCGGTCTCTTTAGTTGTATGTAGAAAGTGGACGATAGCTTTCATATTTGGATTTTCATAATCATACTCGTTTTGTTCACAGAAAATAATAAATTGTTTAAATTTTGATTCATATGCTGCCCTGGTAGATTGTGCAAGTTTTCTTATAATTGTATCTACACATTCTTCCATTAGGCCAGCTTTTAATAAATTCTTTTTAACAAAATCAGCAAAAGGCTTCCTGGTACTATAATATCATCATTATTATTATAATGTTTAATTATTTCAATATTATTTTTATATATGTTAATTAAGCTATAGAAGGGTTGTCTTTCCCATTTTGGTAATAACAAATATACATCAACATTACTCTTTATTAAGAAATGAAAAATAGAACTAATAATTATAGGAGGAGGAAAACAATATAATATATATTTATTAGATAAGGATAAGAGATCCTGACAGAAAATATCTGTACCAATAGCCTCTCTCTCAAAAAACCTGCTTATGTATGCTTTACCCTTAAAATTTTCTTTTGTAGCACATAAATCTAGTATGTCTAGAGCATAACCTCTTCTTTTAATGAAGTCTCTAGTTATAGTTTCTTCTATGTCCTTTGGAGCCAAAGCGTCTCCTGTAGTTAAAGTTTGTCGCGACAAACGGTCTGCTCGAGAATTGGAAATTCCTGGAATGTAAAATAATTTTATACAGGCGTTAATCGCTCTTAATTTACTATGAATTTCTTGAGCTAGGTAACTAAGCTCAACTGTTTTTGCTCTTTTATTTAAGGTCGCTACAGTGGTGAAGTTATCACTTTCCACGATTATTTCTTTATCTCTAACGAGATCCTCAAAATATGATATTATTTTGCTAACGGCATAAGTTTCCTTCCAATTAATACTTTTATCATCAAAATTTGGAGGAAAAAACCCACTCCTATCTATCTTATACGTTAGGCAGTGGATGCCAAAACCCTTTAAGGAGCTATCTGTTCTGAAGTGTATCTTATGTCTATCAGAACGAATCTCATTGCTTATAAAATAGTTAATATTTATCAATATTAACTTTACCTCGTCTAAAGTATCTTTATCTAACCTAATGTGATAATCATAATTATTATTATATTTTTTAAGGGCCTCACCTAATCTCATCTGTAACCTAGTAAAGTAGTTACGAATCTCTTTATTTACTACACTGAAACTTTCTAGCGTACCAATAGCTTGGGCTAGATTTCTTAAGGAGGGTCTGGTGTTGTTAATTAGTGAAGTTAAAGTAGCCTTTAACTTCTCCACTTTAGAATCCGTAGCCGAAATTCTAAAGGATAAGGTATCAATCTGGTAGCCCAGAAATATACATACATGCGAAGGTTCTAGCGAACTCTTCTTAATGTTTACCGAAAAGTTAAATTTTTCTAATAATTGGACAATAACTTGTCCATTCTTTCTTAATTCGTCTTTATTCTCACCTAAGATGTACCAATCATCCAGATATTTGAATATTAATAAATCTGGAAATTCTTCTCTAAAATAACCTGCTACATAATCAGTTAACCTACTGTAGCAATAGGGACTATAGGAGATACCGAAGGGTAACCTGTTATACTCATATAATATATTATTTACCCTGAACTGGGTATATTTTTTCATCTCTTCTTTAAGAGAGATACTCATATAAGCATTGGATAAATCTATAGTTATACCAAACCAATTTTTTATCAATGCCCTTTTAACTTCCCTAATATCATTATATTTAAAATGGGGGACCACAATATTTTCATTTATCTTTTTCGCGTTAAAAACTACTCTTTTATCTCCTGTCTTCTTATCTACTAAGAAAATTGGTGCCACATAACTAGGTTCGTTCTCAGCTAACCTAATGAAACCTAGTTGCAAAAGTTCATCTACATATTCCTGGCCTATACATGAATTACCTAGGTCAAATTTTTTAGGTTTAACAACCTCCCAAGATGCGCCTGTGTAGACAGTGTTTAACAACCACTTGTCATTGAATATTTTTCTCCATAGCGGGGAATTTTTAATGGTGGGGAAGGCTTTTTTATCATTAACTAACCTTATATTATTTGGTGGTTGTGTATTGGGTTGTGGGATAGCAGGTACAGGTGGACTTATTGGTGGGATGTTAATGTTGATTGGAGGTTGTTGACTTGTCCATTTAGGCTTCTTAATGAATCCATTACCTCCTTCACCACCTTTTCTTTTGAGCTCTTTAAGTTCTTCTACCTGTGTGTTGCAGCTTTTAACATCAGCAATAAATTTTTCATCGACTAATAAGAGTCGACCTTCCTCCACTCTATTCTCTTCCAGTTTGATCTCCTTAGGAACCTTCAACTTTTCGTTAACTCCTTGGGTCCATAAGCTTGCTCTTAATTGGTCAATAGAATTACTGAGGCAAGCTAAAGCGGCAGACTGAACCACTTCTCTGGTGTCGTTATCGGCTCCTATCATAGCTAAGGCAGCCAAGGCCAATTCCTGCATTTGAAAAAGCTGCTTGTCCAACTGCATGTTTTTGATTTCTTTGTAGAGTGAGGGCTTTATAAGTCTCGCCTTTAACCATGGCTCCGTGGTGGCTCCAATCTCTTCAATTATTTCTCCTACCTCCTCTACAGTTGGTGGTTGCTTTATTATCTTCAAAATTTTTTCTCTTTTTGTTTCATCAACTTTACATTCTGGGGTTACTTTCTTTATAACGTCCTCCAAGGTTCTCGGTTTTCCCAGATCCTTTAGCTCATTGAGTGCTTCAGTTGGATCCATTTTGACCAAAGTAGATAATAATAAAATTGTCACGATTACGCGGTAAAAATTGCAAAAAAAACTGACGATGTAAGAAAAAAGATGTCTTAAGTCAAACTCGCACTACAAGACATCGTTATAAGACACGATTACGAGTAAAAATAGGCACCTCCATAAGGCAGTATTGTTGATTACTAATATAAATTATTGCGAATTATAATTAATCTTTTTTAAACATTATTAAAATTTCTAAAACAATTTTTCCGTTATTATTTTGATGTTGATAGAATTTATTTATGAATTTGAGATATTTATTTATAATTATGAGAAAAAATATATTTTAACAATTAATCTAAATTATTTTCACTTACATATAGATTTTCATGCAATTAAAAAACTTATTGAAAGAAAATTTATTACGATAAAATTTTTAAACTAAAAATATTATTGAATAATAAAAAAAGTATAAAATGATACTCGCTCTATTAATAAACACCAGGAATAAATACAAAAGGTACTCTATGACAATACTGAACCCAATAATTTCCATATTTTTGTAAACATCTTTGCTCATCTCTTAAAGCTCTTCCAATAAGAAAAATTGTTATAAAGAGTACTGGAAATAAACCTAATAATGGTGTAGCTTTACCAAGTAGAAGAATCCAAGAAATTACTGTTAACCATTCGAAACTATAGTTTATTTTTCTTGTTATTCCCCAAAATCCTGAACCAAGAAGAAGTGACGTTTGAATGTCTCCATTCTCTTTGCGAGATTTTGCCACTATAAAAAATGGATCTTTTCCCATTATCTTATAACGTCCACGTGAAAATCTATATCAAATTTATATTTATTTTTTATTAAACAAATAGAAATATATTTACTTACCTAAATTTATATTTTTGTGTATCTACATAATAAGTCATTGTAATTGCAAACAATCCCATTCCAAAAACAGTGAAATTGTAAAAGAATGGATTCATGGATTTAGTCAGATTAGCAGCAATAGTAACCGGTGTTGTATAAATTGTAGGAATAAAAACAATAACACCCCATGTTCTATAAAAACCCATTCGATCATTTTGAGCATCTAAATTGGCATAAAATAAATGCTCATTCCATAAAAATTTAAAAATATACGTTATTTGAAGCAATGAAACGCAAATAACTGTATCATTTAATTGTTTTTGATTTTTTTTGGCATACAAAACTGCTGATACTATATATACTAACCATAATGATGTCGCCAGTTGATGAGTAACAAATTTTTTGATATCAATATCTAAAAATTTCGGTGATAAATTTATACCAAAGAAGAGATCAGAAAGGAGAGATGTACTTTCTTGATGTTTTATATGATTTCTACCAATTGTTATGAGAAGTATAAACAAAATGATAAGAGAATTAAAAAATGATATTGGTATCCAGTTAATAAATACTATATCTCCATCGTATAATCTTAAACCTGATCCAAGTATATAAAAGAGAGTAAAAAGACATGAACTTGTAAATGAATTTAATCGTTGTTTTTGATATGTTCCTAAAAAAATTTATAGTATTTTTATTAATAATTATTTTATTCTACCATCATAATTTAACACTGTATGCAATTCCGCTGGCAAGATTGATTGTAAAATAATATGAAAACAAACCAAAATAAGTGGAAATAATACTGCTACGACTGTTATTCTTGTTTGAATAAAATGATCAGTAAATAACAGTACTTTTAATGCTTCTTTAATTGAACCAAGGAAATATTGAACAATATAATGATACAAAAATAGCAAAGGACATGAACATAATAAAAGTAATGTTAATAGATTATTTGAAAATGATCGTTTCCTTTTAAATGAATCTTGCAATCGTATCAAGTCTGAACATGACACGGCAGAACTTCTTCTTGCTGAATATAATGAAGATAAAGATGAAGTTGACGCCTTCCTTGACAACGGAGCACGATGAATCATTTTAATTATTCAATTAAAGGTTTCCATTCAATGTATAATATCTGAAAAAATACTAACTATATCTTGTAGAAAATAAATATATATTAAAATATATAAAAAATATATGTTACACTTTCAGATTTTCATCACTATCTATATTGGATGTAAAAGTGTTAGACTATCTTTAATGTTGTATAGAATGTTAGCTATATATCGGTAAATAATTGAATATTGAATTTATACCAAAACACTTTATAAAATTAATTATAACTTAGCCATATATAAAATATTGTTTTAGCTAGAAATTTTAAAGTTAAACTATATTTAATAATTTACTATTACTTTACAATTATTAAAAATCTAAAATTTATTAATAGTAAAAATTATAATAATTTTTCTAGTCACATAAAAGAATATAATATATTTGATCAAGATAAGAAGATTTTTATATCTGTTAAAGAAAAAGAAGCAGTGCTAGTTTAAAAGATGTCCCTCTCAACAAATAACAATATTTTCTTTATTCTTAATCTTCTAATATCTCTTACCACTTTTATACTATTGATATTATTATATGATTTGAAAAGAAATATTTTCTATTATTTTTAAACACAAGTGCTCATTAAAAATTAATGGCACCTCTTTATACTTTTTTTCGATGCCACCTTCGAGATGTAATTATGAGATACTTAATATCAATAACTTTTCTTATATATACTCATGATAAGCGTAAAACAAAAGTTTTTACAATTATATTATAATATTTTTTATTATGTTAAGAAAATATCGGCTTAAATAATTTATCTTACTCCAGTTATTATTTTATTATATTTTTTAATAAAAAGTATATATGTAATTGTATAGATATAATTAAACATTTCCACAAATCAGAATATCTCTATATAATTATAAAAATGTTTCATATATATATTTATATTAGTAATAAAACTACTTTCTAATTCAACAAAATTAAATTTATTTAACTTTGAGAAAGTAATTTTTTTGGCTTGAAAATATATAAGCATACAAATAAAAAAATTTAAACTTTTAACTATATAAATCTTTTTTTTCAATATATAGAAACTGATTGCATTTGATAAATATAGCATTTTACTATAAAAAATAAAATTTAAAAAATTTTTAAACTTCAATTGTAAGAAGATTATGGGAAAATAACTTTTCCTCTAAACGGCATTGACAAGCAATTGGAATTTTTAATTCACCAGATTTAAAATCGTAATTTGAATTAAGAATTCTTATACCAACATCAATATATTCATATATTGTGATGCATTCAGACTTAAAACGTTCTTTATTAATACCATTACATGATGGTCTATCATGATTGAGGCATTCAACAAAGTTTGTTCTAAATGGACTTTCAGATGCTTGTAATATTTCTACCAGCGACCCGTTTTTAACTATAATTTAATAATTGAAATTTTAGATTCATTTATAAAACTTACTATGACCAATAGTAGGTTGTAAATTAATCATGATAACAGAATCACATACATAAGAAAATTTTTCTTCTCTAAAATGTCTTTTTTGAATAAGATTTCTATTTTTTATTCTCCTAACATTATACGGTTCCGCAACAACGTCGTCTTCATTTTTGATAGCACTATATCTTTCTTTATTAAAGCAAAAAATAATGACAAATAAAGAAAAAAATGTAATGAAATTAAAATAGAAGTTTTTTTTCATAACTTTAAAATAATATTATTATTAATAAATCAAATTATCCTTTTTAATACCTTATATATTCCATCCCTCTTACCTATATGTAGTGATTAATTAAAAATTAAAGCAATTTTCTTTTCCTCTAAAAGCAAGTAAATATTTCATAACATAATGTACATAAATTAACTAATAATAATCAAGTTCCACTTTTTTTATATCAACCAATTTTATACCATATCAAACCCTTCCTCCACTTTATTTTTATATTAATTTTTACATATGTTTTTGTAATTAATTTTTAATAACACCTTGTAATGAAAAAGGATAAGTAAAACATATGGAATTAAATTATAGAATAAAAATTTTCATTTTCCATCATATTAATTTTAGACTATAGATAAGGTTAAAATACTTTTTTAATATTTCGGTTTCTTAATTTACTATGGAAATTTTTATGTTTCATTACGGTATATTTACACCCACGTTAACCATATGGTGATAAAAATTGTTTTAATACCCAAAACATATATCACTATAACATTTTAAAATGAAGATACAAAATTTTAATTAGTTAAAATTGTATCATTTTTTAATATTTTAAATTAATTTTTTTCTCTGATGAAAGAATATTATATTGTTTCTATTTTTATTTTATACATCGAGATGCAATAATTATAAATACGGCAATATCTTAATTCTTTATGCATAACACAATATTGTATTTTTTAATTCATATAAAATAGGTAAATACTTTAAATATGACATTATTAATAAAAATTAATGATGATGTTTGACGAAAACGTACTTGAAATCGTTTTTAATTAATTTAGATATCAATGATTATAAAGTATTTAAACTAAATTCAAACAGCTTAATTTAAATATTTACAATTATATTTGAAATCTTTTGATATGTGTTTTTCTATTTCATTTTTAGGGTTTATTTTTCATATTCTTATATAAAGTTATTTGAAAGTTATCAAGCAAATATACCATTTTATTTTGTTTTTCATAATTTGTTGAAAATAGAAATAAATCACCAACACATGTTGAGAAAGCAAAAAATTTAGAAACTTAATTTATTTTCTTCAAAGAAATTAAAACCAGCGTATCATGTTGTTTATTAAAAATAGTACTGTACTTTTATCAGAAAAATCTAAAAAAAATATGATGTTAATATAATATCATAATCGAGAATTAGTTTACCTTATTTATTAATAATGAGATTAGAGGATATCAAATAAATATGTTCATCGATACATGTAAATTGATCATTGAAATTAAGGAAAATACTTTTTTTTAATTTCTTTCTATACAATATTAAATTAACCATTATTTTTCTCCTACTTTTCTATTAATAAACCAACCATTTTTAAGAATTATGAAATGAGAATATTTATATATCGTATTTATTGATATATTTCTTACCTATTTATTATTTATAATAATTGAAAATATATGTTTTTTTTTCATAAATTATTTATTTTTTTAAATATAACCATAAATTTCATTTACCATTTTAAAAAAGTTACCAAAAGTTGTGTTATTTTTTTATAATTTTTAACCTACCACTTTATTACTTTTTTCAATACTTTTATTAAAGTTTATTTAAATGATATTTTAAAATTAATGTTTAACAATTAATAAAAAAAATTTTCATTAATCCTTTTGATTCTAACAATTTAGTTTTATGTTTTTCTAAAGTAATTTTTAAATTACTAAACTCTACTGTTTTTGTATATCTCATGACTTTTAATTCATTTTTAAAATAGCATATAAACAAAAAATAAAATCTTTATTTTTAAAATTTTATAAAATTTTTTTTAACTAAACGATAAGTTTTATTCTTCATGTAGAACATTATTTTTGTATGCCTGCATAATATTTATTGTAAAATATTATAATTTTGTGAATTTATAATCTTTTTATATAGATTAGTGTCAATATATAACATCACGTTCATACTCTATAAGATTACAGATCTGTATTGATATTAAGTTATCTCTAAGGGACTGTTAAATTAATATTTTGTCGAATGCCACTTTATGAAATTAAATTTTTTTATATTCATTAAATTTTTGAAGAAGAGCATACCGGCCTGTTATATTGATGCTTTGTTTATAGGTAAAATAAAATTGGTACTTTTTAATTATATAATGTTAAACTAATTATTTAGATATTTTAAATTATAACTTTGATGCACAAAAAATTAATATTTAGTGTTTTTTATCGTTCCTAAACATTAAAATTTTTTTTTGTTAAATCAAAAATAAATTATAAAAACTATTTTTTATTATTATGATATTCATCACTGAATATTAAAATTTTGAAAGTTGAAATGGAATTGCTTACATGTGTCTAAATTTTTGTAGTTATATTTACCATAATTCATTCGGATCTTGGCTCTCAAATAATAACTATTTTTATCATGACTTTTACCATTAATTTTTGTGTATAATTATTCATTATCTTTCCCTAACATTATATACATAAATATTTTGAGACAATTAAACATTCAATAAAAATAAAATGATTTTTAAACTTGTACGTCATATTATTTTAATAAATTTTTATAGTGAATATGAAAAAAAAAACCATTAATGAAAAAGAAATTTATCATAAATTATTCTAAAATTTAAAGTAAAATATATCAAGAATAAAATTATAATATTAAATTTGGTTTTAAAACACTTTTTGAAAATGATACCTTTAAATGTGCATTCTCAGCCAGACGAAAGTTGTGCATCGTTATCAAACTATTGATACCTGCTTCTATTGTATCTAATTGAATTAAAGCCATTTTATGATTGTTACTAAAAAATAATAAAGTATAATTGTTATCTTTTATCAAAAACTTACGGAAAAAATTTAAATGCCTTAACATTAAAACCACTTTTCTCAAATGCTTGTACCAAAAACTGTTCACAAATACTTAAAGGAATATTTGATAGATGTAATGTTGAGTTGGGTGGATAAATATTCATATAATTTTTACTTCCGGGCTTTCTAAATCTATGTAGTGGTGAATGAGTGTAATCTTTGGTTGAAGATTCATCTTGTTTCCCTAAAGAGAAATATATTATTATTCATTTAATTTTTAATCTTACCATCTAGTCTAATTTGAACAGAAGAAAATTTTGATGGAGCTACTCTCATATAGTTACCATTCCATCTTGTATTATCTAAATGTTTTACAGCTAAAATAATATAATTAAAAAAATATTAATTCATATATATATATATTACCTAATACAGCTTGTTGAGGTTCTGAAAATTCTATTAAAGCTTGTGATCTTTGATTATATAATATTTTAACTTTTTGAACATCTCCATACACACCTTAATTAATAATAATAATAAATTTAATTTAAGACTAACCGAATAATGTAAACAACATATCAGGATTAACTTTCTGTAAAAAATAAGGAACATAAATATATTTATAATAATAACATAAAAAAGACTTACTTTAGAATCAAGATTAGTTACCAAAACAACAGGTGATGGTAATGCTATAACGCCTAATTGAGGAAAAGAAAAAACATTTTGTAATGATTGATTATGTCCAATCAATTGATTTGTTGTACTTAAAGAATTTCCTTTAACAATACTATTTGTGTTATTATTTTGATAATTTTGAACAAATGGACTAATTTGCTGTATTCCTCCTGCCAATGTATACTGAATATTGTTTTGTAAAAGTGATGCAGCGTTATTAATACCACCATTAACATTAGAATATTGTAATGTGTAACCAGGATTTGTTAAATTGTTTATAGGTTGCAGTTGTTGAGATAAATTCTTACTAGCAAATTGTAATAAATTTGGATCAAACAAAAAATCCCCTGCAGGTAAATGAGGCTTAGTATAATCTCTTGATTTTTCATTATTATATTTAATATTTAGTGTTGTTAATTTAGAATATTCTATTTTAAGAGGATTACAACCTGGTATTAATATTTTTCCATCTAACTGACTAAAAGCTGTTTCAGCTGATTTACTTTCAGATAATTGAATTAATGCTTGATAAATATCTTTAAAAAGTAATTATTAAACAAAAATAATAAAAAAATTATTTACTTACTGTTTTTAGTAAAAGTAATTATTCTCAATACTTTACCATATCTTGAAAAACAAGTATATATAATATCCAATGAAATAGCCATACTGACATTACCAAATATTACTCGTAAAACAGTATTTGGATTATTTTGAGATCCTGTACTTTGACATTCTTCTTCCCTTTTTTGACCCATATCTAATGAATTAGCATTATTATCAGTTTCATCATAATGACTTATCTCATTTGTTTGGGTGTCAAAACCCGAAATATCATTTGTAATATTACCAGTACTATTACTTTTACCCATAATATTTTGACTCGATGTATTTAAATGCCGTGAGTTTAATATTGGAATAGCTGTAATATTATTGGATGATGAAATCGTTGAAGTTGTATTATTACAAGGTACCCCTTCTCCAATTCCCTGGTTATTGATAGTATTGTTGATGTTATTTCTGTTACTATTATTACTAGCAGTAGAAATGTTACTACAACAATTGATAAATGAATTAGATATTGAATTGATTTCACAATTCGTATTATTTATGGATGTTGGAATGGTATTTGAAATTGAGAATGGAATAGATGTATATGTATTAATTAAAACAGAATTTGTACTTCTTAAATTGGAATTATTATTTGTCTTTGGTTGAAGACAATTATTATTAGAAACAGTAGAAGATATTGCAATACGTTTAGTACTTATTGGACAATCAAGAAAAGACAATGTCTGAAGTCCAGGTAGTGTAGGATTTGTTAAAGAATTTGAATAGGTAGAATAGACAATAGATGCTTGATTAGGAGCATTGCTTAAAATAGCTACAGAATTGGCTGAACGTTTTACACCTCCACCAGATAAAATATTTTTTTTTGAGGACAGCAAATTGCTGCCACCTGACGTTGAATTTGTGGTTGAAGATATAATTGTGAATAATAGTTTTGATCAAACTGATATTTAAAATAAAATACCAGTAGATCGTGATATATATACTTAAAAACTAAAAAATTTATAAGTTAGAAAAATTTAGTGTGGCAAAAACACAATTGACAAATTTTTATATCATAATAAAAAGATGCTATTTTAGAATAATATGAATTAAAATCCATTCTCTATTTTCAGCCGGCTGTTCAATGATATATATATTTATATATAATAATAATAAAGGAAAATTGTGATAGCTATAGTGGTTATAGATGTGAAGTGATATAAAAATGTGAAAAATGCACTTGAGTTTTTTTGGTCTAAGTTAAGTTATTGATATTTAGAGAATGGCCTTAGATTAACATTAAAAAAATGACAACTCCATTACTAATGGCTGACACTTTTAATGAACTTGTTTCCGTACCCAATTCTACTTCTCATCATTTATTTAATTTAAATGGAAATGTATCTAAAAATGGATTAAGGATAAAATAGAAAGTGAAGAAGATTTGATGGATGAAAACATATTATATATATATTTATATATATGTATATATATTCAGGGACGATAATGATGATAACACTGGTAGACGACATTAACAGCCTATATTTGTACACGAATTTCTGTTATATTACATTCAATGTACACAGAAAATATATTATAAAAAATATAGATGCGTATTTTAAATTGCCTATGTCCGGTAGGATGAAAAATTGAAAGGAGGAAAGCATGAACTACTGATAGTAGCTTATATATATTATACCATAACGTTAATGAAACATATGAATTAATATTTCATCATATACGCTAATGAATATTCGATAAATAAGTAATATAATATAAAAAAAATTTATTTCAAGAACACTAAAAGCTGTAGGTTTTGAGACTATATCATGTCAAATAAAAGTAAATGAATGAAAATATAAATACAAATTTTCAATTAAAGCTTCTCAATTGCGTAATAAAAATGTTATGTTTATAAATAAAATGTCTATTTGTGTTTAAATATTTTAATAATTTTTACTAGTACCCGAAATAATTAAAACAATTTCAATTTAACAGTTATATAATAGTGTACGTTAATAGACTTAAGAAAAAAAGTTAAACGGTAGATTGATGAAATAAATGTAATTGAAGTACGGAGTTATTATACACTCCAAACACCTCACACTTTATTTTAAAAGAACTTCTTATCTTTAATAATATAAATGTTAATGGAACATAGTGTGAAGACTAAAACATTATTAAAGAAACTCCTCCATATTAGATGTAGCGCACATTTCAACAAAAATGAAAGTATTATTTAATTTGGTTAATAGTACCAGTTTCATTTATTGGTGATGTTGTTTAAGGTCCACACATATATAGAAAGGAAAACTATAATGAGGATAGAAGTTAAGATGCTATTTTATAGAAGCGAAAAATAAATGAAGGAGAATATAATATATATATATGTTGTCATTAATTTAAATAAAAGTTAGATAAGATGACGTAAAATTAACTTTGTATGATGGTTTAGGTTCCCATAGTAACATTAATTTTATAATTTTATATAAAATAATGAAAATATTATTAAAGTTTAGCTGTAAAAATATATGGTTTATTAAGATCCCTTTTATATCACCAGATGTGAGAAAAAGATAAGTGTTGGTAAGATATATGTTGAGTATTAAAATTAATTTAAGAAAAAACTGATATTATGAAATTGCATAAAAAATCTTTTTATGGTTTATATAATATAAAAATAATGGATAGATGAAAATGAAAAAGATCATTAGATCAGTTATAGCCCACATTTATTAGTTATATGCTTCAATCCTCTAATAAACATACAACATCTGGATAAATATATAATATTAAACAAACGAATGATTTTATGTAATATGGGTAAGGAAAAATTTATTAAAAGGCCTCCATCACAGTTATTATTAAAATCGGTTATCTAAACAAAAATACAGAAGGAAAAATTTAAAACTTTAATTTATGCTGAAAGAATTTCAAATAAATCTTTTTTTTTGAATGTTTACAACTATACAAATATTAAATTCATTTTTTAATTTTTAAATTTAAAATTATTTAAAAGTTTAATAAACAATTTTTTCCGTAAAAAAATATATTTCTCACTAATAAATGTTTTGAAATTAAGATTGTTTTTTATTAAAATAAGTATACTACATGCTATAGAAAATAAAATTAAGAAAATTAATGTATTTATTAATATTTATAATGAATATAAGATTTCAAAAATAAGAATAAAATGTCATTTCTTTCCTGTCACATTAGTGATATTTAAGTGAAAAAATTAAAAGACATTTACTTCTTAATGGAAAATTTTTTTTAAAAATTTTAATGTAAAAAGATGACATAACATTAGACATGTTATAATTACTTTCAGTTAATAATTCTTGTATAAATGAAGCGATACATATATCTTGACTACTTAATAAATTAAAAATAAATATCTCGAAAAAATTTACAATTAAAAAAAAGCACAAATTATTCAATATTAAATTTTTACTAAATAACAACAACAATTAAATACAATATATTTACATTTTCTAATATAAATAAAAAGTCTAAGAGAAAGCCTTGACAATTTCGTCAAACGTTGATAAATCACAGAATTGAAGTCGTTCCCCCTCATTTCCAGCAAATACAACGACATTAGGATTCTCAGGGCAAAAATCAGCACTAAAAATTGTTCCAACGAGTGACTTGACTTCATAAATTTTTGTCAAACTGCCATTACTATCAGCTTTCCATATTATAACATTTCCTTCACCAGCTGACAAGACCATACCCTCTATCTTTCTAGAGCATAGTAAAACATTAGTTGATGATTCGTGAGATTTAGTAACATGTTGATATTTCCCCTTTTTTCTACTATCAAATGTGTAGATAAATCCTTGTGTTGAAGACGCATAAAAAATAAATGGGTTCTGTCTATCCCAATCTAATGATTCCAATGTATGGTCATCATCAATTTTGAAGTTAACAGCTTCTTCACCAGTCATATCAGTTGAACAATTGATAGCATAGATATTGTTTGTCGCTGTTGCAACTAATAAAATACCAACTTCTATTGGGTGCCAAAGGACAAATTGTATCTCCTCCTTAAAGAAGTCGTATAAAGTCCCAACACTCTCACTAGTTATATCCCATAAAATAACCCTTTTATCAATTGATCCCGAGGCTAAAATATGTGGCATATTTTGATTCCATGATAATGTTGTTACAGCATCGACATGAGTTGAGTTGAAATTTTCTTTTGACTTTCTTTGTTTCTTACTCAATTCTTTACCTAACGTTATAACTGGTCCAGCAGAATTAATCATATTTACATCCCACAATTCTATGATTGGCTCATAAAATCCAATTGCTACTAATGTTAAGTTTCCTTCTTTTGCATCTGACTCAGGATGAACATATTTTATGACCAATGGGCATTTATGGAGAAAGTTACTTGTTCTAACATAATTATGGAATGTTACGTGGTTGAAATTAGTATACACCACCTCAGAATCATCTAAATCATTGATCACGTAGGCAACAATGTTTTCATTTTCTCTAACTTCGAGATCCTCTAAGTCCTCTGGATCTTCTTCTTCTGGATTTTTCAAATAAGGATCATCCTCCTTAAATTTTGATATCCCCGATATTAAAAGTGGTGCTGCTGCATCGTCATATTCATTCATCTTATATTTTTCAGCTGCTTTCTCATCTTCATCACCAATTGTATCTCCACCTTTCATTGCATTTTCGTTATCATTATTTCCACAATCCATCTCTTCATCTTTTTTATCATCCTCATTATCAGAATCATCACCTGACTCTTCTAAAGAATTTTTATTAAGAACCAAATTTTTCATTTCACTAGCAGAAAGTTTCACAATTATCGGTTTTTCATCGACAACAGAACGAGGAATAAAAACAACAGAAGAACAAAAGCCCTTCATCTCTGGTATTAATTCCATCTCTGAATTAGAAACATGTTCGTGAACTTCGGTCATATTGACAATTTATAGAAAAATATGAAAAAATAGTAAGAAGTAAAAATATTATAATTTAAACATGTAATATACTACACACCAATTGGGATCTGACAATCGTTTTAAGAAAAATAAATATTAATAAAGTTCGACTTTAAAAACTACCGGAAGAGTCTGTGAATTTTCTGAGAGTTTATTTAAATAAATATTTTTTAACTACAAACAATCTATAGAGTCAAAAACCATTAATTTCAAAATTCTAACTACTATAATAAGAATTATCTTACAAAACAAATAAAGCATTGAAAAAGAATATTAATTTATAGTTAAAACTACTTTATAAAAATTCATGGAAAATATTATTCAACTTTTTTTCCGGTAATTCTTTGCCAAAATGAAGGTTTTTTCTCCAGTCCTAAAACTTTTCTTACTTCACTACTATTTACTCTTTCTAAATATTTAAGAGGTACACCAGTAACTCCCGATTTGTAATCATGTGGAAAAGCCTCGCGATATACGTTGTTATGAATTTTTTCAAGGGCTGTAAAAATATTTTATGAAAGAAAAAATAAAAAATACCTTTAAATCGTAAACGACACAAGTTTTTATCTATTGCCTTATTTTCATGTTCTACTTCATGGAAGATCCTTTTTACTTCTTGTTGAAGGAATGTTGGGAAACACCTTTTCCCCTCCTTTGTTGGATCTTTAGGCAACTTAGAAATTAATGTAACAAAAGACTTGTATAGATCTTTCATTTATCAATAACTAAAGTAACAATATGCTACTAAGAAAAAAGTAGAAAAAATCCAACAAGATTGTCCCACTACGAATAAAGATGTGAAAGGTATCTCATTAATATTATTTATATAATTTTGATATAACAATTAACTTAAATAAAAAAAAAGTGAATCGTTAATTAATTTTACAGTTAACACATAGTAAAGAAGGCATTTTGTGGAGTATCAAATTAAAATTTCTATAAAAATATTGATTGTAATATTTCAAATCAAAGTATCTGGAATTCTTTGTCACCCATTGGTGTAGGAGTATCAAGTAGAGTTGGATATTGAATATTATTAGCAATTGGTGTCAATCCAGTAACATCATTTCCTAATGTAAAAAGATTAACTTTTTCATCAGATTGGAAGTTGTTTTCAAAAAAGGGATTAGACTCATCTTTAATAGTGTCTTTGGGTAATTCAACTGAGGTGGTTGAAAATTTTTCTGGAAAAAATGATGGTCTTGGAAGGCTTTGAATATACTTTTTTTCGGGTGTTTCCAGTGTTGTGGATGATTGTCTTGTGGGGATTTTACTACCATGGTGATTCTTATTATTTTCATCTTTTACATCGTTTCTATCATATGAATCTGCAATAGTAGTATGACTTAAAACTTGATCAATTTTTGTTCTTGATGACTCTATTGATGTTGCTTTAAAATCTCGGTCATATAGTGATTCCTTTGATGAATTATATATTTGTTCACCATTGCAAGAATTGGAGGACACATTTTCTTGTTTTACATTGAGACTTATATTATTATTGTGATTTGAATTTTTAGAATGTTCTCCATTTTCATTTATGTTGTGTACGCTAATATTAGAATTCATAGCGTTTTGTTGGTCTTGTTTGTCGGTCGTAGAATTTTCGGTCACTGCTTTTTGAAGTTGTTCACTGAGAGATTCACTTTTTGTATTTGTTCCGGACCTTAGTTCATCAGCTAATTTTTTAAAATCTGGATTTGAAAATATAGCTTCTAAAGCTTTTCTATCTCCATCACTCATATGACATCTATGTTCACGCAAAATTCTCTCTAATTTTTCAAATTCTTCGAATAACTTTAAATTAGCAGCTTCCACAGCTTTGTTTCTTATTTTTAAATATTCGACTTCTTCTCCAAGTGATTTTAGTTGATCGATTCTTTTTTGCCTACATTTTGCTGCAGCAATTTTATTTCTTTGCCGTCTATTTTCTTTCTTTCTTAGTTCTTCTTCTGATGGTTCTTTATTTGAACCCCTGAGTTGATCGTTTGATCCCGAAAAATGTCTATATCTTTTTCTTTGTCCACTAATTGATTGAGAACCTCCATTAAAATCTCCAGTTTGATTTGGAGAACTTTCTGCTGAATTATAGTCATCGTTACTGAAGCTTTGGCCATCGCTTATTACTGAACTTGTTCTTTTAGACATTTGTTATTGGTTAATGGTCTGTATTATAATAATGATTAAGAGATTTTCAAATACTAATAAAAGATAGTAGTAGTTCTATACAAAACAATAGTTTTTATTTTTATAATTATTTCTAAATTTTATTTAATCTAAAAAAATATGAATAAAGGATTTTAAAAATAAATAACAAGATAAAAAGAATCAAAACTAAAATATTAATTTAATGAAGAAAAGAATTTCGTAAAGGTAGGAAAAAAATAGTTTAATTAAATTCATCACTTTTATTAAATGGTGTATAAATTAGGTAACTTACGATTATGATCTGTTTGAAATTTTATCTTAGTGAGTAGAATTAATAATATTTTATGTATAATGTAATTTCGAAATATATTTTAAAATGTTATTTAATTTTTTACAATAGAAAATTTCACTTTAGGAATCGATATTTTATTCTTTCAATATAATATCTAACAGACTTGTTTGCTGCATTGTATCAAATATCTTTCAAAAATATACTAATAAGGTATATAAGATCAAACACCAATAAAATTGTTTGCTAAAGGAAATATTTCTCATCACTCCAAACATATTTTTGCATATTAAATATTACATTATAAAATTGATGTTCAATTTTAATGTAATTTTATTTCAAATTCTACAAGAGTATTCTAATTTTCAAAAATAAAAATTTAAATCTATATTTACTACTTACAGTAAGAGCTTTTCATTTCTATACGTAAATTATTTAATTTAAAATAAAATATACTTAAAACTCCTCATTATTTAATATGAGGCTTCTTAACGACAAATATACTTTGTTATATAGATACTTAATGCAAATACATAACATTTAAAATCACTTATAAAGTAAATCGTAAAAATTATTTCCATACTCGGAAGCATTTTTTAGTCAATTATCTTATTCTAAATATACAACTAGCATATTAGAATGCTATATTTTTATTTCATTTTGTCTCTTATTATGAAGAATTATTTTCTTATCATTTTACGAGTCATGTAATAATCAGAACTAAGAAGTCTAGAGTATTTTATCATTATAAGAGCTAAAAAAATTCATATATCTTAATCTATTTTTATCATTTATTTTCTAATTCTAAATTTTAGTTGTGTTTTTTCTAGGACAAATTTTTCATAATTTCTTTTGTCACAAAATTCAAAGGCAACATAAAGGATTAGTGTAATATATATACTAATCAATAAGCCATTAAAATTTTTATTTAATTAAAGTTTTAAATTAACGAATTTTCTATTTCTAACAAAATTACAATGAAACCATCATAACTATATTTTTTCAGTTAAATTAATTTATAACTAATAGAACTTAAAATCAAAAATATATTCTTACAAAAACTATTTAAATTGACTTTATTATAGAGAAAATATATTATAAAAATTTATTTTAAAATACTTATTAATACCATTAAAAAATTTATGATATTCTACAAATTTTTACTATTAAAAAGTGGTATAAAAAATCATATTGTAATAATAACTTTAAATACCAGATGATATAAGTATATATTTTACTAAATAAAAAGTTTTTCTAAAAAAAAGATTATTGAGAATTAAAGATTTATAAATAGATAGATTAATTAAAAAAATGTTTCTAATACCAAAAACTAAAAAAAAACCTTGTACTACTATTTTATTAAAAACAGCTGTATAAATGTAACACTACTATATAAAAAGACTATCTATTTGATGATAAAGAAATAGATGTGTTTTAATTTTACATAACTTTCAATAATTGAGTAGAAAACAATAAGAAATAATTAAACTTTAATTCTACTTAGTTTTTTTTTCAATTGTAACTATGAAAATTACTATCAGAAAATTAACATTTTAAAATATTAAAAAAATAATATAGTCTTTTGGTTTGATTGTCAAAAGAATTATAATGTTATTCATTTAATTTGTATGAATCATCAATAATTTTTGACATCACTAACACTATCCATCTACATACTTGTCTAAATATATATAACTATTGAACTGCGCTATGATCAAATGTTATCAGAAAAGTGGAGATAGAAATATTGCATACATTCTATGACTGATAGACAACGTGATATTTGTCGTTTAAATATAAATTTTCAAATAAACTTTTAACCAAAAAAAATAAAAAAGTCACATTTTAATATATTTCTTTCATATAAATAGTCCACTTTTTTTAATCATTCAATGATCTATAATAGGTTTTTTTTTTCAAAATTAACTTCATATCGATATACATTTGGAACTTTATCTATTGAATATAGTTTTACAAATATCAATGTATATCTTTCATTTTTATCAAAATCGCTTACCACAAAAATATCTCTCTTCATACACTTCTTTTTCTTTTCTACAATTTTTATATGTTATTTTATTGAAATTAACTATCATGTAATAGAAACTTTTTTTGTCTAACTCTTGTACAAAGGTGAAAGTTAGAAAGAAGACAGAGATACAATGATAGAATTGAATATTTTACAAATGTTTTAAAATAAAATAAAGGTACACAAAAAATTGTTATTAAAATAACTCCAATACTATAATATATGTATTTGAACGTTTACAGATCACATGAACATTGAATAAAAGTAATTTATTTTCACTATTCAACAATAAATGCAAGGAAATTGAATGTTATATTAAAGTATAAATTTAGAAAATAAACATAAAGTTTATTACATGTGGGTGGAATTAAAAATTTTTATAATTGCAAATATTTTTACTTCAATCTATCGATGACTCATTTATTTACATTAAAGTATAAATATATCAATTTATTTTTAAATAATTAAATTAATGCACAATAATGTTCTAACTATATGGGTGTTAAATTTAAAATAAATCTTAGATACATAAATATTATTAAGTGAATTTTTCTTGTAATATTCAAACAAGAGAAAATAGTGATATTAAAATATGGAAAATATTCTTTTTAAATAGCAAAATATTTACATTGCCAAATATAACGTATTCTTATTGGCATCTTCAGAAAATCTTTGCTAATTACAGGTATAATTATTAACATGAGAAGTATGAACTTCTGAAGATAAATAATCACTCATCAATGATTCATCCATAAATAATGGCATTTGCGGTGTAACGATATCTAGAGGTAAATAAATCTTTTCATTTGTTAAGTTTTCCATATTAAAATTAAATCCAGATGGTCTTTCAATTTTTTGTCTACCTGACATTACTGGAAAATTTGACGGTCTAACAAATGTGTCGTTCATATTTTCATTGTAGGATTGATTTAATGAAATTCTATCATCAATGTGAATTTTAGAAACTTCACAATTTATATATTTCTCAGAAACTTCTCTGTCATAATTATTTGATATTGGTTGGTAAAAATCATCTGCTGGCATTTGATTATTCTTACTTACCATTGTATTATATATATTCGCTGACCCTTGTTGATATTGGTATTGATTGTCATTAATATATTCCTGTTTAATATTAGAATAATCTTTTATAACGGGATAAGTTTGAGTATATGAAGTGGTGATAGCATTTTTATCCATAGTTATTTCACTATTTTCATTAATTTCTCCACTACTTTGTGTTATAATACTTTTCCCATATATGATGTCTTCAGATAAACCAATAGAGCGGAGATCAACACCTTGTGAGAGTAAATAATTTACCATTAACTGGCATGATGATTTATATTGTTCTAATTCTATTTTTAATGATTCAATTATCTCATTTCTTGAGTTTACATCTGATTCCAATTTTCTCACTTTTGCCACTTTTCTTTCTCTACATCTTTGAGCAGCTTTTTTATTATTTAGGCGACGCAAATCTCGTTTTTGCTGTTCCGTTAAATTACTCAACGATACTTTCATCATAAATATTATATTAGTACTTTAATAGATATAATAAGATCAAGAAATACTATTGCTCTAAAATATTAAATAAATTATTATAAACGTATGAATATAAAAATTTTGATACATATAAGTTTTTTTTCCTGTGTAGAAATTGACATTTTAACATGAGAATGTAAGATGACTCATCATTGATAAGAAAATCGAAAAATATTCAATTAAATACATTATTTTTAAACTTTATAAATTTACTGATATTATAATATATAAGGTAAAGTTTTATCTAATTAATAAGACTAAATTTTGATAAATAAGTTAAAAATTAAAATTTTTCTTTTTAGAATAGGATAGTTAAATAAGAAATAATATATAACAGTATCTTTGTGTGTCCCAAACTGAATATATGTAGATCAATTGTTTGTTTATCTAAAAGAAATTTTAAAATCAAATTGTACAGTTTTTTTATTATGAATTAAAATGATTAAGTTATAAATATTTATATAATTTGATACTTCCTATAGAAAAACTTCATATAATTGATTATTTTTGTAATATATTTCTAAACTGAAATTCATTGATAAAATAAAAAAAAATATTTATTTAATATATATTAAACTATGAATTAAAATATAAATGAGAAGAGTATGAAAAATAACATTTTATATAATACTACTTAAAGAATATTGAAAAATATTATTAAAAGTTATAAATTCATCGATTGTAAATGATAAAATCAGTACCTTATATAGGAATAAAATATTTTTATAACATTTTGATAAAATATTTTCTCTTTATTTTTCAAAGTAGCAGTAAAATTATTCTTTTTATATTTTAGTATAATAATATATTGATATATCATTTTAATAGGATAGATAAAACAATAAAAACAGTTTATAAAAGGTAAAATTAAGATATCAATTACTTGATGAAATCAATGCTTTTTTTATCACACAATTGTATATATATAAATTAATATCATAGTTTGTCCTTTTTTCTCTGAAAACTAAGATTCTTTATAAAGGAATGAAAATAATATAAAAATGAAAGTTAAACCTTCTTTCAATTATTTAATTATAATTTTATTTCTATTTTAAAATTAAAAATTGTCATAAACTATGCATAAATATAAATATTTAATACTAATGGATGCGTTGTGTTTGAATATCTATATACAAATGATATTTGTTCTGAGTTTCTTTTTATATACCTTATCCATCGATTATAATTTCTGATAACAGCTACTAACTGACTTAATTGACATCTTATGAAACCAAGATCCCAGTAAACTGAACGCGTACTCTTTAACATTTCATTTTTCATATTATTTTTCTCTATCATACATGAATATTCGTGAAAAGCTTCCAATAAATATTTAATACCATTATGAGTAATATTAGATTTAACTCCTTGCAATAAAATTATTTCTGGCCATGAAGCACTATCTGCCCAGGTGGCTAACGTTTTATTTGACAATAATGGTGCATATATACAATCAACTTTCTTATTAATACCAAAGAATTTAAAAACTTTTAATTGTAAATTTGATGTGAATAGATGATCTGATAATAACTGACAATCTTCCAATACACAACGTTTAATCACCACTTTTGATAGATAGAGTGTTCTTATAAGTGATGAAAATATTTCATAGTTTATTGATATAACACATTCAGTTAATAGCAACTCATAAACACTATTCTCACACATACGTCGAAGAGTTTTATAGCAAGATTGAGAAAAATTTAAAGATTCCATTGAAACAGTTTGCGTTATCATAAGATATCTAACCCATTTTGAAATATCCTTTATTGATACACTAAATTGTCTTCTTTCTTCAGGTGATAGCAGAAACATACTTTCATTTAAACGATAACATTTATCTTCTCCACATCCAACAAGAACGATTTCCTCGATTTTCTTAATATTGAATTCAGTGAAATGTCTTCGAATAATTTTATTGATCCTTTTATTTACAAGTCTCATATTCAGAATGTCTTTACAATCAACTCTTTTAAGAATTTCAATTATACATTTATCAGAAATGTCTTCAATTGTATTGATACGTAGAAAAGGTGAAGGAATAAATTGAGAATAGTCATTTTTTGTATTACTATTAACACCAACTTCTCTTATTAAATCCTTTTTCTTATTAGACGATCTTCTCCATAGCGATTCTGTACGAAATAACTTCAACATATTTATTAGAAACGAAAGTATAACTACAATAAAGAATAGAAAACCTCAATAATTTGTTTGAAAATAAATGTTAAAGGAACGTATGACGCAAGAATCCTGCAATCTTACATATTTATATAAAGGTTACGAGTTGTCTAACCCCTCCTTTCCTTCGTAAAAAGAAGCAAACACCATTGTAATTATATTGTCCTCATATAAATCTCATTGCTTTAAACAATTAACTAGTGACAATTAAAGGTTAATAAGATAAGAACGATATTTTTTTGGCATACGTAAACTTATTTGAATGAACGAATTAGTAGCGAATGCCAAGATTGTTTGACTTGAAGCATTAATGTTTGACAGATGTATTCACTTGACAGCTTCAAGTTAATAAACTAATATTTTAAACTTTTTCAATGATTGGAGATAAGGAAACTTCTATCACCTTTAGGGTATTTTAATTTATAAATATGGTCAAACCAATACAAATCCCTTAGATAAAAATATATGATTTTTGAACATCATCTACAATCACTAACTTTACAAACAATCTGACAATTAAGAAAAAAACAAAAAAATTACATCAATGTAAAGATTTAGCTATTTCTGTTATATTTTTAAAAATAACTTTAGCGCTCAAATTTTCATATTACAACTTAAAAAAACTAAATAAAAAATACACACAAATATTATGAACAAGAACCCTTGCTAGAACGTGAATACACCTAGCAATTTCTCTATGATAAAATTCAGTACTTTATTTTTTTACAAGAAAATAATACATACAAAATATTGAATTAAAAAAAATTAATTTAACATCCCAAGCCATAAGTTCCTTCACCATCAATAAATACATTTCCTTCGTGTTCAAGTTTCTCAACAGCACGGTTAACCACTTCAACTGCTACACTGAAATGAGTTGCCATTTCGTCAATACTGAACTTTTCTTGCCCACTATCTCTGAGGTGTTTGATAATTCGCTCACCGAGTGATTGAGGATCGTCAGATGCTTTATTGCCAGCAACACGAGGTGCAGCCCCACCATTTTCCTTAGAGTTATTCAATATTCCATATCCCTTGAGACCACTAAGTGCAGAAGGATTATTATATAATAGCCCTAAAAGTCCACGTCCAAACTCAATCTTAGCAAGGCGTGCTTCCCATTTATAAACATCAACTTCAGCTAAATCTTCAACCTCAGACATTGTCAAAACAATAACTTCCAACTGTCCGTCATGATAATGCAATTTCCCACAAGTACGGATAACTGATCCCTCGACATACTTTGATTCATAAGCAGTACTCTAAGAAAGTAATTATATTACAAGAGATTTTTAAAAAACTTACCGTACTATATACACAGCATCTTACAGAATAAGCACTATCCTCCATATCGGTTACAACATAAGTGATTCCTCCTTCATTCTCCTCTACTTTTGTAATTTTACCAGCAATCCCAACTTTTGAAAAATCGTAATGTCCAAGACTGATTTTATCGTTTCCATCAGGAATCATACATAGATCTTTAATCTCAACACTAATAGTATGTTTTGATGCATCAAAGTTCTTAATAGTATATTCGTTACCATCTGCAATAGCGGAAGCATCCATGGTTGAATTCCAATTATTTGCATCAAATGTGGCATTCATGTTATGTTACGCTAGTATATCCTAAAAATACACAATATAAAAAGTAGACAAAAAAAATTAAAAAAATTGGTAAAAAGTACGCAGCATATACAAAATAAATGAAAAGGATGAATCGTACAATGAATAGGCACAAATTAGAGGGTTCAAACTAACGTTGTGAGAGATAAAAATGCAAAGACTTTCTTCCAAACAAAATACAGCATGACTAGAGAAACGCAGTGAGAATAGAAATTTTTTAAAATTTTTTTTCTTGTTTTTGAAATGGCAATTGTTAACATTGGTATCAAATATAACAATAAAAGGACTCCGAGTAATGATAAAAAACAATGTGTTTCCGTAGTTTGGTGATATTTTTATTTTAACACTACCTCATAGAAAATTTTAATAATGGGAAACCCCTATAATTAAATTATTTATCAGTTATATATAAAGCTTAACAATAAAAATTTTACTGATGCTTCATCTTTGTGAATGATTAACATTTTTCCAAAACTAAAAAACTTCGGGGAATCTCTCTAGAATAACCTATACATAGAAGATAAATTTTTTAAATCAAATTTAAAGATTTTACAATTTTTAAATTTTAATGATGTTAAGATTTTACGTTCATTTGATGGAAGGTTTTATTACGTGTACTACTTAATTGTCAACCAACAAATAAGAAGCACATTTACTTTACACTACTATTTTTAATTACCATTATTTATCTAACATCCCGCTGTAGTTGTGAAAACTGGTGAGAATAATTACTCAATGATATCACAAAACTCCATATTTTTTCTTTGATATTTAATAGCTTTCTAATATATATTAAAATAAGATAAATTTAACAACAATTAAATCTATGAATACTTTTTTAACCTTTCTCCTGACATTTCTCTTTTCATTAATCTATGGAATTTTTGAAGATGAACCTCATCCAGTTCCTGCAAAAGATCTGAGTTTAGCTTGCGATATTTGTCATGTTCTCAAAGTTGGAAAAGATGGGAAACTTAAGTGTGTCAAAAGAAATAGATGTTGTGATGGTATGAATAAAAGAAGATTTCTTGTATAATTTTTTTTAGGTTTAAATTCATACACATCATGTTTAATAAATCCATGCCTTCATTACAGGAAATCTTGCAAACGCTCAAAACATTGCATTATAAATAATTGTCGTTCTAGTGGATGTTATGCTATCTATTATGATGAGAATTGGATTGAAATTGATAGTCAATATTGTAACTCACAAGAAAAATTGAAACTAAAATCCTACCAAATTCCAAAAGAAGCTGATGGCAATAATAGGATTAAGATATTTCCCCAAGTTAGTATGAAAAAATTTTATCATGACATTAAGAAAGATAAACCGGGAATATGTGATAAAAATCTTCAAAATGAAGGTGAAATATTAAAAATATGTACAGATAACTGTAAAAACGACAATGATTGTCCAGGACAAATGAAATGCTGCAATAACGGCTGTGCAAGTCTTTGTACTCTAAAATACAAAAAGGTTGAAAAAAATTTCCTTAACATCGAGATTGTTGTTAAGGAAAAATGAAATTAAAACAATTAAAATCATATACATATTATTTGATTAAATGTTTATTTCGTAAATTAATTTTATATATTTTATCATTTTTGACTATTACTAAGCATATCAATAAAACTTGTTGTATTATGTACATAGTTGCTAGCTAAAACAACTTTAGGATAAGAAGGATTTTGAAGTCTTTTTAAATTGAAGAAATTTATTGCAGCACTTTCTTCATATGTAGCTCCACCAATAATGCAAACTATGATCCCTTCGATACGTTTACCATTAACACCAAAATTACCATTATTCCAAATGTAAGGAAAAGATTGTTCCGTTAATCTTCCACGTACTATATCTTCGAGAACACGTAAAATATATGGATCATGTTCTGTGAAAATATTCTCTATTCCCTTAAATCCTTTAATAAACCTTTTAGCTATTTCTGAAGCAGAAGAATTTTTTTTAAGTAAATCACCTTGACGAGCACTCGCACCACTATATTTGAAAAGATTTTCGATAGCAGTAAAGTATTTATTATTCACATTTCTTTGTCGTAACATTGATAAAAGAGAGGGTAAAGCATTATTCATGTGTTTTTCAAATATTAAACCATATATCATTACAAGTCTTATAGCATTTAAATCGCTTATGTTAGAATTTTGTACAAGTTTTCTAACGTTATCTAAGCATGTATTATGATCTCCATTCGCAAACATTGTCTGTTCTAACTCAGAAACTTCCATGAGTTTTTCTCTTGCTACAATTGTAGCTAGTTCACTAACTATTTGAACATGTTTAGAAACGGTTCCAGAAATTTTTTTAAATTGTGGGTAATTTTCAATAAATTTTTTCATATCTTGCACTGAATCAAGCTTCTGATGAGTCTTTGCTTTTTCTTGATGTTCAGTCATTAGTTGCTTAATATTCTGACCTATTTCACCAAAATTTAGGTACATATTTGTTGCATAGAAGTCATCTTGTAAACAATTAAGCACGAATGTCTTTGTTTCATCAACCGTATCTCCTTTGTTATCTTTATTTTTTAAACTCAAAATAACCCTATTATTGTTAATTCCAAATAATTCATGAACCATAGCTTCATATGTCCATTGATTTAACAATGGAGTAATAGGATCTTCACTTCTTTCTAAAATTAGTACCAAAATATCATCGTTACAATTTTCAAACAATTGTTCTTCCCTTGAACGTAATTTATCTATTCCCTCTGCCAATCTAACACAATTTTTAGAATTTCTTTGATATCTAACGATTGGTTTCCTTTTAAAACTTAAAGCAGAAGCAGTTAACATTTCAACCATCCTATTCAGACATTCATCATTTATTTCAAATACTCCATTTTTTATTGTATAACAGTTAGGAGAGCCTAAAGTTAGAAGATTTGTTGAGAGAGGAATAGAGTCCAAGAAAAATTCATGTAAATCTCTTACAACTTCATTGTGATCGTTACTAGCTAGTTTTTTTATCTCTGTTTTTGGTATAATATTAGAAAAATATATATAATACTGTGGATATTTAGGATTTTGAAGTTCTTCAACTAACAATTCTACGTTTTTATAAGTTGGCCTTAAAAAAACAATCGCCTTAATATATTTTATTGAATCTCTCGCATTTAATGAATCGATTCTTTCAAATAAATATACTTCCTTTTGCATCAATTCTGATTGTGGAAAAGAACATGATACAATTGACGTCTAAACAGTAAAAAGAGAAATGTAATATTCACTAACTTAACTTACTGTTTCTTTATCCATTAGTAATATTTTCATTCCTGGTCCGGCTAATCTTATCATTTCGTTTATATACAATTGTGATATCGTTAAGACATTCATTTTTAACGATATTTAAAAAACTAAAATTGTTCAAAATTTTATATGATAACTAAAGGTCAAAATGGTGTGTTGTTTTCTTCAACGACCGGACCGTACTTTATCCTTTTCCTAAATATAAACGTTTTTCCATGCCATTATAAAATTTATAAGTCCTCATACGGACATTTTTTGCCGCTAACTTATTTTTTTATTATTTTAATTTGTTTAGCAAACTATGAATGATTCTAAAAAAGTTGATGAGTGTATGCCTCCGCCAAAAACTATTCCATCATCAACAACATTGACTTCAGATGACTCAAAATTTGTCAAACCTATTGGGATACCAAACAAAAGTAGAAAATATGTCTACGTTGAACCAAAGAAGGAATGGAATGTTATTGAATATAGTTTAGAAGGAACTGAAGCTTTAATGCCGTAAGCTATATTAATATTAAAAAACAAATTTATTAAAATAATTTTTAGACCGAAATCTTTCCAAGAATCACTTGCGGAAAAAGCTTTAAGAATAGATTGGAAAAAAATTGTTGGTTCGAATGTTACTTACGATGATCCTGAATTGGTTTATGATGTGGAATCAGATAAGGCATTGGATTTAGTTGACAAAATTTTAACTTTAAAAATCCATCAAAAATCGTACAACCCACCCACACATCACACTAACAACTCTTCAAAATTAGTAGTAAAACCTAATGATCTCCAAATTAATAAAAGTAATGGGTTA
The DNA here is from genome assembly GCA_005656395.1 of Strongyloides papillosus. NCBI lineage: Eukaryota > Metazoa > Nematoda > Chromadorea > Rhabditida > Strongyloididae > Strongyloides > Strongyloides papillosus. The sequence continues at coordinate 675,520 of SRSI01000052.1, forward strand.
CATAATGAAGATAAAGAACGAATTAGATTTAATAAACTTGTTAAAGAGGCCAATGAAGCAGGATTGGAGCTAAACGATGATAATATGGATTATGAGGAACTCTCAAAGCATGTTGATGGTGCATCAATAGATAAAATTGATGGACCAATTAGTGTAACAGAGGTGGAACAGATGGTAGAGAATAATATTGTATATGAAAACTACAGAAATCGTAAATTTATTGAGGGTGAAACAAATTTAGAAAAGAAAAAAAAAAGTAAAGACAAAGAAAGTGACGATGAGGACATTGGATACATGATAGGAAAAGCTGCTATTGAAACATTCAAAGAAGGTCGTATAGTCCAGGAACTTGAAGATCAAGGATTACCATCAGCTAAAAAGATTATTCATAATTCTCAAGTTGCATCAAAAATTCGTTACCTTGTTCAAAAAAGATTGCAGAGGAAGACATTAGAGTATCATTTTATTGGAATGCCCCTTCAGAATGATGAACCAAAGACTATTTATCAAATTCTAAAACCTTCATCAAACAACGCTTTTGGTATCCTTCCACATGACACTTCATCTGAAGTTTTTGATCCCACTAAATGCGATGAATTTGTCAAAGAATTAACTGATAGACAAATTGAAGCAGCAAAAAAAGCTTGGGATGCATTAGAATTACAAACAAATGAGTTTGATATTTTTTCTCAATTTAAAAATGACGCTTTAGAAGCAAAAAACCGAGGTGAAGATATTAAAACAATGTCTATACATTTTGGTTCTACGAAGATTATGATTCCCGTTATAGTGAAGGATTCATTCTCAAGTGAACCGAGAAAAAGCGATGAAATGTCATCTGATTCAGAAGATGAGGATGAAGATTTTCAAATGGAAGTTGATAAAGAAAGTGACGGAGGAGATCATGTAGAACCAATACCTTCTGTCGCTTTTTACATCAACAGGAGTGGGAAATTATTAGGATGTAAGATTGATGGGGAATCATATTCTTTAGATAAACCGGAATTTTTAAGCAATGAACTAACTAACAGAATGCTCGAAGCAATTGAAAATAGTGAAGGCAACAAGAAGGATGAAGAAATGGCTTCAGAAGATGGAAGCTTAGATTCAAGAGGTAGAAATAAGGAGAAGGATAGAGATAGTTCTTCACGTGCACAATCACCTATTGTTCCAGAAGCGGGTCCTTGGCACAAGGTTGCTAAGAATCTTCATGAAGCTTTGCAGCATGTAAATTATCTTCTTGACCAATTAAGAGTTATGGATACTTCTTACATGAAACCGTTGACCGTTGCAGAAAACACTGGAGATGAGAATACAGCAATTAATTCAAAACTATACTTATGGGTTGCAAAAAGAAAGGCTTTAGAAGAGTCTGTAGGAATTCTTGAAACAGGAACTAAGCATCGTAAGGTTGATACTGAGAGTTTTGAAGATAAACAGGCTTTTTTTAACGAATTGAAAAGCATGAGAGAATTTTGGAGACTACGTAAAGTCGGGAAATTTCTTACTGGTGATTTGGGGTACCGTATTTTTGGTTCAAATTTTATTCCTTCAGAGTCTTTTGATGTTACAAGGAAATCAAGTGCAATACTTGAAGAAGAAAAAAAACATAAATCAGAGACCGGTGATACATCTCCATTATCTTATCTTCAAGTTGTTGTACCTTATGACTTAATGCGTCGTACAGTAATGAGTGTTGATATTATCATTGACCACAATGCAGTAACAGAAGGGTCGTTGTCAAAAAGAAAAGATAATTCTGATTTGGAATATATGGTGGTTAAACCCGAAGATGCTATGAAGGTCCATTGGAGAAAAGCTCTTTTGTGGGCTCAAGAATCGCTGATTTGTAGAGATATATTAAAAATTCTTTTTAGTGATGCTGCTCAAGCTACTGACATTTTTTCAATGCAACGTGAGAATGTTTTGATGGTTTCCTTATTTTCAAACGTTATTCTTAAAATCCAACTTGATTTTTATCCCTTTAAGGATGAAAATTTACCTCAACCAGGGATTCCTGTTCTTAATACACTTCTTAGACATCTATTTTTATCGGACCTATGTATAAGGCCAAAACTACTACAACAATTTGTAACTCTTCCCCTAATTGATTCACAAGATTACATTGCCGGAAGAACTTTTTCAGATGCTAGTAAATCAGAAATGAAAGAAATGATTAACTATACTAAACATACAACATTACTTTCCCGTATATGCAAAGTTGCTTCACATTATAAATTAGTTCAGGAAGTAATAAACGAATTACAAAATTTCTCAATCCAATATTCTGATCCCTCTTTATCTTGGAAGTTTTATCGTATCACATCTATTGAATCATTCATTAATGTTGTTCTTTCAAATAGAGGATTTGTTGATATCATTCCAAAACAATCATTTACAATTTCAATAACACATGATAACATTTTAATAAGTATTCGTGCTAAAGAAGGTAAAGATCTTTTTGAATGTGGCCATGATTTGGAGATTTTTGTCAAATCTTTAAAAATGGTGTACTGTAGATATATAATCAATTCAATAGCAATTCAATCAAAACATTGGGTATGGTATGTATTAAGTTCAAATCTTCGTTTCTCCGAAAGTCACTATTCAGATGCATGTGATCTTACTTTATATGTATCAAATGTCTCTGGACTTTATCATATACACTTTTTCATCAACTACGTCACTTTAGAAAAGAATATAACTGTAGAAAGGAATATTGATTTAAAGTGGCAGGAAAACGAGAATTCAAATTCTGAAACTGATAAGGATAATGAAAAGTATATTTATCTTGATTATAATTCCCTTATTGGTGACAGTTTGTTGAAGAAGTTTGATTTTTTGTTCGCCATTTTAAGGTGATATAAATTATTTTGTTTATTTATTAATTGTATTTATTATTGTATATATTTTTTTTCAGTGTAGTTTTATCTTTTTGTATCATTATAAAGTTGACAGTAAAAGTTTATAGTCATTTTATGCGTTCTAAAGTTTTAAAACCACCATAATAATTATTTATTTTGTATAAATCTATTATGTATAAAATCTGATTGAATAATTTATTAACAATTTTAAATAATAAAATAACAAAAATAAAAAAAATGATATGAGATAAATTTTATATATACAATGACGAAATATCAATAAGTAATTTTTTCACTATCCTCACTACTACCAAGAGAAGTTAAAGAATGCCTCGATTGTCCAATGTTACTTCTTTTATCTTGGTATTGTGAAGAAATAGTTGTTTCTGAGTTAACATCACTATTTACATTGTTTCTTCTAGAAATCATAGGACTTCCATGTCTCATTTCTTTATGAAAACCCTCTAAACATTTTTGAATTGCATCAAAAGCTGTATTTAAATTTTCCAAACGATGACCAAGATCTTCACCAACAATTGCTTCATTATTATCTTTATTTATGCTATCTGGAGATATAACCTCTTCAATTAAGTTTTCCATTGACTCAGACAATCCTTGACCAGAAAATAATTTTATTAATTGAATTGATTTTTGACATTTATGTGTTAACTCATCAACAGCTTTTGATAAATGTAATGATTGTGTTGATGTAAATGGAGAAGGTACAATATCCTCTTTACTTTTTCCAACATCATCATCATCATTTTCATTAATTGAATCCATTGATGTCATCATAATATCATTATCTTTAGATGGTGCCTTATTCCTTAATTTTGAATTTGAGATAGAAAAACGTGGTGAAATATTATTTTTATCACTTATTAAATTACTATCCTTGGAGGTTATAGCGCCATGGTGAAAAGAAATTGATCTTGTTGAAACGTAAGAATCAGCACTAAAAAATATTAATAAATATATTTTTGATAATGACATTTTTTAAAAAATAATATTACAATAAAATATATACTTTAAAATATATCACAGACAAGCACAAGTTTTTACAAATGTCACAATATTAATCTATTTAAAAGACTTACTTATCATGATATAAATGTTTATTTAAATTAATATTGTTATCAATTTTATATTTATATTTTTTTATATCTATAAGGCTATAAATTTTTAATAAATAAACTTTAAGTTATCAAAAAGTAATAATGGTAGTAGAATAAAAAAATTATTTTTTAAAATTTCCAAAACATACCGTGATTTTAATTCTTTCATTTTCTTTGCTTCAGCAGCTGCTTTCATTGGATTGTAGTCCTTTCGACGAAGCCAGGCAGCAAATTCACTACTTTCTCTTGGAGATGCTGTTGATGAACCACGAGCTGAAGCAACACCTGTTTTAAATGGTGGCTTTTGATTAACAGTAGTGGTTCCTGAACCACGCATAGAGAATCTTCCACCATCTGCCCTTCTAAAAAAGAAAAAAACTTATTAAAATAAATAATTAAAAATAGAATAATAATTAGTAGAATTACAACATAGTTAACAAAAAAATGACAAATTCAACATAACACTCGTGCTTATAACGATACAATAAATAAATAAAAAATTTTAATAGTAGTAATCCTACGTTTCTGAATGAAATCGTTTGGCCCTGCAAAAGAATATAACATTTTAGAAATGCTTTAAAATTAAAATATATCTCTTATCAATTATGTCATGTTAAAATTATATTTGTTAGTAAAATTATTTTTCTATTATTAAATTTTTGTCATATAATAATATAAGTTAAATATTTTTTCAGTTGGATTTTTTTCCAACATCATGTGCATTTAATAAACTAAACATAATATGTTGATTGTGTGTGTATTTAATGTCATAAATATTTTTTAAAATAAAATTTACCTAAAGTTATTGCTTGTACTTGGTGTTCCTGCAGATGACAATACACCACGACTTCGATTATCTTTATTATTTTCAACATTTGAATGATTCATTGCTTGCCTTGCCATTGAAGCAACTGTTTGTTTGACAACAACAGATGGTGTATTAGTTGCTCTCCCACTTCCTGATTTAGATGATTGTTTTATTGATGTACCAGATGTAGAAGGAATTTTTTTTCCTCCTGTTTGATTATCATTTTTTACATTACTAGTTAATGGTTGTTGTTGTTGACATTTAATTGAAGATGTTGTAGATGACATAGCATATTTGTGTTTATTTTCATTATCATATGAAAACATATTTCCTGATTTTACTGTACCTTCAGATGTATGACTTTTACCAGAAGATGATTCATTACTACAATATTTAGAATTATTTTTTTTAAAATTATTTATTGGTGATGGTGATCTATAATCATCTTCTTCTTCTTCGTTAAAATCACAGTTATATTCACTTTCACTTCTGTTTATTGAATCATCATCATCTGAATCAATTACTTTTGACATTGAAACTTCTTTGTTACTATCATTTGTAATAACATAAGTTCCAGCATCTGATAATGTATCTTCACCTTTTCCGATACTGCCAATAGACTTATTTCCAGTAGAAGAAATTAGATTGTTTGGAATCAATTTAGAAGACATTTTACCGCTTGAACCTTGTAAGAGCTTTGTTAATAGATATCTCTTTGGGTCTTCAGAAGTTGTTGAGCTATTATCATTGTCATTATTTGTCTTCTTTTTGTTATTTATTTTTTGTCCTCCATTACTTAAATTTTCATTTCGTATTGAATTTAATTTTTTCATTCTAGCTTCTTGTAAATTTTTAGGCTTATTTTTTTTACTTACATTACCATCGTTTGTACCATCTTCATCATCGTCAAAACTTATTGTAAAAGCTGTTGGTGGTACACGACATACAGGTGTTTTGGCCTGATCTTTCTTTTCCTTATTTTCTTCTATTTTTGCAAAATCAAAATCCATTCTAATTGGTTTTTGTATAACTGTTGGTGTCGTTGGTTCTTTAATTTCATCATTATTACTTTTAACTTTCGTATCATTTCCTGTGTAATTATTACTATGAAATGGTGTTCTTTTAGACAAAAATTTACTTGGTGAAGTCGGTGTTGTTCTAGGGCCATCATCACCATATTCATTCTTAATTTCTCTTTTTGGTGAATTCCAATTCAATGTTGGTCTTGTTATATTTTTACTATCATCTAAAGAAGTCATTTGAGATAATTGTTCTACTGAACCTTTTCTTCTATTATTTTGAGATATTTTCATTTGAGCAAAAGTTGTTGTTAACAAATTACCTTGATTACTTCTACTAGATAATGGTGTTTCGGGATTATCTTTTGTTGTATTGTTTGAAAGTCGAGAGAACCCATCGCATGTAAATAATTGTTGTGCTTCATTTTGTTGACCTATTACTGGTGTTGATACATTTGATCCTTGATTACTATTCCTTGGAGTATAAAGATATCCAGAAGTGGATGTTCCTTGAGCAGATAGAATAAAAGGTTGTGTTTGGATTTGTCCATTTTGTGAAGGTGTAAAAAAAAGTTGTTGGCCTTGATTTGGTTGAGCAGTTTGTGCTGGAATGTAAACTGGTTGATAGTATATTTGTGGTTGTGGAGCCGGAATAATATACTGTTGTCCAGTATTAGGATCAATCAAAATTTGTGGAGTTCTAGGAAAATTAGCAGCAGTTGGAAAAGGTGAATTTGTGGTGGTATTTTGCTGATTAGAACTTGCCATTTGAAGAAGAGGTAAGGGTAGAATACATGGATTATTGGTTTTCTGAAACGTCAAGGGGTTGATAATCAGTATCAAAGATTTTATAATAGAATAATTTAAAGAAATCAATATAAGTTTTAAGTTTTTAAAATATTGGTAACTTTTTGAAGAATTATAATATTTTATTTAATTTTAAAATGAAAAATATTTGAGAATATTAGTATTATATAAGAATTGTATTTACATAAAAAAATCAATATACATATGGATAGTCCTAAATATAATATGTCTCTTTTTATTGAAAAGTGTGGTAGAAAATTAACTATCATGTATTCTATTTACCATATATCATTCGTACATAAACACTTTATTAATATATTATATCAATACAAACCTATCTTTTAAATAATTAATGTAATAAGACAAATGATTGAAGACCTGAGAAAAATAATAAAAGAATTTATTTCAACAAATTTTCGAGATTTTCTTAAAAAAAATATTATACATATCAATGAGAATATAATAACTTTACCAGCAAAAAAGATAAAATATTATTTTGATAAAAGAAATAAGATATCAAAATTAATTACTATAACACTTTTACTTATAATAAAATTAAATAAAAGGCTTGCTTTTAAATTGATAAACGACCATGTTAAAAATCAACAAATGGTAACTAGTTTTCTATAATACATAATAAAATATATAATTCAATTGAACCTAGATATTTTAACTGTTCTAAGAATATAATTACCGAAATTTTATTTTCTCAAAGTAATAATAATAACTTTATTTAATGAATGTAAATAAAAGAAATGATTAAAACAAAAATCATTTTAAATTTATTAATTCTACAAAGGATTATTGTTATCATTAGTAAGAATACTAACATTTAACTAATTCTTTTTATCTTTATCAATTTTTCAGTATTATTATAAAATAATTTATAGTCAAATTTAAATAAAATAATTTTATTAATAAATAACAGGAATCACTAACTATAATTTACCTAAATTTTACAATACCAACTATAAAGATGAGTGATAAAATTTTTTATAACATCAGGCAATTTACATTAGATAATAATCAAGTAGAATCTATTTTTTATATTTAATCTATAACAATTATTAGAGTCTTGTAAAATTGATCTAAAATCAGATAACTGTTAAAGAAATTTTTATAATATATAAGGAAATATTAGATCGAATTATTTGTTAAAATTAATAATGCTTCATTAAATTTTGAACATATGTATAATAATAGATATTTCTAAACCTACATTACCACCGCCATCTGTATTTAGAGAATCCATTGATCCATGATATCTAGGTTTTGTTTTATTATTATTCTTTTTAAAATTATTTTTTATGCTTTTATTATTTTGAGTATTGCCTGTAAAATGATAAAATTATCAATAAAAGTATATCAAAATTTTTAATTATAGTAACATTTAACCTAGTAACCAACATTGATAGAATTTTATTGTACAAAAAAATTACTATTTTTTTAAATATTAAATAATATTACGTTTATTATTGATAATCCATCGTCATCTGAATGTATGACTAATAAATAATTAAATATCCTTAAAACCATAGAAACTAAAAAAAGGACAATGTTTTATTTGTATAATTGTTAAGACGATGTTCCTAAATTATACTTCTAAATTGTATAGTATGTAAGAAATTGGCAAAGAAGTAAATAAAAATAATTTAAAAAAACTAAATAATACTTTTGAAAATAAAATTAAAAATTTGATAATTCTTTAAAACCATTTATAGAAAAGTTTAAATATTTGCAGATGTTTATATAATAATTTAACGATCAATAATGTGTCATGGACATAATATATTTTAATGTCTCCTATACTATTTATGCCAAAATTTTACTTTCTTATAATCAAACTCAAAAAATAGATAATGTATAAAATGATAGTAATATTTAAGATGTATAATAATATACCACAAATATTAATCATTCATTTTTTGGTAAATGTTTAATTTATTTGATGATTATAGAAAAAAAATATTATACGAAATTTTAAAAATATATAATGTAAATAACGATGAAGAGGAAAATTTTCTATCTAACAATATTGTAGTATGCTCTGAATATTCTTTTTAATATTACTTTTTACTAGGAATATTGAAATGAGGTAAGTTTATTATCATATTTAAAGTTTAAAAAAAGGATTTAACTACTTAAAAGTACAAACAATGTATTTCTCATTAAATTTAAATTTAGAAATTCTTTTAAAATAATAACGAAAAACAATAAATAAATTATAAAATTATATTCTATAATTTTCCAATTTTAAGAATACAAGTTAAATATTGAGTATTTTATAATGTACTAGGAAAAAACAGACACTTATAGAGAAAAAATAATTATAATAAAACAGTTAACATAAATAATGATTAATAGAAACAAAAAGAATATTGAAATATATAGATTATGTGGTTCTTTTTAACAATGTACAACTCTTTGAGGTCGATTGGAGATATATAGGAGTAATGTTTGTGTTTAAAGTGTAGTAACAGAACAAACCACCAGAATGACATCTGTGTGCCATATCTTTCCACCGACATTCCGCTTTTTCACTTTTAGTTGTCATTTATAGTAATAATTATATCTCATGTTACCATGATTAAGATTATTAACAAATCAATTTTTTAATTTATATAAAAAAAACTCACTATTATTATTATCTGAAGAATTAGATTCAAAATTGTTAACATTCTCTCCAGTTATAATGAGAGATTGTGATAAACTAGCTGTTGAAGCAGCAATATGATTTCTTCTTTTATTGTCATCTCTAGCTTCCCTAACAGCTGATAGAAATAATTTTGAGCATGGACCAGTCTAGAAAAAATTTTTAATGTATTAAATGTGTTTAATTGATTTATTTTAAAATCAATTATCAATTGAAAAACATACCATAATAATATTTTATTTAATTTCAAAAATATATAGTAAAAAGTAATATTTATAATAAAGTTTTTTGTTAACCGCTTAAAAATTCAAATTGATTAGTTAAAAAATACATATAATGATAATTACATTAAGCAAAAATTTATTTAATACAATTATATACAAATAAAATGAACATAATAAAATGAATGTTACAAATTGAATTTAACATAAACTGATTTTTACACAATAACCAAACAATATTAATCATTTATTTCACTTACTTATCTTGTCAAAGGGAGTTAATTATTAAGTAAATTAGTTTTGAAAAAATTTAATATAATTTGATGGTTTTTATGGTTTAAAAAAATTTATTAATAAAAAAACAAAAAAAAATAAATGATCACAGTAAAAAAATGTTTAAAAATCAAGTAAAAATTTATTTGTTTAATTTTATTTTATATAAAACGTGCATATTCCAAATATAATATAATGATTTTGGGGTTTCCTTAACGTACAATCTATAATGTATAATAAATCAACATTCAGATAGGAAAATCATGAAATAACAAGTGAAGAAGAAAATAAAAAACGTTAAAATTTTCAAGTATAACTTAGAAGTAATCAATGGCTGTTTTGTTAAAACTTTTTTAAAATACAATAAATATATGATTGTGTCACACTACTACGATGAGGAGAGATAAAACAAATATATTTTAATAATCTTTAATTTGTATGAAATTATGTAGAGACAGAGAAATAAAATGCATAAGTTGTGAATTTTACTTATCGAAAAATTACAAAAGGTATAATATTATTTGTATTGTTATTATAACAATGAACATATTTTAAATTATTTAGAAAAAAAAATTTTTCCACTGAAAAATTGTAAAACTTCAGTATTTATACATATGATCAAAAACTAATTTTTCTTAAAATGTTTACTTTAATATTAAAATAAGAGTTCTAAAGAATATACAAATATTATTTAAAAAAGTGTTTAATTTTAAAAATAGTTTAATTAAAATAAAATAAAATTTCTGTAATTAATTACATACTGTAAAAACAGAATTTTTTTTGATTAATAAAATAAAACGAATAAATGAAAAAATTTTCTTACTTAATGGATGAATATACGTTTTAACAACTTAATAAAAAGATAAAAATAGGAAAATGATTTTATTAAAGGATAATATACATTAAAGTAAAAAACGGAAAAAAAAGAATCAGCTAATTTTTAAAATTCGATCCATTTAATGTCACATGGTATATTTTATACAATAAAAGGTTGTATTTAAAAGTTTTTGATAACATATAAAAACTTACACTATAAAGGTCGTTTATGAATAGAAAATATATTTGTATATTTATCAACCTTCAACAGACCACAAAAGTTTAGTGATGTGTATTTATTCAAAAACTATAAAACTTTTTATCAACACAAATAATAATTGATATAAAATAAGTTCCTTCACTGAAAAGATAAGGAACAATCACTTTACCAAAAAATCTATACTAACTAGATAGTTATAGAATTTATTATACACTTATATGTTATTGTATGCTAAAATACATATTGATACTATATTGTCATATAGTATTTCAACTTTATTTGTTTTCATATTTTTCTTAACCAACTTTTTACAATAAATTAAAAGTAAATAACATTTAAAATCATAATAAATGTATTATATGTGATTGAGATATTAAAACTGAAAATATTATGTATTTGTACAATTATTAATCAAATAATTTATTCTTAACAAAGATGTGTTTTTGAAAATGGATAATCGTAAAAGTATCAATGTATAATTCAAAGGAGATTAAATATTTAAATTTAAATGCTTTACAGCACATAATTTATATACAAAACGAAATCTTTGATTTAAGAGAAAAAGAAATTTGTTTCACTGGTATATGCCATATATATGAGTACAAAGCCACTGGAAAATCAACTATTAATCATTGTAATCTTTTTACTATATTTCAATAAAATTTCTGAAAACAAATCTTTTTATTTACCTTTTGAAATTTAAAAATGATATTTTTAATTGAAAATAATTTCCTAAATCACAATATCATTTGTTTTGTTCATACTTAAATGTACTTATTTTAATTATCTTTCAATTAATTCAATTAACGTTTTATATATAATTGAATTATTATAAAATTAACGATACAATAAAAACTAATTAAAATAGAAAATATATTTTACTAAATAAAATTTAAGTCAACTTTTATTAGTTTATCCTTTTTTATTAGTTTAAAAATGTATTAATATAATTTTTATTAACATTGATCCAGTCTACTTTGTTCTTTAAAATAAAATGCATTAAAAATATAAATACATAACTTTTGTTCGCCGAAATATATTGCCATAATGTTGAAAATAATAAGAGGAAAATTAAAAATAACAGCTTGTTATGAAAATTAATAAGTATATACATAAGGGGGGAATAAGTAATTCGATAATTGTTTAAAATTATTGGCATTAAATTTTAAACATTTTTCAAATAATTTTTCTAAAACATGAATTTATTTTAATAGTTAATTAAACATTCCAACAATAATATCTACATTTTACTGAATTGTAAAGTAATGTATTAATAATTAAGTTATTATTTATAAAATTAATAACCTAGTTGATAAACTTTCGTTTGTTTAACCTGAATTGACATTTCAAGAAAAGTAACATAAATAATTTGTTTTACAATAATAAAAGCTAGTTTATTTTGCTTTTATTTATTAATAATCTATATATGCTTTCTCTTAGTATCAGCTGATTAAATAAATTTCGTTAAAATTTTAATTACGTTTCAATTACTATAGTATAAAAGATTTCTGAAAATGGTAAATTATTATTTTTCCTTTAATATTTTTCTCCTATACATACGTATCAAAATAGATAATTTATTTCGAGAAAATATATTATTATAGACGAATATAATGAATTTGATTTTAAATTCTTAAGATACATCTTAATTTTTCATTATGTTTCGAGATTCAATTTTGCTTTTACTTATAAATAAAAAAAATTTCATTATCAATGTATATTCGATATCTTATACACATACTAAAAATTTTTACTTACTACCAGTTGACGTGAATTTATCAATCCTCACGAATAGTGTTTTTATATAAACCATGTGATATAAGCTTTTTAAAATGATAAAAATATTTTCAACAAAACTTTCGTCGTGCCATCTTTTAAATAACCATCTATATTGAATATAGAAATATAAAACAACAAACACTTTATATTTTGCTAAAACATTTGTTAAATCTATTTTAGATTATTAAAACAAACTATATATTTTTAGCAATGTTAGAAAATATGTACACTTATTTTTTTGGTAACATCTCAAACTCCGTTAGTTTTAACCTATTTTTATTATAAAAATATAGTAATATTAATTTACAGAAAAAAGAAGATCCTCAAAGTACGGATGAATCTAAAACAGAAGAATGGATAATTGTATTAAATGATGATAAAAATATTTGTGATAGTGATTCCATCGATAACTATTCTCTCGACATATATATTGATGAAACAAAAGACGCAAGTAGTTACAAATTTATCGATACTATATCTTCAAGAATAGGAAACGCCATTCTTCCAGAAAAAAGATATACTCAGGTAGTAACAAAATACTACCCCATTTATTTAAATTGTAAACCACCAACGTCCAAGCAAGTAACACTATACTTCCAACAAGATCCAATAAATGAAATCATAGATCAATCGTATTTGTACAACATTCTCGATAAAAAAAACAGTCAATGGTCACCAGTCATCAAGGAACCAATATTTAACGTATTAAAACAACTCGAATGGAAGGATAAATATGAAAATAACAAAATTAATGTGATTTTACAAGACAACGCTTCTATAGAACAAAGTGTACAAATATCATAGAAATAAGAAATAACATTATCTGATGTAATTAAACACATACATACATAATGTTGTTATTATTATACACCAAAATTTTCTAATTTTGTAGAGAGAAATAAAAAATAAATTTCAATTTGACTATTAAGCAAAAGTACCTTCCTTCCAAATTCGTTTTATAACAAATATTTGATACACTACGCACAATTTTTCATTTGCTATGGGATAGAATTTTCTAGAATGTATTGATAAACACGCTAAAACGATGTATTTCATCACTTGTTTTTGATAGGAAATTACAAAAATTTTCTGATTTTTCCTTCTTCGTCATTTTTATAATTCAAATATATTCATATATCTAAGTAAAATTATTTTTTAGTTGAACAATCCTCTAAACTCTTTGCATTTTAACAACGACAACATGGCTCATATCGCAGAAATCCGTGCTAAAATGCCAGATGGCGTCCAAGTAAAAGCTGTCAAGAAAAATTCTGAAATTGCTAAGGCAATGCGATCAGGAAATATTGTAGAAACAGCTAAGAAATTTAATGCTGGTGGAAACAAACAGCATCAAGCTGTTAAGAATTCTTTAAAACTTGCTGAAGAAACGGAAGAGTTACATCATGACCGTATACCTCTTGATCTTGGAAAGTTAATCCAAAGAGTTCGTACGGAGTTAGGGTATTCTCAGAAAGATTTGGCTGTTGTAAGTTTGATAAAAGATAGCGAGTATTGTAAAATCACATAAATTTTAGAAAATAAATGAAAAACAAACGGTTATAACAGAGTATGAAAGTGGTAAAGCTATTCCGAACCAACAAATTTTCTCGAAATTGGAGCGCGTTCTTAACGTCAAACTTCGTGGCAAGGATATCGGTAAACCATTTCCAGCTAAAAAAGTTCCACAAAAAAAATAATGTCCTTGTAATTACTTTTGATTAATTATTTAAAGTATTTTAAATAAAGTATCCTTTTTTAAGAAATAAAAAAAAGTGGAATTAGATAAGGAATATTTTTTCACTCTAAGAATGTATCTCTATGTAAATTTAAAAATAATACTATTTATTTTGTAGGTTAATTTTTAATAGTGTCAAATACTCTTAATCTATCGTGAGATCCTAGTTATTTTAAATCTTATTTAATTCTTTCCAAAATTACTTTATGATAAATGGTTTTAGAAGAGTTTATCAGAGAGTATCGTCGTCATCTCGTCAATGTTATTTTGTGGATTTTCTTTTTTTTTTTGCTGGATTTCAGATATAAAAGTTGTTTTTTGTTGTCGATGTGTATCTTCATAAAGCTCCCAGTTAAATGGATCATAATACTCATAACTTACTTTACCATTTTATCTCTTACTTTTTCGAAATAAATTTGTCTATTTCCATAATTCAGACTTTTTACATGTTTCGAGATTTGTATCATATCAATACGTTCAGGGAACAATTCATCATTCATTAATTGTTTATTTATATTCAGAATTTACTACTTATCTGAAATTTTTGACCATGGCAATACTTTATTAAATTCACAAAAAACACTTTTTCATTGGTTTTCTAATTCTAAACTTTCCATTATCTACATTTGTGTAATCTCTTGAGAGCCAAAGATCAATTGTATGAACAATTTTTTTATTATACTTTTCCTGCCAATAGTCATGCTATTAGATTTTATATCCCAATGAAGAAAACTAATTTAATAAATTTGTTTAATTGCAGATAAAGTTTGTATAAAAACTTTAATAATAGTTGATATTAGAAGTGCATCTTTTATTGGTATATAAATTTATTTAGTGATTTTCTTTAAAGGCCAATAATCATATAATGACAAGTATTATTTTTGACACATGAAAATACTGAGATACATACATTTTTACACAAAGCATTAAAGTATTTGTACCTCTAACTTTAACCTATTTTTAGATTTATTTATTACTCCCTCTTTTAAAATAGCTTCTTTTTGCAGTATTACTTTTTTCACAGGTTTATACAGTTAATGAAGCTTCTTATCCAATTTATGAAGTAATCTTAAATTTACTAATATTATGTCCAACAACCATGTAATTAATGTACTATTAATTTTAAATAAGGTATTAATTTGATTTCTGCCATTTAAATCATTGTATTTTTTTATATCTCCTTTAAATTTATTAATATTTTATTAACTGAAAATTAATTTTAAAATACCAAATTTAGAAGAATTAAAAAAAAGTCTATACTTTTACGTTGATAATCAACGATAAAATTTAAATAAAAAAGTTGATAAATTACATACGATTTTTAATGTTTTAGTCTATTTATATCTATAGTAGAATATTTATCAAATAATTAATTAATATTTTTTATATTGTTTTTGCCATAAGTCAAAATATTTACGAGATCACCAACGTTTTTTTATGCAAATGTTTTTTATTTTAGACATATATTTTTGATCTACATCATTTTTAGAAGTCAGACATAGAAATCTTGGCATTTTGTGTTAAATTAAGGAACTAATAGAATTGATATTTAATATGCAGAGGATGAATATACTGTAAATAACGATACACAACAACGTTAAGACAAATATTTTTTTTATTAATAATAATGGGAAAAGTCGAGACATCAAAATGCTTTAAGGAATGGTAACTTATAAAGAATATTAATCTTTTTATGAAACTATGACAAAATATTAACGATTGTCATTATGTTTATGAATATTTTAATGCTTCTATCATGTGAAGAAGATATTGTTTCACTTCAAAACTGTATATAGTATGTTTCAAAAGAAAAAAAACATGTGTCAGTTAAATAGATAAAAAAAATGACGAAGTACACCATTGACAGCTATCTCACCAAACTTACTAGGTGGAAAAAAAAGAAGGTAGTAATTTGTCTGATTAAATTTTGTAGAATATAACATTATTTTTGCAATTTTAGTTGAAAGTTGAAAAGACTAATAACTAATATACAATGAAAACTCTTTGTTTGAAGTTTTTTATTTATGTAAAAAAACATATTTTATTATAGTTTAATAACCTTAAATAACACTTTACTAATTAATCGACCAAAATGAAAAAGTAAGCAATTTTTTTATATGTTTAATTTACTTAAATATATAATTCGAAAATTATTCAATTTATATCTTAAGTTTTACATATTTTTAAGGTCAAATGATATTTAAAATAAAGCATTAAATACAAAAATTAATAAACGTCTTTAAAAAAAAAGTTATGTTACTTTAAAATAACTTTTTTAAAAAAAATTCTTAAAAAATTTTTCAATTTCTTAACATTCTTTGAAAAGATTTTCAAAATTTAATTTACAATTGTTTTACCCATTTAAATGTTAAATTTATACTATAATCTTCAAACGAACAAAAAACTCCCTATTTGTTAAGTGTCACCCAAGAAATAAATTAGAATTCAAAAATTACTTTTTATATGTTACTGAATCATAGAATAATTAAGCAATTACCTAGGAATTTATC
This sequence comes from Strongyloides papillosus, assembly GCA_005656395.1. Lineage (NCBI taxonomy): Eukaryota > Metazoa > Nematoda > Chromadorea > Rhabditida > Strongyloididae > Strongyloides > Strongyloides papillosus. The sequence continues at coordinate 692,340 of SRSI01000052.1, forward strand.
AACGACAACAAAAGTACTGCTAAAAATGGAGTCATCAATACCAGATGGAAAAGAAATATACGAAAAATCCGAAACGTACTGGTCTACTATTAATTCTACAGTTAACGGAATGTTAGGAGGTTTTGAAAAGTTACACGGGCCTGATGTAGAAGATTCGAGGAAATTATTATCATATCTCCGTTCAAAAGTATGTTTTCTAAACGATTTTTAAAGAAGCATTTGCAGAAATTATTTTCAAATATGGATAGAGCTTTAGATTGCGGAGCTGGAATAGGTAGAGTAACGAAATATACGTTAATGCCATATTTCAAGACAGTTGACATGGTAGATGTTATAGGATCCTTTATTGAAAATTCAAAAAAATATCTGGGAAAAGATGAAGAAAAAGTTGGAAATAAATTTGTATGTGGTTTACAAGATTTTGTTCCTTATCAAAATTACTATGATTGTATATGGGTCCAATGGGTTACTGGATATCTTACGGACAATGATTTCGTTAAATTTTTTGAAAGATGTAAAAATGGCTTGAGGGATGGGGGTTGCATTATTGTAAAAGATAATTTAGCTTCTGGAGAAAATGTAGATTTCGATGAAGAGGACAGTAGTTGGACAAGACCCAGAGAGTATATGAAAAAATTATTAATAGATGCTGGTTTAACTATTATTGAAGATAAAAAACAATTAAATTTCCCAAAGGGAATGTATGAAGTCAGGATGTTTGTTTTGAAGCCAAATAAATTATAAATGTTAATTAATATTATTTTTATTTGAAGTTTTGGTAATTTAAACCTTCTTGTTTTTAATAAATATGCTGTTACTTTAATTATGAAAAACACCGAGCATTTTTTAGAGATTTCACAGCAATTCGATGGTAAAATGATGCACACACGTATTTGAAAACAATGAGTGTATAAATATAAGATAAATAAAAAATTTTATTCGTATAATCATACGAAAAATGACACTTTTGTGTGTTAAAAGCGATTGTTTCTGGCTTAGTTGATTCTTTTTATTATAATAGAGTATCTACAAACTTTTTTTAATGATTTATTCTGTTCAAAAACCTTAGTATTTCTAAATTATAACCATCAGAAAACGTAATTCGATTGATAAAAAATAGTCTCTTTATGAAAAGATAAAAAAGTCAATACACTACTTACCACATATAAATAAAATTCGTGACAAGAAAAACTACTGATTATCGAAAAATCCTCTATTACATTTTTATTAACTTGACTTTTAGAAAAATGGCTGACAATGTTCCAGTTCCTGTAAGTTTTTCAATTTTTTATTGATTTATTTAATATTTATCTATATACATTTAGAATGAAGAAATTCAGCATGGTAATTTAAAAACATCAATTATTAAGTCTATTGGTAGCATTGTTACATTACCAATACATGTTGTTAAGACATTGATGCAACTTGGGTGGGAACCTTTTCCTTGTGAAACAGGAAAAGTTTTTGTTGTTTTTGGTCAAACAGCTTATTTTCTACCAAACGGACTTAAATATAGTAAGGGAAATGTATATAATATAATATCTTTTTTTAGTCTATAAGATCGGTAAACATGATGGTTATCGTGTATTACTTAAGGGACTTGATTGTTTCGTTCTGTTTAATTTTACAAATGAATATGTAAGAAATGGTGTTAATACTTATCTTGATATTGAATACCCTAATCTCGGAGGAGAACTACACCCACAAGCTGATGACTTTACTAAACTTAACGACAAAGAAGCTTTCGCCGTATCTTTCAGAAATTTCGTACGTGATATGGTTTCACACAACACTGCCGTCGTTGTTTCAAGACCATTTCTTGTACTTTTTGTAAGACAAGTTGCTCAAATTATTGGTCAAGAAAACAAATACACAAATGTCATTCGTGATATGTATACTATTGGAAATGAAGAAGGTTTGAAAGGTTTCTTTAGTGGTCTTACTGCAGCAATTGTTGCAACATCAACTACTGTAGCACTTAGCCATTTATGTTCATTCATCCTTGAGCGTTCTCTCCTCAAGCTTCCACGCCAGGATAATGAAACTGAAGAGGAAAATATTAGTAAAATCAAGAGAACAAGATCTATAGCTGGGAATCTTATTCCTCTATTTTGTAATTCTTTGTCTTATCAATACCAACTTGTTTCAAGTATCATGGCTGTTTCAGGCTCTCAGCTTGTCTGTTCTTTGTTGCCATACACTCCACAATACAATCATTATGAAGATTTCATTGACTATCTTAAGCCTAGTGGATCCATTACCAGAGGTAGTAAATTATTCTTCAGACAATATAAAGGTCCAATTTCCATTAGAAATGGCAACGAAGTCTATGCTAATACTGGATACATTTCTTAGGTTTATTTTTACTTTCCATGTGTATAATTCCTTTAAAAAATTATGGTGGAATTTTTACGTATGTAGGTAACATTTTAAATTTGTTCTTGTAATTTTTTAAAATGCTATGTAATCGTTATTTTAAAATAAAAGTATTTTTCCACTGTATTGGTATTTTAGAATACATGTGGAAGACAAATAAATTATGTTTCTGTGTTGTGGAAAATACTATAATTAGTGTGTTTAAGATACTTTTTTCTTAATAAATGTTATTGCTAGACAAGGTACTATTGTAAAAATGAACAGAAAATTAAGGATGGAGTATTTTCAGAAACTTAAACATATTTCAATCGTTTAGAATAATTTAATAAATAGATATACCTTCTTGTATATACAATCATTTAAATTAAGTGTTAAAAATAAAGAATTTATAAGATCATTAACGAATGTGTATACAGAGAAATTTTTGTGACAATATGTCACAGATTTTTTTTGTGACGATATGTCACAAATTTTTTGTGACAATTAAAAAATAGAAAAAATAATAATTTTCTCACCCTCTTTTCCGATATCTGCCAATGAGACATTAAACTTTTAATGATCAATCTACATGTAGTAATTCATGTACACTTAAACTGTAAATTTTACCTGTAAACTTTCTTTTGATCCAAATTTTGAAGTAACTGACAACTTTGAGAATGGAAACCGTGTACCTATAGTGAAGAATAAATTATAATTTACTACTAAGTAAACTACCAAATCATCTGAAGTACCTAACAAAATAACTTTTTAAATTTTTAGCTTACTAGGTATTATGCTTTATAAATTTTTTAAATTTCATATGTATGAAATAATTTACAAAGGGTTTTATAACTGTAAAAAATATTATTATATTATTTTTTTAATTTTGTAACACATTGTTACAAAATACTTGCGACATATAGTCACATATTTAAAAAAAACACCATTTGTGACTCATTGTCACAATTCTGGTTGTGACATACAGTCACATATTTAAAAAACAATACCATTTGTGACGGATTGTCACAATTCTAGTTGTGACTTATAGTCACAAAAATTTCTATGTCACAAATATCTCTCTGTGTATATGAGTTGTAATCAGAAAATAATTGAGTTTTAATCACTTGTATTTTTCTATAAATGTTAAATTTAAAACCTCCATCTTAGTTATCTTAATTTACATATTTAAAAATAAAAGATGTTAGTATATATTATTATTATTATGTAAATCGGTAATTAATGTGTTTTATATGATGATCTTTAATCATAGTAGTAAAAGTAATGCAAATTTTACTTTGTATTATTTTAATAATTATATCTTTTTGTTCAAATAATTATGGATGAAAAAGAAAACCATAGCTTTAAAATTATTTACTATCATTTTTAAAATAATAAGAACAGTACATTTTTTATTTTAACATAAGAAAATTTAAAAAACAAAACAAATTCATATTTATTTTTCAGGATAACGTTTTAATTTTTTAAAATTACCATTAATATGTTAGAATCGTTAAAAAATGTTCTCTGTTTAAAGAATAATCCACGTAAATTATTCATTAATGTCATGACATTTTTCAGCATATATATGGTAGAGGAAAACTAAAAAGCTTTAAATATTGGGGTTAGTAAAAATAATTAAATTCCAACTAAACCAAGAACTAAGTTTTAGTTAGAGTATAAAATTTAAAAAAGCATTTCTTTTGACTTAAAAATACAATTTTAACAAAAATATGATCTGTGAATGGTTAAAAAATATTAATTGATGACAAAATGACTAGTCTCTAAAAGAATTAATATGTTCAAGAACCTTGTCAAAATAATTAAAGTCATATTTGACTGCATCTTCTGCCAGTTTAAGTAACCAACCATTACAATTATCAAAACCCATACCCTCAGCCATTTCAACCATATTTGCTATGTATGGATCACTATGAATGTAAGGAAAATGTCTATCGTGTTTTCTATCAACAGGCAACTTCTTCTTTAGTTCATCTGGTAATTGATAAGGTTCTCCTATCATATGTGGAGATGGAACATCATTTTTCTCAGGTGTCAAGGAATATGGAGAAAATTTTCTTGGTAAACATTCAACTGGTGTTGTACCATCTCGTACTGGGGTTAATGAATAAGGTGCCGGACATCTAGAAGTAAATTCTTCTGGTATTGTACTAGTACTTATGATACTTCCTGAATTCCCACTTGTACTAATGTCAGTTTCCTTTTCAGGTGTGAATTGTTGGTTGACAACATTTTTATCCAATTCTGTATTCATTGATTCATAAAATTCAATTGAATTCTCCATATTTATTGAAGATGTTACACTTTTGAACATTAATTCTCCTTCCGACTTACAATCATCAGAAATCTCAGCTGGATATTCGATATTAATATCACCATCTTTTTCATCATTTACTTTTTCTTCACTTTCTTTGTTATCATAATTTTCACTTACATTATTTGAATATTTACTTGATGTTACGGTGCAATCGGTAGCTGATGAAATAATAGAAAAACTCAACTCTGAATTCTTTGCATCTTTATTTCTTTTTATAATAACAGAAGAACTTCTTGAACCAATCATAGAAGCTGAATCTCCAGGTTCAATATCATCAACAGTCTCTTCAAAGATTCCACTTCTTTGCATCTCCATTTGTTTGACTAATTTTTTATAGTCTAATTCATCTATTTTATCTTTCCATTCATTAATGCTTGGTGATGTATTAGCTTCAGAACGATTATCAATAATTTCCATACTTAAGTGTGATTCACCATCTTCCTCGTCTTTGGTAAACCTAGAAGTTGAAGATAATTCAAAAGCAGTTATCTTTCTTCCGCCATGTACATCAAAATCAGAACCTGATATACAACTTTCGATAACAGACATTTGTCCAGAAGACAATGAGGTATCTTTCTCTACCATTTGCGGAGAATTTTTAACTTTGTCATCTGACTCACAACAATGAGATAAACCGATATTTGTATTAGATTTATAATGTTCAGAAGCTGGACATGAACTTACATTAACAGAGTCTAATCCAGAAGCAACAGCTATAGCTCTATTTATATGATTCGGTCCAGCGGAATATTCTCTTGCAACTATTTCATTTATTTCTTTATTATTTTTATTTACATTGACATTGTTGAAAATTTTTACCAGATTATCTTTCATTTCTTTTTCGCATTTATAATCAATCAATTGATTTTCTCCAGAACTAGAGTAAGTATCTGGAATTGATTTAACAACTTTATTCTCAGAATTAACTGATGAGGAATCACCAGTTTCTAATTCATTCGCAATGGATATTCTTTTATCTTGTGCTGTTAAATTTTCTTCAACAGCCATATTCATAAAAGCTGCATGAATAGTGTTACTGATTTCTTTGACAGTGTTATACTTATCAATAACTTTCTTCATCGCTGTTTTAGACTCTTCACTTGAGTTTGAACTTTCAATACTCTCATTCAAATCATCTCCATCAATAAAATTATTTCCACTCATCGTATGATACTTCTTGAATGCAGATAATATTCCTCTATGTGAATCATTACTTCTTTCTTGAAGTTGATGAAGTTTATTAATAAATGATCTATTTTTATTGTCAATGGGACGTGCAAATCTTAACATTGCATGTGAAGAATCATGCATATTTTGTCTCTCACAATATTGACAAAGATCGTAATCATCACAGACAACACATTTATAACGAATTCCAGCAATTTTTCTATCGCAACCATCACAACTTATATTCGGATGTATTACTAAGCCATTGTCATTAAGACAGTTTGGGTCATCAACAATTACAGGTATTACAATAACTGGAATGCTTTCAATATCCTTTTTAGCTTTTGGATATTCTAAAGTAATATATGCCCAAAATGATTCATTATCATTAATTTCAAAAATTTCACCTTTATCATTCTTAAAAGTAAGATTGGAAAATCCAATACGTAGAGAAGTTGGAACCATAGAGTCATAAACAGCACGTATTTCTGGATATTTAACAAAACCATCGCTTTCCAAAAGTTTTATTCTATTGTTAGTGATAAGTTTAACTAATATTATTGTCATCTTTTTCTAAAAATAAAATATATGAAAAAATGCTAAAACTAGAACTAAATACAATGAATATAAAGACTTTTCTTAATAATACTAATATCAATAAAGTGTATACACCAATCTAACTATAAATTATCATTAAATTTACTTTAAAATATAAATAGAGGAAAGTAAAATCTCTATCACTTTAAAATATTTCAAAACAACAATTATATTTTGGACATCCTAGTTGGAAAATACAGGTCATGTCATATGATTTTCATCTGTTTCCCTATACACAGAAGACAGAATTAGAGATACATATTCTATTTGTTTCCCCTTTATCTCTTGGTACGAGTGACAGAATAGAACCTAAAGATGGGGTAGATGGTTCTATTTTTCATCAATAATCCTATTCGTGAAAATGTTTACTTTAAAGGAATAAACATGTAAATTGTCATTTTTATCGCAAAAATGTTATATCAGGGAAATGTATTGAAAACTTTCTACCCCGACTGATGTTAATGCCATTTCAAATATTGTCAATGAAAATTACCACCATTTTTACCAAGGAAAAAAATAAAAGATTGCTAGAAAATTATTTTACCAAAAAAAACAAAAATTCATACACACTTTGTTATTTTTTTAAAAACAAACATGATTTCTCTATATTCTAATCAAGGGGTCCTTGGAGTTTATAAGCAAATTTTTGTTTATCGTTCCACAAACAACCATTAAATTTTTATACAGTAATGAAAATAATAACATAAACAGAGTTTTGCGGGTGACAAATATTGACGACTACAAGACATTTTCCTATTTATTACAACAGCGAAGAATTCAACGAAATAAGATAGGCCTCGTGATAAAGAGAACATTTTGATTGGAGTTAAGTCACTATTTTTACTTATATAGATAAACAATGCTAACTTATCTTCATAAATGTATTAATCATAGATCAATAATTGTTGTACATTTTAAGTTCCAGCCCCCCTCTATCACTCCTTATTAAATAACTTTTATTTTTTACTGTTTGGTATTTATTGTTATTGTACATAATAAATTTTTGTTTTTTGTGCCGATTTTATCTAAATAATGGTGATTTGTAAAGTCAATTGTTTTTTAGAATAATTATGGTATCAATATAAATTAGTAGATTTGAAGTTATTTTTTATAAATCAATAGATATTTTTTTTGTAACGTTTTTATTATATATTCTAAAAAATTTATTTTACAGTTATCAATGAATCTCGTTTTTTTAGCGGCCCTCATATTGTCTACTACTTTCATAGTTATGACTTCACAAACAATGACTGGAGGATGGACAGACCAACCTGTTAATGATACAAGTATTGTTGAATTAGCTCAAAAAACTGTTGATAGATTTAATCAACAATCTAACGATTTAGCTTATCATGGATTTATTAAGGTTCTTTCTGCCAAATCACAAGTTGTTGCTGGGATAAATTATGAAGTTCAAGTTTTGATCGGAGAAACCGATGCTTTAAAAAACAAAGTTTCTTTTGACAAATTAAAGGAGGCGAACGCTCAAGTTAAGGAAGGGGGACGTCAACAAGTTGTTACTGCTACAATTTGGTCTAAGCCATGGGAAGATTTTGAAGAGATCACTATTAAAGGTGTCAAACAAGCATGAATATGAATTATTCCCACTTAATTCAATTTTTATTTTATACAACTTAAATTGTCTTATTGATATCATTATGAAAAATTAATTGCATATCTATAAATTTGACTTTTTTTATTAAATTATATTTTTTTGTCCAAATATTATGTAAAACAGTATTTTTTTTACTTTTAAAAATTTTCTTCAAAATGATAAGGGAATAATTTGAATTCTATTTTATCTTTAAAACTCTAAATCACATTGTTTAAAATTTATATATTTGTAACGTATATACAAAATTAATCATCATCATTGGTTTAAAAGTAAAATCTAGCAGTCTTTATATTTATTTTCACACTAAACTTTATATTTCTTTCCCTAATCAAGTGTTTATTTTAATACAGAAAATGATGTTTAATTATTTTTATGTAGGAAGGCTAATAATAGTCATATATTTCTATACAAAATAATATTTTTTTAAACAAATTTGTGAAGAATTGAATATAAACACTTTAAAAATATTAAATAATTATAGTTAAAATAAATAAGCAAAAAGTATTTCTAAAAGATCACTGATTTTATGTAGAAGCTTGTTTTCTTTTTCCTTATTAGAATATTTTAGTGTTATAAAATATTTAAGATTTTTTATTTTTACTATTATTTAATAATAAAATTAAGTATGCTTCAAATATTCTATAAATTCCACTTCTATTTTTTGTTAAGATAGATTTTATATTTTTTAAACTCTAGATAATTGCTTATGAAATACAAAAAAAATATGATGCAAAAGAAAATTTAATATGACTCAATTTTGAAATAATAGTGGTGGCTTATCTTTCATGTCTGTTGAATGTACATTTTTGATTATTTTAAAAATAATTTTTCTCTACATATTATTATTTTTGCAATCCAAAATTTTAGTTTCTTCATAATTTACCATAATATCTATTTATTTCCAATTTTTTAAATAAACAAATTAAGATTAATGATAGACATATATTAAAAAAATTCAAACAAGGAACAATATATTTTTTTTATTAAAAGTAATGAATAATGTTTCTCAAGAATTACTAAAGTTAAGTCAAAATATTGTAAAGTTGTTAGTGGATAAATATTTAATTGTAAAATTTTAGATAAACAAAGTAAATAAAAAAATGTTTTCCGTAAATAATGATGGAAAAATAATTTGGTATTATTTGAACATAGATATCTTTTTTAAAAAAACCTTTTTTTAATAAAAAAAAATGAAATAAATGGTATAAAAATTATAAGTTTAACGAATATTAATTTTAGAAGCACCAGATGTAACATTTTTAACTTTATCTTTGATAAAAATTCCAATGATTTTTCTACGACATATTTTGACACATATAAGACAAATTAAAGCATTCATAGCTGGAACAAACATAAACGTAATAAAAAATATTGAACTAATTCCTCTAAGAGGAACTCTTAAAAAACAACAAAATACCATCGTTAAAACTGGAAGTACACAAAAAACAAGAGGTGTCAATGATTGTAGAATCATTGTTATGTTAAGTTGCTTTTGTAAATTTTTTGACTTATTTGTCATTTTATTAGAACTTTTTTTTAATGATAGTTGAATTTCTTTGTATGTTTTGAATACAATTAAAACAACTACCACACATGTTATTGTATTATGACCTAATCCACAAATTCCGGCTAAAGATAAAGGTTGTAATACAAAAAATTCTGTTTCTGTACCATCTAAATTGTAAAAAAAGTCTTCTCCCAGTGTTTCATTGACTTCTTCATATGCTTCATCGGGTGAAATCATCAAAGCCCAACCCCAAATTATTGCTCCAATCGCATTCCATAAAATATTTATGAGCATAAGTATAAAATAATGCCACTTTGACATAATTCTTTCTCTAAAAAAGTATCATATTTAAATTTGAATTTACTTACTTAGTTATCAATAAATAACGATAATAAAAAACTATAGCAGTATTTGAAACAGTAATATAAAATGATCCAATGATAGAAATAACAATTATTAATTTAATTTTAGTAGACAAAAATCTTACAAAACCATGTGTCCATGTAATAAAATATTTGTTAGCTGGTTCCATGGAAAGACCAACTGGAAAAGCAAAAATAGAAAAGATGACATCAAAAATAGCGGTTGTTAAGAGAATTCTTCTATAATTTTTAAATTCTTTATTGGATATTTTCAATACAATTCCTATTAGAAGAATATTTAATAAAATCCCCGAAGTTTCGGCAATGATATTGGTATAGAAAGTTACTATACGTATAATGTATATAAAGCTGTTTTTGTATTTATCCATTTTTTAGCTATAAATATTTAGATATTTAAATAAAAGAAACTTTATCAATGGTATTTAAAAATATATTAACAATTACTTTATTACTGCAGGATAAAAATATTAAAAAAATATACAATTTCACATAAATTTATTGAAAAACTTGTATTAGAAAGCTGGCAATTAAACCTAATTATAATTTATATTTATAAAAAAATTTTAATTAATAATTTTAAAAAATTTCGCCAACGAATAATGATTTAGTGGCCAAGGCACATGTCATTTAAATATACTTTTTACATTAATATGAAACAATGTTCTAAATAAAATTAATATTTTATTAATGATATTAAGTATTAGAAAATCCATTTAATTATGAGTTTACATATTTATGGTAATTTTACATATTATTGTTATGACTAAAACAATTTTTTTATAAAAATAAAAATTTTGTAGAAATGATACAATTCTTTTTTTTTATAAAAAAAAAATAACTGCAAAAGACAATTTTCGTGTGAGTATAGAAAATTTATTTTTAAGTATTTTTATTTATAAAATAATAAAATCGCAGATTAGTATTGCCTAGAATAATACTAGAATGACAAAGATAAAATATTTTAAATATAAAATAATTTAATAATAGAAAAAATTCTAAAATGTTAATAAATTAAATCTAATGAATAATAATTAACATTTTTAAATTAGTTAAAATGAAATAAATATAAAAATTATTATAATTACTTAGAAAAAAAGTAAAACAAATTTTAGACTTTTATTTTAAATGCTAATCATGTCTACTGAACTTTGATAAATTAATCTTTTTCAATGAAAATTTAGTTGGGATATTATTATAAATTAGTTTAATTAAAAATAATTTTAAGTAACTAATCTTATAATTAATTAAATTTTTTAAAATATAAAACATTCACCAAGATTATTTACTTTTAAATGACACATATAAGATGAAAAAATTTATTTTAAATAATAATATCAAACTCTTTTAAATATATTACTTTAATGCTAACAAAAAAAAAGTAGTAAACACTAATATTATTTCTTTCATATATAGATATTCTAACCAACCCTGGTCTGTTCCCTTTCTTCTTGTAAATCTGGTGATTTGAGGTTTTGTAATAAATTGTTTTAATTTTATTGTGCTTTCTTTTAACGAAGGAATGATTCTATCTTCCATAAATTTTTTTGCTTTAACTAATTTATTCTTATAATTATCATAATTTACTAATAATTCATCAACATATTCTATTAAATCAGATCCTTTCAAATAAAATTTATTAACAAATGGAAGATCAAGATAATTTTTAGCTACTAATGAATTATGGTGTTGTTCAGCTGTTATAGGTAAAAATATCATAGGTACTTCATTACAAAGTCCCTCTTTGAAACTTTTTAAACCCGAATGTGTTAGAAATATTTTTGTTTTTTTATGCCTTAATACTTCAATTTGTGGTACCCAATCAAAAATATTAACATTTGGTGGTAAATTTAATATTTCTGGACCCTTGTATGACCAGACAAAAGTTACATTTTTATGATAATTAAACAATTCTCTAAATCCCTTTAAAATGTGAGGGGGAGCATCATAAAATGTTATTGCTGTCCCAAAAGCTAAATACACAACTTCTTTTGTCTCTGGACTATCGAACAATTTTTTCAAATCATTCTCAAGGGGTTTTTCTTTTTTTTTCAAGCATATATTACCATTTTCTATGTTATCAACAGCCACTGTTGTTGGATAAAATATTTTATCTGGATACTCTTTAATGACAAAATCACCATTCCTAAATATCCATCTTTGTGAGTATTCCATTGATAAAAAATTTAATTTCTCAACACATTTTTTAATATATCTCTCATAACGCCATTGGACATAATATAAATGACTTAATTTTTCCCAAACTACATTTAAGGACCACGAAAAGTCAAAAAAATTATGTTCTTTTGTTAATAGCATGTTGTTTCCATAAAAAAGTGGTTGACCCATAAAAGTGTTTCCCATTCCACGTTCTCTAGATTGGTAATCCCAATCTTTTGATGTTGCAACAATTCCAAATCTTATATTACGTTCCTGAAACAACTTCTGCGCTATTATATTACCTATGAATGTTATAATTTCATCAACCATTACATAATCCCATTTACTATTGACAATGCGATTTATAAGTTCTTTGTCATGCTTGAAACTTAAGTCGATTATTGACGTTTTTTGTTTCATCCAAACACCCATTATATATGAATTAAATTCGATACTCCATATCTTAGAAGTAACTTTTTTAACAAATTCAGGATCTGGAAATTCAATTTCACTATCACTATTAATAACACTTGTAATTATTTTTAAATTTTCTTTATTTGGATCTTTAATTGGCTTGGTGTGAATTGTGAAAATTGTGACATTAAATCCATTATCAATCATTTCTTCAACTAAAGGCATAATGCTCATAATATGACTAGGTCCTGATTCAGATGTAAGAATAAGAACATTCAATGGTTTGGTTGAATTAAAACAATTAACTAAGCATAACCATTTAAACAAAAGAATTATTATGATAAAATTCATAATATTTTGACAAATTAGATTTTAAAACAATTTTAAATTTCTTGTAGTAGTATAAATTTTGAGAAAATATACTAAAATGTAATTCTTTCTCAATTAAAATAACCTATATATAAAACTTTTTTTTTTAACCTTTGAAAAATAATATGATCTTTATACAATTATAAATTAAATTCTAGTTATTTTTTCACTAAAAATTAATGTAACAAATATGAATGTAATAATTTAAAGTGATCAAAAATACTGAAAACAACTATTTTTTTATTAGATAGCTTCCAGTATACTTAAACATTAACAGTTTTGATAAATTTTCTTATTCTCAAAGTATTTCCATATTATTTAGGAGTTACTTAATCGTTAATTATCTTTTTTTTAATTTTTACGATAACTAACTAGAATTATTTAATATACCACCAACAATTTTAACTATCTCTTTATTAGTAATATAAAGTTTATTAATAAATATTGAGCCTACAAATTTTTTTGCCGATATTAATTATTAAATTGTTCAGCAAATACCACTAGAAATTACATCAGCGTTTCGTTATATTAATTGCTTTCTAAATTTTGTAGACCACCATGAAAAATAAAAAGTTTCTCCTACGATCACTTTAACATTTCTCCTAATTTAATCTATTTTATTATATTGACACTTAAAATGATTCTTTGTGAGCTCCTAAACTATATATCTATATCTAATTGTTTTTTGATGGAAAAATGGTAAAAAATATGGTTATAATAATGCAAAATTTTAAGTTATCATTAACATTTAATATTTATCATCCAAATAAATTAAAAAGTATAGTGAATAAATTTGTTCACATAATTTATTTTACATCTTTGAAGACATAAAAATACTAGTAGATCGTTAAAACATATTGAACCATTATTATGGCAAAAGAAATCTAAAAACCTCTTTTTAAGCAAAGGTTAGTATTATTTACAATATTGATTAATAAAATAAACCAAAATACTAATTTTAACCACAGTATTTGACTGGAATATCAACCATACAATTACTGGAGCCACATTTACATTTTGCTGCATTACTACCAGGATTATCATTAGTGCTGTAGAAATATTTAACTGTTAACTCCGTACCCATTGGAACGTCTTTATTCATGGAAAAAAAGATCTTATGAATAGTTGGAGATTTATAGACACCATAAGAGACCATAATATCCATATTTGGATCGCAAGAGTGATTAGTAAATCTCGATTCATTACCAACTCGTTTTGAATCAATTACATAATAACGATTTTGCTTTTTAAAGCTTGGACCATACTTGTATTCAAATTTTGGTCGCATGTAATCCATATCAAATATGTATGTTACATCTGTTCTCCTTGTTATTGCAGAATCATTCATAATGATACCTGCATATTCTGTTACAACTTCTCCAGCTTTCATGTCCTTCCCTGCTCCAATAGCCCAACCTTTATCAATTGTTTTAAATATAACAAGTGGAATTTTATCCCTATTTAAGTACGATATTCGATTTTTACATATATCTTTACTATTAAAACAGCTACACCTACTAGAACATTCGAAAACTGGAAAACGTTCATTCTCCTCAAGCAATCCTTCAAAAGTTTTTTCAAACCACTTTTTAACTTCAGAACAACCATCTTTAATAGATTTGGAATTACAATCTTTACATCCTTCAAATAAAGGTACATTTCTAAGCCTATCAGGCTTATCAAACAAACACCGATTTTCATATATAAAGAAAGGATATTCTTTATCAACATAATTAACAAGAAACACCCTATTTCCACGAAAAGCGTTCACTGTAGTTATATAATACGTCCAAGTGAAACGCATACTTCTTATTAAAATTTTAAAATCCGTCCAATTAGTTGGGGCAAAGGGATTCATACGAACTGGAATATTAGGATTCTGTTTGTGAAGAGCATAAATAATCTTATGTCGCTCATCCAATCTCTTTATTTTTGCAGCCATATTTTCACTTGGAGTTCCATCAACACTCCAAACTCTAATATATTCTTTTATAGGAATACTATCCTTGTAATCCTCTGTCATTACAAGAAATTTCGTCTGCAATTTTAAGGAAAAAATTGAAATAACTATAACCTGACTTACTTTATCTATATTTCTACCTATAATAAATAAAATTGTACTATTCTCAACACTTTTAAACAATTTTAAAAAATCATCCTCATAGTATTCCTTAAAAAACTTCGTAGACTCCTTTGATTTACCTTTCATAGCTTCTTAAAGTATGCAAACAGGTAATAAGAATGAAAAACTATGAAAACACAAATAAAGGTTACGGTATCCCAGACAAACAATCTTTATAAGAACGATGTCATAATTATGTAATAGCAGTATTATTGTTGATACATTCCTTTGATCTAATCTTTTTGATTTTAGCTATGTATTTGGTTTATATAGATCTTAATTTGTTTATATCAATAACAACAAAATATTTTATGAATTATTAATGATTTAATATAAGAAAATATTTGCATGACGCTTTTAGATTAGTATATAAATAACAAAATCTTTTAAAAAAAATAAAAAAAAGCATATTGAAATTTGTTTAAAATATATAAAAAAGAAACTTTTTTTTCATAAGATAGAAATAATTTATGCATGTATAAAAAATAATGAAAAATAAGATGTATTTTAAATTTAATTTTTTATAAATTTATATATTACTACCATAAAATCTATTAATAATTTATAGCATAGATTATGTTGGTTTTGGTGGTAAGTCTAGTTGATAAAATACTTCAGCAAGAACAAGACATGTTCGACTGTCTCTAAACCTTCCAAATCTAAACTTAAAGTGGGTAGTGATGCGTTATTTTAAAGGACGTAATACTGAAATCTATATGTTGAGAATACTTTCTGAACTCACTTTTTTTTTAATTTAATGTTTCTCTTTTATAAAGG
The DNA here is from genome assembly GCA_005656395.1 of Strongyloides papillosus. Taxonomy (NCBI): domain Eukaryota; kingdom Metazoa; phylum Nematoda; class Chromadorea; order Rhabditida; family Strongyloididae; genus Strongyloides; species Strongyloides papillosus. Next base: position 708,138 of record SRSI01000052.1, read on the forward strand.
TCATTCAAATAAAGAAGGTTAACCACAACATCTTTTGCATTTTTATTTTCTGATATGGAAGTATGAAACGTTGTATAAATTTGACTAATATTTTAAGATTTATTTTATTTATTTTGTTTATTTCACTAATTATAAACGATAAAGAAAAAACTAATGATGAAATTAAAAAAAGTAAGATTAAATGGTTAGACACAGATTTAAAAATCCCAAAACCACTAAATAATTTTATTTATGAAGCAACAAGACTCAACGAGTTTCTAGCTACTGACACAGAAATATGCCAAAATAAAAATATTCTTGATGAAATTTATGATAATTACTATTACTGTTGGGATGAAAAATATTTTTACAATATAACGTTGTAAGTTACCTTTTAATATAAAAATCATAACATTTTTCGATAGAAGAAAAGCATTATATTTTTCTGGTCATAATAAAACAAAAATTTTATTTGGGCAAAAATTAAATATAACTCAATGGTACGCTTTTTTAATGAAAAATAATCCTGTCATTAATACATTATCTGGGGATACAAATTTTAAAGCTATTGATGAAATGACATATGGAAATCTGGATGTCTGGAGTATGATATCACTGTTTCACAATGACGAGTTATTATTAACTAGACTTGAACCATACTCTGACATATTTGTCGATAAGGAAAAAAGTTATTATAAAGCAGTTGATATTGTCGATTATTTGTTACCATTTATCAAATCAAAATTCTTACAAATTGAAATAAAAATTGGTGGAAAAAACGCATCTGATATAACATTCCAGTGGTACTCCTTACTATACAATTTACATTTCAAATATAATTTCATAGTTTTTGGGGCAAACTCTAATGGGTACTGTAATCGGAATTACAAAGGAAATTGTATCTTCTATATTAGTTTAGTCAAAGATGATTCTATCATCACTGCTCCAATATTTGGATTGGGAAGTAATGATGAAGAAAGAAAAAGATTAATTACATTTATATATCAACTTCCTTTAAAATATAAAGAATCTTCAAACTATAATTTATGTGAAACAAAAAACACTTCTAAAACTGATGGAAATATTGATGCCGGTAGTCACCTGACTGACAAAGAGTTATCAAAATTACTTATGAACAAAGAGAAGTGTATCACTATCGATCTAGGAGGAACAGGATGGAGAATGATGGATGCCATCCTAAGGAACTGTCAGAAAATCAAGAGCTTGGCCTTGAAAATATACCTTTGGTTCGGTGAAGAAAGTCTACACTATAGGAAATACTATGGATACCTTTTAAAATTAGAAAAATGTGGACTTGAAATATACCTAGATACTAATCCAAATCCATATACGTTTATAATTGTACTCGATCATTCTACTAATTAAAATAATTAATTATGATTTTATTTATCAAATACAAATATAGTGACAAAAAACTTAAACGTAGCGAATAACTTTACAAAATTCTCTCCCCCATTATTAACATTACTCTAGCCACGAATTTTATGTCACTCGTCGAGGCATAAAATAGATAGAAAAATAACCACAAACAGCAATATTAACCCGAGAAGGTTTATTTTTGGCCGCAAGTGAAGTACGAGTTATGAAAAAGAATACGAGCACACGCACAAAAAATTTTAAACATATTCAAACACTTGTAGTTACAATGATTATTCAAGACAAACCATTAAATTTAAAAAAAAAACCAATTTAAGCATGGCGAATATTTGCATCTGCTTTTATCGCTTCATTTCCACTCTGAGATGGGTTTAATTCAACTACCTCTGCTTGTTGTGGTATTCTTGCAGCAGCTTTCTGTTTTAATAACGTCCAATCAAAAGTATAATCATATTGGTGACTGAGTGTACGGAAAAGAATACGGAATAACTGCCTTAGATACATGTAATCCGGTGCTTCATCAAATCTTAGCCCACGACAATAGTTAAGATACATAGAAAATTCTGCTGGAAATCCTTTGCAAAGTACCTCAACCGGTGTTGACATTTTCTAAAATATTAGTTGAAGAAATTTTAAATTATTAAAATACCTTATCACTGATGCGTTCATATTTTTGTTTCTTGTTAGCAGCCTTTAATCCTTGCCAAGGTAAAGTTCCCCTGTTAAAATACATGAGAACATACCCCAATGATTCCATGTCGTCACGTCTACTTTGTTCAATGCCAAGATGTGCATTAATTGAAGCATATCTAGCAGTTCCTGTCAAATTTTTATCCTCTCTATAGGGAATATGTACACGTGATCTGGTCTCTCTGTACTTCTTAGCTAATCCAAAATCTACCAAAAAAAGTTTGTTACAATGGCGACCAATGCCCATAAGGAAATTATCTGGTTTAATGTCTCTGTGGATAAAATTCTTAACATGTACATATTCAATTCTACCGATCATTTGATCGACCAACATAAGAACAGTTTTCATCGTAAAACGTCGACCACAAAATGTAAAAAGATCTTCGAGTGATGGACCGAGCAAATCCATGACGAGACAATTATATTCTCTTTCAACACCAAAGAAACGAATATGAGGAATTCCTACTCCACCATTAAGAATTCTGTAAACTTTATATTCATACATCAGCTGTGGATGGCGAGCCTGAAAAATACAATCAATAAATATATTCTCATATTATAGTATAAACATACTTTTGATGACTCCATCTTAATAGCCACTTCTTCTCCATTGGTTATATTGATTCCTAAGAAGATATCTCCAAAAGATCCGCATCCAATTTTCCGTTTTACACGATACTTCAACCCAACTACGAAGTCTTTAGTATATCCCCCAGAATTTTGTAAGAGAGACATTTCTATAAAAGACTAAGAAATATTTCTAGAAGTAACACAAAGGTCAGTAAAGAATAAGTAGATGACAATGCGTGATGCGTATTTCCAATGTTTCCGTATAAGAGATGGCATATAATCTCTACAACACATGTATACGAAACTGCCACGAACAAGGATTTAAAATAGGAAGGATTATTTAAGAAATAGAAGAAATAAACTTAAACAGGTAACTTAGACAATAAACTTTCTACTAGTTAACGAACTTTTTGAGAATTTTGTAAACTAATATTTTAAATTTGCTAAACAACTACTAAGATTATAAGTAATAAAAAGATTATCAATAAATTCAGAACATTGTAAAAAACCCATTATAGTCCATATGGTTGAACTTATAATGTTAGTAAATAGTATAAACATGTTTAGAAAAAGTTTAAATGATATAGAATTGTACAGCAAAATATCAAAACAAACATGTGCACATTCAATTGATTACATATTGAAAATTAAATTAGTATAAATAATATTTTAGATTAGTCAAAATTTTTTAAATATTAAAAAGAGGTTTTTAAAATTTTTATTCTAAACAAATTTGTGGAAAAATTAATGGAAATATAAAGCGTCCATTGTTATTTGAAAGGGAATTTACTTCTATTATTATAATATAAGATTAAATAATACATGTAAATTGAAAAAAACGATTTAAATTATCATACAATATAGATATTATTAAAAAAAGTTTAGTAGATAAATTCTATTCGATAATTAATTTTATAGAAATATAAAAATATAAATAAATGGAATTTAAATGACTAATTCTAAAGGAATATCACATTTTTACAACGATAATTTCATACGATCGCAATGTTTTACAATATGCAATTGTATAAATTGGTATAATAAAAATAATCTGAATCACAAGATATATTTTACATGAGAAAAACATATATATATACATTTTTAAAATTAACAAAAATTTAAATGTTTTAATATTGCAATTTACAAATGTACGTAAATTTTTGTCTTTTTTATATAATTTATTTAATCACTGTAAAATAGAAATAAACTAAAGATAAGTACAGGAACCAGAGATTAAAATATAAAAGTGTCTTCATGTAATAATAAAGTGCGATCTTATTGTTAATATTTCTAATTACTACTTTTTTAAATTATTAATAAGTATGATAGATCAGTTAGATTAAAAATAATAAATTATGGGTATATAATTGTATAAAATGACAAATAAAAAACTACATATATGCTTAAAGACGCACGACGAAGAAATAAGAAAGTACTTTTCTACAAAGTGTTACACATATTAATTTAGACATATGACGATTCTGAATATATTTATATATGAAGACAAACAGCCTTTTATCATTAATAATTGTGTGGCCTATTCTGAATATATTAAAATAGATCAAAGAAAATTGGTAGTCAAATATATATAAGAAATTTATATATACAAATGATTGAGAGATAGAGTAAACTGAGTACGAATCAACATTTAAATTGATCCGATTTAAAGATGTTAAGATTTTATATATACATATAGTAATCAATTAACTTTATTATTAAAGTCTTTCACATTGTTAAAATGGCGGTTAATAAAGACGAGATAACTTAACTTTAATATTATAAAAAATTTCAAAATTAAATATGAATGAGTTATAAAAAATATTGGTTTTATAAGTAAACTCATATAAACATTATTCCTGTCTGCTAACAACCTATTATAACATAATTTTAAAATAAAAGAGAATAAAAAAAGTGTATGTATAGTAATTCATGTTACTAGTATTTTAACATAAAAATAGAACCATTACACAAAATATAGACAAACTATCGAAAGAATTTTTAAAAATCGATGAACCATTCCTACCTATAAAAATTTATATACAAAATTTAACCTATACATAAAATATTATATAGTTCTTGTTATGTCACATTTAAAGAATATAGAAAGTTCTGATTAATTGAGTTATAAAAAGCCAGTTTTTAACGGACATTTTCAATTTTCTACATTTTTTGTTAACTAACAAATACATTTTTTTTAAATATTAAAAAATATTATTCTAAAATAAACACAAACCTAAAATGTAATATTTCAAAACACATTCCAAAAAACTAAACAATAGTTAGAAATAAATATAATATTAAGTATTGAAAACTAGTAATCAGTGAAATAAGAAACTATTAAAAAAATATGATGAAATATAACAAAAATTGTGAAAGTTGAATAAGAAGTATCATATATAAATATAAAAAGTGAAAATATAATAATCAAAATGTAAAAAGCATATTTGATAAAATAAGTACACTTTTAGAATAAAAAGAAAAAAGACATAAGGGGAGAATGATAAAGAAAGGAAAAAAGTTTGGACAGTTTATATTTAATCTTTATTGAGAATAAGTAAAGAAAATTGTAAAAACATTAACTTGAACATCTCGAATTGGTTTTAAATTTCAAGAAGACAGACATATTTATTTATATTCAATATATATAACTATCTTTATATATGAAAGACACTTATAACAATTACTATGAAAAATAGTTTAACAAAAAAAAGGAACAAAAACCAATATAATATGTTCCACAACTTAATACACTTAAAAATGTTATTAAAAAAAGTGTTTTTCTTTTTAATAAATAAAATATTACTACTAAAATATCACCCTTAAAACAAAAATTAAATTTATCTATGCTTATATATTTATTATTATGATAATATATCATAATAATTGAAAACAAATTATTATTAAAAATCCAAAAAGTGATGTTATATGTAAAATAATTCGGTAATACTTATGCATAAAAATATAATTATAATTATTTTAATGGAAAAATAATATTGTGATATTAACATTAAAAATAAAAAATTATTGTTTATAAAAATTTTATCTGGAAGTTAGGGATTATTGGGATTGAAAGGTATTACAGTATGATTGGTATAATAAGGAATACTTGAAAAAAACTTTTTAAAGAAAATGTAAAATTAACATTATCTTCCATCTAGGATGTATTGGAACATCATTTATTGTAAAGTTAACTTTACTAATTTATCCCATTCTCAAAATTAGTTATCTACTAAACATTTATTATTATTTTCATTACCTGTCAATTTATTTTATATTATTTGCATATAATTTAAGAAGTAATTATAATTGTTTACCAAAAGATACCCCTTAATAATGTATAAATATTTCTCAGATGTGAATATTTTAAAATTTACCGAAAAGTGACTTCAATTAACGCTAATATAACTCTATTCTGAATGTAGTATTTTCAATTTATAAATAGACATTTGTGTTAGTTATTTTCTACGAAAAAGGAGATCATTTAATAGAAAATAAAGTATTTTAACTTTAAAATAAATTAATTCATATGAAAAAAGATTTTTTAAAACATTTTAATCTGAAATACCAAGGATGGAATACACAAATTTATGTGAATCCCATTACTTTCATAAAACTACACAATTCTTTGAAATTGGTTGAATTAATAAAACACATTATAATACAAAATTTTTGCAAAAATATTATAATCAAACATAAAGGATCTTCAAAATATAATTTTTGGTAGACAAAGAATATTTCGATTAAACTTACTAGTTAAATCTAATTAAATAATATTTTTAAAAATATATACGTTCAATAAAAAAAGCACTACGATATAATGGTGATCAAAATTTACTAGAAAGTAAATACTTCTAAAGGAAATATAATATATTTGTAAATGTTATAAATTTTATATCTAGATTTGAAAAAGAATGTATTAATAAACAAATGATTTTAATAATATCTCAACATAAATATAAATAAACTTTTTAAAATATCTACTCAACTTTTTGTTTTTTACCAAAAATGAATACATACATCATTTTAACTGTCTTAAAAACAATGAAACCAACAATGATAAGAGTAGTAAGAATAACTGCTAGAAGAAAGAGAATAACATCCAATAATGCGTACTGAAATATGTTTAACTTATGTCCTTCCATATTTAAATGAGGCAGTTTTTTAAACTTTCCTGCAAATTCTACGTAATCAATAAAAGTTTGTGTTATATTTCCAGGTTTACTTTTAATCATATCGCTAATTCTTTTTCCGTTTTTTTTATATTCATTATCATCAGTTAACAGTTTTTTAAATGCATTAACTATTTTTTTATGATCATATGCATCTTGCTTACTCAAAATACTTCCAAAGCCTAATTTTTCAGCGATTTTAGCATTTTTATTTTGATCAGCAAATATACCAAGACAAATCAAAGGTACTCCATAATATGCTGCTTCTTGTAAGCTATTTTGACCGGAGTGGGTCAAAAATCCTGTTAATCTTTTGTCATTTAGTAGATCTGTTTGAGGAACCCATTTACTTAAATAAAGATTTTCAAGTTTTTCAATATAAGGATCATTTGGTTCTTCATACTTCCAAATAAACGTGACATCTGGTAATTCCTTGAAAGCCTTTATAAATGCATCTTTCATTTTTATTGGCATTTGGTAACTTTTTGCAACGCTTCCAAACGAAACTAATATCGTATGCTTCTTTCTTGACATTACATCGTCCCATTCTTTAGATAGTATATTTGATTTTGTCATAGCAAAGCCTCCAATTTCAATAATTTTACTTAAAGTTGGGTGAGTATTATCAGCAAAAGGATTTGAATTAACAATTAAAAAAGAACAATCCCTGATTTGCTCAGGAATATCCACAAAATTTTTTCCATATTTCTTTTCAAAAAGTTTATTTTCCCTTTTCACGAGATTGTCAGAAAAAACTGTTCCCATCACAAATCCAAATAAGTTCTTTAACCTATTGAAAAATGTCATTTCATTGTCACCGAAATCTGTAAAAAGTTCTGGTAATTGAGCTATTGGATATGTTAATCCAACATGTTTGTACATTGCTGATGGTAAACTACTAGCAATTATACCTACATGAGCTGGAATATTGTATAACTTAAATAAACCAAATGCACAGTAATCAAAAATTTCTACAACTCCTAAGTCAAACTTTTCATTACGCATTATCTCGGTTAATGTATCATTATTTATCAATCTTTCACAATGCATTTCAAAAGACTTTTGAAAATCTTCTATAATACTAAAAAATGTGAATAAATTTCCTGAATTTCTTTCCCAAAATGAAGTTTTATTATCCATAATTTTAGCAACTTGTTGTGTTAACTCTATAGTTTCATCTGTTGTTATTATTTTTGCTAGTTTTGTTCCTGTAATTTTAGTTTCTGGATCCATAGATGGTAAAAGAAATGTCTATAAAATTATTAACTATTGATTTCTAAAGAAGTACCTACAACATCATGGCCAGCTTTAGCTAATATATCAATAGCATTACCAGTAAATCTTACATGACTAATACCAAATTGGGGAGCAATTGCTAGTATTTTCAACCCTTCAATTGACGTTGAAAATAAAGTTAAGTAATATACTAAAATTAATTTTGAAATCATTACAATAACAATTTGTATTAAAAACCAAAGAATTTATAATGAATCTTATCTTATCAAGAGTATATTATGATAGGACAAAGTGCTATCTTAAATCGAACGTATTAGATTTAAAAAAAATTATTATGACCATCATAAGATCTTATAGTTTCATTTACATGCACAACTATTACTTACCTGTATTTTTTAAATACTGTTTATAAAATTAAATAATATTAAAAAATGTACTATTTTTCATAGTTATTTGTTATAAAAAAATATAAAAAATAATGTTATCTTATTATTTTTATAAAATGTAGTTTACCTTTTTTATTAATTTCATAAACATATTTATAAAATAATAAATTTATTGTATTGACGACTCCATAATAATATATAACAATTAAATAAAATATAAAAACAACTCTTATAAAAAAATTAACTTAAAATGACGAATAAGCCTTTTCTTTAAATTTATATAGTAAACTTAATCCTTTTATTGTCATCAATATGATCACTGTAAGAAATGAAAAAATAATAGTAAGCATATAGATTTTATTTTTATTTATTAAAAACATTTTGAAATATTAATTATTCATTTTTTTTTATTTTTGAAACATTTTTCTACATTAAAGTCAAGAAAATCAATTCGTAGAAGTTTTTAATAAGCATACAACCTATTATTAGAAAAAACCAATAAGGATTTTTAGTAATTTGTTTTGTTAATAGTTTTAGAATTAACAAAATCCACATTTTGGAATTATTTACAGTTTAAATTTTAAATACTGAAAAAAGTATAATTGTTAAGTCGTAAAAATTATAAGTGTCAGGAAAATCTATGTTTATTTGGATAATATCTTTAGTAATGATAAAGAATTAACAACTTTGATAGTATTTTGTCTAATTAAATTAATATTGTAGTCCAAATATGTCAATATTTTAAAATTTTGTGTAACATATTTAAAAAACAGCATATTTTTATATAGAACAATCCGCTATAATTTTAAAAAGTACTCATATTTTTCAGCATTTTGTTAATATGTCTTTTAAGAACATTTTTACAAATTTTATAAAACATTTTTTTTAAATTTCTGAACTAAATGTACAACTAAAAGTATTTCTAGTCTTGTTTATAATCCAAATACTCTGTAATTCTCATGATCATTTAAACCAATAATTGATTTAATTTTTAAATATAAAATATGGATGTATAAAGATGATAAATCTAGGATATTAATCTAAATTCGTAAAAAATGCATATTTGTTCATTGTTCAGTACAAAAATTGATTAATCGTTTTTTAAATTTTTACGAAAATTGAAATACCATAACTTAGAAAACGCCTGTTCTTCTAATATTTGTAACTTAATATAAATTTTAAAAATTAATATAACTCTATCAATTTTTCCTCAATTTAAATGTCTTATACTTTTTTCATACCTATATTATTATTATTTTTAATAATAAACAAATTATTAAAAAAATCACTTTTTTAAGACACACTTCAGCATAGTTTTGTTTCACAGTTAATTTTCCTCAATGTTAATGAAATTGATTAGTTTACAACTTATTAAAAAGGTATAGATAAGGAATGAGAGGAAACATAATATTATAAAGATTGATTAATAACTGGATAAAATTATGAACTAAAAAGTAGTGATAGTTATTGTAAAAAAATTCTTAATGGAATGCGTCGAAAGGTTAACAATGCCAAGTGAAGGCATGGCCTTCAAACAGGTTAATAATAAATTAAAATAAGGCCGAAATAAAAAACACTAGTATTTTATCCTCCAGGCATGATACAAGGAAACAAAAGAGATCATGGGCGCCTGTTGTTAATACAAAGAAAAATTTATCATTTTATATATTGAGATTAAAAATATTTAAAAAAAAAATAATTTACCGAAGCATAATATTTTAAACTACTTGATTGAATAATATTAGATTTTTGAGATATATGTTAAAATTACTTTACTTAGCTGATTATAAATATACAAATAAATACAGAAAAAAACACAGAAAAAATTAAATGTTTTATAAACAATAAACAATTACTAATTTTTGTACAAAAACTTTTTTTAAAAAAATTATCAAATTGAAGATAACTTTTGAATGTTATAGTTACCTCGTAGAAGTTCCCATATGTCATAAAGGCACATTGTACATTTAACAAGAAAACTTTTAATTCTTGTCATCATAATACATGGAATAGTAATCAGAATCTTTCCTAAAATTCCTTCTAGTTGTTGTTGGTATAGTAGTTGTTTGTATCTTAGTAGTCCTCTTTACTGTTACATTTTTTCTACGTTCTGGCATTGGTTTTGGTGATGATCTTCTGGTATGTTGTTTATTTTTTGGTTTTACTCTATTTGTAATTGACTTTCCGGTTATTAATGGTAATTTTTGAGTTGTTGAGATAACAGATGTAGTAGTTTCTAATGTATGATTAATCATTTTATTACTAATATCAACATTTTCAACTTTTTCAAAAGTTTCTCCATATTCATCGATATTTGCGCTTATTTCAGGTAACTCAGAAATAACTATTTCTTTTTTATTTGGTAGTATTTTATTATTAGATATACTTGATTTTATTAATTTAGAACTGGTAGTTGGTGATGACTCATTTGTAGATGGTATATCAATATCTTTTTTCTCTTCACTAGTATTACCTAAATTAACTTCTTCGTAGTAATCAACATTTTTTTCTTCCTCTTTAAATTTTGTTACAGTTTCTTTCTTTATTTCACTTGTTGAGCCTTCAATTTTTTCATCTTCCTTGTCAACACTTGAATAATAATCAATGTTTTCTGCTATCTCTGGTAGTCCTGTTTTATCCTGTTTATTAAATTTTATTTCATTTCCATTTGCGTCAATCAATTCACTTAAATCTGTTCCTAATCCATCCTCTTTTATTGCCTTGTTATTTGTTGTACTGGATGAGGTTGTACCACCAAAACCAAGTATTTTAGCCAGTGTTTCACCTCCACCAGAGGTGAATTGTGAAATCAATTGGGGATTTGACATAAATTCACTCAACATATCCAGTCCTTTCTCATCCCCCATTAATGAAAAGGCTGTTTGTATATTAGAAAACATTTCACTTTTTCTAAAAGAATCAATTGCATTGTAAATTTGCCCACAATTTAAACGATTACAAACACCAATTAATGGTAATTCTGGTAAAGGCTCATTGAATTCTTTGTCTTTTGGAGCACTAAAAATTGCTTCTACAATTTTAGAGAAAGGATCTTTTTGTGATCCAACTTGTGAATTCACTGAATCTGATACAGAATGGGTATTTGAACTGTGAGCTTTAGCTAATTCATGTTTTCTAATTTCTTTAAATTGTTTCATTATTTCAGTAAACAATCCTGTTGGTCCGAATAAAAGTTTTTCCCAATGTTCTTTGCTAACTAAATAACTTAAATCACTATCTTTATCGATTGTTTCTTCCTTTGTTTCTGGCGCTTCATCAATACTCATTGAAAATTTTGCAACGTTTTTATCTTCGTTATTTTTATCGTCCTTTTTTTTGTTAAAAATTTTTTTGTAGTTTTCGATCATATCTTCCTTATTTGATCCTTTTATATGTATTGGTTCATTTAATACTTCAGTTTTTGTATCTTGTATTTGAGGTTTTTTTTCACTGACTTCATTGATTTTATTAATATTTTGGAGATTTTCCTTCTTTCCAACAAGAATTTTACTAACATTCTCAACCATTGTTATTATTCCCTTTAAAAATATGTTGTCTTCAAAAAAAGATGATAAATTATTTACAGACAATTCATTTTCAGGAATATAATTATCTTTATTAAAATATTTAACTGGAATAGATGTTTTAAACTTACTATCAATATTTGATATCTCACGCTTATAAATAGTATTGCATAAGCTATTTTCTAGTGAAAAAAGTAAAATACACACTAAAATGGCATTTTCAATTTTCATGATTAAAAATTAAATAATTATTAGTAAGTAAAAGTTGATTGAAAAATATTTAACTTCTTATGTTACTGTTAGATTATAATAGGAATAGAAAAATGTAAAATAATAGAAAGCTTTTTATTTTGTTAATAAACGATTTATGGTATGTTTATAAAAATATCAAAATACGACATAACTTGTCTTCAAACCTCTTGTAGCAGACATGTATATATGTATAAAGAAAAAATATAAAAGAAGAACTAGTTTCTCTTAATATTAAAGCCATTCCTAAAGATCATATTAAGAGAGGATATATATTTATTAGATGACAAATAACCTTGAGGAAGTACAGTTTATTAAAATTTCATTTATCTTATGTATTTTTTTATCTATTAAAATGTTTCATATATAATTAAATTACTTTTTTTTATTATTTAAAATATTTTATATCCTTGATACTTTTTTTTACAAAACAAAAATTTTCTTAAAACAATAATTTATGTCCTTTATTTTATTTTATTTATTAATTACATAAATTTTAAAAAAAGTATTATACCACTGTAAAAGGTTAAATTATTGCCATAACAACGTGAGAATAATATTACATAATAACAATTTTTATGTTATTAATAAAATTTTTATATAATAATAATTATATAACTAATTAGTCAAATAACAAATCACCACCTTAAAATTATATAAATACATTTTTAATACAATCCCGATTTATGAAGATTCGCTTGAATTACCATACTTACAACTGAATCCAATATTAATTGTACTTGATTAGTATCTGTTGCACATGTTTGATGAACATAAATAACTTTTTTAGGATTAGAATTAAGTTCTTCAAATTTACTTTTTATATACGCAATTGACTCGTCATAATTTTGTTCACCGTTATATTCAGGAAACAAAATTTTAATTGATATTTTTTTAATTTTATCGGCAAATAAATCTTTTTTATTAAGAAATAATATCATTGATGTTGTAATAAACCATCGAGAATTACAAATTGACTCAAATAATCTCATTGACTCAGTCATTCTATTTGTTGTTTCATCTTCAAACAATACTTCATCATATTCTGAAACCGCAGTGACAAATATTATTGCATTTACATTTTCAAAACAATGTATCCATTTTTTACGTTCTGATCTTTGACCTCCAACATCAAAAACTCTTAAAGTATTAGAAAAATTTAAATGTACAAAAATTTTTTAAAGTTACCTAAAATTAACGGATTTTATTTTAAATATTACTTCAACTATTCCTGTTGTTTTTATTCTTGTTAAAAGTATATCTGTTTCTGTTGGTTTATATGAATTATCAGCTAATCTATCTAGTGAATCTAAGAAATATTTTGCTGAATCTTGTAAATGAAACTCTTTTCTTTTTTCGTATACAATTGTATTAATTGATGGATCATTCCATAAAACTTTTAAAGCATTATGTACCTCTTTACTAAATGGCTCAGATTCCTCATTTCTTTTTACTACATCCAAAATAACGCGAGCCTCAGCTTCACTTTGAGAATTAGAATATCCAACTTTATAAGTATTCATTGCTTTTATAAGTAAAACCATTGAATTAATTGTGTTACTAAAAACGACAGATTTTTGCTGATTCAATTCATCCTCTGTAAAGCCATTACTGTGTAAAATTTTCATTTGTTTCATTACAGTACTTTTTCCGCATTCACCAGCACCTAAAAATTTTTATAATACTTCCTTAATTACCTACCTAATAATAATAGTTTTATTGTTTTCTCATCTAACATTTTACTTTCTTTTAACTTTTTTTCAATTTCTTTATTTATCACCCCTTGTTCTTTTTCCTCTTCACTATGACAAATACCCATTTTCATTCAAAAAAATTAGGTATAATATAAAAATTAAAGATAAACACAAGATACCGAAGATTTAACGTTAAAGCAATCTAAAAATTTTTTTTAAATATAGTTAATTTGAAATTAAAAAATTAATACATAATAATATGTAAGTTTTAATAAATTAGCCCATTAATTATTATGATCTAAATTACTATTAATATAAGTGAAACCTTATTCTATGCCTTTATACCTAAAATACAGATTGCAATTTAAAACTTTATGCCTAAATTTTTATATTAACTTAGCATTTATATGTTGTTAAGAAAAAAGAAGGGAGCATGGAGTATATATCAAATACCGAGAGAGAAAATAATTAGTACTGATTAAACTATACTTGACTCAATAATAACCAAAAGCATAAAAAGGAAATTGTAATAAGAAAGGTAACATATTAAATTATAAATAAAGCAAAAATTCGCCATATACGTACTTATTCATATAAACTTCTTCTATATGCAAGCTTGTTTTGAAATATTAATCATTTTTAAAAATATTTTATATAAATTTTACTTTTACTTCTTTTTTTTTGTTTTATTACCATAATATTTAATTAATTAAACATAGCAAATAAATGAAAAATATTATTATTACAATTTATTAGTTGACTTTATATAACTTTTTATTAAATATTAATATTTCTATTAAACAAATAAATTTTTGTTGACAAAAGAAATTACAAAAATACCTGGAGAATGTCGTGGAGCTATTGAGACAAATTAGAATTGAATCTATTCACCTCACCCAAAGTCTCTACACTTTATATTGCTTCCACACCTTTAACCTATTTTTATCCAGAAACTTAGGCTTTGCAGTGGCGGAGCGAACATTGGTCAAATGCATCATAGAACTCATCTCTATAACCACTAGACACATACACATTTATACATTGCCTTCTCGACAATACATGTAAATAACATATTTTTTTTTGTATAGAAATTAATTATCTTTATCACAAAAATAAAATTAGCTTTGTAAAAAGAAATTAAAATAACGAAAAATTAGTTATTCAACAAACTTTTAATATTAAATAGGTTTTGACAAACTACAAAAGATTTATTTTCCACTATAAAATATCTTTACTCTATATAAAACGGTGTTTTAATAAATTTTTTTGATTGAAAATAAAGCCACTCAATCTAACGGCATTTTCGTTGTAAAAAATTGGTAGTTAGATTCAACTCAAAGACAAAAATAATTATAATTAATTTTATCAAAAAAAAGACAAGCATGTACGATAGTACAAATTCCTACCTTTCAAACTACCATTCTAGAAATTTATAAAATAAAAAAATGAAAAAAGAAAAAACACGATATGAAAATTTATTCGTATGTATTTTTATAAGAAGAGTATGAAGCTTTTTTCATTATAAGTAAAAAAATTTTAAAAATTTTGTAGACATATAAAGTCATACTTCTCCGAAACCTTTATTTAAATAACTAAAAATAACAACTACTTTACCATCCTATTAATCAGCATAGAGATCGGCAACACCAATTTGGCCTACGCCTTCCTCGAATGGGATATTGACAACCTACAAAATTATCGTAAATTAACCTCGTTAGTTTTTTTAATTACCTTCATCAAATATCTCATTTCATCTTTAGAATTCCATTTCTTTTGTTTAGCAGCTTCCTCAGCTCTGGCAACGGCTTTTTCGTGTTCAAAATCTCTTATGTCAGCATGGTATTCACGAATTTGGCGAAGTCTTAAAGCACCCCATAGAATCCCAACACCTAGAGCACCCCAGCGGGCAGCACGAATTAATGGTGATACAAGTATTGGCTCACTAAGTACAACAGTGTTTGGATGGCGTGGAAATGGAGCAGACATCGCAATTCTGAAATTTGAAAAATTTTATAAGACACTATTAATGATTAAAAAAATATCAATGCTAAAAAAATCTTATAGAAAATATAAATTTCTAGTAGCATGATTCTACTCTTAGAAAAATAGCACAAAATAAATAAAAAAAATAAAAGCAATAATTTGAGTGGTGTAAAATAAAATTAGTTCATTCCAATAAGATGATTGGGAAAATATGTCTTCGATCAATTAGTTTTCATTAGATAGAAATGATAGAGTTGGTTAACGTAATAGAGCTTAAAGTAAGTACTTTGAAATTATATGCAATTTTTTATTCAACAAAAATTTTTTTCCTTAAAAGCATTTTTTTCTGAAGGCTTAAAAAAAATAAATTTACTTTTTTCTTGCGTTAAATTTAATTTTATTTAATGATATTTTAAATTGTTTTGGACAAAAAAGTTAAGAGTACATACTATTTACATAAATATTGAAAGCATTTTTTTAAAATAAGGAAATATCAATTTTTTTGTTACACTTACTTTATAATTTAATTAGAAAATATGTAATTTTTAATAAAAATTTATATTATTCCAATAAAATTTGTTAATATATAATATTCATTATAAAAATTATATATTATTAATAAACTAATTATTAATTCTCAGTTTTGTATCATATAATATAATGTCTTTTTTTACACAAAGCTAAATAATTTATTCAATATAAATATTTAATTTTCCAAATAACCTTATTATTTACAATCTTTAAAATTTTACCTTTATCATAAAATTTCTACTTTATTTAAAAATTATATTATTTAATACAAGCGGTATTATAAATTATAGATTTTGAGGGAAAACAAATATTTTCTACATTATATCTTGAAATTAACAAAAACTTGTTATACTATATTCATATGGTTAAAATGAAAGCATTTTTAATTTATTCACATATTTTATTTGAAAACAAAATAAAAAGGTTATTCATTTGAAAAAGAAAAACATGGATTTTTAACAAATATTTATATCATATAAACTGTGCATTAAGTCGTCTAAACAGTCATATTTTTTAAAATGATAAATATTTTGACTACATTTATTTTGTTATGACTTTATACTATCATACTAAAAGTTGTATATATGTTTATTAAAAAATATGTAGAAGTAAAATTTGATATCATTTAGTCTATTGTCTAATAACATTTCCAGAATATACCTCTCTCATAACATCTCTTAATCTTAAATGCTCCCACATGATCCATAGTTAATCCCCAAGCACGACAACCAAAAATAGCCATTGTTAGAGACAAGAAAAATTGAATTACACAGAGTACTGTTAGAGCAATGTCAACTTCAATTGGTCATCATTTCCAATTAAAACTACAAATGTATCTGATCTTATATGAAATGGAAGTAATGGTATAAGACCAATTAAAAATGGAACTATAACACAATATGTATTTTGCATTTGAAATGATAAAACTGGCTACTGAGCATGAATAGTTCTTGTTTCTCAACCAATGACTCCAAGTAAACCTGCTAATATGGAAAGAAATCCAATGCTACTTCTATACCAAAAGCCCATTTAGCATTTAGGGCTATTCTCGCAATACCAATACCTATAAAACATAATCCAGATACAACTTGCATTGATGCACACACAGATAATGCAGAATTATTAATAAGTGTTCCTTTTCTTTTAAATCCAATATTGTCTGATGAAATCATCATTGGACCAGTTTTACTTGGTATTGTTGTTGCAGCTGGTTGCCCCATATATATATTTGATACACTAAATGCTGGATTAAGATATGCTGGTTTTCCAAAACCATTAGGTATCATCATATTTGACATAGCTGATGTTGGTCTAGATATTGGAGCACCTTTCATAGCATTCCTTCCACTCATTCCATATATATTTTCAACAGGGATTTGACGTCCTCTTTGTGCTGTCCCATATATTTGTTGTGGGTTTCCATAAATGCCATATGAAGCGTAATTATTCAATTGTCACCATCTAATTGTTCTGGTCTTGGTAAGGTAGTATATGATTGATACCTTGATCCTATAATTGGCATTCCATACTCACTACCAGCTCTTGAATCTGGTCTTTGTATACCACCAGAATAAATGTTATCTAAGGCAGAACCTGGCCTTGAACTTATTCCATTAACTGGAACTTTGTTACCAATCTGTGCTCTTGGTATAGCTGATCCTGGACGTACTCCATATATTGTATCAGGTAAACTATTTGGATTGAATGTTGCATTAGAATTAGTAGGCCTAGAGAATGGAGTATAACCATAAATATTTCCTGCATGTTTTTGAGCTTTTTCTTCCTAAAAAAATTTGTTTTAAATAAAATTAGGAAAAAATAAGTATTTGTAAATGTGCTAAGATACCTCTTCAACTTTCTTCTTCCAAGTATCTGTATAACTCTGGGTCCTTTTAGGTAAAAAAGCTTTACTTACATTCGTATTCTCCTGTAATTGTGGAGTTTCACTTTTTTTTAATGTATCTGCTACCGAAGTCCATTCTCCTTGTTTGGTTACACTTTCATCTTGTTTATTTTCTTTAGATGGGACATTATTTTTAACTTCTGACCCAGTATTGATTTTTTCCATTGTTTTATCTTAAAAATAATTTAATTAAAAATATTTATATAAAAATATATAAATGAAAAAAATCTCATTATAATGTTACAAATAAAGGTCAAGAATATATATGTTAAGGAAAGAATCATTGGTTAACACCTAGTTTAAATTGCCCAAAATGGTATCTTTCGATATTTTTATTATACTTCACTAATTATATAAGCGTGTACTTGTATATTTCTTAAATTAATAGATATAATATATATCTATATACAGTTTACTACTTTCTTAGGCAACTGGTACATTATTTCAAATGTACTGTTTTATTAAAAGTTAGAATTTTGTTGATTTCTGTCCTTGACATTGAAGAATAAGGAATTTCAGTGTATCAATAATTTGTTGCGATTATTTAATTTAATTCTTTTTAAATGAAGGTGTGTTAATGAGAAAATAAGTATTAATTAAACATTTTTAATATAACAAAAAAAATTTATTGTGATCATTTTACATATTCATTAATAATTGATATTGTCATAATTGTAGCAGGTGAAGTTACATCGGCTAACTTTTTTATATATGAAAAATGATCTTCATTTGGTATAATCTGAAAAAAAAAATAATTAGTGAAAATGGACAAAATATTCATACATGATAAGGAGCTTTAAGTTCAATTGAAAAGTGGTTAGATTGTTGCTTTAATTTTGGAGATTCAAAACCACCAACAAATAATACACTTTTTCCTTTATAATTTTTCTTTAACTTTTCATAATCAATCGAATACTCTTTCGCATTATTCACTGTTAAGTTTATAGGATTGCCAATATATGTTCCAACTAAATCATTTAAATTAAATACACCTGAATATAAAACTAATTCTTAACAATACTCCCAATTACTTCATCTTCACAAACTTTTGCAGCAAGATGAGCACCTGCGCTATGGCCAGATAAAATTATTCTGATGATGGGTATTTTTTGTGTAAAAAGGAACAACACTTTATTTCTTCAATAGTTTCTCCTAAAGGAATTTTATTTGCTAATGTATATCCAACTGATGCAACTTGAATATTATCTCAATCAAAGGTTTAACAACACTTGATCCATCCTTTACAACCTTCCTGCCAATATCCACCATGAATAAAACAAATAATTTATCACTTTTCTCCCCAAATATCAACATTGTTAGGTCCATAGTTAACATCTAATTCTTTTTTTGTTACTTCAATTAAATTTTTTTCATACTGTTCCTTTAATACTTCAACAAAACTTTTAATTGCCTATCATTATCGGATAAATATGTTTAAATAATTTTCATTTTTACATACCTCATCTGGTTTATAACCTGGACAAAAATAGCTACAAGAATAAAGAAAATCATTTGACAGTGCATCATATAAAACCATTTCAGAAGATGATAATTGTAAAGGTACAAAAGAAAATAATGACAACAAGAAATTAAAATAATGCGCAACGTAAAATGAAAGAAAAGAATATAGTATAAATTTAACTAAAGACGCTTTATAATGTGCTATTCTCATAAACTTCATTTTGAAAACATCATAACTTTTTAGACATAGTTTGTGTCAAAAAAGTTCAAAAAACATAATCAATAGAATATACATTCAAAACATTTATGTAATTATGGAAAAAAATATAAATTAAATTATTTAAATTGATTA